>JBAPLJ010000086.1:688058-1376117 GCA_037832345.1 Rhizophora mangle | reverse complement strand
TTTGTGCAGTAGCTTTTGTTTAGCTGATTGTTCATGTTTAATGGATTATAACTGTTTATATTCAGCATCTCTAAGATGTTATTAAATTTAAGTTAGTTATTGTGTTAATTATGCTGGACCTTCCATCTTTCCAGCCCATTTTAAACAAGCCTACACATTAAATTTTCCATGTCTTATGCACATATTTTACATATGAACATGAACATGAAAGTTCATTTCTTGGATCTCGGAGGTGCCTTTATATTCATTTTATGGCCATGTGGAAATTCACAGTTGACTGCTTTACTTGCTGAGGTTGGGCTGAACATCCAAGAAGCACATGTTTTTTCTACCGTTGATGGCTACTCCTTGGATGTCTTTGTTGTTGATGGTTGGCCATATGAGGTAGCATCCAGTTTTCATCATTCTTATTTAGACACATTATAGTTAAGGGTGTCAACAATAAGAATATATTCAGAAAATCGGATTGACAGATCTGGTGTTGAAAATGTTCAGGAAACACAGCAGCTTAGAACTGCATTGGAAAGGGAAATTTTAAAGCTTGGGGTAATTCCTTTGTCTGCAGATTGTGTATTGTTTTTGAATTTCTTGGACCTGTGTCAGCTTTTTCCATTTTTCTTTCTTTCTTAAATATGGCTGGTTTTCTGTTGAACCTAATGATAGCTGGTGTATAGTTCATCTGGTTTTTTTTTTTCACCATGCAAATTCTGTTGATTGTGGTATATGTTTTTGGTTCTCCTTTTCTTCATTACCAACCACATTCTCTACTCTCTTTTCACACATCTCCTTACAGAAGCAGTTGTTGCTGAATCAACACTCATTTTCCCCTACCAGTGAGCATGAGCATCCCATGATCGATCGTGATCCTGATCATTTGGCAATACCAAATGATGGGACTGATGTCTGGGAAATAGATCCTAAATATTTGAAGTTTGAGACCAAAGTTGCATCTGGAACATATGGTGATCTGTAAGTTCACAGTCTATGTATGTACCCAGATGCAGTTCATATTTTAATTCCTCCGTTTAACTCTCACATTTAATTGGTTCAGTTTTAAAGGCACATACTGTAGTCAGGAAGTGGCTATTAAAGTCCTCAAGGCTGAGCATATAAACTCAGATATGCAGAGAGAATTTGCCCAGGAAGTCTTTATAATGAGGTTTGACATGATGTTTTTGACTGCACCATTATCTACTTAGCAAAGGCTCTAATATTTTCTATTAATCTTAGAAGTTTGTAATGATGTCATAGGTGCATCATCTATTCAACTCAATTGCCCTTTTTCATGTTTAAGTTTTGATCATCTCTAAGTCTCATTTTTAGGGGCTCCCTTTCAATGTTTTCATATTACCTTTGGTAAACTTTCAGGAAAGTTCGGCATAAGAACGTAGTACAATTCATTGGTGCATGCACTAAGCCTCCAAGTTTGTGCATTGTAACAGGTAAATACTTGTTTTTTGAATTCTGATAAAGTTTGCTTCTCTACATGATTGTTTTTGCTTTTTTCTTTTTATTTTAAATTGTCCATTGCTGATGCTAAATTTTACATCTTTATATTCTTATTTATCTATAGTTTTTTTCTTTTTTTTTTTTTTCATTTAACTTTGTTCATTTTCCATTTCTCATTTACTAGAATTCATGTCTGGTGGAAGTGTGTATGACTACCTGCACAAACAGAAGGGTGTCTTTAAGCTCCCATCTTTACTTAAAGTAGCAATTGATGTTTGCAAAGGAATGAATTACCTACACCAAAACAACATTATCCACAGGGATCTGAAGGCTGCAAATCTTCTCATGGATGAAAATGAAGTAAGGTTCAACCTTAGTATATTATATTTATGTTTATTTCAATCTCATATGTTATTCTGATAGAAGCTTAGATCTTTCCTAATTGAAGGCTTTTTTTCTTAATTTAAGAACCAAAGCTATATGTGTTGCTAATTTTTGTTTTGATAGTTCATATGTTGCCTATTTTTAATGTTTTACCTGCCATCCATTAGCTTATAGATGGCTCTTTATCAAGAATTCTCCTTACCAGCTTTTTGAACTCTTTTGGGCAATAATTTTGAAGCAGGTAAATTGAGTTAATGAGCAAGGAAGCTTATATTTACATTTTGCATTTCAGGTAGTTAAGGTAGCTGATTTTGGGGTTGCTAGGGTAAAAACTCAATCTGGAGTTATGACAGCAGAAACTGGGACCTACAGATGGATGGCTCCTGAGGTGTGGTTTTTTTTTTTTTTTTTTGGCTCCAGATTTTTGATTTTGTTGACTTGTGAACCAACATAGTTGCATTATTTTTTATGTCAGTTTATGGGAAAATATCGTTTATCAGTTTTCATAGCATGCATCATTTTATCCCTCTCTTACACTAGTTCTTTTTCACTGAAGGTCATAGAACACAAGCCATATGACCACAAGGCTGATGTTTTCAGTTTTGGAATTGTGTTGTGGGAATTGTTAACTGGAAAGGTACTGATTTGGTATCTTACATAGTTACATCGGATTTTGTGGTTGAGATTATTTTTCATGCATTTTACATGTTTCACTTCTAGATCCCATATGAGTACTTAACCCCATTACAAGCTGCCGTTGGTGTGGTCCAAAAGGTACTAATTCCTCTTCATATCTTTTTGAACTCTTGAGTCCAACAGAGTTTTTGCAGTAATGTGACAACTCTTTGAACTTTTTGGTTCCAAATTGAAATGTTGCTTTGCATTGTGGTGGTGTCAGGGTCTACGGCCTACAATTCCCAAGAACACTCAACCAAAGCTTGTGGAGCTGCTAGAGAAATGTTGGCAGCAAGATCCAGCTCCAAGGCCTGATTTCTCTGAGATTATAGAGATCCTACGGCGAATAGCAAAAGAGGTACAACAACCTTCTTCTGCCTCCTCCTTGTGCATGACATTCTTTTTTATGTTATGCAACTAGGGCATGAGAATATTTTGTATATTTCCAAGCCTGATCACTCAATTATTGTCTGGTTCTGTTATTTTAATAATCTACTTTAGTCAACGAGAAGCACTTGATGCAGGTTGCAGATGAAGGTGAAGGCCGCAAGGATAAAACATCTGGTGGATTCCTATCTGTCCTCAGAAGGAGTCACCACTGAAGTAGAAGAGAGGTCTTTATATGTGAGTCAATTTTTATTCATTTTATCATTAACGCTGTACAGTATCCCTCCTCCACACACCCCCCCCCAAAAAAAAACAAAAAATCAAAGGTTAAGCCGTGGGCTTTCTTAGGAAACTTTTCAGTGTTATATCACAGCTTTATATCGTACAAAGGGAAGATAGTCAACAGAGCTCTGTAAAGTAATTTGATGCCTCGCGGCCTTATAATACAGAGTGTGCTAATTTAGACATTTATCTACAGGGCTTATCAGTTAATTATTGTCATTATATGGATGTTGCTGGTTCCGATGAGGAATGTGCAATAGAGGCTGGCATGCGTAAGCTTATGGTAGATGATAAATTTCCTACCAGCTCTATTTGGATGCTGGCATGCGTCCCTTTTGAAAGGTAGACGGTATATGTTAGTTGGAAAATGGCCTCCGTAAATGTTCCGTAAGATCGTACTCCACATGTTGTGTGACTACAGCTATTGCCTTTTATAAAATTTTAAGTTTATTATTATTTTATTTTATTTTTTAAAACTAGTTTGTTTTCAACCTAGGTTTCGGAATTCAAAGGTTTCAAAGGAAGATGGGACAACCCTACTCCCATCATCATGTCATGGACCATCTTAGAATAGACCATGTCGACGTGGCTGTGATTAGTGTTTAGGGATCATAGGCTTTGAGGTTTCTTTCAACTACAGTAATGGAATGTAGTCACTTAAAAGTACGTGAACACGTCCACATACACGAGGAAGTAAGGAGAGCCCGAGTATCTATTACAAGGAGTGAAAGTTCCGCAGCTCATTGCAGAATGTCGACCCGTTCATTCTTCATGCCTTGGAGGAGAAAATGGCGCCTGTAAGCTCTAGCAAAATATTGGGTGGGGGGTGGGGGGTGGGGGGGTGGTTGGGGAAGGGGAAAGAGAGGCAATAATCGACCTTAGAGAGACCAAGTTGAACAACCTATGCTTAGAACAAAATGTACATTGCTTGAGTCAGGTCTAAAAAATGTAGTGAAAACATTAGGTAGCAGTTTCGTTCTCGTATGGGGTCTTCCGTTTTTTAGCAAAGTTAACATTGCCATTTGCACACACCTATGCACTAAAAGAGCCACAAACGACATTCAAGGAAATTTAAGTAATCTCAGGTTTGAAACCGCGACCCCCTCTTAACAACTTTTCTCTTGAGGCAAAAACAATCAAAAACTTGGTTTGTTAGATGGGGTGCAATATAATAAAGAAGGTGACTAGATAGAAGTGCCACTATGGTTATGTCGGATGACATGAAATACACGTTTCTCTCAACCAGATGCACAATGTGTGTGTATATATATATACATGATACAATAGATGGGGTGCCTCTCCCATGCACCAATCTCCCTTCACAACCCAGCCCGGTAATTGTAAGTTGGAACCTCCGACGTAAAATTTAGGTAAAGTTGATTAAATTCAAATACGCATTTTGCTTAATCGAAGGGGAGAAAAAAATAAATCCGAAGCAAAGGAAAGAAACGGTAAGTAAAATTTGATTTGAGAGAGAGATTCGGGAGTGCGTCTTCGGGGAAGCGTCCTAAGTTCAAACCAGACCATGCAATTCTACCTCCTATCTTTCGTCTTCCATGCCATTTGTGACTCTCTTATACACACACGCGCGCGCGCGCGCGCGCGCACACGCACACGTACACGCACACGCACACGCACAAAAACATGCAGAGAAAGAGAGGGAGACAAATAAATGCTCTCTGCTAAGAAATTAGCCTGCGAACAAATCCTCAAGAAAATCCATCAAAACATATATTTGTATATATGTATATATATATTTCCCGATTCCAACGTTCCAAACCCCAATTTTCTACGTTAATTGATCTCAAAAGAGGGAAAAAGCGATGGATTTCTCCCCAGTGACGAAGTCTTTCAAATCCCATGGTTCCTACAAGCACATTCGGAAACTATCCGGCGGAGGAGGAGGCAGCGATTCTAGCCACCAAGAGGAGATGCCCATTCTCCCAACAACGATCGGAAGATCACTGCCCCGAGGTCACTGTCAAGATGGACGCTGGAGGAGGTGGTGGCAGTGATTCCGCCTCTGAAAACTTTTCCGCTATCCGTCAGACCCAAAGGCAGCCGAGTTTTGATTTCTCCCAACAACAATCGCGGACCATGGAGGATCCGCCGTCCAGGCTCATTGGTCAGTTCTTGAACAAGCAGAAAACAGCTGGAAGCGAGATTGCACTGGACATGGACATGGAAATGGATGAACTAAGACTTGACGGTAGAAACTTGCCGCTGTTCCTGGAGTCTCCGTCTGCCAAGCGTTCCTCCAGGGAAATTCGGGTTTCATTTGATCCTTCAGTTTCAGGTGGCATTGACAGTGCAACCGAATCCGTTAGAAGGCGTTACAGGGACTCATCAGAAGGTAACAGCAATCATTCGCAGCAAAACCAACAACAACAAAGAAGAGAAGAAGTCTTGCGGTGCACGTCAAATGCTTCTTTTCGAGGCAAGTCCGGGCTATTGTCCAGACTGAAAACAAGATCCAGGCTTATAGATGACCCACCACCGGATGAGATACAGAGAAGATCGGGTATGATACCGAAATCCGGGCCAATGAGATCCGGGTTGCTACCCAAGTCTATGGAAGATGATGAAGAGGATGATCCCTTGGACGACGCCGACTTACCTTTGGAGTACAAGAGGCATAAACTGAACACATTGACTGTGCTTCAATGGGTGAGTTTGGTTGCGATTGTAGGTGCATTGATCTGTAGTCTTACCATTCCGGCAATGAGGAAAGAACGGTTCTTGGAGCTTGAACTGTGGAGATGGGAGGTTTTGTTGTTAGTTTTGATATGCGGGAGACTGGTGTCGGGCTGGGGAATCCGTATCATCGTCTTTTTCATTGAGAGGAATTTTCTTTTGAGGAAGAGGGTTTTGTATTTTGTGTATGGTTTGAGACATGGAGTGCAGAACTGTTGGTGGTTAGGGCTCGTCTTGCTGGCCTGGCACTTCTTATTTGATAAGAAGGTAATAAGGGATGCAAAGAACACCCTTAAGTACGTGACTAAGATTCTGGTCTGTTTTTTGGTAGCTAATTTCATATGGCTGATCAAGACCTTATTGGTTAAGGTATTAGCTTCATCCTTCCATGTTAGTACCTATTTTGATAGGATTCAGGAATCCCTCTTTAATCAATTTGTAATTGGGACGTTATCGGGTCCGCCGCTGATTGAAATACAAAGAAATGAAGAAGAGTTAGAAAGGACAGCTGCTGAGGTTCGTAGGTTGCAGAATGCCGGCGCCAGTGTGCCGCCTGACCTCAAAGCAGCTGCCTTCCCACCTGCAAAGAGTGCAAGAATCATTCCCAGTGCTGGGATGCAGAAGAGTTTTAAAGGGAAAAGCGTTAAATTCTCCCGGCAAATGTCCAAAAAGGGAGAGAAAAAGGGCAATGATGAAATCACAATTGACCACTTGCATAAACTTAATCCCAAGAATGTTTCAGCTTGGAATATGAAGAGATTGATGAACATTGTTAGACGTGGATCGTTATCAACTTTGGATGAGCAAATATTAGGAGCAACTACTGATGATGAAAACACAACAGAGATCAGAAGCGAACACGAGGCCAAAGCTGCTGCTAGAAAAATCTTTTACAACGTTGCTCGTCCTGGATCAAAGTAAATTTAGTCTCATTATTGAATTGAACTTTGAAGGGCGGAGCATGCATTGCTGATCTTCACGTTGTTCTATCATTGATTTTGTTTTCTGTTTCTCTTTTTTTTTTTTTTTTTTTTTTTTTTTTGGCAGGTACATCCTCTTGGAGGATTTGATGCGTTTTATGCAAGAAGACGAAGCTTTAAGGACAATGAGTTTCTTTGAAGGAACGTCTGAAAGCAACAGAATCGGTAAATCGGCCTTGAAGAACTGGGTGGTAAGAACTAGACTAAAATGCCTCCAAAAACACTGTGGTCCAAGCATCAATTAGCTCGACTCTGTCTTTTTCTCTTTATCAATCAAACATTACGTGAAATTTTTAATCCCTTCTCAACTGATTATAATAGATTGGCGGAAAACCTGATTTAGATAATGAAGGGAAGATTTATCTTAGCCAAGAATCTGGATAAACCAAGATTTCCAAGTAACAAAGAGGATTATAGACGAACCTTGAACTCATTTCATATTCGTTTAACTGGTCAAGTTTAGTTCTGTCTCTCTTGGATGCACGCGCACAGAGAAAAGAGGAGCCAATAGCTATCCTAATTGATCAAATTTAATTATTGTTTTCCTGTCAGGTGACCGCTTTTAGAGAGAGGAGAGCACTGGCATTGACACTGAATGATACAAAGACGGCGGTGAACAAGCTCCATCAGATGATAAACATGGTAGTTTCCATCATCATTATTATCATCTGGCTGAACATACTTGGTATTGCCACAAGCAAAGTTTTGGTCCTACTAGGATCGCAGGTTCTTGTTGCGTCCTTTATTTTTGGAAACACTGCCAAGACACTGTTCGAGTCTATTATCTTCCTGTTCATCATTCATCCCTTTGACGTGGGTGATCGGTGCGAAATAGATGGAACGCAGGTACTCCATTTTCGTCCCATGTGTTTGCATTTGTATGTCTACACAATTTCTTTCACCGTGCCTTTAAGTCTACGTTTTATGCTTGTCTCAGCTCATTGTTGAGGAGATGAACATTTTAACCACCATCTTCCTCAAAGCTGATAATATGAAGGTTGTGTACTTTAATAGTGTTCTTGCTACCAAGTCCATTGGCAACTTCTATCGTAGCCCTGACATGGGGGATGCAATTGAGTTCTTTGTTCACGTGTCTACGTCGATGGAAAAGATTGCCGTCATGAAACAGAGGATCATAAGGTAAGTTGGGCAAAGTTGTTAGCCTTTTTCACTACGCCAAGAAGCAGCAGCGACCTGTTTAAACAAACACTAAATAATCTTGTTTCACATATGCTACTGTACTGCAGCTGCATTGAGAACAAGAAGGAACACTGGTATCCCAGCCCCATGGTTGTACTGAAGGACGTGGAGGAGTTGAACAAAATAAGGGTGGCAGTGTGGCTAAGGCATAGAATCAACCATCAAGACATGGGGGAGAAATTTGCTAGGAGATCTATTTTGTTGGAAGAGATAGTGAAAATATTGAAGGAGCTTGACATCCAATACCATCTTGACATCAATGTCCTTAGCATGCCGTCTCTGAATTCAGGCAGTCGTCCTCTTCTTAGAGATTCACACACATAATACTGCAAGATTGCGGGCCACTTTTTCTTCACCAATTGGTTGGAATGAGCGTGCGCAGCACTTGCAAGATCAATGAACTAATAGCCTACCCAGACCCACAAGTTCGTTCTGGTTGCAAAGTGATATTGAAATATATCAGTGACCTGAAGCACATTGGAGAGCACTCTTTAAGCATCATTATCATTAACCAAACCTTTGTTGATTCTATGTATGTTGAGTTCTGGAGCTTCGGTTTTTATGTTCTTGTGCTTCTTTTAAAGACTCTTCTTTCATATATGGGTTGGGCACTTGAGCTAGTGTTCCAGTCCTATTAAATGATTATTCTTCTGGAAAAATGTACTAAAAAATGCCTTTTTGACATGATAACGATACCCTTTTCTTGTTTTGTGCTTTTGTTACGGTTCCCTCCCTTCCTGGAATAGGTACGCAAAGATCAGTTGATCTGCGTTTGATGCCAATCCATTCCCTTAACGTGACCTAGGTTTTGGTTTACAAGTCTGCATCATAAGTGGTGGAAATTTGGAATTGAAAAGAGGGTTATACGGAGGACTTTCAAGATCTGTTTCGCATTCAGGCATTTACAGAGCTGTTTCGATTACAAACTTGAACAGTTCATGGCCAAGCTCGAACTCTGATTAATGGACAAGAAAGATGCTCATTTTCAGAAACCCCAATTGTCCCTCAACCTGTTACATAGTCTCAAACACGACCCAACATGAAAAGACATTTACCCTTTGGAGATTTGGCTTCTGCAAAAAGATAATTGCATTCATTTAGCATAACCATTCTTTGACAGCCGTCCCTTTTGCAACAAAACAACCGGTATTCTTCCTATCAATTCTCAATGGACTTCTTGTGCGAAGCATAATATCTTTAACCATGGATTTAACTGGTGACTCGCCCCTAACACTGCTATGATTTCCTGACCCGCAAATCACTGTAATCTCTGGAGGGATTGCATTCTTTCCTTTATTGGATAACTTCCTCATCTCTTCAATCCACTGCAACATTATCAAATAAGCTGAACCCAAGTGCATTCCATGCAAATCCAGCTTTGCTTCTGAAGCACTGCACTTCATCGCCTTGTTGAAAACAGATGATCCAACCAATTCTTTAACCAACATTGCCTCATCTTCGTTCAAAACCTCAATCAACTCTTCAAGTGAAGTTGGAAGACCTCCCAACTTAAGCATCATCGACATGATTGTGGGGCAGGAATTCAAGACCGAATTGTAAGTCCTCGCTGAGAAAGAAATATCCAAAGTCTTCATCTTTTGGAGCCACAAAACCATGCTCGAAAGTGCATGATTAGCTCCATAAGAAGAAAGGATCATATTCGAACAGATTGTATCAACTCTAAGACCTTCACCTTCCATTTGGACAAGGCACTTATGCATATTTTCAAACAAGCCTAACCTACCATAGCCATATAAAACACACCTGTATTCAAACAAAGACGGCTTGATTCCATTCCCTCTCATTACACGAACCAAGTCCTCAGCTTCTCCGGGCCTACCCATCTCACACAGTCCACTGATCATCGACTTATAACCTTGGCGTTTCACGTAAACGGAGTTAGAGTCACAAACAAGCTGATTCAAACGAGAGAAAGAATCATCAAAACCTCGAGGCGCATTGCGTTTGGAGTGAGACTCAACCAAGTTGCAGTAGAAGAGAAGCATGTCTCGCTCTGTAAACCGCAACTTTGAAATGGATTCAGAGACGAGATTGGCCGCGTCGTCGTGTTTGCCTCGTTTGTCGAGGAAAGCGACAAGTTGCGCCACCAGCTTTGGGTTCCACTCAAACCATGACGATTCACTGATCTTTGCGTACAACTGTCATTTCACGCACAAAGACAAGCAGAGTGATTCAACCAGCCAGCCCTTGGTTCCAAATTGAATTGCGAACTCTATATATATATAATAACATAAAACATAACTCACAGGGAGAGCAAGAGCGGACAGGTGGGGATGATGGGAGGAAACGGGTGAGAGAAGATGGGAGAGAGCATCTAGAGCCACTGATTTGGGTGAAGCCGCCACAAATTTCTTAATCAAACGAGTAGCAGCCGAGGTATCTCCGGCGGCGGTGATGGTGGCAATGGAGGAGAAGAACCGCTGCCCTTGTTTGCTCAACGCCACCACACATGCACATTCGCTTCTCAGCTTCCTTTTGCTTGGTAGTGGAAAGCTAAATGATGGTCCCGGTCCTGCTGGTGGCTGTGCCTTCGAGAGAAGCGGCAGCGGTTGTTGTTCATGGTGGTGACGGTGGCGTTGCGGATCACATGGCACGTGCCAGGCGCCTAGGTACCACACGTGCGAGTACATACGCGTAGCCGTAGTATATTTACCCTGCGGAGACTATGCCTCTTACCGTTCCTCCTACCGGGTGACATGAACAACAATAAACTAACGTAATAAATAGGGTATCATGGGGTTAATGGGACCCACTTATATTTTGTCCGGTCAGATGATCCAAAACGGAGCTCACGGACAATATTTCGTGGGATTCAATAAGCAGCGGGTGCGTAAGGAGGAGGCGCGAAAATTGTTCGACGAAATGCCACGGAGAGAGAGAGAGAGAGACAGGCAGACGGACCATATTTCACGGAACACCGCCCGGAATCAGCGGCGATTTCCAGAGTCGGACTTGGAGGGAAGCCTCGAACTTCTTTGCTAACACGCCGAATTGCGACAGTCTTTCATGGAATTTGACGGTCTTTCTTGGGTCATGCTCAGACAGGCAGTTTGGGAGTTGCCCGTGGTATGCTTGTCAATGAGACTAATTTCTGAAGAAACTCAAAGGTAGGTAATAGTTGCATTGTTGAATCAATCACCGACAGGACCCAAGTTGCTGATCTATGAAGTTCTTTCATAATTTTTATTTTCTTATTTGTGACCAAACATTTTTAGATCAAATGGCTGGTTGAATCTATCTGAGAATTCTCTTTTGAACAGAAGAGAGTAGAGACCAGGCTTTGACTGTTTTCTTGCACTTTGTCCCTTTGTATGTGTTCCATTTTATATTGCTGGGGTTATAAAAGTATATGACATCATCAATATTGTTGCAGTTTGATCTGAGAAGCAACCAACTGAGGATAAGAAACGTAATATGCCAGTTGTTGATCTAAATGCAATTGTAATTGACCCTAGAAGCCCAAATATTTTCGCAATTGCAGGGGGGATGAGTGTACTCGCCTTTATGATACCCGAAGTTTATAGGTGTGATGCATAGATACTTCAGGTGTGAGTTAATTTGTTTCAAGCTGTCTCTTGCTCTCAGGTATGACTGTCATATGTTGAAAACTCAGGGGTAACAATGTTTTAACCCCAGGTGTGATGGTGTTTATGCTTGCAGATTTGGCCACAATATTAGTGTTGCAGACTATGGAGGTCACAGATGAATTAATCTTGTATGCCTCGTCACATTCTTTGGTTTGCCTTCAGTGATAACAGGGAAGATGATGATTATTTCCATGTGGATGCATTTTTTAGCAGTGGTGGTGATGATGTTAAGGATGAGAATGATTATGAGGACAAGGAAGAGCATGCCAATGACAATAGCAACGACAACAGCAATGATTGTGTCGATGACTGTAATGATCACAATGAGAATCTTTGTAATTTATTATAATTTTCTTGGTGGTTATGACAGTGATTCTGATTTAACCTCTCTGTGTTAAGCAGAATCACAAGGCTAGGGAGCTGCAGAATCGTCGTGTGCCTTCAGGACAGGCACTGAGGGTGCCATGATTTACATTCAATGCCACGGGTGGTATTTCTTCAGATGATGGAGGGGATACAACAAGCAATGACTGACTTGTTTGGTTAGGATGAATATTCTCTTTTCGGTTCTGGCCCATGAAAGATTATAGCAACTGTACATAGCATAGGCGTTAAGTGAAAACTGTTCTGAATAGCCTCTGAAAATTTCGCGTCTTTGTGGCTATTTTATCATGTCTGTTTGAGTCCTATTCCTTGTTCTCATTGCACTTCAGTTTTCAGTTGAAATGCCTGTCCGATGCTTGGTATCCATTGAGGCATAGACTCAAACTCGGTATCCCAAGCACGGCGGATCGATGGCTGAGTTGTCCTTTTGGTAAAATTGTATTCAGTTTTTTCCTCTCTTTTGACTGTATCCTTTGGCAACCGCGAGATGCGCACGCTTTTGTCTCCAGATGAGACGATAAACGTTTCTTCAACGCCGAGCCCGTGTAGAGACACGTAATTCTGGTGTTTTAAAGTTTCCCCAACTCGTTCTTCTGAGTCCATTACCCAACAATTTCGACTAAAGATTCTTGTCAATCGGAAGCCATTTTTGATACCCAACAAGAAATTCCGATTTGTGAGCGCAAGGCAAATGTTAACCAGATCCAAAACATGTGCTAATAACCGGCATATGAGAGAAAGAAAGAGAGAGTTCGGCGTGGTCATAAGGTAGTAGTAACCGTGAGCTGTGGGCTTGACGCCTTGAAATGCCATATAGAGATTAACCATGTTCTTGGTTATAGTCTCTGTTTTATGCATGAAACTGGGACATGGGGTTGTTGGAAAGTAGGATAATTCTCATAGCAGCAGTTCGGGAATTGATGACATTGGCTGTCAGCTTGTACAAGCAAAACTGCATGATCAATTGGTTAAAGATTGAAATTATAATAGCTCAAAATTAAACTTTCTAGAGTTCAAACTCTAGTGACATGGGGTTGCTCCTCGTTATTCTTGGAACAATTTCACCTTAGTCCAAATGGGAATATCCATCATTTTTTTTTTTAATTTTTAAACACAAATGATGGGAAGATCTGATTTTGATGTTTTCGAAATGGAAACAGTGGGAATTTTGGCCAACAAAAGTATTTGGTAGCATACCGAATGCCCTGGGTATTATTAATTAACCATTTGCCAACTTCTCGTTTGCCCGCCAAGGAAAAAATTTAAATTTTCAGCACTCATTTTAACTTCCAGAATATAGCTGACTTAACTACCAAGGGAATGCTCTGGAATCTAGAATGATAGCAGAGTTAATTAGTTCCTTGTCTTCCAAACTATCCGAGGACCATCATATACTGCGAGGACGAGGAGGAATTGGAAATGATTAGAATGACAGGCCAAACATGGCCCATGTTTCCCTTGCAGAAAACCGACTTCAGATGAGTTGAAAATTCCCACACCCACCAATTAGTCTCTGGAGTTCAGCCGGAGGTGCCATGGCTCAATGCTTATTAAGATACAAGTGAATCATGTAATGCGCGTAGTCAATTCCTCCGCAATGATAGGAACTTGCATATGAGGCGTTGGCTAATCTTGTTTTTGTCTGTTTTGACACATCAATACATTTATCAACAAAAAGCTTGTCAAACAATTAGTAAATCAATAAAAAAAAAAAAAAAAAACATTTCTTTTGCTTGCTTCAAAGTGCAACAAATAAAAGGGGATCATTTGCTTTGACATGTGAGCCCAGAATGTCTCGGGGAACGTGTGGTTAGGCATGGCATTTGTCTGTATTTCTAACAAAGTCAAGAGCCAACCATTTTGATATTCCAAGTTTCCGCCTTATACCTCGGGTCCCAAACAGGTTTTCAATTGGCCGACCTTATATTTTAGTTTGTTAAGTTCCATTGGCATTTGCTGTATCTAAGGCTAATGAGAATAAGTGGATTGCATGTTTTCACATTGTTAACATATCCCGCAGATTGATAGCATCCTTGATTCGTGCTGTTAATGGTACCTTGAACTGTGGAATTTCGTCACCTTCTAGTGGCTCTACCATCAGTTCCATGCACTGTGGAAGCTGTAGTCGATATTTATTAAATGTTCGTTATGCTTTACTCGTTGAGGATTGGCTACCCTCACTTTGTCCTTTCTCGAAAAAACGAAGGTTTATTGCCGCTAGACAGGGTTGAACGCAGAAAGTGGTTTACCTGCTGCTGCGTATTCAGAACAAACCATAAGGCGTCATTGATTGCCCTGAGGGAGAAGATGTTTATTGTAGAATTGAAATGCTTGCTAAAGACAGGGAAGTTATGTTGGTTGTCAGAGGACGATCTAATATAATGAAAAGTGTGATACAACTCAACCCATCACATTGAAGAAACAATAACAATTATCATCCGAAGTCCCCCTAAAAATGGTATTCCAGTGTATGGGGCTAACTTTCCCTTCGTTTTCACAGGGGAACTAGATGCGATTCGAACCTAAAACCTCAGGTCCTAACATAATAGCCCGAGCATGAACATTTGCCTAGAATCTATATTTGTTTTACAAATTACAACTGAACAATTGAGCTAGTCTTACCTCTAAACAGATGTTCTGTGATAGATCAAGTCCCCTGTAGGAATTGTTAATTCCACCACAAATGTGGGCTTCGCATGTAATGCGAGGCATAGAAAAAATTTACTCACAATTGCCCATCTCACAATGATAGATAAATTAATGGAAGCTTATTAAATAATAGCTGAATTGATGAGAAAGTTTTCTCGGCTTGCTGAAATCTGCAAGTAAACTATACCTTTGTTCGAAAATTGAGCTTTATTGTTCAGGTTGGAAGCATAAAATAAAATAGTCGGAATGTCCTGATTATATGCATCTATCTCAGTAGATAATTCCTAACTTCTTGGAGACAGAATCAAAGGAATCCGAAGAGCAATCTATCAGAATGTGAAATTTTCATGTATCAATGATGAAATCTAAGAATCAATTACAAGTAAATGAATACATGGAGACTTTGGACATGTTCCTGCACAAAATGGAACGTGACTAGAATAGCACCTCCAAGAATGCCTTGTCCATTCTTATCATCCAGAATATTTCTGATCAGCTTTCATGTACACGTTAACACCAACCAAAGGAAAATTAGATGAAGGTTTGTCCTTCTAACTAGCCTGTCTTCCTTTGTAATCTTCAATATCCCAACTAGATACAATTTCCCCATCCTCGCAGCAAATGGGCCAGAATTGAATGAAAGCTGAGAGCTGATGCCTGTGATTTTACTGCAATGCAGAAATCAATCTTAATTGACTGCTACAGATTTTTCTTGTTGCGACAATAGGAACTTCCACATTCACACTTAAATGCTTTTATTGGATGATTCTTGTCGGCAAATTCAATTCCATAATCCTGAAACGATAACTGAAAGTTAGTCCGTGCTTTGAAGCAAACAATGGCTTGAAGAATTTGGTCTTTCCCGAAGAAAATATGGTACACAAAACGTAATGGATTACCCATGTCAACTCTTCCATCGGTTGTATGTCCCTAGTTGTGAAGAAAGCAAGCTGCATGATAACCAAAGCAACAAAATCTACCTTATATCCACTTCAAGTGATTGAACAACGTACAGTGAAGAAAGAAAGAAGATGAACACCTATGCCTAAAATTCTCTGTATCACTTACATGATAATAGTGATGATCAGGGGTCTCCACTTCTACTGGGACCCCAATCAAGTTAGAATCATGACACCTGACAAAATCACACATGGTTATCAGTATAGATCCCCCCAAAAAGGATCATGGCTATCAGATATCCAAGTCCATAATTTATGAAAGATAAAGATTTACAATAGAATTGCATGTTTACAATTACTCTTGACAGAAAAATACTAAAATGCTATGCATTTCTCACAAAAAAAATCAATCTTCCCAGAACTCTCCTCTACCAAAGCAAAGTGAGACAGAGGGTACCTGTGATTGATAAACCTGCCAACATTTCCAAACTCTGTTGCATCCAAACAGAGGGCCTCTTCATCTTTCAATATTCTCTCAGATCCCCAATCAGCATCCAGGAGAACTGGATATGTATGCTTCTCGTTTTTAGCAGCTCTTTCCTTGTTTCGATCATCAAGTTCCTTATTGGTCACAATTGCCCCCACATACTCACAAATGAAAGTGCCTTTCTTCAAGGCCTTCACTGATCGAAGACCCCATCCCTTCCCTTCAGGTGTTGCAAACACCTGTACAATATGCAAACCTCATACTGATTAATGTTTCAAACAAAACGAAAAGGATAAAAAAAAAGAGAGAGAGAGAGAAAAGAAAATAACATCCTTGAAAGGAATCCATTCTATTTACCTGCAAGGCCACTTGTATGCCTCGTTGTATGACACGGTTGCCACAATTCTTGCTGCAACCACATTTAAACCAGCACTCTTTGACAAACTTCCTGGTTAGATGACCCTCGCATGGCTTTATTTTCCTACCCTTTAGTGGCATTTTGTTTTGCAGTGGGCAGATTTCACAGTAATAGCAATGTTTTCTTTGAGGCTCCCTAGTCATGGCAATGCATTCATCTAAAAATGCTTCCTTTAGCAATCCCTCCTGTGTATAGGCAAACTCGCCTTGAGTTTCTGCAGCACAGGCACAAGGCAGGGCTGAGGAAAGACAATCTCCACGACACTGTGCACAGCAATTGTCGTCCGATATACGAGCAAGCGAAAAATTGATACGAGCATCATGATGAGCCATGTTACTTTTAATGTACATAAAATCAGGCAACTCCAAATCTCCCGAACCACTCAGCAAGGGAATTTCTGTGTCCTCCTGACCACGGGCTATATCTTTGACGTACACTGGGTATTTCTCTCGAACAATAACAGTACCCATAATATGCCTCTTCGAAGATTGTGAGCCTCCTCTTACCTTAATCTTCACCCCCATTTGATCCATTGTCACCGAAAAGAAAAGAAAAGAAAAGAAAAGAAAAGCTGATTAAGATTGAAGATTATAACCAAAGGCACCAAGATGCAATGAAACTGGAATACAATTAGGATCCCATCATCCAAGTTGTATCAAGAGTCTCCCTGTTCAAATTCTTTTCTTCTTTCTGGTTATAAGAACCAACGGACGGAAAACAACAATAACCCTTAATCCCAAATTTAACACGAAAATTTTCTCACCGCTATTGATTAGGTCTTCCGATGGGAAAAAAACAAAAAAGCAATAAAAATTGTTTTAATTGAACAATAAATGTGCGTTAAGGGGTTTAATGCGAATGTAACAAGACTCACTCTTGGTTCCTCCACTTTCTGATTGATTAGAATATCAATGACAGGTTTATAATTCTCTGCTTCAATGAGAGTCCAGTCGTCGTTATGCAATCGTGCGAGTTTTCTCAGTGTGGCCTTGACCTTCTCTTGGGGAAAGCCAAATTGCGCCATTGCCTCGCAGGCCTCCGCCGTTTTTCTGTTGTTTAGAGCATCCCGTTTCGTTGTCATTGGTCAGCCATACCACCCCACGCACACACAAAAATGCCATGCAAGCAATTTCTTGATCAGGGTTTTAGATTGCAGGCGGCGGATTGCGATCAATTACCATTATTGCAGTCAATGCAGTGACATTTATTACCACTGAGGCGTCTCCCAGCTCCATAGGAGTCAACTTAGAAGCCTGTTCTTGAGTAAACCATTTAGGATATCAGAAATTGGGTTAAAACTCACAAAGATTTCCTCTTTATCACCCAACAAAGCATCTCGCGGTTAGAAAGTTGTTTCCTTTTGAACATTTTGCTGCCCTAGTTTGCGAAAACCCCAAAAACAAAAAAAAAAAACAATAACCAATAAAAAAAAAAAAAGGCCGTAATTTTGATGGGCATGTCAGGATTGTTGGAAAAGATTCCAAGAAAATACGCGACTTCCCGCCCCACAATTCCCCAAGCGTTTCTTTCTTTCTATTTATTTACATCGAGTTTGACATTGAACCAACCTGCCAAGGCCCAGAACGCAACATAAAAGATTTGCTATTCACGGGCAGGATGCATTGAACTCACACCCATAGCCTTTTTACTTAACTGGAAATAAAATATCAATTCAATTACTATTTTGTTCTGAGAAAACGAGATAAGTTTTTTTCTTTTTGAAAAAAAAAAAAAAGAAGATTAAATATAGAAGAGAGCGAAAGGTACTAAATCAATGACTGGAATAACTTAAAATTGAAACTATGTCAGGAATTTTTGAATACAAAATTCAATGTACACTAGCTCTTGGAATGAAAGTTTATTATTCTAAAAAGTATTTTTCGATGCATTTTCTTGAAAGGAAAAAAAATTCAAAGGAAAATTTTGGTTTTTATGGAATTATTTGGAATCTATCCTAAAAAGCTCAAAAAGCCAAACATGATTTTTTTTTTTTTTTATTGATGGAAAAAAAATATATTTTCGATATTGGGTCAAATCCACCACGAGATGCATCTCAATTATTCTAACTCTTTAGGAATTAAAGTTCTCAACTCGGTTTGACGGAAATCGAAGCCAGGCCAGCTGGAACCAAAACTGCTCCACACACATTTGCATTGATTAATTCAAATTTTAATGTTATTTTAAATTTGAATTACTTTATTAAAATTTCTCTATTCAATTTAATTACATTTACATAATAATTTTTTGAATAAAGGCTTCAAATATTAAATTTTAAATTTAGCTTAAAAAAATATTTACTAATTTTTCACTTAAATATAATAATATTTTAGTAAATTTTTTTAAAAAAAATTAAAAAATGAACTTACATCAACTGACAACGAATTTCATGATTCTCCATGGCTCCTATTAATATATATTTAATAAAATAATTTTCTGTGATTGCTTGCCTATAAAATTCCTGAAATTTATCTAAAAAAGAAAAAACTAAAATAAAAAGAATCATAAATTACAAAAGCTGCCACCATCTACCAGTCAAACAAAAGTCTCCGAAGGGCGCCCCTCTCAGTACCTCTTCGTCCTTCTCTCGGTCAGTCGAGTTTCTCGTCTTCATCTTCATCTTCATCTTCGATCTCTTCTCTTGTCTCCCATAAGGAGTTTCTCAAGGGCTTCCAAACGACGTCGCGGAACCATCCAAGGCACCCGCATTGGCCAAAAAATTGATCTTTCAATCTCCGGAAGAAGCCTTGGTCCCCAACCTCAAGAGGGGTGGACATGGGCTGCAAGTAAGCCAAAGCGGCGTGCTTGACGAGTGGGTTCTTGATGGGTACCTCTTGCCAGCTGGAATTGTGGGCCGAGGGCGAGAGGATCGATGGCGGGGGCAACAAATCCTTCAAGCTCGTGTAGGACGCAGACTGAATCGCTATCATCTCTATGTCGGAAAGCCGATGAATAGGAGAAATTTTATTGAACTCGTTGTGTGAGAGACAACCACTCGAGTTTGGCTCGAGACTTGTCTTTGTGTCGTCGTCTGTAGTTGTGTCGTCGTCCGTCGTTGTTTTCGTCGGAGTGTTCTTCTGGTCTAATATTGTTGGAGATGGCGGGGTTCCCATAATCTAAGAGGCGAATCCAATTTTCCTTTTTGTTTTTCGTTTCTTTGAGGTAAGAGAGAGAGAGAGAGAGAGAGAGAGATTGGGATTTTGTTGGATATATATATGACAGCTTCAGTGTCTCTGTTTGTTTGACTTTTACTGGAGAACTGGAGATAGGGTTGGGCATGTGGACAGGGGTAACATTATGCCCTTCAATCCCCTCGTAGGTTTCGGACTCTGTCTGACAACGGAGAGTTGGATTCCCGATTGCGGGTAGAGAGTCAAAGAGAATGGCCAAATGTTTGTTCTATCGTTTTGTTGCTCTTTTACTTAGTAGAAGACTATGTATATATATATATATATATATAAAAGAGTTAATCAAGTTTAAGGTCTCATGTTTTGGTTAATCTCTAAAAATTAAAATTGTAATTTGTCAACAAAAAGAGTAATTCCTCCTCCTCCTCCTCCTCCTCCTTCTGTCATTATTTGTGAGAATTGAAATTCTATACCGCTGCTGTAGACTAATTATATATGTATAAAGTCTAGTTGAGTTGGGTAGGGAGTCTCTTTTTTAAGTTTGGTTTTTAATACCCCATTGAGCCGCCATTACCAACACAACATGGTGCAAATTGTCTCTTCTTTCCCCGACACCTAGACCTCCAAAGACAACAATAGCAACTCTTTTAGGATTTCCCCCCGATTTTAAAATGAAACTTGTTGCATTCTAAATCACGAGACGACTTGGGATTTACCATAGATTTTTTTTAAAAAAATATTCCCAATCAAAAGAAATACATACATATGTGTATATATATATATACACATAGGCCAAAAACAGGAATTTGGAAATCCAAAGATGGAATAAATTAAATCTAGAAAAAGAAAGTAATGAAGTGCCCAATCCAAACTCTCCCGTCTCCATCTTTCATCATCAAAATCTTACCATAAACCGTAAGCAGTAGTACATCATCGGGATTCAGGATAGGCCCTATCATTTTTGTTTTTACTTTTGCTGCACTGAAATCCGATCTCGCGTTTGGGCCCCCCCAACTGAGCATACAATTTTTCCTCTTTACGAGGACCCCACTGCACTTCATCCCCCGACCCCAAAAAGAGAAGGTCCCATATTGTTGCAGCTCCGTTTTGATTTTCAATAATAATAATTTTAAAAATTAACAAATTAAAATAAAAAAAAAAATTATTAAATTACTTACTAATTAATATATATATATATATATATATGTTAATTTTTTAATATATAAAAATAAAATAATATTAAATAATTTCATTTTTTAAAACTTTTTATTCTAATAATATAAAAAATAAAAATAAATATTTTATTATAATTTTATTATTTATTATTTATTTATCTTAAAATAAATTAAAAAAAAAAATAAATAATATATTTTATTGTTAAAAAAAAATTATTTGAATTAATTTTTTAAAGGTGATAAAAAATAATTATAAATATAAAATAATAAATATTTTTTAAAAAAATAATTATATTTTTAATATCATCTTTGTAATTTATATTAATGCAGTGTATATATATATATATATATATATTTTTTTTTTTTTTATTGTGTGGTGGACGGGAGCAAAGCAAGTACTGAAAACATCCCATTCCCGGAAACAAGGAGCCGGATGTCGTTTGGGTCGGTGACAGAGGAGGAGAAGAGCGGGCAATTGACTTGAGATCGAAAACGGAGCGTCGGCGATGGAAAAAGAGGATGCGTGCGTGGAGGCCAAGTTTCAGGATCAGGTTTCTGAGTGTCAACGGTGACACGTAGCCGACAAACAGCTCTTTTTAATCATATAGCTTTAAATGGTTAGTCGATCGCCCGCATGTTTTCTTTCCTTCCACCCTCGAACAACATCATGTTTCGCCTTTTCTAAATCTTCTTAACTTTGCGGGTTTTCCCCTGAAAGGATAGGAGAGGTAAAGTTTCAATTTTTATTTCTTTTCCTTTCTGGGTGTGAGCCCATTTGTGATTACTTCACTGATTAGCGGTGTTTTGTTTTTAATCTGTAATTTGGAACTCTGGGGTTGTTGTGAATTCTGTGTGTGCTTTGGGCTCTTACCACTGCTCTTGTGATGACGAGAAGTAATTTCGCAACTTTGGATTGTTCTTCTATAACGTTTTCAATTGTCAATTACTCATTCATGCTAGAAGGGCAGAATTACTGTTTATTGCTATTGGAGAAATTACCAATCTTTATTGAAAATTTACATGAAATGCTCTGTTTGGTATAGACATTGGATCTTTCTTTGTATCAGCAATGTGAGAAATTTCTTTTGAAAAACCCATTTTGAGCTTGGCCCAAATGTCAGATAAAAATATGTGCAATCCTCTAATCAGGCAATCCTCTCTGGGTAACACACCTGTGTTTTCCTTTTCTTGGCTTTGGACTCCCCTGCCTGCTTCAGTTTAAATTCCCAAATCATTAGCTCTCTTCTTGTGTCAATGAGGATTTACATATTTACATGAAGGAAAATGATCTATGCTCATCTCTCGTCTCCTAACTTTGGATCATAAGGATGTCCGAGTGAGGGGTTTGGCTGGACGTAACTGAAAAATACTCTGACATAATGGTTTAAAAGCTAAAATGTGTTATAATTGCTTCAGTTTTATTTACAAGCGTAAGTTCACTTGACTGTGAATTAATTGTATTTTATGCATACTCTTTTTTTTTTTTTTTTTTTCAATTTCCGTTTATGTAATCTGATGTTGCTCGCAGAAAAAAAAAAAGACTTCATTGGATAAGAAAAATTCTGCTCAGATGGTGGAACCAAACAATGCTGAATATGTGGCTTTAGAGGAAGCTTCTTCTTCCAGTTTAAATAAGGTCCAGAAGGTTTCAATCCTACCCCTTGTTTTCCTTATCTTTTATGAAGTTTCTGGTGGTCCATTTGGTGTTGAAGACAGTGTCAAAGCAGCTGGACCACTCTTAGCTCTTCTTGGTTTTCTGCTGTTTCCATTTGTATGGAGCATCCCAGAAGCCTTAATAACTGCAGAAATGGGTACCATGTTTCCAGATAACGGCGGGTATGTTGTCTGGGTTTCATCAGCCCTGGGTCCTTACTGGGGCTTTCAACAAGGCTGGATGAAATGGCTAAGTGGGGTCATAGATAATGCACTATACCCAGTTCTATTTCTAGACTATCTTAAGTCAGCAGTTCCAGAATTAGAGGGTGGTTTCCCTAGGATATTTGCAATTCTCGTCTTGACTTTGGCTTTAACTTACATGAACTATAGGGGTCTAACAATAGTGGGATGGGTTGCCATACTCCTTGGGATTTTTTCTCTTCTTCCCTTTGTGTTCATGGGATTTATATCAATTCCAAAACTGAACCCTTCAAGGTGGTTTATGGTGGATCTGAATGACGTTAATTGGGGCCTGTACCTGAACGTTCTCTTTTGGAATCTTAACTACTGGGACTCAATCAGTACCCTTGCAGGTGAGGTGGAAAACCCGAGCAGAACTCTTCCAAAAGCTCTCTTTTATGCTCTCATCTTGGTTGTTTTTGCCTATTTTTTCCCTCTCTTGATTGGTATTGGAACAGTTCCACTTGACCGGGAACTATGGTCTGATGGATATTTCTCAGATATTGCTAAATTACTTGGAGGTGTATGGTTAAGGTTGTGGATCCAAGGGGCTTCTGCTTTGTCAAACATGGGCATGTTTGTGGCTGAGATGAGCAGTGACTCGTTCCAACTTCTGGGGATGGCAGAGCATGGGATGCTTCCTGAGCTCTTTTCCAAGAGGTCACGTTATGGAACCCCGCTGGCAGGAATTTTATTCTCTGCATCAGGGATCATTCTGCTCTCATGGTTGAGCTTTCAGGAGATTGTGGCTGCGGAGAATTTCTTATACTGTTTTGGAATGATTATGGAATTTATAGCATTTGTGAAACTGAGGATGGAACACCCAGCAGTAACTAGGCCCTACAAGATACCTGTTGGGACTGTTGGAGCAATTTTGATGTGTATTCCACCAACTCTGCTAATACTAGTAGTTTTGGCACTTGCTTCGCTCAAAGTTATGGCACTTAGCATGGTTGCTGTGATTATAGGGCTTATAATGCAGCCATGTCTTGCGTACACACAGAGAAGAAGAGATGGTTGAGGTTCTCAAAGAAATCTATCCTTTCAGACATCCACTCTGCCAATCACCAGTGGAACGAACCATGAATGGTAGCAATAGTTTTCCTTTTCCTGTGTAATTTGTACCTGTACAATGCTATGCAATGCTACGATTTTTTTTATGTTCTTATTTTCTGTGTTTAGCCACGCCTTGTGGTGTCTTCAAAAATGCTGGTTCATACAGCCACTGCAGCTATTAATTATAGTGTATTGTCAATAGTAATGCACGAATCAGCCATTGGATCAACTGACCCTACCGGACTGATACCAGATCCAACAGTTGGTGTAAGCATTTGCATGTTCAAATACGCATACTGCATCATAACCTTGACGATCTGATGAAAAAAGTTGCAAGGTAACAACTTAGACCTCTTCATCTTTAACTCTTTAACAATCTCTGGCATAAGGTCAGTGCCTGGCTCCAATCGGATAGGATCATGTAGCCATAAACTTGGCATTGACCCGGTCAGAATAAGATCATGTGGCCTTAAACTTGGCACTAATCATTCTCAAATCAATATTGAGCCAGATGTTACAAACATGCATAGTTGGCACCCTTCTGTTGGTGAGGCACACACGTATAGCATGACATTGCATCAGGTTAGATCTGATGATAAAGACTTCCTCTTGCTTGTATCTCCAATTGCGCTGCAATAAGCTGCCTGTGTTGCCAGCTTCTACAATACCGGATAGATGTACACAGCAGACACCCAGATGAGTGCAAGAACGAAAGGAAGAATCCCTTATAGTAGTCCTTTTACTAGAATGTATAGCTACTCATCGGTTAAGACAACTCTTTTTGTCAATATAATTTTTTAGTTGTCAAGTTTTGCTTCCTTGGAGGGTCCAAAGGCCAATAAAAATGAAAGGAAAAATATGAGAAATGTATCTTCTCATTCCTTCTAGGATTAGGACAACAAAGTATAAACTAGGCACTTCCAAACCTTGCACTAGCAAAAGAAAAGAACACATAATGGGAAACATGGGGTTTCAAAGTAACTTCCCAATAGACCTTCCAAGGAAAATGACTCTTCAGCATCTCTTTGAGTTGGATCCTCACAATCACAACATCAATAACAGTGCCAGTGCCATGATCCTCAGGAAACCTGCTTCTGACGCTCAAGATGATGAAGCTCTATTAAATGTTTCTCGCTGCTCCTTTGTCTTCACTTTCACTGGTCCTTCGAGTCTCCCTCACAGCAGGAAAACAAGCGATGAACCTAATCCAGCTCCTTGCTATGGTAAAGTCTCCGAACAAGCCATTTACTGATCAGATTCTACGCCCTCTTGTGCCAATGCTATCGGTCAACCTCTTTCGGCGTCTCCCTCCATCTTGCAGCTTTTCCACAGCCTCTGATTTGCCCGAGGATAAGGAGCATACTCTTTCACCTGTGTGGCCACACCTACAACATGTTTTCGAGGTCCTCCTTAGGCTTGTGCTTAAAATGGATCCCAAGATGCTATGTGATTACATTGATCAGCAATTCCTCGTCAACCTTCTCTCTCCTTGTTTCAATCAGAAGACCCCAGAGAACGGAAGAGTTTGAAGAATATTTACCATTGGATATATTCCAGGTTCACCTTCTACAGATCATTCATGAAGAAATCAATGAATGATGTCTTCTTGCGCTATGTCTTTGAGACAGAAAGGCACTGTGGGATTGGTGAACTGCTTGAGATATGGGGAAACATCATCAACGGCCTTTCTGTTCCACTAAAAGAGGAGCACAAGCTGTTCTTAATGAAAGCGCTTATCCCTTTGCGTAAGGCTAAGGGTATGCAAGTCTACCATCGGCAGCTGTCTTATTGCGTTTATCTGTTTGTGCAGAAGGAGCGAGTGCTTGGTGGCATTGTTGGAAGAACTGGTGGAGAACCTGGTCGGTACAGAAGGTTGGCGTTGCCTCTATGTATCCAAATTACAGGAAACTTGAACCGTTGCAACCCAGAGGTCACAAAATTACCCATTTTCCATCGTTTCTGCCAGATAAGAACATGGCAGATATGTCCTTGGATTTTTTTCCGGGTACAATATATCCTTGGATTTTAACGCTTCTTGCTGCGCTCAAATGGTAATTGATTCAGTTCCAGAAAACTTTCTACCTTGAATTTCTAGATCTAATCTGTGGGATAACGGTTCTCGAAGGCTCTCCTTGCTCCTAAGACAGGGCCCTTTCAGGTGTTGATGACCCCCAGATACTGAATTAGGCATCATAAAAGCTAATATTTAATTTCTCGGCAATGTTCATGGCAGAATGCTTCCCTCATTCACGAATTTTTCATGCTATATGTCACGAATCCGTGCATGTACAGAGAGTAGCCTACATTGTTGATTGAAAGCCATGTTTTAATTGAAATTCAGGTTGCATAGCGTGCACTTTATTTGTGGAACAATGAACAGTTTGTGAAGATGGCAACATTAGCAATCGAATAGGTATTTTCCTGTGGTGGTTGAAGGCATGGAGAAGAACCTGAAGTGGCATTGGAGCAAAAGTATGCAGCAATTGACAGAAAATGTGAAGGCAATGCTGGAGGAAATGGATCCAACTCTATACGAAAAATGCCTCCAAGAGATCGGTCACAAGGATTACTTGGACAACCAAGAACAGGCCAAGAGGAAGGCAAAATGGGAAAGAATAGAATCGCTGGCAGCCACAGCCAGGGACCAATTCCCCCATGCCCAACAGTGTATTCACGTCTCACCTTTATGACCAGAGGAATCAAAATCAGAGCTGAAAATCACTACTCAGAAGCATTTTGATACTACCGTGGCGACCCTTTCTTGTTATTTATTATAAACAGCTGGCAAGAAGGGCAAACATTTCAATGTCAAATGAAATTTTCAGCTTAAGGCAGCAGCCCCATCAATGAATACCCTGCCAAGAGAAGATCTTCCGAACATGTGGGAACCACCGATCCGTATCCTGCTGATTTGGTGGCTGAGTAGGCTAGGCATACAATGCCGACAATATATTTTGTTGCATGTGATGAAGACAGTTTCTGGCAGTAACTGGTAGCAATATGGAAATTGGATGAAGACCCATGTGCTTGTGCATGGTTTAAATGGAAGAATTGATATTATTAGCCCTATTTTGCTCACTGTTATCTACATGGATTGGTTTTCCTTCGCCTTCGCTCAAGGACACCAACATTAAACACTTGGAACAAATAAATTGGATAAGTGGAAATTCACCAGTTGTGTCGTGTTCATTAATGGATTAAAATAATAATAAAAATAAAATAAAATGAAATGAAAAGACTCCACCTCCCTGCCAATGAGAATTTCTGACCAGATCAAAGCGTAAATAATTCTTCAATCAATGAAATTTTGGGCCTTGATCCAAATACCGAAGGAGAGACATTGGTCTAGTTAATGTAAACAGGCCGACATTAATCCAAATTACTCGACCCAAAAAGCATGTTGAGATAAAAACTACACCACCACCCGTCCAATCAACGTCAACGCTCATTTCTTTGTTTTCTTGCTCTCCACTGCCCGCCGCCCCTGCTTCTGATTCCGGGGGTTTGTCATCGACAGGTTAACGTCTTCTCAATATCCTATCGCCAGAGGCTCTTTCTTCATGTTACTGTAGTTTGGTTTGTTTTTCTTTAATTCAAGTCTTGAATTTTCGCTCTCAACTTGCTAGGCTTATAAGATTGTTGGGCTGTTCTAGAGTCCTTTGTTGGGAGAATTGTCTAATCAAAATGAAGCAGTTTTGCTCCTTGGAACTTAAATTTGTTGTCTTTAGCTGAAAATATGAGATGGGTCAATCTGCAAATCTTTGTTCACGCTTCTCAATTTCTTCAAGTTTTCTGTCTTTTGGGTCCTCTTTTTTGGCTTACTGACAGTACCGCTAAAAGAACCCTTTAAACAATTTCGCAAGTTACCATTTTAGGACTAATTTTCTCTGCAACCTTCACCCCATTTGGTAGGTTCGATCATTTGTTTCTTGCAAGTTATATCTGAAACTCGCTGCTTTTTTATATTGCAGTGCTTAAAAGATGGCTCTTGTCTCTGGATCTCTCAGATGTTGTCCAGGTCTCCTTCATTCTTTATATAGCTTGGCTTTTGATCATTTAGTTTTTGACTGTTATGCGAAATTAGTTGTTTCTTAATTTGCTTTTCCCCGTTGTATGCAGGTTTAGCCCGTGCATGTTATCCCAAATTGCTTTTTGGCATTGGAAGACATAATGAAATCAGGTTTGATGATTGCAGTGCCATTCGGCTGGCATCAAGAAGGGTGGGATGGCCTTTCATTTTCTTACTGTTTGTCTGGGTTTTTATTTTCTGCTAGTGATCTTGTTGTTGAATATTGGAGCTCGTTCTTGTAGATTTCTGGAGAGAAAATCCAATATATTACTACAGGGAAGTCTCGTGAAATGCGTGTTTTGGTTCAAACGAATCATCATCAGTTGAGCTATGAAGATGATTTGCCTGAGGAGCCTCTTTGGCTGAGCCTTATTAAGGAAACCATCTGGTATCACAGACTATGAATCTCCAAACTACCATGCCAGTTTTAGACCTGTTGTATTGTCATGCTTAATTTTGTTGGAATTGCATCAGAATTTGGACATTTACTTCGACATAAATTATGGATTTAAAGTTGATATCTAAACACTTTCCAGGGGTTTGAAATCTTTGGTAGAATTTCTAGTTGAGCAGCCTAGTCAGCTGAAGTACATAGAGTGGCCAAGCTTCCAAAGCACGGTATGTCACATGAAAGTTTACTCTACTTTAAAATTGTAAAATATATGAATTGTGTAGAAACAAGCTGATATGGTACCTATATAGAATTTCTTGCTTGTCATAGAGATGCCTTTAAAGTTTGAACTTTGAAATGCTATTTGAAATATCCTTAGTTTCGGCATTGATTTTGTGCAGCTGAAGACTGCTACTCTTAGTCTAGTTCTTGTGGCATTGTTCATTGTCATACTATCATCCGTGGACTCTGGTCTATGCTATCTGTTGGCTTTGTTTCTAAGGAGAACCCCATGATAGAGGACCAAATTCTTATGAACAGTTGGCTTTCATCCGGCCATTATCAATTTTCAGCCAGTTAGGCTATTATAACTGGAAGCCTTGGACTTGCACATCCCTCTAATGTTGTGGATCAAGTTCCTCCAGAAATCTGTCATCAATGAGGAGCCTGTCTACCAAGTGGTGAAGGGTCATACCTCTCGGCCCTCTTACGGCCAGGCCAATGTTCCAGAAAAGATTAAGAATGGGTTATGTAGATCAGCAAGCGGACAACTAAGGCAACCATCTGGCGCCTGATTTATTCTGTCTTGGATTATATTCTGTCTTGGATTATTAAGCTGAATTATTAAAGATTACTGCTATTAACCATTATTTTGATACTAGGACTGGGTGAAATCCTCCAGAATAGCACAAGGGATGTGTCGAAAATTTAAATTCGTTGCATCTACAAGCTTCAACATGAAATAAGCGATGATATGCTTTAACAAGGAAATTGAATTTTGCAAACATAACCACAAGAGATGATGAATGTCACTGAAGGAAAACATTGAAATTTCAATACCAAAAATAATGTATTGATTCAGTCAACTCAAGATCTAATACATGATACATATTGTACAGAGTACATGTGTCGTTAAATGGAATGAGAACCCTCAATTCATCCTCTCATGCTACCCTAATCGGTATAGACCTTGATGGATGTTTCATTGATGGGGGAACCACACATAATGGAAAATAAAATTGACCCCCAATGAAAAGAAAATTCAAGAAAGGAAAAAATGAAACCAAGAAAAGAAAAAGAAAAATTGAAAGCTTCTTGACTTTGAGAAAAAATGCCTCAAAAACATTGGAAAAGACGTAATCACCCTACACCATTTCTATAATCCAGACACCGATCCAATGTCAAGCAATGAACCCATTCAGCTTGCCTTCCAACATTGAGGAGTCATGTCAATAACGACGCTTTGCCTGGCAAATCATGGCCAAACCGGGGTCTGTGCTTAACTTAATCATGTGTCCAGCTGTTCGGACGATGCATGAAATGACATGCATTTACACAACTCAGAAGGACCACGTACAGAAGACTTCGAGCATGGAAAAACACAATACGTTATACTTGATATTTTGACAACTTCTCCTTCACTGGGGACTCCAAGGCAGACATATACTGATCCCATGCTCCATTCCTAAGCATCTGCAACAAAATATCATGATCCACTAATGAAACTAAGTTGTCAATTAAAGCTGCACATTTCTTTAAAAACATAGGCAAACTTGAAGCACAGAAGCAATCAAATATGGAAGCCTCAAGAGAGAGATGCATAAGTGAGGCAAAATTGCCATGGACTTGATACCCTATTAGAATTTGCTTCCATCCCACATCCTTTTCTGAAAACATGCAACTGAAAAATTTTTACGCAAGTTATGGGTAAATGAAGAATGTGTAATCTCCTCCCAGGAGGAAATGATAAAAAACAGAAGGCATTTGTGGGTATGTTTGAAACTGATTGTGATTGAATTATCCATTTAAAAATAACATCAATACTATTTAAATTTAGGGAAAATCTAGGTGAACACATAAGTGGTGGACTCAAATGAATACAAATAGGTTTTATACTACATATAAGATATTTTATACTACATTGATCTTTGTATGTAATATAATATCTTGTATGTAGCATAAATACCTTTTTGTGTCCACTTGGAGTCTACCACTTTTGTGTTCACTTAGCCAACCCTTTGAATTTAATCAATCACACTACACATCCTAGGAATGATAAAAATGTTGATTTTTTTGGCCACTGGCCCTAGAAAAAATACATCAGAATTATTCATGGTAGATTTGAATCATTCATTCTGTCTCTTTCCATGTTTCTTTTCTATTCCCTTCCTGGAAGAGGGAGGGTAGGGGGAAGAAAAGCAATGGAGCTTGCAAGTTTGCCTTCCAATGCCCAAGTTTGAGGGTTTAGAACTCAAATGAATTTTGGTGCATCAAATACAAAACAGGGAAAAAGAAAGAAAGCGTTGCCCACCTGCTTATAGCCATGCAACACCTGGCAAACTTCATTGTGCAGGTCTTCACTCCTTATTTCCTATATGTCACATTATGTCAAATGATTGAGATGTTTTTGACCCATGAAACCCTAGTTTTGAAGACAAGAAGTAGATTAATTCTTACATGCCAACTTGCAATAGCTTTGCACATGAAAACAAGTGAACTTAATGCTCCAGATGGATTTGCTCTGACCTGAGGCCATTGGTGGAACACACAAGTTTGGGTTAATTACTAATCAGAATCTCATGGTTTAGTGGGTAGACAGAGGCATACCATTTGCACATAAACCCCGGAAAGCATCCTCCTTCTCGATGTCATCATGTATACTGCCATAGATTGATCCATATTACTTACCAAATATGCTGACAAGATAAGTCTTGCTGTCAGTAAACCACTCCTGAAAGCCAAGGTAACCAGTACTTACGTAGACAAAGCAATGCACCATGCTTGCATGAAATGCTCCATGTGTGGTGATATGACCTCGGGGCAAACCCATGCAAGCCGCCCAAGAGTAATTGCACTATTCTCTACAAGTGACTTATTCAGCTCCTGCTCCACATTGAGAAAAGCAATTATATTTTGCTTATAAACTCTCTCTCTCTCTCTCTCACACACACACACACACACACAACAATAACAATAATAAAGATTCAAAGACAATCACCTGAGGGTGTTGAAGTATGGGAACCAAGTATGAGATAACGGTCATAACAATAGGAGATATTTCTTGACGAACCTAGAAACAGTAACAGTCATTAATGCTCAATAAGTTTTAATCATGAAAAACTTCCAGAAAACCAAAGTATAGGGAAATTCATGCACTGCATTCTTATTGGTAGAAAGCCAATAAACTAAGAAAAACCGGAACAACGAAGTGGGCTAGTTTAGTTAATCTATATCTAGCCTACCACATGGCCAAAACATACCTTAACTGCTAATTCTCCAATAGCCCAACATGCATTATTTGCCACTGAAATGGTTTCCATGAGCTTAGCAGTGTTCTGTAAAGATCATACATTAGCATATATACGCTGCAAGCCAAATGTTATGTTTGGAATTGGAGAATGAGATTCACTAACCAGTTGCTTTGCTGCAACATCAAGAAATTCTGACAATCGGGGATGCAAATGAACAGGGCATGTCTGATGAATACCACGAATCATTTTGACATACTTAAATAAGACTTCAAAATAACAATAACAACAATGTAAAAGGACACAATAGAGTACCCAGCCAGTACTAGCAATTCTAGCTAAAACCCAACTAGAAGCTCCTCTTTGATCAGTTGCATGGGTCAAAATCCTTATAATTGCAATGGTTTAAAGCTTAATTATTTTAGCCAGATGTATATTAAACTTACCCTTGCAAGGTCCCCAAGGAGTGCAAAGGCACTTTGCCGGATATCTGAAGCATCATCCATGCAGCATTGTAGAAGCAGATCCCTCAAGCTACTTTGTGAAACCTGCATATGAAAACGCCCATTAAAGTCTATTCTACCAGATGCAAATTGCATGGATTTCAAACATCCACGTTAAATATGGGACAATGTGCTCTCCACTATCAGCTAGTGATCATTATGAATGCATAGAATCAATCATTAGCACCAATATCCAGAATGACTAAGCCAATTGATAAAATATGGGAAAACTTTATATACTACTTCCAAACTGAGCTTTCAGAATGCATTATAAAGCTGTGCAGAAAGAAAGATCAAAAAGAATAAGCCTATAATACATTTAAGACAATATTCCTTTGCATTAACCAAGGATATCATATAGACAGCTACAAATCTCAACCTACTTCCCAATGGAATAAGCTAAACAGTTTAATAGCAGGAGCAGAAATATTATGGAAGAGTGGTACCAAACTTTCAATCCCGCTATCAAGGCCCTCTGCAAGTCCAGAGAGAAGATCCAGACAGCAAACAATGAACTCTTTATCATATGGAATTGCAGCTGAAGTAGGATTGATCTGTAATACAGTTTCAGAGAAATCCAGGGTACAGATGTTAAAGGGGAAATAAACAGTAAGGGAAGCAAAATCAATGAATAACTAGCAAATCATGTCCAATAGGTACTCAGAAATGAATTGAAAATGCACATAACTTCCATTTGAGAAAAGAGTTCTCTGCATGTATAAGTTTGAAGTATGATAGCCCTTTGTTCTTTTTAACTAGGTACAAAACAACCCAAGTCAGGATTAAACCTGGTCCTACACCACACATACAACACTAACGCAGCAAATTGCATCTAACAAACACATCGGGATGGTTAGAGATCTTGATCATGAGACTGATAATTATTGTGCATTGACAATTTCTGTTCACTCCAATGAATACGCGAGGAGAACTAATAATAGGATACCATTGAAAAATTAAAACTAACGTTGTACATTTATCATCACATTGTGCAGGTCAACAAATGAAGTTTTTTTGAAAGAAACAGACAAAACCAGAGCAGACACAGATTACTGTAAAAGCAGTTTATCAAAATTCCAAACCTTTGCCTGCTGTTGGCTCCGAATGATATTTATGCACCTCTGGAAAACAGGTTCAGCAAATTGAGAGAATCCTGTACCTAAAGCCTGATAAAAAATAAAGCACTCAATTGTTTGGTGTCATTGCAACTTCTAATAGGAATTTACTTCTAGTTGCACCTTAAACACCACCAAAATGCATTGGGTAGTAGCAAGACTATGGACATTAAGCCGTAAAATTCCAGTACTAGAATGTAATAAACTTGATGAAGGATTTAAAAAAGATGCTCCTCCAATTACACATAAAGCCCATACTCCCAGATTCATCCAATTAAACTTCTGAAAGCTAAATGTGCATTCATATCTCAGCTTCCACTTAATTGATCTTCACTACTCTGGTCACATGTATGCATACTAATAGGTGCATCACAAGTGTCAAATGCCAAGTATGAAACCACTTACAAGATCTTTTCTAAAAGATATGTCAAGTTCCTGCGTGATTTACCAAACCACTTATAATCAGATAATCCTGATGCTTACCTATAAATTTGGTGTGTATCCACATCTTTTGTACAAATTATTGTTTTGCCATGCCATTAGCTGATGAGATTTAGTAACTGACTTTGCACCTATGGAACTACTCTCATTTGCAGACCTTAAAAACATAAGAAAGTGCTTTCTTGAAAATTGATTAGCATGAAGATTAGGAATCTTAGTAACACCCAAATCACAATCTGAGCACTCTCTTTTTGTATACTCTAGTATCACTAGCAAACAACTCAAACTCCTTTTAAGCAGATTGTTATCATAAGCAAAGAAAGAAGATATATGGCAAGGGAAAAGTAAAGAGCAATTCATACCTGTGCAATGGATGTAAAGCATTCTAACAGAGGAAAAAGATCTTTGTCTGAATCTGAAAGCTGCTGCCACTTTGCTATTAGTGGTGGCATCAAAATGTTAAGATAAGTGGGCTGCAAATCAGCAAGGTAGCCAATGTAGTTAAAACTAAGTTTCTGGCATGATTTATGGAAATTAATTAAGGATTTACAGGAGAAAAAAGTGTGAGGGAATAGGTCAGTGGGGATTAGTACATACCTGATTTAATTCTGCTCCAACGGCATCTGCAAGAGTTCCAATGGCATCATATACTATTCTGAGATTCCGCCTCTGGATCAGATAATAAAGGCACAATATCAATGTCATTTGTGAGCTTAACTAAATGTCTACCACCCCACATTTACTGACTTTAAAATAGAAGATGTCAAGTACATATAAGAGACAGAACAAACCTGATATTTCCCAAAAGCACACATAAGGTGCTGCAAAATAATTTCCAAGTGTGGTGCCAACTCTTCAGCAGCCTCCTGCAGAGAGACATAAATTATTAAGTTCTTTGAACACATGCAACCAGTTAAAAACATCGAAACAATTAAGATGCATTTCTTGCAATGACCTCTTCAAGGGTTGCAAAAGCAGAACAAGCTGCTTCTTGCACCCTCTTGTTAGTATCCAGTATTCTTCGTAAAAGACCCATAAGAACCCTGTCAAATTGCTCATAGCCTCTTTGATGGCCACTTTCCTAACAGATACAAAGAGAATCAGTTACAAAATCAAGAACATAGTGCTACAATGGAAGCAATTGAGCACTAAATTATCGCTTACTGTCTTGTGCATTATGGCATTAGCAAGATGAAACTAAAAATGTATCAAACCAAAGGCAGATACACCTGTTGTGAAAGGCAACTGATATACGGAACACAGACCATACCTGAACAATGTATTTGCTGAATCGAGAGACTGTCCAACAAGAAATACTCCGTATGAGGGGAAACTTATCATCCAACAAAGGTATAAGAAAATCAACAATCTGCATGGACAGGTCATTGAAATTAATTTCAGATAATGTATAAGTCAGTAATGAAGTAAAACATTCATGGCAAGCAGTATGCAAGAATTAAGAATTTTCATTCCTAATAAAACAAAGACAAAACATTCTGAACCTCCTCTGTACTGACATAATAAGTGGATAAGTGAGAGGCAAAAATGATGCTGAAACATATCACAATTAAAACACAGGTGCAAAATTGAAAGCACCTTTTCTTTTACACAAGATTTAACTAGGTAAACAAGGGCCCAAGGCTAGTTCACAAAGGAAGCATACAAGAAACAAGATACAACAGATAATACATAACAGAATACAAGTTAAAGCCTCCAATTCATGCTATATACTAACAGTAAAGAATCATGTGGCAGATGCTATCAACCAAGAATATTACATTGCTAAAATAGTATGTTTCATCCCCAAAATTAAATGTTTAGTCTGCTCAGAGCCCCCTCTTTTCTCCATAGTTGATCTATTCCTAAATGACAATAAAATGTCTACCCATCATTGTATAATGGCTACCAAACTGGGAAGGATAAATTATGCTTTACCTGAGGCAAATGAGGATAAAGACCATTGATGCAACCCTCGCCCACAGCACCAATAGCCAAGACAGCTGCTTCCCTGTCCTTCCAGGCTTCATCGCCAGTGGCAGCCATCTTAGCCTGCAGTTATTTTTGAGGTGAAAATAGGCATCCAAAACAAGAGAACATAGCTCATGGAAAATAGCACTTTTCATAAGTGGGTTCACATCAAGTAAAAACTGGTTGAGCTCTATTTGTTCCAAATCCTACTCATCACCCATAAAAATCAACATAATCAACATACATAACTGCTTTTCTTTTAGGAAAACTAAGTTTGGACTCTGTATAAATTTCCTCTCAAGCATTAAGTTGCGAGTGTTATCACAAGAAGCAAATAGAAACTTTTGTGTTTAACTGAAAGGAGCAAGTGGCAGAGTAATGTGAGCAAGTAGGTTACCAGATTTTAAATAATGAGAACATTGAAGTAACATTTGCAACTCCTCCGCTGTTATTCATAAATATCACTAAACAAATGAGAGAACCCCAATTCGATTTTGCTCTCATAGCAACATTTCTTATTCACCTTTTAGAATTATATTCTAAGATGCACAAAGACATGTCTATAGTTCCATTCCATTCCTTTTCCTTTATTATTAGTTTTGCAGTTGTGAGCTGTTATTGCTGTACAAACTTACCTCCAGGCACTGTTACAATCCCAATGCTGGCAACAATGTGCATGTTTCATATGGAGCTTACCACAACTTTCAAATAAATGCAAAGAAAATCTATAGGATACATTGAATTATTGCCTTAACTTTAATGATAACTAGCTTGCATGATCCAAATTAAGGTTTTCATCAGAGAACCATGTGATTTCTAATGAACCAAAGCAATTCTGTGGCTACTTTTAACCATTACTGAGGAAAAAAGGGAACTAAGATGAAATACAGGGACCAAACAGCATCTGATCTACTATGGGGAAAAAATATGGAAATGTGGCTCACTGTTTGATATCCCTACTAATGCATAAAGCAAAAATGAAATGAAAAGTACATATATTTCAAAACCAGTGCATCTGGAACCAAATAAAACTATTACCTGAACAACAGGCATCAGTGTTGGAAGAATCTCATCTCCAAACACATTTGAGAGAGTATCAAGGGCGGCTGCACTGCATTTTCTTAAATTCCATACATTAACAATGTCATCATCCTGTTAATATACCAAACCAGTTATGCATAGGCTTTCACTGATGAACCCATCTTTCTACATCAAAATCATGCAACAGTTTATTTGTATATGCCAGACAATAATCTGGCCAATGTCATTAAAAGCTTGTAGACACCTAGGCAACTTACATCATCTTCCACACTGTCTGATCCATGAAATCGTGACGAATGAAAGCGTGGTTTCAGATCCTGCAATTTGAAAATCATCTCAACCAAAGAGGAATTGCATAAAAGGTGACAACAGCCTAAAACGTCGAGCAAATCAAACCATAGGAAGTAAAATGAACCTGATCACGGTCTGGAAGTGACTCATCCTCCTGCAACAATGATGAAATTCCAGATAACCACAAGTCATAAAAGTGCTCATTATGATGTTCTAAAAGCAGAAAGTGATGCACTAGAACTTAACCTCAGCTTCAACAAGTGACTCATCATCATCAGCATAGACCATGTTTGACAACAAGACCTGGAAAAGTTGAAACACAAGTTAAAAAATGCACAGGACTGAAAAAAATCAAGCAATGACACAAAAATAAACAAGAACCAATAAGCTACTACACCGGAATTAAATGTGGCAAGAATTCTCTCAAGTTCTCAGTTGGTAATTGTGCCTCGCAGTAGGCAGACCTGCATAATTGGTATAATTGTAACCATTAAGGCCCAAAAGGTGCACAGACTTCCATTTATCATTCAGGGGTTGATTGATGCAAAACACATCTCTTATTTTTACATGAATGGAAGCTTCATACTTATTGCTTTCACAAAATTAACGAGTGTTTATGAAAAAGAGTATCAGTTGCAATTCCACCACAGGTTGCCAACAAAATTTTGATATGTAAGCTTTATCACCTAATACTAGAGAACCAACAGGTAAAAAAGTTTATGTTAGATCTCCATTCTATCCTGTACAGAAATAAGTCTACCAGGTAGTACATGGTGCTTGAATCCAGGTCTCCAAATAGGAATTTTAAGCTACAATGAGGCTCAAAAGAAGTAATAACAAAGTGAAGAAATACCAGAATTCACAGCCTTCCAGAGCTACTTCATCATCCTCATCCTTGTTGACTTGCAGAATGTATTCAATTACATCTTTCAAATGTGGCTGAAGTTTGCACAGAAGTCATATCAATGACAATAAGGATGGAATAGAGACAACATAGAAACCAAAGTACAAAATGCTGAGATCATGATATTAATTGAGATGCATGATGCATTACCAAAGCGGTGCAAGACAATTGTCATTCAACAAAAAAAAAGGCATGAAAAAGATATAACTGTGTCAGCCAACAAGACTCACCTCCAGGAAAGATGGGTGGACCTCTATTAGCTGAACAAAAGCTGCACAAACCTGTTCAACAAAGACAGAAGACACAAAGATAACTAGAGCTAAGGTTATGCAACAAGTTATCATCTTGCAATTCTTTCCATCCAAGAAAAAAACTACAAGAAGCCCAAATGTTGTGAGGAACATAAGAATGCTAAAAAGATTAACTCAACTTCACAAATCCCACAAATAACCTACCGAAAAAATTCAAAGAACCCAGGTTTTGCTCTTATGTCAATAGCAATTTAGGGCCAAGGTCCAAGGACAAGTAGCTAAAGATGCAATTACAATGAGCATGTGAAATAAATATTTTTACCAATTTCCTGACTTCTGCAGCAGGGTCATGAGCAAGAGCAAACAAACCCTGGAGATATTGATTCATGGATGTGTATAAAGCCTGCAACCAATTCACACATAAAATTAAATCTAGCGATCAATATTAAAAAAAAAAAAAAAAAAAAATCCAGGGGAAACTGCCAATTTCACTTACAGCAGGCATCATCATAATATACTGATTCACAGAACCCAGTGCAAGCTTTCTCAGTGAGGGATGTGGTGACTGGAAAAACTGTTCATCACAAAACCAAGTTAAGACATTCCTCCTATGTAATGAGGCAAACATAAACAATCAATTTGATCATTGTGAATAATCATTTTACCTGATAGAATCGAGGAAGGAGTAACTTAATTGGGCGATCAGATAATCCAGGCATTTCCGAATCCAAGACCTGGGGGATATCCTCACAAATCTGCAGGGATCATGTTACAAGTCAGGTAATGAAAAGACAATGTAATGACAACCAAAGAAACGGTGTTTCAGAACACAATTTTGGAATAATTAAGTTACAAACAAGAGCTTTATAAGCAAACCTTAAAACAATACAGATGGTGATGACAAGTTGACATATGACAGGAACTTATTGTGCAAAATAATAATCATAATATGAATAATCTTTTCTGGCATGTCAACAATATTGTTGGGTGCTTTGCCTAAAATATATATATATTGTTGGGTGTGGGTTTTCCATCCTCACTATATATTGGTAAACTAATACTAGCAGCGCATGCATTCAGGGATATTGCACATACCTTAGATAAAGCATCCATAGCACCTTCCATGTGATTTGTGGCATTACTGTCCAAACAAGTTACAAGAGCTTGCAACAGCTCAGGCCATCCCAAAATCCCCCCGAGTTGAACAATAACACTTACAATGGTCCCAACTGTAGACCTTATATGCCTATCAGCAGCTCCTAAACAAGGCAACAACTCTGATTTAATGTATTGTTGGTTTGCAGGAGCCATGGATTTATATGCATTTCTGAGGTTGTTCTTCAGCAGCAAACCAGCAGCTTGTCGAATCTCCACAGATGAACCCTGTCAAAAGTTCATACAAAAGGAATGGTCCATCCTTTAATATAAAATCAGAAGTTCCTCAGCACATCATATCTGAAGATGTTTGTGGAGTATCCAAAAGCAACAAATCATTTCTCACTTTCTGTTTTTAATTTATGGGCATTTTAACCGAAACACATGTTTAAGGGTCAGCCAGACAATTGTAACTTCACATCACAACATTAAACTAATATAGGTACAACAGATTCTCCAATTAAGATATTATTATACCGTGAGATCAATTTGTTTTCTCGCACAAACTAAGATCCACTTCATAACGATTTTTCACTACCTATAAGGGAACTCAAAACCCGATTCATTCACTTTTCCTTTCCAATTCCATTCAAATACTCAAGTGATTACCACCGGATAGTTGTCTTTATCCTTTTCCAGATAAATCAGATTACTTTTTATTACGACGTTTAAAATAGTGCTGCCCAAAAACATACCGGAGAACACAAAAAAGGGGTTAGAAAAAGAGGCAAAAGATATTAAAGAAAAACCAAACCATCCTTGTAATTCGTAAAGCAGCACAAGAACTCAAAAGGACGCCAAAAAACTAAACTCCCAATCAAAATCATCCAAGAAAGAATAAAGAGAACCAATAAAGACTCGGAATGAAAAAAAAAAAAAAAAACAAACAAAGAAAGTCCACAATCAACACCAACATCAAATTCCCCAATCAAAGATAATCCAAGAAAGACTCAAGAACCAAAGAATTAAGCAATTCAGCCAGAACCCAACACCAATAAAGGAAAAGATAGAAAACCCATAGCGTCTTTTTTTTTTTTTTCTTTGGCAAGAAAGAAAGAAAACCCAATTGAAAAGAAGGGGGTTACCTCAGCACGGGCAAGGATGAAAGCAAGGTAATTGTTGAAATCGGGAAACTGAGAATAGTGTTGGAGTTGCAGCCAAATCTGAGACTTATCAGCAGAGGAAGAGGGAGAAATCTGGTGCTCCAGCAGTCCACAGATCTCCTTCACCCCTTCTTCCCGAGGCTGCCAAGAGCCTACCACCGCCGCCGCCGCCGCCGCTGCCATTCTTTGATTTTGGATGCTTTCCCGGACACAGATGATTTTTGGTTGGGCGCAGCAGGGCAGAGCCAGAGGCAAAGTAGCAAGATGAAAATAAAATAACTATTCCTTATATTATTCTTGTCCTGTCTCTGTAATGTACATGTAAAACATATGTAGAACACTGCGTCTGGGCATCGAATGTCTCTCTCTCTCTCTATATATATATACACACACAGACAGTCACGCCCTGCGGCCCGCTGTTACCATTACTCCTTCTTTCAATTCTTTTATTCTAGGGAATCCGTGTCGGAGTGGGAGTGGATCGGAGCGGGGCTGCTCACACACAGCATGGCCTAAATAATAATAATAATAATGTTAAATTCATCGGCATGGATAATTTCTTTATTAATTATATTGCAAATATATATATATATATTATTTTTTTAGTGATACTTAATATAAAAAAAAATTGAAACAATTTTTTTTTTTTTACATTTTGGTCATTTGGGTTTACTAAATTCAATTAATCCACTACACACACCCAATTGTAACATAATAATTTCATTGACCACAGTCATCAAGTCAAGATATATTGATTCTTTATTATTATTATTTTATTTTATTATTTTTAGAATTTGTTGTTCAATATTATATAATCTGAATTTGTCCCAATAAAGGGGATTATGGATGGTTTGGTAAGGATGTGGCTAGCCGCCTTAGACTTGCTCAGGTATGTTAGGGGCTTTTTTTTTGGGGTTTTGGTAAAGTGATATGAGGTGTGTGTGGGATGTGCTTTTGTAATTTTCCAGCCTCTTTCCTTAAATGATTTGACCTTTTGTTAGATAATAAAAAAACAAAAATAATAAAAAGTTTGAATATCTTTCGCTGATCGATCTTGTTTGTCAGTATGTTGATAAAGTTGACATTTTTACCTTCTTATTGCAAAGCAAAAATGGGGTGTAAAAGGAAGCCATATTTCCAGTAAGTCGAATCTTTCAAGCCAGATTTTTTTTTTTTTTTTTGTTTTTTAAATTTGGGTTTTCTTTTCCTTGCATATAAGAGAATCTTTATGCAAGATTTTCAATTATTACACACCATCAACACAACACACCATAGGGGCATCGTGGGTGGCAATTGCGTATCTCTGTAATTGTGCAAAAATCTTTACCACTCAATCCAGTTATTATGATTAGTATTATTGTCAGCCGCAGATCATTAACCACTCTGTAAGCGAATTATGCTAAATGAAATGATGCATTATGCGTAACTCTCATCCTGAATTGAAGAAATACAAGAACTTTTACGCAAAATTCAAGCAAGAGAACAAGCGGTGCTGATGAAGGATCTGGTTGAGATTGAGTTGAGGGTGTTGCCGCTGCGCCGTTTGGGGGGGGGGTGTTGAGGGAAGCTTCTGGATTGGCTTTTTTGGGTGCTTCTCGTACAACAATCCGTGTCCGCTGGCTGGAATCTCATGTTATGGGCGCTGGCAATCGTGTCGAGAGCACCATCTCCAATTTTGGCCACCTTTTCTGCATTCTCTTTTAATTTCAAAGCTTCTTTTTTTTATTTTTGGGCAATCCGCAACTGTGTTGTGTAGGTCAAAATCAAAATAATAATGGAGTTAGAACAGCTTACATGTCCAATCCATCATGGAGGGGGGTGACGTTCAATGCTCCGATTCCATGCGGTAAAGCTGTAGAGGCGAGTGCAGTGGCAGTAATCTGGATCCTCTTTGTAATAAAGGTTATTGCTTTTTTTTTCTTTTTCTTTTTTCTAATTTAATATGATTTGTTCTGAAACCCCACTAATTGATTTATCATGAATATTTGCTTTACCTAGTAATCTATGACCGTGGAAGATTGAAAGTCGAATTCCAAGTAATTAATAGTCAGTCCGAAGGGGTTTTTGGTTTCGAATTTTTCATCTTTTAATTTTTATTTTTTTTTAGGATTACTTGAAAGATGGAGTAACTTGGGTGATAGTGACACAGATGATGCTAAAGGTGAATTCCTTTCTTCCTGGAAGTTGCCCGGTGATTATCCCATGAAGATGGTTTGAGAGAGGGGATTTGTTTGGTTGGTTCTTTTGGCAGGCAAAGTTTGGATGTTGCTCATTCTTGTTGTATTCTTCTTTCATATTTGGTCTTGCCAATCCTCATATGTATTCTTTTCAGGTAATGCTTGTGGTATTTTCTTTTTAATTTATTTTCTTTGTAACATTTCCATTTTGTTTTAGATTTTTTTGTGTGTGTGTGTGAGTATGAGAGAGAGAGAGAGAGAGAGAGAGAGAGAGAGAGAGAGAGAGTGACTTAAATTGAAATAACTGCATCTGGCATAGCTTTAGGTGAAAAACTCTTGGTATAAAAACCCCCCCTTTACTCAGTTCATCAGCATAATACCAGTAGCCAAACAGAATGTAAGCAAATGATGCGTGCGCATGAGTGTTGGCCTTCTCTTGGAAGAGCTAATATCTATTTTCTGCTAGGTTCTTGTAGTATGAGAGATACTACAACAACAACAACAACAGCAACAACAAAGCCTTAATCCCAAATTCAATTAGAGTTGGCTAAATGAATCTTTTGTATCATTTCCCTTTGTCATGCATGAGGTTTGATGGGAGGCCTTATTGCTCTAAATCCTTCCTAACTAATGAATTTCTATTAATCTGACTACAAGGTTTCTGTTTGACTTGCAGCATTTTGTAGCAAAGAAATCAAAGTACCACAACACAATGAGGCTATGAGGACTTAACTGTCTTGAGGTGTTTATTTGCTTATGTGTACTTGTTATGATTTGTACACCTTCTGTTTATATCTATTAGGTTGTCTGATCCCTGTTTCCAATAACCCTGACCAAATGGTTAGTCCAAAGCGATGAACCCCAGATCATATTATTAAAAATCTGTCATATTTTGTGGAGGATGAACCTGTTAACGGATCTCACTCAGCCCCATTATTTGGAGGATGTCAAAGCTGGTCACAGAGACAGAAAAGTTTCAAATTAAAAACCTCCTTGAAGGAGAATTCAAATTTCATAGATGTCAATTTTTATATTAGCTTCAACTCTACCAGTGTCTTGACAATAAAAACTAGTCATTCCTGCTCTTTCTATGGCATAAATGTTGGTTTCTTTTCCTTTTGTTCATTATGCCATTCAGGTGCATTGTGGGTTTATGCACAATGGTGGTGCTGAAATGGGTCCAATGGATGTCAATTATGTCAAGAAATGTAGTATTCTGGTTGCATCTGGGATTTTTAATGGATATGATCTACCTCATCAGCCTTCCAATTTCCTTATGTAGGTCGATGAAGTTTCTCTGAATTTAATTAAGGAAATTGCCACTGTTAAGAAGGACAATAATGGGGGACAATGGATTGGTGTTTGGCATCTCGTTCTCTTGCAACATGCTCCTTATGAAGAGGCCAGAAGGAAGGGGAAAATTCCTAAAATTTTAACTCATATTATTTCCTCAAGCTCAGTACAACACCTGGATTGATGGAAAAATGGAACTGATAGTTGATCCATTGCTTATTCTGGAAAGGGACTGTCTCATGTTCTTAAATAGCTCTGCATACATGCATTCTGCATTCTGGTACTGTGTTCAAATGTAGCTGATTGGAATTGTGAATCTAAAAGCCTAATATGGTGTGTTGTTTTGCTGACTTTTTGGGCCGGAATCCAAATAATTTTGGGCCTCAATTACTGGTGGGGTTTTCTGGTTGACCAACAAAAAAGGAGTTTGATTTGTGGTTCTGCATTCTGAATTTGATTTCCTTGTCTTACATTTTGTTCAAGCAATTGCTGCGAATAAGATTAGAACTCAAGCTTTGATGCAGCAGAGCATAAGTCAGAAAGTACGTGGTTTAGGGACAGCATTCATATAACATGTTTTATTACGGATATATTTATTGAAAGGTGTTAGGAGGAGGATGATCAGCCAACACTGCTGTTAGGTCTGCACGCTAGGAGCATTTTTCAAAGGTAGAGTGAGTAAAGAGTCAGAGCAAATTTAAGGGAAGTGGCAGCAGCATGAGAGAGAGCAGAGGTGGATTAGGCTTGTGGACTCCTTACCTAGCAAACCTTGATTCAGCTGTCCTGCCACCGGTCTCAAGAATTGTATAGTCAATTAGGACACAAACTATTTATGGATCTCTGTTCCTGCTCCGTAGAACGAGAATGTGGAAGCCCAGAGAAGTCATGTACATTACAGGGACAAGAACAAAAATTTTGATTGCGCCAACTTCGTGGGTTCTTCATGCCTCATCACTTAAAATTTCAATTTTTAGCCTTCTCTTCTCAAGCTTGACTTTCGGGGGTGAATCAGCAGTAGGATGGCACAACATATGGTCAACCTTCTTGTTATAAGATAATCTCGCCTTTACCATATGAGCCAACATGTTCATCACAGATTGATCCTCCCAGACCGAAGACAATTGCATCCTTTATTCACATTAGCAGATTCAGAGCATTATGCATTCCCAGATTTTATATAATCCCTGGGAAACTGGACCTAAGTATCACGGTTAAGACGCCAACCCAATTATAGAACATGGTGATTTCAATTCATGAAACAATAGAAAACTTCAAAAGGGATAATACGCCAACCCAATTATGGAACATCGGATTTCAATTCATGAAACAATAGAAAACTTGAAAGGGATGATAGAGGGAACAGCAGGAGGATTCCATAACGATGGGATATAAAACAACGGTAATACAACAGGCATCTCTCACAAAGGCCTTATGATGTGCAGAGCAGCCCTCGACTAATTAATAAATGCATATCAGCGACTAATTAATAAATTACAAAATCGAAAGAGTCCTCACTGAAAGAATATAAGCATCATCTGAACCAGCTGAGCAACTTTGAATTTTATTTTATATTTTTTCGTAGGCCAAGTAACTTCCTATTTGGAACCCAAAATAACAACCCTTATTATTGCTGCTTTAGAAAGCCGAGATGCAATGTAGGAGTGAACAGGAAAACAAACTGATCCAAGGCTCATCCCAAACAATGTGAAGCAAGGTTCCAGGGAAACTTATTTCTCAATTAGCGGAATCTCGGCTGTAGAACTGGTCGAGAGTCTTTGCTGGGATACGGTGTAGTAGTTCACGAGGGAAGATGCGGAGCAGTGTCCATGCCAAATCAAGTGACTGGAAGATATTGCGGGTGTCATAAGCCCCTTGTGTAACAAATTTCCTCTCAAATTTGTCCAAGAATTCCAAATATAGCTGTTTGCAAAAGGAATCTTGTTAGTCTGCTAATGAACTGCAAAGTATAACAAAAATGAAATATTTCATGAGAAGAAAGGAAAAGGCACAGGACCAGGTCCTCAGAAGAAAGAGCTTCTTCTCCAACAACAGCTTTCATTGCCTGGACATCCTTTCCAATTGCATAATTTGCATAGAGCTTAAATATCAAACAGAAAATTGCACTTAAAATATTGACAGAGTAAAATGAGGCAAAAAACTAAAAGCACACAGCAATGACTACCCAAATCAGACCTGGTTGGATACATCAGCATGATCCCTTCGAGTCATCCCCTCACCAATTGCACTCTGCAATGATAGCAATACCACTTGAGATATGCCCAGGGCTCTGTGCTTGTCATCTAAACTGCAACCTTGCGCTAGTCGACAGCATCCCCCACCCCCAAAAAAATCAATAAATAAATAAAGAACAAAAGCTTCAGGAAGATTCATCATTACCTTCATTAGTCGAGACAAGGATGGAAGGACATTGATTGGAGGATATATCTGCCCAATTCAGATAGGTCAATATTCAATCAAACATCTCCCTTCCAGACTACAGAAATATTATACATCAGAATTGGACATCATCCTAACCAAAATGGTGTTGTGCCTCTTGTTGGCAGGGATCTAAATAGGCCAAGTTCTTTGAAATGGTAGCCATAAAAGGATTATAAATATATAGTAGCATGCTCATAATACATGTTGTATCAGACAAATATATTGAGGCATTCAAAATCACAAAAGGACCAGTTGACACTCTGCTCCACCTCCATGCAGACCACCATTCAACATGTTATACAATATCACATAACCTCACCTGCCTATTGTAGAGCTGCCTGTCAATATATATCTGTCCCTCTGTAATGTATCCCGTAAGATCCGGGGTAGGATGTGTTATATCTGGTCAAAAAGGATAATCATGTTGGAGCAATCTATTCCAACTCAAACAAGGATGGATATGCAGACATCTGGGGCTGTTTGAAAATACAATACCATCATTTGGCATTGTTAAGATTGGAATTTGTGTGATGGAGCCTTTCCGCCCTTCAATTCGTCCAGCACGCTCATATATTGTTGCCAAATCAGTATACATATACCCGGGATATCCACGCCTTCCAGGTACTTCTTCTCGGGCAGCAGACACCTGCAGCAGCAGTCACATGTAAATAATTTTATCTTTCAGTGATGTATACAACAGTACATAAACATCAAATTTTTATCTTCCAGCTATTGAAATCTGACCACAACCACTCGAAGATGAAATGACACTGTAAATTAAGTTAGTGCTTCTAGAGTTTGTACCAATGTCATTGAAGTTCATCCTAAACAGTGCAAAGTAAAGACTTGTTTCTTCTCACCTCACGAAGAGCATCAGCATAAGAACTCATGTCTGTAAGTATCACAAGAACATGCTTCCCACATTCATATGCCAAGTATTCTGCAGTGGTAAGAGCAATACGAGGTGTGATAATACGTTCAATCGTGGGGTCATTTGCCTGTATGACAGCATGGCAAAATAGACATAAATTACCACATCAGCATACCAAAAATCAAGTTTTAAAGCAATTGGCATCAATAGTTTCATATGTTCACAAGAAAAGTAAATAATATTTACCAAATTCAGAAAAAGAGTAACCCTCTCCATTGATCCATTTTCCTCAAAATCACGTTTAAAAAACTGTGCAGTCTCCATGTTTACACCCATAGCTGCAAATACAATAGCAAAATTGTCTTCTTCATCATCCTGAAATTTGCAGGGCAAGTTAATTACTAGCAATGAGTTTAAAAAAAAAAAAAAAAAGTTGTAAATAATTAGAAATGAAATGGCACCCTCATACTACATTTGTTAGGTTATTTGAAACCAAATTAGGCACTACAGTCTGCAGAAATTTACCCCAAGGAGATCATTAGACTTCTCCAATCGCTTCACCAGACCTGCTTGGCGACAAATTTGGGCAGCTATTTCATTGTGGGGAAGACCGGCAGCAGAAAACAGAGGGATCTTTTGTCCCCTAGCAATAGAGTTCATGACATCAATTGTAGAAATGCCAGTTTGTATCATCTCTTCAGGATAGGTTCTCTCACTAGGGTTAATAGAACTCCCTATACAAGGCATATCACATATTAAAGAAGGTGTAACACAAAAGAACAGCAAACTTATGGAAGATTTTAGAAAACCAACCAGAAATATCCAAGTACGCCTCAGGTAAAATAGAGGGACCATTATCAATAGGCTTCCCAGAACCATTAAAAATTCGCCCAAGCATATCCAATGACACGGGAGTTTTCAAAACCTACAAAATAGGGGGAGGGAAACAAAGTTAGGAAGAGAGGCTCACTTAATAAAATAAAGTACCATTTCATGAAAAAAAGTTGTCTTATGTAACAAACACTGCAACATGTTCAATTTGCAAGATAAATGAGATCAATTTATAGAAAAGGGTTGTCATGCGTGCATGATACATACGAATATGCAGACCGTCTCCCAAGCAACCCAAAGAAGCTGTCTGAAACATTTATGTTGTGGTCTGGATGAACTTAACTCTGCATTATTTTATTTTAGATCGCACAACCAAGCATAAGAAAACAAGGCTTTACCTCTCCTGTAAATTGCACAGTAGTATATTTGTTATCAATCCCAGACGTTCCTTCAAAAACCTGGCCAACAAGAAACCAAATCAACAATGCATTCAACTAATAAGCAAGTGCATGCCTTTCAAACAACAAGGCAGAAAAGTTGTCCACTTCAAAATGCTCATCCGCTTCCCAACCCCACCAAACAAATTATGAAAGTGAGCAGGAATTCTCTAATTTGAAGCACCTATACTTCTAAAACGACAAAATACTAAATTTTAAAGCATTGCCTAAGAGAACAATAAATCAGTTTACATAAAAGTTGTTGATCGAAGAGAAACGGCAATCACCTGAACAACAGCTTTCTCCCCATCAACTTCTAAGACTTGTCCACGCCTCGTTGTTCCATCCCCTAGTCGAATATTAACAATCTCTTGATATTTGGGTCCCTAACATAGGTATATATGTACCAAACAATGCATTAATCAATAATTATTGAGGCAATAAAAATAATGCATTTAGGAAAAAATAAAAAATAAAAAATAAAAAAAAAGAAGGATCATATCTATGTACCTTAACTTTATCAAGTATAACAAGAGGTCCAGCAACACCAGAGACAGTTCTGTATTCTGCAAAACCAAATCAAAACAATTTTCAGGGTTTGAGAAAAATGACTCCTAGTGACACTTACTGAGTCGGGTTTGATTCAGAACATTATGCAGGAACACAAAAAAGTGAAGGAAGCCCAAAGCTTACCCATGCCAATCTCCAATGTCCCCTCCTCCATATCGTGATTGTTTTGTGCCACACCCATTTGCCTAACAAGTTTCATTTCCATGGTAGAACACAAACAGAAACGAAATCAGACGCCGCAGATAAAAGTTGTAAAATTTACCCTCAAACAAACAAGACTCGCAAACAGTTCTCTCTATCTAGCCATAAATTTAAGGACAACGAAAAACCAAAAAAAAAGTTTAAAGCACAGCTCAAAAGCACGTTTTTAGAGAGAAAGAGAGAAACTTTAAAAGAAACGAATGAACAGAGTTCACATATGACCTAATCGCACCCCGACTGTTTATCAAATGGAAGAATCGAGGAAAACAAATAAACGACCCAACCAAATAAAAAAAAAAAAAAAGAGTAATCGATGCGGTGCTATTAGTTTTTCACAGTGATTCAATCGGAGTTTTTCTGTATTTTCATATATTTTCCATCTTTTTCCATTGGGATCTGCTCAAACTGAGACGTACCAGTTGGTGGTGAAGGTAGAGGAAGAGGAAAGGAAGCAATGAACTGACGGAGAAAGAGAGATCTGATGATTCTTTTTTTGATTGGTCCGTTCCTTCTCCAATCAATCGTCTGCTTCTTTTCCTTCCGTTTTTTTTTTTTTTTTTTTTTTTATATAATAATAATAATAATAAATTTATATATACATATGGCGTACGTTTAAATTATCAAGTAGGATTCTCGTCCGGTTGGCTGACTAATATTTTAGTATTTTATGATTTATTTAGTTTTTAGGCTTGTAAGAGCGTCAGCAGTGTGAATATTCCCATAATTTTATCATTGGCTTTCAGTATGATTCTCGAGGAACGAGACCGCCCCGTCCCAAATTGACAATTTCACAGTGCGGTTGTGGGGCTCCTCTGGCTGTCCTTCACGATTGCATTGCCGGGAAATTTCGTTTTCTAAAACAATAACTGAGCAATTTTGTCAAAAAAAGAAGAAAAAAAAAGAACAAAAGAAGATGCTTCCTCCGACTCTGCGCATTGATGCATAAAGTGAGACAACAACACGGGATTGATTCTACCCGTGCATCAGCTGTATAATTTTCTGGTCCTCCGACAAAAAGAACACAAAAAGAAAAAAAAGGCTATAAAACAAGAATTTAAGCAGACGTTGTTGTATTGAACGTGTTCTTTGGACTGACAGGCAGACAGGTTTGCTACTGGAGGAAATAGCCAGAAAATGGAAGCTGGGTTCTGATCTCATTGAAGCTTCTGTTAAGGCTGCGGAGTGCTTGGATGTGTGGCTCATCTTCCTCCACTGGTATTATCTTGGCAAAATTTCCATCTCCAAGAAAGTCTACGACTCGATTGGCGGCTTCCAGTCCTGTCACATATGACTTCTCCTGTAATGATTTATGAAGAGAATAAATACGTCAAACCTTCACAGAACAGTTATCTTGTGCTTATCACCCTCCCCCTCATCAAATAGTTTGGTCTGCAAAGAGATGTGAATGGTTATGAGACCTGTCCCCACGATCCGTGCCTTGTTTTAATCCAATCTCCCGCCATGAACAGGTTAGGGAAAGAGGTAGATCCCCGCATCATGTGTTTATATGAACCTGTCAGAGGAGCAAGAGAAGCAAACGAATGCACAACAAAACCAATAAATTTTACAAAAAAAAAATGGGGGTGGGAGGGGGGGGGGAAGGAATGGAGAGGGAATGAATGAAACTGTTTTTGGAGGAGAGAAAGACTGAAGTCTATGACTGAAGCTGAAATGCGGTAAAGTTATTTCAGAGATTGAGTGACAAAGTAAAAGCCACCGCCAAAATGGTATCTATTATCCAGTGACTTTCAATAGTCTTGAACGAAGAAGCTTTTAGCCAACTACCAGGGAAGAAGTGAGTCATGGACTTGGGAAATCGTTCAATCTGCTTATCCATCACACTAGCTGTTTCAAAGTCCTTTATGCACTGAGAGAGGCAAGTCATCACTTTCTTAACCACTTCATCATCCCCGAGTCGCAACAATTCACTGGCATAATACTGCAAGAAAAACGGATTTTAGGTCAAAGAAGGGTGCATAAATCACCACAGAATAAAATCTGCAATTTTTGTTTCCTTTGTTGGAAAGGAAAAAAGGTGTAAGAGAACAATACTCACAAAATCAGCTTGTATGACCGTCACTGGACTTTCTTTGTGCTGGTCATGGAGTGCATTCAAGTTGAAGAATGTCCAACCAAATGAATCATCATTTCCGGAGCAAGCATTACTTGCTTGTGGAATATTGACCTGGTTATATAGCATAGATTAGTTTTACTGCCATTGATAATTTTCCAAACAACAGACAGGGCCATTGAGGTTTTTGCTCCCTCTTTTTAGCAACCAATGCATAAATCTGCTAAAGCCAGGCCCTTGATATATTATTAAGCCAAAATCAATCCAGTGAACAAGCAAAACTCTATAAATATTTGTATTTCTGAGTGCTGGCTCTAAGGCATTATTTTGAGATTATAGTTTCTAAACCATGCTCTAAACAACCCAAAATAAACATGTACCAGTCTACAACTCTTTGCTATTGCTAATTAAAGGAATTAAACAAACAGGATTTCGTGAAACTCACTTTCCTGTCAAGGAAAAGCTTTGCACTGAGTACGTCAATGCCAGCCAGTTTCAAAACCTTCAGAAACTCCTTGCTTGTACATAATGCTGCACTATATAGAAACCCATGCAAATTACACAAGTTAGATCATACAAGATTAATTGGAAAACATCAAGCTTTTTGTTTAACAAATAGAAAAGCCAATTTACAAAAGAGTATACACTCAGGAACTTGCTCTAGTGGAGCTTTTCATATCTAATCAATGCAATCCTGGGTTGAAAGTTCAACCAAAAGACTCAAGAAATGAGGTTTGATGCAACAAACCTATCCTTTATGATTTCCTGAATTGTGGAGACTCCAACAGCCAAAATAACTGCATCAGCCTTGTATATCTCATTGCTGCAGACCAAATCTGAAATGCACCCAGTTTCCTCATCAATGAAAAAATCCATCAGTTTCCTATTGTCCAAAAACCGACAGCCTTTAGTCCTCAGCAAGTCCATCCATGGGCCAAAAATCTTGTCTCTGATTGTCCCACGAGACCATACCACATCGAAATCTTTCTACAATTATCCACAAGAAAGATAATGATATCCATGTTAAGAAAGCAAAAAGGTCAGCGTGGAGTTTCTAGCTCATATTTTATATCCTGCATTTTTATACCCCATTTGTTTACACATGGCATGGTTCATCTATCCAATCTCCAATATTGATTGCCACATAAGAACATTCAACCGGGAATGAAATACTCATCTGAAGAAACACTGGAAAAGAAACCAAGCAAAGCATACATGGTGAGCAAGAGAGAGATAATACAGCATTCCAAGCATTGCAGCTGCACTACATTGCTCAGCTGGAGCAAATAAGCCCACTTGAAGCAATGGACTGATAACATCCATGTAAAGCCTTTCTGAGCAGCCAAACTGTTTGAAAAGCTCCCTTGCAGTAGCTATCAGTAAACATCTAGATAAGATACTTCAATGACACCCTTCAAGTAAAGCATAATCAAGATTTCTCCTAACACAACACTCCCAATAGCAAATCCTTACTTGAATCATATCTTCTCCAAGCCACGTCAGTGTTGTCAAAGTCAATCACTGAAACAGATAGTAGATATGGACAATTAATGGGAAGAATTTCCACCAAAACAACAATACATTAGTAAACTGTTTCAATACTAGCTGCAGGAACCACCAATGCTCATTTGAAATAGCAATCTATTTTTGTTCCACATATTGAATAATGGAATGCCTATGTTCAGACTTAGAATCCGAAGATAAGTTAGAATAACAATTTCTGCAACATATAAATGAAGCAGATGAAAATTATTGGATGCCAGTGTTGTCCTTCATTTGCTTCTGAGTGATACCAATTGGGTTTCAGAACCATGGCATATAATTTCACTTGTATTGAATGCAAAAGTTGTAAATATCACCAGCAGGAAATGACTGCCTTAAGAAGTATAAAACATGCTTCAAATGTAATTTCTTGCGCTTACAGGGCATCTGCTTTTTGTGGAGCCATGATTGTAACTGTAGTTTATTTGTTATTTATGCAAATATTCGTGGTTCCTGTGACATGCTAAAACCATTGCTTAGAAAATACAAAATACATATTTGAATAGGGTACAACCATACCTGCAGCCATTAAAGGTAGTGATGTTAGTCTATCTAGCAATGATATTCGAAAAAACTGCACACAAAACCAAAGCAAAGATCAAATTGTGATGGTCAATCGAATTTTATGATTAAGAACTGATGACAGAGATATCAAAGGTTTACTCTAGTGTAGAACAAGGGTCCAAATGGAGTAGGCAGTTGAGGCAGATCTTGGAATACTGGAAATTCAACCTGCAAAATGTTCCCGTGGAAGTCAGGGATCTATGGAGCTGCTACATTTGAGCATTATAAAATTGTAGCTAACCATCTACTCAATGTGGCATCAAAAGGTTAATGACCTCTAACCCTTCCATGGAATATTGAGCAGATGACACCCAATTCGTGAAGGGCTTGATGCCCAGCTCATCAACAAGGTTAAATATATTTTTGTAGGGATACCAAAAACCTAAATACAAGACAGAAATAATAAATTAAACTTCAAATAACAGAAAATCATTTCACGTCAATATTGGAAGGCAATAGGGAAAGAGAGTCTATTGACTAAATCATGGATGAGATACACGTTACAAACAACAAAGTCATCGAGGAAATTAAGAAGAAACGAAAAGGAAATCATCATAAACCTTGAATACCAACAGTATCAGGGCCACCAAAACCATTGCTATCTTCAAGAACAGTGACTTCAAAACCCTGAAAACAACCCTCCCCCCACAATACGAAAATCCACAAAACCTCAGTCAAAGACAAAACCTTTACAACCTCAATTGTAATTGTTCCACCACAAATCGCAACCACCCAGAAAACAGCGTACACTCACACACACACGAAAACAAAGAAAGAGTAAAAGAGGAGACCTGGTTGCAGAGGTGGTGAGCGGCCCCGAGGCCAGCCCAGCCAGAACCAACAATGACAACCTTTCTCCTTTTCTTGTCCTTGGCATGGTCTAAGTTATTGGGATCGGTTAGCGAAGTCCGTGCTTTGCAGCAAAACCCACCTCTGCTCCCACATCTTGTGAAGTAGTAGTTGACTACGCAAGGCGGGCGTGTGAATGTCCAACAAGCAAACATGTTACAACAAAGTAGGAACTAAACTACTCGCCCGGAAACGGTTTCAACCGCTATCCAGGTAGCACTACAATTAAGATTATTCGTTTATTTGTCTGGTAGTGGTCTTAGGGAAAGGCCAAGTATAAAACAAGTGGCGTCGCTGGACAGTACTATCTGTACAGTGTCTTGGCCACACGGATATATCGCAACAGCAACGACGAGGGTATCATTCGTCTCATGAAAGTTAAAAGTTGAATCTTTGACCTTAATCTCTAACGATTATACCACCAAGTCGATTTTTAATAGTGACACTGCATGTTATAGATAATTAAAAGAACAAATATGTTAGGCCGATTCCAACCATAATGATCATTTAACATATATAAATGTGTAATTAGTAATTTTTAAAATAATATTTTGATACTAAATTTAAAATACTTATTAAACTATGCATCATAATCATGAATATAAATGTTGTTTCAGCGCTTTGTTTGCTTGTCTTTTCTAAATTTCTTACAAGAAACCAATCAACAAGGGAGAAAAAAAAAAAAAAAAGGAAAAAGTTGGTCTAATAATATCTCTATATTTTGTATACAATATGTTTAAGAAAGATTTAATGATTGCTCTGACAAAATTGCGTAAAAAGCAAAGCAAACAAGGCAGGGGGTCTTAACTCTCAAAGTCCAGGAAACAAGGATCACGACATTTTGATATGTGGGTTGTCGAAGTTTGTGACTATCTTCTGCTCGACTAAGAAGCTCTGACCTTCAACTTCTCACTCATCAAGTGTTTAGCTTGCTTACTCTTTCAATTTTACTCCTGGGTTTTTAATGCACTCTCCATAAGACAACTATTTTGACGTCAAATTTAAGTTCTTTTGAGCATTTGTTTACTTGTTTTAAGGAATTTTTAATTTTGTTGAAAGTTGAATACTTTGGCTGTTGTGATGTTAATTCTGTGTTTCCTTGCCAATTGGCTTTGGGCATTTGTAAGATTTGGAGTGGTTATATCATTCGTGTCAAAGTCCTAGATTTTTTGTTTATATTTGGTGGCATTGTGTGAACATGGCCATGCAAAATTTAGATTTTGGCCTTGCTCGTGCTTTCTGCACACACTTATAGGAAGTCAAGTATCGAACTTTGAATTTGAGTTGCCATTCCCTGGCTCTGTATTCCAGGATTGTTGAATGGTTGGTTTCCTTTCAGTCTCAACTATTGTATGTCATTCAATTGATTTATTTGTCGGAAGGTTTCGGAGGATGATCTTAGTGATTAGTTTCTTCTTCTTTCTCTGAGATTTTATTGTCCCAGCGGAAAGTTTTATGCTAATCTCGTTTTGGATAATTTTATCTTCTTATATGCTCTATAGTTAACATTGTGTCTCAGGTTGAGGCTACGTTTGACATGTTGCTTATGCAGAGTCTAACTCAGTGTCGAGCAGGGAAGGTTGCCAATCGTGGCATCCGCTGTGCCGATGTTAAACCTGTAAATGGCCCTGGGATGGGATTAATGCCCCATTGGCTTCTGACTGCTATTAAGAATGGACCCATTTCGGTGGGAACACCATCTACCGATGATTTAGGCATACGAGCAAGAGTATATGGATAATGGCACTTACCCGTCACAAGGGATGCCAAATGCTGGAGCTGACGTCCCTGGACTTGTGTTAGCTACGAGTTGTGGGACTTCCTTGTACTTCATGACCCAGAAGAACATAAAGCTAGGTAAGAATCTTTCTTGTTTATTTACCTTTTATGGTCATTAATTCACAAACATTAATAAATACGTATGAAATTTGCTTTCCTTCAGCAAGAGATTACTTATTGTCCCTTGCAGACTACCGAAGGGAATTCATTACATATTCTTCCTCACTCAATACAAAAGGCTAAAACGTCGGACTGCATGACATTTTTGCACTGGTTAGAGTTTTGCCGTTTGTTTCTGCGGGGAAAGCTATTGCAATAACTATTGGGGGGCTTTTGGCTGGTGCAGTGGCAGGGTCAGCAGTTGAGAATTGTTTGCAGGTGGACAAGCTTTTTTAGTATCTGTATCATTGCATGATATGCAAAACTGTGAATAGAAAGTAGTTAGACTTTTCAAGCAATTCGAAATATCATTTGCCAGTGAATAAAAGAGGAGTCAAACGCACGGTAAATTACTGGTAAATGGATGGCCATGACCACTGTACCCACCAGCCAGGGAGAGATACAGAGAGATGGTTGGTCTTGTTGCCGGTGGCAAGAGGCATTCTTGCTTTCTTCATACTGTTCCAAGCCATGCGAAGCCTCCTATTAATGGGAATATAGGTCAGTTGTTAGCTATGGTTCAGTGTGTGCATATCGAGGACCCAAAAGTCAAAGCTGCCATTTCCTTCAATGTTATCGAAAAGTCTAAAACCAAGAAGACACGAGATTGAAACTTGAGACTGAATTTGGTAAAAAAGAAGAGAGTTTTTTTATGAGCGTCTGGCAACGGACTCACCTCTAATAACTATATTATTTTTAGTTTTATATAAAATTGTATATATGACGTAGGCAAGCGCTAGTGCTTGAAATAAATCCTAATGCAATGTGGATTTGGAGGAGGCTAACAGAAGTAACGGCTACTTTTTTATTTTACAAATGAAATGAGAGAGAAAAATCGAATGCAAATCATCAATAAATGAATATTTCATAATATATACACAACCCGGAGACAAAGACGCTACTGTACTCTATCTATAAAGCCCTTCCCTTCTCCATAAACATCCAAATTGGCGGGTTGCCTCCCCTTCCCTTCCTTCTTTTGCTCTCTTCTTCTTCTTCTTTTTCCTCCCCTTCTCTCTCTTTCCGACAATCTTTTCATCATCGTCAACAGCAGCAGCAGCAGATTCTTGTTCCCTTCTGTTCTGAAAGAAACAACCAATCAAGAATACATTCGAGACCCCAAGGTCTGGTCTTTCCTGTTGTTTTTGTCAATCTTTGTGGGTTATTTAGTGTTTTCATGGTCCAAGATGACACTTCTTGTTTTGTTTCTTTTTCTTTTTCTTTTTCTTTTTTCTAAGAACAAAAAATCTGTGTTCTTGCCCCCTCTCCCCCTTTTCTGGTCAGGGATAAAGCGTCAATTTGTTCTTCAAGTGAGGTGTTGAAGAAGATTACGATATCCGGTGCACCAGCGACGTCCGGAAGGTAATCTTTTCTATCTCACTTATTTGTCAAGAAGGTAATCTTGCACATTTCACTTTGTTTCCTTTTTCCCTTTTCGGTTCTTTTGGAGTGTCGTCTTCTTTTCTTTTGTTTTCTTTTAATCTTTTGGGTTCTTTGAAGGGGAAGCGGGCATGAGGTGATTCTGGTGGCTTCTCCGTTGAAATTGAGCGAATTAATTGGTTTTCAATGCAAGAGTAGCCCGTGACTTGAGAAAGTCACTAATCGCCAATTTTTTTTATGTTTGTTTTCTTATTTTCTTTCAAAAAAAAAAAAAAGCTTTTTTGTGGTTTGATTCCCTGGTTTGGATTCGTGCATATATTAACTGCCGATCTACTGTGACCTGAGGTATCTTCTGGGATAAAGATTGGAAATAAAGCAAAAGAGTTCATGAATTCTTGCCGTCTGTTTCCTGATGAAATTGTGACAGCTGTAACAAACATGACATTTGCTTCTCTTTTTTTTTTCTTTCACTCCTATGTTTGTATCTTGTTTAAATGCTTAGATGGTGATAGCATGATTGTCATGAGAAGACACCAGGACAAAAGGTTGGCTTCTTGATAGGTATCCACGGAGTTTTGCACAAACAGAATGTCTGGAAAAGTTAAAGATTCAGACCAAATGTTGGTATATTCTTGTATGCAAGTGTTCTAATGTATCATGTTGCCTTCCATTATGATTTGATTATTGTCTGATATCTCTTGGCTTCTGCACTGGCAAAGGATTTTTTTTACAATTTATGTCTTGAAAAATTTTCCCAGTAATGGCTTTGCATGTGATTGCAAAAGTTGTTTGATCCTATAAAGTTATATTATATGCAGACACTTGTTAGCTTGAAGTAGTTTCCAATTTAGCATCACTTAAATAATCCTAGTTTAGTAACTAATATTTCCTGAAGGATAACTTCATGCAATGTTTCCCTAGACTTTCTTCTCTTTTTTAATTGAACCCTGTACTATTTTTTATGATAAAATTTGTATTCTTTTATGAATCTTTATGGTATTTATAGGTCCTCAATAAATTCCTGATAACAGCAAAAATTTACCACATTATAAACTTCCTTGCCAGACTTGTGACCTGTCCTGATGACACAGAAGAAAAAGTATGACCCCAATCTGCATGTATAATCTTATGGATAAGAACACACATAAACATACCTATGTATTCCTTCCTAATTTCTCATTTTTTTGGCATTACAAAAAGTTGTATGGCATGACACAATAGTATGAGCCATCTGTCTGAAAACTTAAAACCCTTGTATCAACTCTCACGTATTTCCCCAAGTGTTGTTTTTTTAATTTGTTTGCAGGGGAAGTCATGTCTTGAAAACAAAATGCCCAGTTGCTCAAACATAATGAATAAGGCAATTTTGAATTTCCTGTTGCCTCCTTCAATCATTGTTTTATGAATATGCTGTCAATATTTTTACTTATTGTGTTATATCTTTTTTGTGCAGATCAATGGAAATTGCTCAAAAGTAGTATTCCAAGAAATTGATTCTTTGCTTTCTTAAGAGCTCAGGGATGAAGTAAAACCAATCACATCTGGTTAGTGTTTTCAGGTTCTGATAAGAATTATGCATGTTTAATCTAGCTTATTTCTCCTATGGGCATCTCTTTTCAGGGTTGCATGACCCATCCTAGATTTGAAATATGTATGGTACTTTGATGATCTTCTTGAAGGATTTCAAATTGACTATCACAAAGCAGTTGTTCATAACATGTTCAAAGATTTGTGATTATTAATTCATAGACAAGTACGCAGCTCACAGCTCAGCGTGCTCCAATATTTTGATGGCTGTTCTGTAAATGATAAAGTTATGCTTGTTAGATGTGAACATTACAGGCACACAGCTTTGTATCTTGAGCAGCTTCAATCAAATAGCCTTCCTTATATTTATGCCATTGTATAACTTGTTTACTTTCATTGTCAAAGGTTATAATGAGATATTGAAGCAAAACTACCTGAATATTTTTGAATGTCTTGCTCTCACCAGTATGAATTGTACAAGAGGGTAGATCAACTGTCAGGGGTTGAGGAATATAGATTACTGTCAACATTTACTGAGAAACCATTAGTTTCTTCTGGGGAAAACCAAGGTGAATACTGATTACTGATTTTGTGTTATTTGTTGTAAATGGCCTCAAAATTGTCTTTCACTTTCTTTATCTATGTTCAATATTTACATGCTAGGCTGAATGACCTATTGTTGTTATTCATACCTGCAGAGACCAAATCAAGAAAGCCTTGGGATTTTGGTGAGGAACCTCCATAATTTCCAAAGATCTTCCTCTCCTTGTTTCCTATTTGTATGATTGATAAATTGTTATTGGGCTTCTTAAGTGGTGTAGTTTGAGTACAAAGGTGTTGGTAAGTGGAATTATGTTTATCATTGTCAAATTTAAATTTTTATGTAGCTAACAGCATCATGGACGCTGAAGATGATCTCCAGCTCCACCACACTGTCTACTGTTCCCTCAGTGTTGTTAATGAGTGTGGTATGCTTTCATATGTATGCCTCTATGTGTGTGTCTGTCTGTAAGCAAAATTTGTAGTCTTTAATGTGATTTTGCTTTTGTTAAACCTGGGATTTGATGTATCGATTGATTTTACTCAAAATGGGATTTGAATTCAAGATTTTATGTGTTGGCTTTTTGCTTGTGGAGGAGTTTCAGGATATGTTTTTATCAGATTTGGAGCTCCAAGTTTGTTTCATATGTTTCTCGCAGAAATGGTAAGAAACCTTGGGGTTTGATTATTAGAGTTTTGTACCCAGATCAAACTTTTCTCTGTCAGTTTAAATGCGTTTGTGCAGTTATTAAATGCATGTGATTGCTGTTTTAGGCAGCATTACAGAGCCAGTAAATTTGATTACAGATTACCAAACTTGAACCTTTGATATCTGGCTTTTGGTATTTATAGTGAATTATCCCAAAAACTCTGGGCCAATGCTAAATGAAACATTCCTTGGATGGCTTTGTCCAACCAAGAATTATAAAGTGTAAGCAGTGTTTTTGTTGCTGATCTCATATTTGGGCTGTAACTGTTTTTACTTCATTTGTTCTGATGCACTTAGACCAAATGTTATTTTCTCGGATATGGCTGTTTGACAAACATAAAGTTTAAAATCATCTTGATCACAATGGATTTACATGTCTGAGATGCAGATGTGAGAAATGTAAGTATCACTGTCTTGTGCTGGTGATTGTAGGCCTCAATGGTTGTTTGATCCAGATCATTATGGTTATTAGGAGGATGGTTCTCTTATATGTTGTGAATTTTGCTTCTTTGTGGTTTTAACCATGATATTACAAAAGAGCTTGCATTTCACCGGACTAATTAGACAAGCTGTATCCCCGTTTAATTTGATGTCTCGGCATGGTACACATGAGAGGACATATACACAACTGACTTGTGTACAAAATATACAAATGGGTTTTTGGACTTGCACTCAAGCAAGAAAACGCATCCAATTTAGATCATTGTGAAAATCTTACATGTCATTGTAGTATTTTGTGAGCACAAATGCTACTTTGTTTTAAATGGCTATGTTCTCTGTCCTTTCTTTGCTTTCATGGCTTTCTTTTGTGATCTTTAGCGAGTGATGGGAGCTGATAACGGATCAAGTTTGGTGGTAGTAATGCCTTCGGAATCACATAGTTCATTACTCACAGAATGTTTTGATATCTCAAAAATAATTATTGTCCATTGGTGATGATTGGAACAATGTACTTGTCCAATGTGCTATAGGTACTTAGACTTGTGGCATGAATCCTAATTTTCTGAGGCATTGATAACCTGGGATAGATTCTAAGAAGGCCCGCAAGCTGCGACTGATTATATGTTTAGCGGAAGCAGAAAAAATAGTGAAAAATTAAGAGATGCTTTATTCCGTTCTTTCTATATGGTTGATAAGCAGATCGGATGTTGACATTTTCGCGGTTACCATTTTCTTCTTTCTCCTCGAAAAGAAGAATTGTTGTTGGTTTACGATATGAACTACATGCTCAACAAGCAGGAATGGCACCATGTATTCACCTTTTGACTTGTTTAGCAAATAGAACTGCATCGTTTCACGGTCTCAGAATACCTGTTTTCGAGTATGTGCCCGAAAACAAGCATATCAGAAACTTTTATCCATTTTAGTGACATTTGATGCCGCTTTGTACGGTAAACAAGCAAGCAGGACGAAGAAAATGCTCACTCGGGCAATTTATATAAAGCAGATACCCAGAATAGGCCACGTTGGTGCGGTGGAATGCAGGTTACAACAGATCCATCATATGGTCTGTATGTAATCTTGATCGAATAAGCAGAAGAAGCGAAATAGAGAAACGAATGGAAGATTACAAAATTAACAGTAATACGCTGTAAATAAGACTAAGCAAATGCATATATGAACTTGCTGCAATTTCTTCAACTTGAAAAGAAAAAAAGGGAAGTAAAAGAAAAATAAAAGCAAAAGGAAATATCATACTAAGAGTAGAACATGCCAAAGGAGAGAAAACGAACTCATTTGTCAGGAGTAATGGGATAGCCAATCCCATGCCTTCTGGAGGGAAAAACTACAAACAACAAGCTGCAGATGAGCCCAGTCCCTACTGGGACAATATCCAAAACCTCTTTAGTCTCGTGCTTAGGCATGGGGTAGAAGCAATTCTGCACATTCCTGTCCCTCAAAGCCACAGCAATAAACACGAACACAGACAAAACTGCATGAATCCCATCAATGAATCTGATCTTGTACTTGCTCAAGTCAGGCAGGCCGGCCCCCGCAGGATCCGGGCAATCAAACAGAAACATTCCTTTAAATGTCGCAAGACCATAGTAGACTTGTCCATCTCTCGTCTTGACACTGTCGGTGAAGGAGGCAAGAAAGCAAGAAGCGGCCAGAAGGGAGAGGAGGATGAATGTCATGGGGCGTGTTGCAGAGTCGCACGCGCCATTGTTTGTGAAGACTGGTGTGAGGAGCTGGAAGGCCAAGAGGGTACCTGTGGGGAGGAGATTAGCCAAGTTGGCAGTGCTTGTCAGGGTCTGTGAGATTGCTCTCTGCGAGAAATTTGATGGCCTTGATGGGGATTTTGGGGTTTCAGATTCGTTGTTATTGTTCCTGGTTGAGCTTGAACTTGCTGCAGATGCCTCAGCTATGGTTATCGGTTGCTTGGAGGACGTAGTTCTTGTTCTAAGAGACATTTTGGGAGTCTTCCAAAGCTCTTGGCTATGGAAATGGATATGAATTAATTTCCTGTTCAATATCAAATCAACAGAAGAGAATGCGATGTTAGATAATTAAACAAGAGGACTTTGAATATGATCATTGACTTATATTTATACACATTTTTCTTGATCCCGACTTATATTGTATAATTCCACGCAACAATGGACTTTGGGCTTGCTTGCCTTGGACGGCACTTGTGTTCTCATTTCCAGGAAGTTTCTTGTTAGGCAGGCCCTTAAGACTGGGTTCGTAGGCTTTACTTAAATCATGACCACACGATAATATCATATGGATATTACGAGAATAATTGTCAACTCCAGCCAAGGTGGACATTGTCCAATTGCTGAAATCTTTACGGCACCTTTTTCAAACGCAAAAAGATTATTTGTGTGGGTTGAAAGTTCAAAATCGTAATTTAAAGAGAGACTGTGTCAGAGAGAGTAGATTGTTTTCGGGGCGAGGGGGGGGGGGGGGGGGGGGGGGGGACGCGTTACGTGTGGGTTAGGTTCACTTCACCAATGAGTCATCTCTGGAAATTTTTTGTGGATCAGGTCAGGTTACTTTCTGCCGCAAGTCATTTCGTGTTATGGGCCTTCCAAATTTGGATTTATTCGAGCCAGTGTCACTCAAAAAGAAAAGTCATCTCGAGATTTAAACGTGTTTTAAAAATCAAACCGCCAATCAAATTAATAAAATTTAAAAATAAATTATAATTCAATTTTAAAATTAATAAATTAATTAATTAATTATAAATTAATAAATAAAATTTAATTTTTAATATGATTAATTTTAAAAATTTATAAAAAAAGTTTAAAATTTTTTTTATATTTTATTTTTTAAAAAAATAAAAATACTCTATTATGTAATTTTTTAAAAAAAATCATGAATAAAAAATAAAAAATATATTTATATGATATATCTATTTATATTTTAATAAAAAATATAAAATTATATATCTATTTTAAAATTTTTTAATTATTTTATTTTTAAAAAAATTATAAAAAATGAAATTATAATATTATAAATTATAATACATTTTATAATAAATATATTTAATTTATATTTATAAATATATCATATTAATTAATTTTTAAATTTAATTATATATATAATATTAAATATCAATTTTATTTATTTAATTTTAATTAAAACAATTAAATACATTAAATTGTTAAACTTTTTAATTTAATTTAATGTTGAAATTCAAATAATACTATTTTGAACTCGAGTAACTTCTTGCACTCAACGTAATTTGAACTATATTGGTCCCCAATAATGGGCTATACATTGAGTCACGTTTTTGGTGCTACCGTGTAACAGTGAAACCAATTCGGTCTGAACTGTTAGATATCTCACACTAACTCCAACATCCGGCTATTTGTGACTCGATTGAGTTGAAATTCAGATTATATTCTACTCTTGTATTACCGGCTTTAGAAGGAATCAATCCTGGCATCAAAAGGCCGTACATGCATCCTCTCGTTTGCTTGCCGCGTTTATTCCATCATTCCTATATAATAAAATAAATAAATAAATAAATACTTTCCAAGATAAAAACATACTCACGGTCACCTTAATACTTTTTTCCATTTCTAGTTTTCATTGGAGGCACAGAAACTAAATGGAAGCATCAGTTCCCAGTTAAAAGGTTACAGTATGCATTGAAGAATTGAAGTGGGGCTCTCCTTTTTTTCGTTTTCTTCTGGAAGCTGAAGCTACACGGTATTCACACTGAGAATAATACAACAGACAAAAACACAGGATACAGCTTAATCAAGCGATAATGGCTTCAGCCGGATTCTTCAGAGGAGCCGGCGAACTAGGCGACGGGTTGATTCCACCCCCTCTCACGGATATATTAGAGCTCTTGACTGAGCTGGCCTCGCTTATAGCATTTGAGTCAAGAAATACAACAATCACAGTGATGTCATCGTGGAAATGCCGCCGAACACCGCGGTCAATCTTCTTTAAGTCTGAATACCTCATCTCTCTCTTCTTGGCTGCTTCTTGCATAGCCGCTTTCACCAGCCTCCTCGCACTTCCCTGGAAGAAAGTGCACATAGAGTTGCGTGAAAAAAATTCTTTTTGCAAGTGTGCATGCCTAAATCTTTGAAAAAAATCAATTTGCCGTCTATTATTTGACAATCCGTACAACTCCAGGACAATTATAGCCCGCCAGGGGACTTCGGCTATCAATGCATCTCTCAAACAATGAGGCTTGTAAAAAATTGGTGACCGAAATCAGCTTTCTGTCCCTTTTTCCTCCCCACTTTTTTCACTTTCTTTTTGCTCTTCTCTCTCGTTCATTTTGAATTGAGGCTCACTGAAATGAATAGTATAAATACGAGAGGGATAGTATAGAAAGATAAAATCAGATCCTCGCTTCAAGCCTAACCGAATGTACCTCAAATAAGTGCTGATATTTAATAAAAAGTTTTAAGGAGGAGGAGTGTTGTCGTTGCTGAGGATTAACAAAGGAGGCATACGAAACCAGCATTGCAAACTCTGAGATCAAGTAGCTGCAATTAAATCATAACTAGCTTCTGTTCTTCCTGACCTAATAAAGATCCAGAAAGATAAAAACACTGCTGCAAAGAATCAAGCAATACTTGTTGCTGAGATCAGGTATCTTACATTGCATGGATGATTCTGGACTATATCAACGGCTTCTTGATTGCTTAGGTGCTCCCAAAGACCATCAGAAGCAAATATGATAAATTGATCATGTGGCTGCAATTGTTGCACTGAAATTGAAGGTTCTGCACTTAATATTGGCTTCTCGAATGATTCACTTAGTCGAAACTTGGCATATAGAGGCTCCCTATTGAATTCAGCCTTTTTCAAATATACATCACCAATAGATCTAGAAACCTGACCAACCAAAAGAATAAGAATGTTCAGTGAAAAAAAATGAAAGAAATGAATATGAGAATGTTTACGCCTTTTCAACAACTCGTTGCCTCTTAGGCCTTAAATAGCAGTAGTTTTCATGCCTAGAAGATAGCAACACTAAAGATAAGCAGCCATGATAAATATCTTGTGCCACAATTTTTCAAGCAGGGAAAAAAAGAATGTGAAAATTTTGAAGAAAAAATCAAGAGTGGTTTATGGAGAAAAGGGCAAGGAAGAGGAGTAAGCATAATAGACAAGCAGTCTTCAACAGTTTACCTGAATAAGGCCCTTCACACGCCATACATTATGCTTCAGGACTACAATCTGTGAGTCATCAGGATGCAAAGAGTGAAGCTCCTCTCTCACAGACGCATGACAGGCATTGTGTTCAGTTGATAACTGAATAGACAGAACTTCCCCTGTAGCCTTCACAAGTCTGCCCAAAACAGCCCGGGAATCACCAAGGTTGGCAATGTAAAGGGTTCCACTACAAATAACACCAACTAGACAACATGATCCAACAGCTGCAATTTGTGCTTTCACCGGCCACAGTTTTGTGACAAGGGACAGAAATCCCTCTTCTGTTGCTTGATATGCCTTGCGTATTACATCGACTGACATTGATTGTTGCTCTGAAGAAAACCCTACAAACGAAAGACCAAAAACCCTCAAACTTCTATTGCAGTTGTCATTTTTAAAAAAATGAGTAACCAAGTGCACAAGACTTCCACAATCTGAGGGACGTCAGATATACTTAATCCTATCCTGATTTCACAAAGAGGCTGTTTCCGACTCAAATAGCACAATGGAGTATCCTTACCATCACCCTAGGGCTAGTCCTTTCCAATCACAATTGTATATCAACAAAAAAGATAGAGGACCATTTAGTTCCCTCATCTTAACCCTTATTATGGCTTTAAGCATACTTTACATCTGTTCCTCATTTTTTTTTTTTTTTTAGCAACAACAGTAAGGGAATTGAGATCAACTGGGAACCACAAAATTGAAATCAACAGGGAACCACAAAGGAATACTAAAAAGCCTGTAATTTTCTAAATTTACTTACTCTTGAGATGCCGGAAGAAGTGATCATTAATGTAGCGAGATGTCTCAGGCCCTCCATGTCCATCATATATGCCAACAAAGGTGCCATAAGGGCCAGACTCATGTAAGCTCAAGCTGCCTGACTCAATCTGACTCTGATCCTCGAGCAAACTGTTGGCCTGCACCACTGCCATTGAAAATTCACCGTTTAAGTGATGTCCCTGGTCTTTGTACCACAATAGCCCATCTTGGCGGCCACTGGCATCTGAACCCGCATGAACATATCGATCGGACCTTGGCTGGAAGCAGGCCCACAAAAGGTTCATCAATCCAGATAACATCCCTCATCTCATCCAGACATTCCTCCAAAATATCCGCATTTACTAAGGACCGAACAAATCTCTGACCCAAAAAGCCCCAAGCGAATCCTATGTCCTATCCTCTTCTAATCTACAACACAACAAGTATGCACTGTGACAACATCAACAACAGCAACAAAACAAGGACACTTGAAATAACTCAGGCCCAGACCACCAGAAGAGGAATCCAACCAAAAAAACACGCGCAAGCTGGATTACGACCCTGAAAATATAACAACTAAAAAGGTTAGCCATGATACTAAACTCATACTTCGCCAGTTCTTGACGCAAAAGTTAAAGAGTTCCAACAAGTCAAAAACAATGACGAAATTAGACGCTGTAGAAGAGAAACTAGAACGATCAACCAAGTGACGCAAAGAAGCCACTTTTTCTGTTGATTGCAGTTACAAATGACAGAAAAACAGAAGGAATCAACGAGAAAACCATCCAGCTTTCTACCGTAAACAAAAAACCCATCATCACACCAGCCGCTAAAAATGAAAATATCAGCACTACCAAAAACGGAGACCTCAAAGAGCAGAGTGGTGAAAGCCCACGTTTTCCATTAGAAAAAGGTGCGGTCAGCCATTAGCAAAATCCGGAAGGTCTACCATTTTACATTGAAATCATAAACCCGCTGCCATAAGAATCGCCGCAAGACCCATTGAGCATGGTAAATTCAAGAAATTTGACCAAACAGAAAAGTAAAAGCCCGCTTTTTTTTTTCATACTGACCTGTTAACTTGACCGGCACAGGAAAGGTTCTAATTAATACAGTCGAAGAAATAACTTCATGTGGGTATCACGGTATCAGATCTATGGATCCATCAGAATCAAGAAAGAACAATTTAGAATCCATCTCTTGTTGTTTGACAGCGTATTTTTTTTCTTTGTTGGGGTCGTTGGGGTTTTGTTTTTAGTTGTGGACGGCAAGATTGTTGTAGAGAAGAAAGACCCAAAAGAGAAGTGAAATGATGGTGCGTTTTCAAAAAAGGTGAAGTCTTGTTAAAATAAAAGATCGGTCCAACTGGTAACCTGTAACTCTCTCTTCCTCTCTCTCTCTCTCTCTCTCTAGCGCTCTCACTCTCTTTCTATCTCTCTCTCTATCCGGTCTTGGCAGGCAAGCCCCATAAAAGACCAACGTTGGAGAGCTCCAAGCCAGCAAAGCACAGGTCCAGTTTTGGGCTCCACACCACCGTAGCAGAGAAAGAGAGAGAGAGAGAGAGAAAGAAAAAAGAGGAGACTGTCCATGAAGATTTATCCCGGATCAAGATACAGTGTACGGTGGTATTATGGGTGTTCCATGAAACGGGGTTCACGTGAGTCCACGTGGAATGTGACACGACACCAAACCAAACCAAACCAAGGTCTGTTCAAGCCCATTGTTCTCGTTTCTACTCCCTTTTTGAAAGACGGAAATGTAAGTAGATTAAACAGCTCCATATTTTGTTTGCACACGCGTCATTCTGTGGAAGTAATAGCACATATGAAATTGGTCTCTCTCTCTGGCCTCAAGACTATTACGGGTTACCGTGGAGATTACCACAAAGAGAATCGCCCCATTTCTAGATAAGAATAGTTCGCCAAATTTAGATTATTTATTTATTTATTTATTTAATTTATTGAGTTATGCTGAATAGCACAGTAACTTTTAAGTCCAATGATGGATTGATGCTTTAATATTTGCAGATTGAGAGAATTCACAAAAACAATGTTTAATTGAGCAGCAAGCAATGTGGGGAAATCAAAGCTCATAAAACCAGGCGAATCCTTTTGACGAGGTCGAGACAGCATCTGATTGTTTGATAAACACCACGCCAACGTGGGTGCGCCAAACGTGAGTAAGGTTGATTTGGTGCGCCGGCCCGAAGAAGTTTAATCAGACCAACGGTCACCAGACGACAGCCCATTAGAGTCGTGTTCCGACACTCCCGCCAGCTTTGATCTATGGCACGTGTGCTGCGGACCCCGCGAATGACAGGATGTACACTATAGTACACGGATCGTTTGATTTTCTAATAAGCCCTTTGATTTTAATTATATAATCAAGAAACACAGCATTGAATTTACGATAAATGATATCTAAGCATGCAATGCATTAATTCCCCCTCCCCCCCACCTTCTTTTTTGGTCGCCATGCAATGCATTAATCCAAATGCCTTACGTTGAAGCCTCCCTGGTGCTTGCTCAAATCTTTACTAAATTGCAATTAAATCGCTAGTAGTTCCATCAAACAAACCCTTCCGGTACTGTCATAAAGAAAAAGAGAAATAAAAAAAAAAAAAAAAAAAATAAGAATAAGAATTGTCTTGGTCAAGTTTTCAATTAGGAAGGCTGGTTTAACCCCATTTCATACTTTAAATGTCTTAAATTTTGACTTCTAATTGGAGCAACCATTTCCTTCCTATATAATATTTTATATTAAACGTCGTTATAGTCGAATGAAGAATCCTTGAACACTCTGCAATGACATTTTTTTCGATCTTATTCAAGCTGCTAATAGAAGGACATCACCTCTAAGGGAACTAGCTAATCAGCTTACCAATTGGGGTAGTAATGCCATACAACTTTATATGTGCAATAATTGGAAAGAAGTACAGTACATTTGATGAAAACTATATGGTAACACCGGGTTGTGTATGTGTAGGATTTAAGTGGATACTGTACATAAGAATTGAGACCCCTAAAAGGTGCATTTTATTGTTTTCTATAATCCATGTGTAGGCCATGAATGATGTCACCAGCTTTACAGGGCACCGCCAGGCTCCAGCCCAATAATCCTAATGAGGTTTGTGGAATTGTGGATATGGTGTTCGGCGTGCATGTGGGCACTATCTGATAGACTAATCAATAATCGGTTCTGTCAGGTAACTAGATAAGATGACATAATCCACTGCCTTTATAATGTTTGGTGCCCAATAACTGAACTGTTAGGTCTTTATCAAAAATTAGGTCACTCCTCCTAAGGTGGTGGAACAGTATAGAGACAGGGACTAGAATCTGGAAACGAAAAGGCTGCCATAGCAGTGCTAGGCTGCTAGCTAACTAGTAAGCTTTGCTTTAGCTAATTTCCCAATATATTGAATATTGACTCAAATGTGAGATTATATAGACAGACGATTATCTTGGCTGCTAAAAACTAGTTACGGCGGCAAACCCAATTCATTATACAGATATCTGACACTGAAATACATTGAATCCATGCTGACCTCCCACTCAAAGTGTTTTACAAATTTCCCGTTACCAGATTGGCGCTCGTGTATTTAACGAAATCGCTGCATAGCATGCCAGCGAGGTTTGGAGATGGGGAAAAGGAATGATTGGGGCGAACATATTTAAGTTTGAAAGCAATCATGGCATCTGATGGGTACTTGCCAATGTGAATAGTGCTGCTCAGAAGTAAGGGCCTCCTCTACAGCCTAAGGTAAATTGAACTGCCTTTGTTACATCATATTCACCATGGAATACATTGGTTTTTATGGCTGTGGATGATGAGTAGTCTGACATTAGATGGAAAAAGCAGCAGAAAGAGGCGCAATTTTGGGCAGAAAAGACTGATAAATAATGCAGGTGAACCATCCGAGTGACATAACACTTTTAACCCTCACAAGATAAGATCATTGCACGGGCAAATATTCATTCCACATTGAAACGACTGAAAATGTGGATTGCATTGGAAAGGAAGGACACGACGCTCAGGTTACCTTTGACAGTTTCCTGGAGTGAAATGAGATAAGAAAACTACATGTCCTTGGGGAATTAACCAAGTATCATAAACTTGGTTATCTAGATGTGCAGATATGGAACTTGTTCAGGGCCACTAGGCATCAGACACCATGCTTGTTTTTTTACTTCACTTTAACGAACCCCTGTAACAATAAATAAAAGAACTTTGACCCTAGACCAGAATTATTTAATTAAGCCTTCTTACCCATCTGTGTGTGTGTGGTGGGGGGGGGGGTTTGCTTGATATCTGTTCAGCTCAGAGGACATGTGGGTCTTTGCAACCCGCAAGTGAATGAAGCTTATATTTTGTGTACAAAACTGTATTGTGATAGTTATGGGAAGACATGGTAACATAAAAGGCTGGGGGAGGATATATCCCTTTACCAAAAAAATGTAAAATAAAAGACAATTCAATCTCTTGATTTGATGTATTTTCTAATTTTGTTCAATGCCAGCAAGCTCATAGCCTGTATTCTTAGCAGCTAGCCATGGGAATGGAAGAACTGCATAGGTAGGCCATTCTCTGGGGCCTAAAGATTGTTACACATAAATATAATAATATTTCACCAAACAATAATATCCCCATATTTTGATCCTGAAGCAGTTGTAGAGGCACCGTCCAAATAGTAAACAGAACACAAACCAAGTGATAGGAAAATGCAGAATGATTTCAAAGCCTAACAGTTAGCAAAAACTATTCAGGATTCACTTGAAATGTATCTCATCCCCAGGAGTCTGCTTCACAAGACAAAAGGATACAGTGAATAATGATTGAAGTGCTTTTGGAAGCTGGAACCGCTTTCACGCCAATCAAAAATCCGCAGCATCACATGGGGTCTATGATTAAACAAACAGCATTAAGAACTATTGACGAAAGAGTGGTCATGCAATTGGTTATATCCTCTGTTCCTTGTCTCAACCCCTGGAGATCGACAATATGGATTATGTCCTTCGAATCAAAAATACTTGAAAGTCTAGGGTCTCAAATGAAAAATAATGCGCTTGGGGCCTAGATTGAGTAACATTAACAATATTGATGAGGGGTGGCGCGTACACGAGCGTTGAATATAACCTTAGAATGTTAATCATTTGCTTTATTACAACAACCGAGTTTTCCATTCAGTTGAAAAGGAAAAAGGTCAATGGATTGCCACCTAAACGCACGTGCTGGGTTTAACACAGCTTAGTTAAGGCCTCCCTCAGCGCAACTCTTATTAGATTTTGTTTATTGTTAATCTCGTAATTCTATAAAATAAAAAAAAATAAAAAAACGAAAAGGGTGTCTAAGTATTGAGTATTATAAGTGCTTGGAACTTGGATTGGGTACCTTTTTCTACCTTATGCCATCGCATTGACCATAGACTTGGATGGGTACGGACCGATCAATTTTCAATTTCCCAACCATTTTGAACTCTTGATTGAAAGCAATGTTTTCAGCCTTTTTTTTCCATGTGAAAGGGCCAATTTTCATGTTTCAGGTTTCTGGATGACGTGTGAAGTGTTGCAATATATATAGACAATACATACACCCGTATATATTAAAATGGATGGTCAGATTTGGTTACCTCCTCGTGCACGATAATGAAACGCGACTTGGAAGACAAAACTCGACAGGATGTCATGAATCATTGAGGGTTGATCATCCAGCTCGAAATCAACGGACAACTCTTCAGCTTCTTTCTCGTTCAAGGATCGTTCTAAATGGAAAATGTCATCGATGCATGCGGAGAATATTTCGATTTACAATCACCATACACTTAAGAATCTTCTTTTCAAACCTTGAAATAGTATTCGTACGCGTTGCTGTCAATATTCTGCGTGCAAGTAATTGAAACCAAGACACACATTCACACACACACACATTATAGAAAGGTGTTTCCATGTTGAGCAGCAGCGCAGCTAGCTAGTTTGCCTTTCAAAAACAAACTCTTTGAACTGCATTCAAATTTAACCTTGCAACCTTTATTAGTCAATGAGTTGGCGCCTTGTGTAACGCACAGTAATTTTCTCTGAATTCAAATACACCTTAAAAACAATTTCTCTTGAATTTGGAATTTAATTTGTTCCAGGACAACAGCAACATAAACCCAATTACCCACTTTTGTTTTAGCTAAATTTTGGTCCTCCCTGATTTTATGGGCCGTTCAAGCAAGAGAGTAATGGACAAATCAAAAACGTTAATGAGGTTTGGATGATTGTTGCGAGGAGCGAGGTCATTTTCCCACGACAAAAAATCAGGGAAACGCCCCCTTGCGGGCGTAAGTTACGGGCGTCACGTTGGACACGGTGTTTCATCCCCAACAACATGCCACGATGGGAAGATAATTGGATCATTTTTATTTTAGTTTTGGTCTAGAAAATTAGGCTGACGTCAAATCATGTTTGACCCCACCCCCCAACCCCACCTGCCGACCTCTGAACAGCATCAAGGTGAGTCTTTTTAATGTAAAATTGAATCACCCACTTGTTTGCACAGATATATTCTTCCCCACATCCGTATGGAACTAGACGACTCTCCCCGATAATGTATAATCCTGGTTCAACCGCGAACCATGTCCCGTCTTGACTTTGTAGAGCTAATTCTAATTGTCTTCTCTCTCTCTCTCTACTTAGGCATGCTAATATTTAACGAAGAAGAGGGTTTGATGCACAGAATAAAGCATGATCCGTTCTATACTATTTTAACAAGGAAAATGGTGAGGAGGGCTCTCTTGGTGATTAGAAAAAAGGTGGTAGGGAAGTTTTTGGTGGTCAGGGCCGTGACTTAGGCTATGGGGTGTTGGGATGCAGTTTAACATCAACACTTTGATGTCTAAATTACGTGGGTTTCTCGAGCATAAACAAGATGAATGTCCGCATCGTAGGGTTCTGTGGACATCCGTTAGCTGGCATAGAGAAAAATACAACTTGGGGAATACACCAAGTGCCCTTTGTCACGTAGTAATGATCTATTCCGGACACCATACACCTTATCGTAACGGAGAGAGAGGTCCTGCCATGGCTACGAAAGAGCAAGATGTGCTCGTGATAGACTCTTACCATACCACGTGTTTTTTCATGTACAGAGAGGTCGTTGTTTGAAAGTGATGGGGTAATTTTGATATTAGGTGAAGAAATTGAATCACATAATAGTCAACTTCTCCGGTCGAGGGTGACCATTGGTTTTGAGTTTATGGACCGGGTAATGTGGGTCGGGTTGTGTGTGTAGGCCGGTCTCTCGCTTTGATTCATGGGCTTTAATCTTAGGCCCCTTTCGAGAATCCATGGTGGGTATTACCCCAACAATGCTGTTGATTGATTGCGAAAATGTTTACGGGTAAGTGAAATTGCCAAAAATGTTTAGGGCTGTGCTGGTTGTATGGGCTCCACTGCCATTGCGTGTTTGCGACTTCGGCGTCCGATCCATTTATTCAAGTGGGCTTTGGGCTTAAGGAGATAAATAAAGTCCTAGCTTAGCGCGCAACGGCGAGAGGGAGGGAGGGCACGGAACCTTTGCAAAGGGCGGAGAGTGCAAGTTCGCCTCTGCGGGGTTTGCTTCAAACGAAGGCTCTTCTTTTTCTTATTCTTCGACGTTGTTGGCAGTTACTCATTTTTTTACAGGTGCTTTGCTTGGTTGCTAACCCTAACTGTATTCCTCTTCTGTTCTGTCTCCGCTCTATTTCAATTTGTTTTTTTTTTCTAATTTTCTGCATCCAAATGGAGGTTTTAGGTTTGTTTCGTTGTAAATTAGGGATTCACTTGACTTTTCCATAATAATCTCTCTCATCCCTTCCTCTGTGGTGTTTCTGCTTCTAGGGCTTTGGACGGATTTATATTGCTATCCCAATTGGATTTTATTTATAAACGGATTTTGCATTAAAAAATGAAAAAAAAAAACAGTGAATATGATAATTTTATTGCGGCATAGTGCAATCTGGCAAACGACTTCCTTTTTGGAAATTATTATGACACTATATATATAGGAATTTCAATCAAACTCCTTTGCAGCTGAGATTTATTTATTTATTGATTTTTGCAAGGTTGCTTGTTGGTTGGGAAACTATCGAAATGGAGTTTGATGAGTATGATTACTTGGAGAAAACGGGTTGAAAACCCTGAACTTGAGAAGGTGAAGGTATCTGCCAATGGTGGGGGCAATGACATGAAACCTCAAGAGAAAGAACATAGTCGAAGTTCAAAACACACAAATTATGGAAAAGAAGATGGGGAGGATAACCATAATCACATGAAACGTCCAAAGTCTGGGGATGATTCTCGTGATTATAATCGTGATAAAGAAAGAAGCTCATCTCATCTTCGTTCACGATCTAGAGATGGAGAGAGAGATCGACATCGGAGTAGCCGGGAAGATAGGGATAAGTATAGAGGCAGGGATAAGGATGGGGAGCAAAGAAATGAGAGACAGAGAAATGGAGATAGGGATCGAAGACAGGACCATGGTCATGAACAAGACCAGTGGGAGGACCATGTCAGTGAGAGGGAGAGGGACAGGGACAAGGAGAGAGGAAGAGATCGTAAGCGTCGAAGCAGGAGTCAATCAGAAAGGCGTCACAGTAGGGATGGAGAAAGAATCCGGGATAAGGAGTATAGAGAAAGAGAAAAAGAGAAGGAATTAAAGGAACGAGACAGAGAAAGCAGGTATTGCTTGATTTATATTAGTCTTGAAAGTTGAATCTTGAATATCCTATTAGTGAATGTCTTTGTAGCAGTCATATCGCACCAGAGTATACACCTGGGTTGTTTGCATTTTTTTGTGAATGTTAGTTTTTTATACTCCTTGGTTCTGAATAAGTTGTGTGGTAAGATGTAAAGTGCAGCCTGTTGGTTTCATAAACTTTGAATGGCTGTCATAACATGGATGCTTTCTCTTTATTGTAGTGTTCTGTTGTCTAACTTTTTCCCTTCACAGCCTTTCAATATTTTTTAGCTCTGTGATAGGTGCCTTGGATTGTATATGGAAACATAATGTCAAGATAGCCCAATTTGTCTGTGTCTTTATTCTCTTTCCATTTTTTCCCTTGGCTATGCTTTTAAGTGTATTCCCTTTCTGAGTAGCTTATAGGTTTTGTGTAGTTAACTGTGCTATTAATGTCTTGAAATTCTGAATATTGAATACTAGATTCTGGGAATCGCAGATATGCTAGAGCAATCTTCAGATGGTCTTTCTGGTAATTGGGCCGGGTACAGGAACTGAAATCATGGGTTTTAAATGTTTCCCCCTAGACCTTCTGGATTCATTTAAAAGTTTGCACTGCAAGATTGGGGGTTTCAGTGTTGGAGGTTTTGGCCAGGGTGGGGATTCCATGTAACGATTTACATAATCATACACCTTTGAACTCAGTTGCCTCATTATATTTTTTCTGTTACAGAAATGCTGGTGAGGGAGTGATGGACTTTGCATAGGAGAAGCACTTTGTTTTCTGTTGCTTATGGGAAATTCTGTGTTCGGTGGCTACAAGATCAGCTCATGTTTTTTTTTTTATTTCCTTCTCAGGCTAGATTACATTATTGGGTGCCTGATTGTGAATATGGGGTTTTAGGTTTTAGATGGCATATGGCATTGCCTTCATATTTTTCGGGTTCACTAAATCCTGAATCCTTGTTATGCTGGAGTCATCTTCTCATGAGATTGCGCTCATTTTCTTCTTGATAGATTGTGCTCATTTTCTTCTTGATGTCCACTTCCTTAGGAATTCCTGTTTAACTCTTCAAATGAAAATTTATCTTGTTAACCTACCAAACTAATTCTTTTGTATTCCCCTTGTGTTCTATTCAACTATTTAAACCATAACTGTCTCGTCATGTTACCTGTTTGATTCTTTTCCATGACCTATATCTGTTCTTCTTTTCATTCTATTGTTAGTATTTGCTTTCTTCAACCACAGTTCCTGTAGAGATGTTTATCCAAAAATTATCTTATTTTGTTCTGCATGCCTAATTTAATTTTGTTCTCAATGCTGCCCTAGGTTTTGATTTCTCTTTCTTGTAGTAAAAAGTACAAAACTCATTTTTCCTGCTCATCATAAAGGTGTCTTGCTCCTATATTCCAAAATCTTAAGTATTGTCTAGGTGACTATGTCATATTGCATAAGTTTACCACTTGGTATGGTATATAATAATCACGTTGCATTGTATAGATTAGGTACATGCATGTATGATCACAAGAGGTAGCTGTTAATTGTTTCTCCATGCGTGCTTTCAATTTTTAGTAGTCTGCAAGTTTCACAATTGATTGATGACATCAATTATAGAGTGATTCCTTCGTGCCTTCTATTATGGCCTTTTCTGGCTTATACTGTTGTAACTGTAATATAAGTTGCTAACAGGTACCAAACTAATGCAAATAGGTCCTTTGCTATTGCCATCAATACAAAATGATGATGCTGTTTCCATTTAAGATTAAGTTTTATGGAAGGTACAATTTTATTAACACGTTGCTTGAAGTTGGTTTCCATGCTTGAGTACCTGGTCTAAAATTTTAGTCTGATTGCAATGTCATTCTTGTTGGCTTAAGTTTTTAGACAACAAATCTTTTAGTTTTGTGATATGGAGTCATTGACCGTCTCATATTGACTTCATGTAATTTCTTGCAGGACTATGCTACATGGTTCGGCATTTATACTCAGTAGTGAAGAAAATGTTGATGCCATGTAGAAATTTTTGTTTCTTCCTTATACATTGTTGGGAGCCTATTTTAAGGGGGAAGAATGTCCTTTCATTTGAAGGAGCTAAACATTGTGATGCTTCCTGGCATGTTTTTCAACTGAATCTTTTTGTTATATGCATTTTCTTGTAGGAGAAACAAGGAGAAAAAGGAAGAAGCAACAGAGCCTGAGGTTGATCCTGAACGGGATCAGAGAACAGTATTTGCTTATCAGGTGAATGCATAGATGTTGAATATGCAACTTTTATCATCTCAATTGCCTTTGGTACTTTTATAATCTCAATTGCCTTTGGTTTGTATGTAATTGTCTTAGCCTGATTTACACTTAAAATTTCTGCAGCTATGTTTGAAGGCGGGTGAAAGAGATGTCTATGAGTTTTTTTCAAGGGCTGGAAAGGTTAGTTCTAAAGTAGTTGGTAGCCAAGTTGTTAACCATTTGTTTCCAATATTTATTTGTTTCTAATCTGTTATGTAGGATCTGTTGATGTTAAGAATTCAAAATTGGTTGTTCAGTTATTGAAAATTTCTTACTCTCCAAAGTGTTTTGTTGGGGTAACATCTTTATATTGGTAGAATAAGAAATAAGTTGAATTCCAATTATGAGTCATGGTAAACTTTTAGTGGTGTCACCAACTTTCTGCATAAGTTGTCTAAATGATGAATTACCATGCACTGCATGAACAAAAATGAACTTATCCACTTGGACAAGCAATCATGTTCTTCCACTAGATGCTCTTGGTCTTTAATTGACTTGTTCCTTTGGCCTTTCTGATGTCACTTGTGCAACTTTTTAGGTGAGAGATGTACGCCTCATCATGGATCGTAATTCAAGACGGTCAAAGGGAGTTGGGTGAGTTTTATTTACCCAAGTCCTCTTTGTTGGCTAGTTTCTATTCAATTAATTTTTCACCTGTTCTAATTTTCTTGATGCTGCATATCATCTCAAAATTGAGATGGGCTTTAATTGCCTTCCTTTAGTCCTTTATTTAGTATAAAAGACATGTTCAACCAAAAAAACTTTATTGCGCGAGGCTTTAAGATTGGCCCATATGTTAGCCATCCAGCATTTCCCTTTATTTGCTAGCCTGTTGAACTAAAAGCATGAACAATGCGGAGGTCTGTGAAACCTTTGGCTAAAAGTCACATTTTTATTTACAAGAGTGAAGTGACTTGGGTTGAGATCATGATTGCTTCATCATAAAGGCACTGATGCTATATTGAATAACTGTTTGATCCAGCAGTTTAAGCTTTTACAAGAGATCCCAATCATACTTTTTGAGCTGGAGCGTGGTCGAAGCATGTGCCTATCATAACTTGTGCTGAAAGTCACATTTCCTGAAAAAAATTGTAGTAGTGTGGTTTTAACTCCTGACCAATTTATTATTACCATACCAAAGAACCATTTGGCCAAAAGCTTGGACTATTTGAAACCTCAAGATTTGCTCATATATTACTCTCTAGTAGTGAACTATTGGCTTCTTTTCTCTTTTGGCAGTCAAATCAATCAAGGTTAATGATTTATAGAAAATCCTATGCTGTAGGTCTTGAACTCATTAATAGTCATGCCATTGAGACTATGAATGTGTGTACATGTATGTATGCAGATGAAAGAACTGTTGTCTTTCCTCACTGTTAACACTGATATTGCTTTAAATATCAGCTATGTTGAGTTCTATGATGCAATGTCTGTCCCTATGGCAATAGCACTCTCTGGGCAGCTTCTTCGTGGTCAACCTGTGATGGTAAAGCCTTCAGAAGCTGAAAAAAATCTTGTCCAGTCCACTACGGCTACTGCTGGAGCATCAGGTGGCCTCATAGGTCCCTACTCTGGAGGGGCTAGAAGGCTATATATTGGCAACCTGCACTTCAACATAACTGAAGATCAGCTTCGTCAGGTAAGCAGCTTTTTGGATACTTTTCAAGCAGGTTGCATTTTTTCAGCTTAACCATGGTAAAGTGACTTCCCTAGATCCAATTAGTTCTTGATGGTCACATAAAAACTTATGGCAATTCCAGTTGTTTTTTTGCTGCTCTGTTGTGATATGGATGTGTTCTCATTTACTTGTATGCTGACTTTGTAGGTTTTCGAACCATTTGGTACTGTGGAGCTGGTGCAATTGCCCCTGGATGAAACTGGGCATTGTAAGGGTTTTGGATTTGTGCAGGTGAGTTTGTGACATTATTGTAAATTGTTCAATTATAATGCAAATACTTAGAAAGAAAATAAAAATTAATTAAGCACAGAGCAAAATGGCATGTATTAATCACATTATTGTCTCATAGGTATCAATTGTAGGAAGAAGCTCTATTGATGATCAAGCAGAATGTTACGCAGCACTGCAATAATTTCTTGCTGCTACTTCATTCATTTTCCAGTTGTGCATATATGTTTAGCGAGAATCCTCTTGTAGTTGTAGGTTAATTGTCTCGGTGTTTTATTGCAGTTTGCACGTCTTGAAGATGCCAGGAATGCATTAAATCTGAATGGACAAGTGGAGATTGCAGGTCGGCCAATCAAGGTAATAGCAGACTTTTGCCTTTGTGAAAATAATATTCTTCTCAATCTGCTTTCTACATCAGTGGTTGAAGCCATATGATCCTCTATCTTTGATGTAATTTTTCATATGTTTTTTCCTTCAATGTTTAGGTCTCAGCCGTTACTGATCATATGGGAACCCAAGATGGTGCAACAAATGCCGGTGATCTTGATGATGATGACGGAGGTGGCTTGGTCAGAAATCTGTCTTCTCAATTTCTGATTTGAATTTCTGGCACTGAATGCTTTAGTTACTAATCAGCAATTAAGCAATCCCCTCTCTATGCGGGCCTGCTGTCCAAATGAAGTAGCACCCTGAAAGTCACCGAAGAAAAAAAAATTCAAGCAGATTTTACAAGCTATGAAAAAAGAATGCAATTTTCAAGTTCCATTTTCTTTCCTTGTTAGGTCTAGCTGAGTTGGGGAAGGGGGTATTTTATCTGATGATGTTTGGGTTTTGAACCCCAGACCTCACAGTGGCCAGTAGACTATGCCCAGTGATTCCATTTTCTCTTTTTAACAAGTGATTGTTTACAACTATTTATCTTGTCCTTGCTAATCTATTTTTGTGCACATTTTACAATCTATTTCATGTTGCTTTATTTTCAGTCTTTGAATGCCCGCTCTCGAGCTATGTTGATGCAGAAGTTAGATCGCAGCGGCATTGCCACAAGGTTTTAATTTCTGTGAGCCTTTGGTTTTATTTCGCAAATCATGTGGTCAATCCAGCTGTTTAACTATTTTTTTGGTCCATAATGCCTGCTTGGTTTACATGCAGTGATGCTGGTTCACTTGTAACCTCTGCTATCAGTTCTGGCAATACTCTACCAGCAGCCCCAATCCTTGGGGCTGTACCTGTGGTTTCTCCTGTTCTTACTCCCCTTGTACCAGGTGCAGGTCTTCAACTTCCCACTGCTGCAATTTCTACAGTGAATACAATTGGCGTTCCAAGTGAATGCTTATTGTTGAAGAATATGTTTGATCCAAAATCTGAGGTTAGCCAGTTTACTTATTAAGGAGAGTTAATTATGTTCAATTTGTTACTTATTCCGTAGTATATTGTGGCAGGATCCTGATTTTGATGAGGATATTAAAGAAGACGTTCAAGATGAATGCTCAAAATATGGAACTCTGAGGCATGTTTATGTGGACAAGTAAGCTTTTCTTTTGTTCTTTTCCCCTTTTTTTGTTTAATTTGCTGCTGTATTTTTTTTCTCTTATCGGGCTACTTTCTTGCCTATGCATCCCCTTTGGATGGTATTTTAGTATTTATCTAGCTGTCTTACAACATAATGCTTCTAAGACTGAATGACTTCTTTTGTTACAGTCAACTCTGTGTTCATTGTTTCGCCTGTTAATGCTCCGTCTTCTCTTTGTTGAAACAGGAACAGCGCTGGTTTTGTATATTTGCGATTTCAGAATACACAATCGGCCATAAGTGCACAACGTGCACTGCATGGTAGATGGTTTGCTGGAAATATGATCACCGCCACATTTATGGTAAAATTTTAATTTTGAATTCATTTCCTTTACAATTTAAAATTATGACTGAGGAGTTTCTGAAACTAAACCTTCAAGTCTCATATTCTTTGGCACACAAGCAGGTTCCTCAGGTGTACGAAGCCAAATTCCCTGACAGCGGGGCGTAGATTTTAGTTGTGCAAATATGCTAAGCTTGTCCGTTAATTCTTATTTTCATTTATTGGACCGCTCCTTTACATGATGTGGGGTCTCCCCCCCCCCCCCCCCCCCCCCCCCAAAAAAAACCCATATGCAAATTCTAGTCCAAGCGGTGTCGGTTTGGTTGTAAGTTACGGGAATTGAAAATTTCATAAGCGACTGTTTGTAAGGCGATGCACTGCTTCTCCCCCCCACCCCCCCGGGTCCCTCCCTCCCTAACATCCACCTAAATAATACTTTACTGTTTACTTTCCAATGTCACTACTCAGAGGCAGTTGTTCTACTGAGCGGGAATATTAGGTACGGTTTGTTGTTTCTGATAATTAGTTGAGTTTTACCTTTAGCCCGAGTCTTTCCTGTTCGGTGGCACTGAGAATTTTGGGCTCAACCTGCCACAATACAAACACTAGTTTCTTGACGGATTGAGGGTTTCTTGGGAATCTGATTCTTCTTTCGATCAATAGTTTCTTGGAGGTTAAATGATCATTTCTTGTAACCGATGGCGTGAGATTAACCATAGGTCTGTTGCGGTCCAACCCAAAATGTTGTCGCACGGGCACGTAATGCAACTGTCAACGCAAGATGTTTCGTAATAACAGCATGTGTCTGCTTGTCGGCATCTGGCCATCTGGCCAGAAGCGCACAACTGGATAGGTGAAGCAGCCGAGTTGGTCCGATCGAGCTGTGTTCACTAGTTCAATGTATAATTGAGAGAAGGAAGTTGTTTTTCTCTTGGCTTAGACAACTGTTATTTAGGAAACAAATTACAACCAGTGAAAAAAGAAATGATTGTATATAATTAACTAAAAACATAAAATTATAATTTTTAAACTCACAAAACTTTGACCCGTTACCGTTTTGATTGCTGACTTGGTGGTTGAGTTGGTGGATCAATTTTTATTTATATATAATAAGTTGTTACAATAAAATAAGTATATATCTTCAATGAATTTTATTGTAATAAGATAATTACACACTTTTTTTTTTTTTTTTTTGGGAAAAGAAGAATCAGAAATAAAAATTCTTCGTTAAAATTAACTCAAGTTACTTTTTTATTTTTTCCAATTAGATAAGATAATCAATCAAAATTGAGAATTAGGTAACTAATTAATTACTTTAATTATGAAATTGGAATGATTTTTAAAATAATATGAAATCAAATTTCAAATGCTTTAATCGATAAACTGTAAGTTTGAATTTCAAATCTCAAGTGATGAGGACAACAACAACAAGCACAAATAAAATCAACCCTTTCAATACCAAATAAAGAGACAACAAGGTCCGTATCAAACGCCATGCAATTTTTATTTACATGGTTTTCTCCGTGGGGACCAGCGACTAGCGTTCTTTTCCTCCTGAGCAAGCCCTTGTCTTTGTACGAGTCTTTACTTTTTATATCAATAGAATGTCGTCCAAATTATCAGGGGAAAAAAAAAAAAAAAAGTTGGGGGGTAATTGAGCATTTCAATTTCTAAATGAAAACGATGGCAGGATCCGTATGTAATCGTCTGAAATAGCCGCCTTGAAAAGAGGCTCGTTCATTTGACGTCAGGACATTCGTCATCTTTCTTCCGTCCATTGCCCTACAGTCTTCGATCTTCTTATCCCGGATCTTGGTATTTATAATTGCCCAAAGATCGAACTTCACTCTAAAATTGTAACAAGTGGACATTAGCAGGAGAAAAGGAATCATGGAAGAAGCTTTGTTCGCGGATATTTTGATCGTTGGAGCCGGAATAGCTGGGCTTACAGCCTCACTAGCTCTCCACAGGTATAAATTTATATGTACAAAGAAAACAAGAAAGGCTACAATCTCTCCTTGTGTGAATTAATTTCCAATGTTGGGGTTTTCTTTGTGCGGCCACGTATATTTTAGTGTGTATCTAGAGAGCCGTGACCCTTGTAGTGAAGGTGTGTGTATAGATATATATAATTGATGGGGCCAATACTGGATGACCAGGCTTGGAATCCAGAGCTTAGTGTTGGAATCATCGGAGAGCTTGAGGGTCACCGGATTTGCCATTTCAATATGGCCTAATGGTTGGAGGGCGTTAGATGCTCTCGGCATAGGCGACTCTCTTCGCCAACAGCATCTCTGTATTGACGGGTAACGAGCCTAGTCCTGAAATTCTTGCTTGCTCTTGTTCATTTTTGCTCACAACAGTAATGAAAAAGATCCTGTCAATTCAGATTGGTTGCAGCCTCCACAGTTACAGGCCAAACTGGTGCACAGGTATCTTTTAAGGCCAATGGGAAACGGTGAGCAATCATGCAGACTGGCGTTCTTCTTTCACTAAACTGCAAAAACATGTTGCCTCGAATTTATTCTGTAATGGGTTATTTGGTCTGTAGTGGAGATTTGGATTTGTATTGTTTGAGAAGGAATTTGTTAATTGAAGCCCTTGAAAGGGAACTTCCGAGGGGAACCATACGTTACTCGTCCAAGGTAGTTTCTATTGAGGAATCAGGCTATCTTAAGGTGTTGCATCTTGTCGACGGCACCATGATCAAAACCAAGGTAAAATACACTGTAGTATACTTACCTTTGGATGACCAAATACATATCTTAATTTCCCCTGGTGGCATTTCTGTCATCATCTTCATTGTACGAATATGACAAGTCCTATGCCATAAAGGGTACTGTTAGAGGAGTGCACATTGCTATGTTTTGTTATTTTAACAACTTTTAAATTTTCAATGGAAGGGGTTAATAGGGTGTGACGGAGTCAACTCGGCGGTAGCGAAGTGGCTGGGATTCAAGAGTCCAGAATTTACCTCGCGAGCCGCTATAAGGGGTTATGCAGATTTCAAAAGCAGTCATGGATTTGGGAACAAGTATCTGCAATTCTTTGGTAAAGGCATGCGGTCAGGCTTCCTTGCTTGTGATGACGAAACAATATATTGGTTTTTCACTCGCTGGACTTCTAGTCAAGGTGACTGTGAATACTCTTTTTGTGTTGTAATGTCTCTGACATCTTAAACGTTGTGGAAATTTTGTCTAAAATCACTGTTCCACTGTAGACGAAGAGCTGGAGCGGAACCCGGCCAGGATGAAGCAACTTGTGCTGAACAACCTTGAAAATGTACCTGATCATGTAAGGCTTGTCGTTGAATCCACAGACCTAGGCAGTATCGATTCAAATCGTCTAAGGTATAGACACCCATGGGATGTGCTGTGGGGAAACATAAGCAAAGGCAATGCGTGCGTAGCCGGTGATGCACTCCATCCCATGACACCAGACATTGGCCAAGGTGGGTGCGCTGCTTTGGAAGATGGTATTGTCTTAGCCAGGTGCCTTGCTGAGGCCCTGAAGAAAAGCCCGTGCAAGGAAACTGGTGGGGAGAAAGACAAAGAAGCGTACAAGAGGATTGAGATGGGGCTGAAAAAATACGCAAAGGAGAGGAGATGGAGAAGCGTTGAGCTCATCAGCACAGCCTATGTGGTTGGTCTTATACAACAAAGCAATGGGAAAATAATCAACTTCTTGAGAGATGCATTACTGAGTAATTTTCTTGCGGAACAGTGGTTAAAGAAAACTGATTTTGACTGTGGGAAGCTGACCGTCACCTGAAATTATCTGAATTATTATAATTATTGAGATTTTCTGTTACTGAATGAATGTACAATGGCAATGATTGCAAGCACAACGCACCGTTGCGAGACCCGTATTTCTTTTCTTTTTCTTTTTTATTTTATTTTATTATTTTAACCAAGGTGAAAACGGCATCGTTCAGGTTTCCTTCCATCAGGAGAAGGGGCGAGAGAAAGAGGAGGAGAAAGTAGAATCGTTAACCCTTTCCACCCAGTTTCAATGTCTTTTTTTTTTGTTTTGGGTCTCTCTCCGTTTCCTAAATCGATCGTCAATATGACTGAAGACGTCGAGATGAAAGAGCAGCAGCAGCTGCATTATTGCCCATGCGATTGCGGCGCTGATCTAGACGGGCGCCTACGTCCCCGGGAAGTTGCGTTGGATTGCGCGGGCGGGTGTGCCTGAAAATGGCCCTGAGGCCAGATCGCCCACTTCGAATAAAATCAATCCACGCATCAAATCCCTGGTTCGACGGATGCAAAAAAAATAAAAATCAAAATCACATTTCAAAGACTACAAATTTTGCCGACAGGACATACACACGCACACAGGCACAAATATGAAGGTGTGCCTCGTTCATCAACGACGTCGAGGGAATAGATCTTCTTCAGAGTCCGCGAAGCTCTGTATGTAGAACGGATTGTTCTACCAAAGGGAGAAAAAAAAAGTAGTACCGTTAATGCTTTCCCCCACGAAGGGAGCATCCAGGAGACTAGCTGCGCCAAGATTCTCTTTTTGTCATCCTCTTCCCAAAACTCCTGTTGTGATGATATCCATGTCAATAGTTCCTATATAGAACAAGAAGGGACCAGAAACAAGCCAAAGGGGCAGCAACTTGAGTGAATCACCAGTTTGAGTGATCTGTTGCTGATTGTTGCATTGAAACTTCTAGGAGCCTCTGCTACGTCATGTTTCTCAACCTACATTGCGAGACACGAAGAATCTATAAATTATGGTGAAGCCATTTGCACTGACCTGGTTAAACATAAAGAAAGCTGTTACCAACCCACCCACTCCAAGAAATGGATCCAACGCTTTGCTAAGGAATATCAGTCTCTCTCTATTTGCCTGCGTGATGCTGTTATTAGCTGTCAAGATAATCAAGTCATGCAACACACCAACAGACTATGACATTGATAAGCTGGAGAAAAGAAGTCAGCATCAAAGTAGATGACCACATAACTGCCAAAAACAAAAGATCGTGTAAAGGGTTTACAAATGATTTTGGAGACAATAAACCACCAGGGAAAAATATGCAAGCAGAAATATGTTGAGTGACATCTGCCAATTTTGCTGAAAAAGCATGTGCAAGGAAAAGAAAAGGGTAAAAAAAAAAGTCTATCATTACACTTTTTGGCCAGGTTCAGGAGAATTTTCCTTTCCTTATCCTTCACGTAATCCTGAGTCAACTCTTATGCAGCTTTATCTGATAACTGATGTGAATATGTTTACAAGCATAGGTCAAATACGTGGTTAATTTAGCCAAAAAAGTATAACACATTATTGAAACTCAGAGTAGAAAATTTTAAGAGCAATCGCCCAATGACAGGACTTGGGACATTAAGGGTTTACTAGAATTCTCCAAGTGAAATGAAACAATGTGCTTGGCAAGATGCCCATCTATCTACTTGTTAGAGTTATCACAAAATTAAATACATTAAATAAAACGTAAAAATTCATCATAATCAGATTTACTCTAGTAATAGAGGCCACTTATCATTGTTTTTTTCTTTTGAGGTAATCATACCTTATCTTAGCAGTGCTAACCTATGATGTCTAAAATAAGGAGAACCACAAAAGAAAGTTGCCGGACTTTCCCTGTTGCAACCTTACATTCCTACAGATACCCATGAGCCAGACCAAAGTCATACAGTGATGAACAAAATTGTTCAATGGCCCATTTGCGTGACCTGTTGACAACAAGGTAGGCGGAAGGTGTATGTACAATCACAGATAACCTAGGATTATACCTTGAACCAATAGGGTTTGCCAAAGCCAGTAATAAAGTCCCGAGTATTAGGGAAATGATTATCTCAGCCTTTGCTTTGAGAATAGTTTGTTGCTCCATCATCTGCAAAGATCAGCAACATTGAACTCCCTTATTAAAAGAAATGAATTGTAAAAATTCCAAACAGTTTTGCCAGTGTAGAATCCAAGAGATATCAAACAATAATCAAATCATTGTGGAAGGCAGCAGGATACATTAGAACACTTACAACCAAGAATATACAAATATCTGGTCTGATCTTTAACTTTTCCAAGGCATTCTGCTTGCGCAAAACTCCCTGGATACCCATCAAGAAGCCACCCTTCTGTAACAATTTGGTCAGGAACCAGACAGCCAGAATTCATAAACTCTTCTGCTTTATTTCCAATCTTTACCCCAAAAGAGGTATCGGCACTTGGTAGATCCTTAGTGGATATATGCGTCAATCCAACCCACGAAAAAGTTTTTTTTTTTTTTTACTTTTTTTTAAAGTAATAGGAACAAAGAATGTCCAATAGTGCGTTAATTCAACAGAAAAACCGAAAGAACCCTAAAAGGAAGAACGAAACAAAGTGAGATGTGCAAGATAACTGAAACGAAGGCAAGATTTCCATTTTAGCAATAAGTTGACATGGAGTACCATTGTCGGACGCCGCCAGCGCACCGGATATCATAATCTTCAAGACATCACTTGAAGAACAATTGACATTCTGTCAATGTTCAGAAAAGGAAGGGAAAGGGGGGCAGAAGAACAGAGATTAAACAAAAAAAAAAAAAAAGAAACAAAAAACAAAATAGAAAATGACTGTCTTCTTGAGGCTGGAGCCATCATCAAAACACCTACGAAGCCACAGAGAGAGGGAAGGGGAGAGCAAGGCAACCTGCGATTCTTGGAGGTTTATTGGAGAATAGATTGACTCCCTGGGGTATATATAACACATTAACCGACCCCACAAGTTTTTATTTTTCAAAAAAATAAATATTTATTGATTTGCATTGGATTTTCTTTTCATCTTTTTTAATAACTACTAAAAAAAAAAAAGTACTACGACAACAACAAAAACAAAGGTAGCCGTTACTTCCTCTTTTAAAACCCCTTCTTTTGGCAACTTTACAATGAACTACCAAATCCCTGATACTTTGTAAATGAATATGCTTTTCACATTTTCCCAATCTCTCCCTTGTCCGGCCAGCAATACAACATTTCTATCTCTTGATTAGAGCCTCGTTCACTTTAGGACTGGGGTTTGTCGGGAAATGACCAGCCCCCCCTCCCCCATCTCAAAAAGAAAAAAAAAATTATCTTTGGTCTGGCAATTTGTTTGCAAACTTCCCTCATTAACAACTTTTCGGTGCTTCCTCAGGGATCTGAGAGATATATATAAAAATATGGATTCGCTGGTTGCAGTTTGCTATTTTGTTGGAAATTATTGAATCATGTATTATTGAAAAGTTAGAGAATAAGACAGAGTTTGCTGAAATCAGCTCGCATTCAGTTTCGATGGCTTGTAATTCAGTTTTGAACTAGTGGAAAGAGCATACTTGAGAATGAATTATCTTCTAAGGTAGCAGTTCATGATGCGTTAAGGGCTTTTCCATGGCCGTCGGCTCTCCGTTTACATGAAGAAACTAAAGTTTCACGGACCAAATTGAAAAATGATCTAGACGAGTTTTCAAGGTGCCCCAATAACAACGCCTAATTCTTCTGAGGCCCAAGTCAGCGTACACAATCGTCTGATTTTTGTGCTTTATGGACAATTAAGCACTAGCCTGCACTTAGGGCCCCATTAGCAGAAAACATAAATTTTGGCTTCAGTTATGTTTGGGGAGATTTGGTTCTTGTTGATGTTGTATAAAGTAGAACATGCAGTCACTTTTGCAACATTGGTAACAGAATTTGGAGGCACAAAAAGCAAATCATAGAAGAAAAACAAGTTGCAACCAAATAAAGAACAATTGTAAGCCAGGAAAGCATGACATAATTCTCCGGTCAAACGTCTGGAAATGCCATGAAACAACCTGGGCATTTCCTATTAGCTTATGTCCCTGAGAATTTGGCAGCTTAACTTTCAAAAAGAAATGGTTATCAACCAAAACACAGCCTTTCTAAGAATTCACTAATAAGGGCAATTTCCTCTAGACAACTGCTCAAGCACTTGCCCATCATGATGTTGCACATTTGCTTGCACGAATAATCAAAATTATAGGAAATTCCACAAAAGAACCAATTAGAATCTGTCCAATTATTCTGAAAGAAACCATCTCAGATATATTCAAGCATTCTCCAATTTTAGCATTCGACAAAACATAAGCGATCATCAAATATCAGAGTGATAAACCATAACCTGTTGAACTCCAACTCCCCGATCACAATAAGAGAAAAATTTTGAGTTAGCTTGTTAATCAGACCGCCATTCCTTGTCTTTGGTAAGGCTTATAATTGAACCTACTACTGCTGTTTCTCATCAAATATTTACTGCTATTGCTCATATTAATGGGGAGTGCACACAAACATCTATAATCAAGTGGATGATCAAAACTGAAATCAAAACCCAATTACTCCCAATCTGTTCAAGAAAATATTGCGAGACTATCAAAATGATTACCAAAGTTCGTAAGTTGATTATTAACCATGGATACAAATTCAACCATTGAACATCAACTGCAGATACAACGAAACCCACATGTTCAAAGGCTGCAGGAAAACAAAATGTATAGGAATAATAATAATAATAATAATAATAATAATAATAATAACTAAAGTCATAAGCTGCTGTTCTTGATAAGTTTCCTCCTAGCCAAGAATCTAGCAATCGGAGGGGTAAGTGCGATGGTTATTGGCACGCGTACCGGAAAAAGAGCCTTGTTACAAAGTACGGCCAGAGTAAGGGCCCCGCCGGCCGACGCAGCGAGTTCAGCGGTCCGATTCCTTCTATTTTTCTCTTCCTCCACGGCTACCTTGCTGCTATGATCACCTTCCATTATAAACTCATCTCTATAAGGCACTTCAACTTCTTGTATTGGGGTTTTAGAGTCGTCCCTGGTAGAGACTCCGGGGAGATGCCACTTCTCAAGGACCGATTCCACATCGATATTGTTTCTGATGGCGACGTAGAGTCCGGTGATTGAGGCTGCAGAAATTGAGAAATGTACTCCCAGTGCTACTTTCCCATATTTCTTGACAAGCTCCTTAAATCTGCCTCCTCTGAAAAATCCACCAGTAGCCGCCATGAAATTTCGATGATCAAGCAAGCGAAACAGGCGGTTTAGGGTTTTAAGTTTTGCTGTCTAAGGGAATGGGTTTTTCTAGTTTTATGGTAGGGCTTCTTGGTGAACTGTGAGCCTGAGAATTTTGGATAAGACTTCTTGTTTACAATATGGGCTCAGCCCATTCCGGCCTACAAACACATTCCAGGCATACTTATATTTTGTGAATTATATATATATATATATATATATATATATATATAATAAAACAGCTAAAACCTCCAATCTAATCAAAATCCGTGTTAAAAATTAGATTTGATGTGAATAGTAATTTTAGAAACTCACAATTTGTAATTTAACTGTAAATTTGAGAATTTAAATTAATCCAATTAGAATAATTTTAGGTTAATATTGTTATAATTTATTTTTTTATATGTCAATAATTTTATTATAATTTAATTATATTTATTTTAATTTTTTTAAAATTATATATATATATATATATTTTGTATAAATATTATTATTTTTATTTTATTTTATTTTTATATTTAATGTGATTATGATCAAACTCACCAAAATTGTCAAATTGACCAACTCTACTCACTTGCAAGTAATCATGTCATCTCAACTAAATTTTACCTTTTTCGCAATTGGTTACTTTTTTTAAATTAGTCAAGCACAGTTTAGTTTTGATATGTAAACAAAATCCACCAAAACCCCACATTCATTGACACGCAATTTGTTGTTTTTTTTTTTGTGGGGGGGGGGGGGGGGGGGGGGTTTAGACAGCCATTGTATTGCACAGTTGATGATACAAATCGATCGCGGGAACATGTTTAATTGTTGATCCTGCCATTAACACTTTTGCAGGTACCTTTCTGTGGAGGGCGGGGGAGTGCATTGGCATTTCCAGGCGAGGACCCAGCACTTCTCAAATCTATGCCTGCTAGTATTGACAAACTGTCAAGTTAATTTCAAATCTATGCCATGCTAGTCTTTGACGATTGGAATTCAGGTGCATTGCAACCGAGAATCCATGCCCTCGGAGGATTTGCATCCTTGATAGCAAGTTATCCATGTTTCATACGGATTTCCATCAATAAACCTGTAAAACTTTGTCATAGTGACATGTGATCTCTCAGTCTAGGACTAGTTTCCTTAACCATATAAACCCCCAAAACGTAAATGTGACGGACTGTTTTATAAACCTAGCTATCTTTTAATACGTGACATTCTGCAGGGACTAGAGGCTTGTTCGTTTTTAGTTTTATCATTGATGGCTGGCTTGAGTTTGTCTTTAACAATGTAAATAAGAAAGTTCAAAAGTCCAATGGACCCTCATTTGACTCGAATTTTCATCTAGGGGATATTAATTTAAAGCCATTTCATAAACAAATACAACTGGATAGTGACGACGATACTCCCAACCATGTTAACTTTAGCCTTTCTGGCATGGCAGCTGTTCTAGTTGTTGCTTGATGACCTGAAAGCTGAAAACGAATATTCTTGCAAGTATCCAGAGACATCTGTCCCGTCCGGACAAAAATTCCTTATTTCTATGTCAAAATCTTTAAGTCCGGCCAGTCTGACTGGCTCTATACGTGAGCCTTTCTCTGAAATGAAAAACCATACCAGAGTCCAGTCATAATCATGGAAGATGATGATTTCCCTTGTGTCTTACATCAACAGCCAAAAGCCTTAAAATCCCATCATCAACCCAGTTACTAGTCTAACTCGACCAAGCTATGGAGGAGAAAAGAACGTTCAATCATTATGGCTTCCGTGCAATCTTTATGGTTTTTACCACTCGCACGCTTTTAAATTGGATCATGTTTTCAACTGTTTTGACTTTTAATGGAAAAGGCAGTTTTGATATCACGGTGATTTTGTATTGACAAATGTCATTGTGACTATTAACCAGCCTTTGCCAGAAAATGATGGAAAGGATTTCCCATGTGTGGATTTCATAGAAATTGGCTGAATGACTGGAACATGTCAATCAAGGATCATAAGCAAAAGAGAAGGGCGTAGCAGATGTAATCAAACGAGAAACAGGACTGTCGTGGGAAGCAAGTGCACTAAGGTCTATCATGTTTTGCGGGAAAATATATTAAAAATAGAAAAATGGAGAAGTTAGAAAATGCCACTCTTTGGAAACTCTTTCAATTATGAAGGTGGTGGAGTTCGTGGTGAATGGGATTGATATGGCCATCATGGAGGTGGCGGTAGTGTCGATGATAGTCCATGCTATCGCAGTTCTCCGGAGCTTTATCCATTTCAGGCCATCCTCTGCATGAGTTTCGTGTTAGCTCTAGCAAGGAGTCCCTTACATAATCCACCTGAACCATTTCGCTGTCCTTTTTCTGCCAGTCAACACACACACAAAAACAGAGACAATGAGCTTAATAGAATTTATACTTCGATTGAAATATTAGATCGTATAGAGTCAATGAATGAGGTGAGTTTATTAAAAATTTATAGAGGAAAAATAAAAAATATATATATATATATATATTCATTCTTTTTTTTTTTTAATCTTACATTTTTAGTATTTTTATTATAATAATTTTTTTTAATCTAATAAAAATTTGAAATCTTCAGTTAGTAATTGGTGAAATACTAACAAATTTGAATCATTTTTCCATGATAGAAAAGAAGATTTTGAAAAAATTCTTAAAATTAGAATAACTTTTGTTCTTGCTTTGACCAATTTTTTTTTTTTTTTTTTCAAACGAATTGAAAATGCTTACCTTTACGATGAAAACATTGGACACAAGGGTCCTAAAGCTGGTAACATTCACATTTGTAACTTCTAGTCCTAGAGACTCCAAAGCCTCCATCAATCTGACAAATCCTCCTGGCTTGTGCTCGCAGAAAACCTTAACAAAGTACTCATTTCCGTCCATTTGAGCCACTTCCACTTGCGGCTACAATTGTTTGGCATACATTCTATACGTAAGGACAGCAATGACGACTCGAGTACAGATGTCTAGGAATCAAAAAAACACTACAAATAAAGGTACCTCCATTTGTTGTCCCTTGTCATGAGTGATTTCTGAGCCTTGATTCTGTTTAGAAACGGTACAGTTGCTTGATGCTCCAAAGTGAAACCCATTGACAGAAACCTCAGTTCTTGGGACAAGGTTAACTCCATGTTGGCTCAAAATTTCAGAAGGGATATTGCTGTGATGGCTGTTTTTAGCAGCTTCATCGTCTGAGTGCTCCTCAAGCTCGTCTTGGAGATCCTTCGCTTGCTGCTGTAGCTCCTTCACAAATTCAATTGCGTCTCCAAGTATAGAAGCCTTATTCAGCTGAGACGAAACCAAGAGAGGATAAAACATAGCTCAATGCTCACTACCATCACCTTGAATGTGAGTCTAGAACGTCGTATGTTGGTTTGAAAGAGACAGAGAATTATTAATACCTTTGAGATTTTGGGAACTAAAGCCCGTAGATCATAGAGCCTGTCATTAAGTCTTTTCCTTCTCCTCCGCTCAGCATGAAGGTTCTTGGATTGAGGACCCTCGCCATTTTTTCGACAACACTTGGCATCATCCTCAATGTCATCAATCTGATCACTGCAATCTGATATTGAATCAGAACGACCATTATCCTGTTTCATGTAGTCCCTGTCATTTCCATGCAGCTGCTGCTGCTTGTTCCCTAAACATTCCATAAATTGCATATCCAAATTCTCCAGTCCTGTCGCTGAGACATTGCATAGGCGGACCCGATCAACATTGATATCATATGGTAAGTCCAGGTTCTCTAATGCTGATAAAGGGGAAACTGGTGACTGGAATTGGCTAATCCGATCCTTTTGTTCATTGTCATCAGCTACAAATGACTTTGATCGTTGCTCAATTTGGAAAATTTTGTCGCCCATGTTCGTTGAACTTATTAAGGCTTCCTGCTCCACTATTAGATAGTTACACTGAGATGCTATGAAATCTATGATCTGTTGATCTTCAGGTACCTTTCAGATAAAGTGCAACAAGATATAATCAATTTCCAGACTTCAAAGTTGCATTTACTAGATCATTTCTTCTTTTAATCAATTAAAATGCAACTCCATGGGTACCCAAATACATGTTCCACAGCTAACGAAAAGGCAGGGGTAGCAAAGGATCGTACTTGTTTAGTAACAAACAGCTCTATTAATCCTCCTGGAATTGGAATTAAAGCCTTAGTTCCTACCACTTCCTGTGCAGGCGAGTATGAAAATTATTAGTTCAATAAATAGTCTCTTCTTGTTAGCCAACAAGAGTTGAAGAAAACAGAGAATTGAAGTTGACTTCTTTTTGAAGAATTGAAGTCACTCACTTCAATAACACTTGATTCTGAGGTAGTAGAGAAGTGTAACCACCTCGGTATGTTTGACATTAAAGTCTCTGCATGAATCCTGCTTAACAACTCGAGTACTTAAAATTACAAGAATCCATTTACATATGCACATATCAAAGAAAGAAAGAATGAACTTTTAGATTAATTTACACATACCCAGAGTCCAGAGGCATTGAAGAGGGCACTTGTGAAAGAAGTTCACAAGAGTTGGTCCTGGGATGCTGAAAAATGACATCCTTGCAAGGAAGGACTGGAGAAAGAGGAAACTGGAGTTCTTCTCCACCATTTTTGGCTTCCTGATCAGTCCCAGCACAACAACAATCCATCCACTCAATATACCTAAAAAGCAATTGACACAACGGAAGACATAGGTGAGAGAGAGCAATGTCCTGACTCCCGAGGGAGCAGAAGAGAAATGAGTCTGATGTAATAGTTTCTTTCTCTACCTTTGATCCTCCCTCAATTTCCACAGAACACAATAATCCCAGCCTTTTGAGCCCACAAGGGGCCTCAGTTTCTCCATTAGGCTTGAACAACGCGCGTGATGTTTCCTACAAACTTGACATTGGTGGATGTTAGAGAGTTAGCCAAAGCTTGGAATCTGATATACTAAAAGGTTCCACAATGAGTTGAATTTTTTCGGATGAATATGCATTCAACGAGGAATATACACGCACAGAAATTTCCATCATGACAAAGCACAAAACTGTAATCCACAGAACATGCAAAAGAGACCAAAAACTTTCTCAAGTACACTCACAAGTACCTTTTTTTCTGGTTCCAAAAATCTCTGTGATTACACCCTTTTGACTGAAACTGAATAGATAGGCAGGAAGACAACAAAACAAGAACAAGGAAACAAAAGAGAAGTACTAAACAACAAAAGCAAGGATATGGCATACAAGCTTCAGGTGACAGCAATTGTTAACTGCACAATCTCTCATCAGAACCCGAAAGGCACCCATCTAAGCAATTTGCACAAAAACAAAGATTTTGCATCTTCTATTGGACATTTCACACTGAAGGAAGAAGAAACAAGCAATACTACCACAACATCACCCGACCCCTTTTAGTCCTACAAGGTTTCCAATTGTATGCATTACTATTACTATATATCTAGGAGCATTGGCCGTTGCTTTGGTAGGTGAATGAGATTGCTTGCATGAGAGAGAGAATGCATACATACATAATACGTTGTCTCCTTTCTTAATTTTAAATTAGAAGCTTTTTTTTTTTTTTTTTCGTTTTCTGGGGGGTGGGGGCGGGGGGAATATTATAACAATTTTTGTGATATTAGTGATGGCAGGAGCATATTGCATGAGCTAAGATGGCGTACAAAACCTTAACTGCCTACATAGAGTCTTTCGTTCGTTTTGGATAAATATTCCTACATGTCGTAACCGCTCTTACAACATTGCACCAAAAATAAGCACTATGCATCAACCTTTCTTTTTCTTAAACCTTAAAAAAGAGATTGGAAAGAATTATCAGTTTGGTTTGTCCCCCAATTTGATATGTGTACTAACTGTCCACCGACTTAGTCACTGATAAAGAGGGTTTCTTTATTTCTTTCTTCTTGACACGTAAAGTGGATTTTGCAAATCAAACTTTCCATTCTATATATATACATAAAATACTAAACCGGAAACCAAGATTTCAGAGACTAGCAGATGATTATGCGCATTACAAACTTGTAATGGAACGTACCGTATATCTATCATTCATGGGTGGACATTCACGTTGGATTACATCCAAAAAGGACCGGTGAGATGGTACCACGACAGCGGACGGTCCATTGCTAAACCTACCTCTGATACGGCATCTTGGTCTACTTTGGGCCCAAGCAATGTTGGACCTCGTCCACCAAACTTATGACAATGTGCACTTGGTCCACCTTTCTTGATTTTGAAAGGCCCGCTCCCGGGGCCCCCGGACGCCCCAATTAAAATTATGGATCACACGACACAGTCTCGCCGATTCACTTGTTTGTAATACAACCCGATAAGGTAACCATCCCATCCTCTTTAGTAAAAACTAAACTCTTAATTTATATGCACCTCATTGTCTTTTGGATTACCCTTCCTTTTTTTATATTTTTATTTCAAACAGAAAGAAGAGTGTTAAAAAAGAGAATTGTAAAGGAAAATGCATAAAGCCCCCAGCATTCTGCTTTAACAAGCAACCAATTTCTCTCCCACTTATTTTTGTCAACAAGTGAAAAGGAAACATGATCATCAAAATAGGAGGCCACGTCCCTCTCAATCACTTAAATTGGTCCGGAGTGCCTGCCCAGACTCTCCACGTGGTTGTCCTAGTCATGAATTGCCGCAATACCACGTAGCTCATTACTTGTTGTCCGCGTTAACTTTCGCTATCATCGGGGCACTTATGGCTTGCCTGCATTAGTACGATAAATTGTGATTGACAGTGGTGACATCATGTTTACCGTCTGGCAGGAGTTCCATGATGGATTATCATGGTTGGTCGAGTCCTTTACACCTTGTTTGGATTCAAAGAAAGCAGGTGGAAAATGAATCCGTTTCACAGTACACTTTACTTGCATCATCCCTGCTATAGCATTTAGCTCGCTACTGGGACGACTTTGGAGGCAGCTTACAAATTACGTTACAACGACTTTCTCCTTTCTTTTTGGGCCCCTAATTCTGAAAATAAAAGTCTTCGGCGCCGTACCATGTGTGGGGTCAGAGACTCTCCGTGGTCAGAAATTACCCCCGCGAGCGTGGAGGAAGTGCCGTCACTTGTGCGGCAATTTTCGCGTAAACTTCTGTGTGCTCGCTCATGTTGCTTTTATTGCCTTAAGGCGACCTTTTATTATGTCGTCAAAAATTGTGCATTCATAATAAATTATAAATAACGACAGAAATGTCAATTCTTTAAGAATTATTGAGTGGTCGTTTGAGTAATTTATGGGTACGAATATCCTAATTAATTAATGAAAAAGATATTGTTTAAGTTATTGATAACATAATTTTGACATAAAAAAATTAATAATAATATAATAAAAATAGTAAATAAATACAAGTTAATGTAATATAATTTAGTAAAAATTTTTATTAAATTAATATATATATATATACATATTATTAGATAAATTTTGTGATTTTCTTGTATTTTTTTTTTTTTTTTAGGTTGCTTTGTAGTTAAATTTAATACATTGGATTTGACTACAAGAAGGTCCTGATTATTTTCAACACCATAACTCAATCTTATTTGTAGGAAATAAAATAATGATAAATAAGTTTGTCAAACCTAATCAAATTAGCGTTCTACGTGACACCAAGAACTTCAAATGAAAATTTGTTGTTGGAATGGAAGCTTCGCTCAACAAATGGCACTACAAGAAACCGGATCCTCGTGGAAACAAAGGAAAATGCACCTAAAAACCTTTTTCCGGATCCCTCCGCACAACAACAACCAGGACATTGAATGCCGAACTACACAATTAAGAGGGCAGCCAACCAGAAAAACAGCGAAAGCCAACAAGAAATTATTAAGAGAAAAAATAACAACAATAATAATAAAAGAAGAAACATTTCTGGTGAGGATGAATGCAACGCATGCTTTCAATTCGATGGCCACGCGTGCTATTCCCGTTAATTTGACAGTTGGGGTTGGCTTGGGGTGCTATCGTGTGTGAAGTAGACGCAGCTTTCCGTCTTTTTCCGCTCACATGTGTCTGTCTGCAAAAAGAGAGAACATGCTATAAATGTTAAAGAAAATAAAAAATTAATATTTTAATTTAAAATATATTAAATATAAATATAATAAAAATTAAATTAAATAAAAAATTTCATCACTCAAATTATTTTTTTAAAACAAAACCACCTCTCTTTCTAAATTAATATAATTTAAAATATATTAAATATAAATATAAATATAATAATTATTAAGTTAAATAAAAAATTAATATCTCAATTTATTTCTTCAAATTAATACAATTTATCATTCATATCAATATAATTTTAAAAAATTAAATTAATCTCAATAATTATACTAAATATTTGATATTAAATTTAAATTTCAAATAATTGACTTATAGTTGAAGGTATTTAAAAATTTTTTATTTTATAAAATATAAAATAAATATTATTTTATAAATAAATATAATAATTTTATTTTTATTTTTAATATAAAATACAAAAAATTTAAAATAATTGCTTTGACAATCGCGAGCATCTCAACAACTGCTAACAGTTTTTTCCAAGAAGCAGCCGTTGGAAAATAAGAGGTAGGCAGAGGATAGGTTTGTCAAGTCAAAGGCATCCGGCAAGACCCCACGTCCTGTCTCTTTCCATTATTTCACAATTTCTTGAGTTTCTTTGTAGGTTTTGATTTTGCAAGCTGTTTCATGCGATTTGCCGATTGTAAGTTGGAATTCTTATAACAGTTTTGTCTTTTTTGTTTTTTTTTTTCCAGCGTTTTTTGTTTGTCTTTTTCTCTTTCTTCTGGAGAGGAGATTATAAAGATGAGAAAAGGCAGTGGAAAAGTGGAGAATACTATAAAAAGATTGTGTTTTTATTGAGTCATCCAGTCGAGAAGAAGAAGTCGAGTTGGGGCAGAAATGAAAATTTTGATGGTAGCCACTTGTTCTTGATTTTTATTTTGCGAGTCTTTCCTCGAAAGATTTCCCTTTTTGGGTTTTGATTTCCGTTTTTTCCAAATCCTTGTTTGGTTGCCAAGAAAAGGAGAGGAAAAGGAAAGCCCACTTTATGACCTGAAAGCTTGTGTCTTGACGATGTAATGGGGACAGATGTCTTGTTTTGTGTTCTCTTTCGTAATTGAAGTTTTCCAATGGAACTGGAGTTATTTCAGTTGAAATAAAAAAAGAAAGTTAAGACTTTTGTATATTAGGAAAATTGGAGGATGTGAATTGGATGTGAAATATTTTGTGAAAATTTGAACAGTTTCACTAATAAGTGGTTGGCCTGCAGTGCTACGATTTGATAACGAGATGGCTTACAATGGGAGAGTACACCCAAATTGTGTTAATGCTCCCAATCCCTATCACGAGTGCGGCGTAGCCTGCCTAGAAAAAATTGCACAGGGCCAGGGACGCAAGGAAAAGAAAAGTTTAGGTAATTACTACAATCACTATATGGTTGCCTCTTTGTTTATCTATGTGTTGTCTGAAGTTAGAAGACGTCAAATTCTATGCTTTCTCGGGGTATGTTACTATCAAAGATCATGATGTGATCCTTTTATAGTGATATTTTTTGTAATTGGTCTTTGATCCAACTCTTTCTGGCATCACGTACAAGGGCCTTGTGTGGATGGCTTGCATAGGGTTCATCGAACATGACAGACAGTTACAGGTCTCTTCTATTCCTAGGTTAGCTTGGTTCAAGAAGATGTGGAAACCCAATTCAATTAGGTGTTGTGTTTGATGAATATTTCTTCTGCCATAACATTTATGCCTCTCCTCCTTAAAGAGCAAGGCGCAACTTTTGTTTCCCAATTCTTTGTACCAGGAAATGAGGAAGCTTTAGTGTCAAGAATTGGGATCCACTGTGTGCCATAAAATCTACAGCAATTGCCTTGTTTTGTTTGTCTGGGATCGTATTTCTGACCTATCTTGATATTTAAAGCCTCAGACAAAAATGAGAAGTATGATCAAGGAGATTTTTTGAAACATCTTCTAAAACAAATGACATTTGATTTTTTTTTTCCTTTTTGTTCTCTTTAGATAATGGCAATGGTGTAAAAGAAGGTGTACTTAGCAAAAAGATGGATGGAGAGAGGAGAACACACCCATCTTGCCCTAAAGCATCTAACCCTTTCCATGAATGTAACAAATATTGCTCTTATAAATCTTCTGAAGCCAACAATCGGGGAGTTCAAAAACAATCAGGTTTCTCCCCCTCTTTCAGATGCTATTTTTCGCTGGACTATCCGGAATGACATTTTGTGCATTTAGTATTCGTTTTGAGTTTTTGGTTTTTTGTGCTGCCAGCTGATTTGGTTTCTAGCTGAGGGCATTTCAACATCTCCAGGCAGATTTTTGTTTAAGATAGAACTTTCTGCAACCTTTTTCTCCACCTCAAGCAGTATGTTTTACAGCCCAGGCACAGCACATCTTTTTTGAGTAGGTTCCTCATTGCAATTCATTTTCAATGCAGGCTTCCTCCGAATTGAAAGCTTTGGCAAGAAACAGAAAGGATCTGAACCTGTTGCTAAGTACCCTCGGGGGGTTAATAATGCTTCCGTTGTGAAATCAGTTGACACTGCATCACCTCGGTCTCCTCGTACAATTGTAAAGTCAGTTCATGCTCCTGAAAATGGATCACCTCAATCGCCTTACTCTCTTGAAAATAAGGTGAAATCAGAGAGCACTCAGTCATCTTCTTCATCTCAGCAACACTTCAAAGACAGTTATTTTGGGAATCAATCATTTGACAAAGGGCAGGGGCGGTCACCTGAATTGGTGCCGAAATCGGGGAATGTCATGGCCATGGTATCTTCCTCTCTTTCCCATGTATTTCCCATTTATTTTTATGTTTTTATAACTCACCTCCTGCTTTGTCTTTATATCCAACAGGCTGATGCTCCCCAAAGCCCTTCAAAGATCAGTTTGGCCTGCTTTGCCATTCCTACACCAACCAAACAGGAAGAAGATGAAGAGATTCATATTTCTCCTGTAGAAGGATCATCTCCTGTAGCAAATGTTCAAGAAGGCCTCTCTGGTCCGATTGTGAAGTCTATGGAATTCACTTTTTCAGGTATCTCTCGTGCTTCCGAAGAGAGTGATGTGAGTGATGCTCAGTCTGTTATTTCTGATTCCTGTGTCTCAGTGGGAAAATATCACGTGAGAGCAAACGTGGCCTCCACTCTACAGTTAATCTTTGCAAAGTATGGAGATATAGCAGCCAATTATCGGCTTGAATCAACTTCACTGCGTGCTTATTATCTGGAATGCCTTTGCATTGTGGTCCAGCAGCTGCAATCCATGTCTTTTAAACAGCTTACAAAAACCAAAGTGAAAGAGATGCTGGCTGTTGTTAAGGATGTAGAGGCTGCAGGAATTGATGTTACTTGGCTCCATGGTATACTCGACGAACTTGCAGAAGCCATGGAGCTCAATAACCAGCACGAAACCACCGAGGCAGCAAAAGCTGACTGTGACCATGCTATAGAGTCTACCAACAATGAACTAGAATCCATGGTGGAGGATTTGGCCAAGAAAGAAAAGGCAGTTGCCGATGCCAAAGCACGTATTGCTGAAGCGAGATCACGCATGAGTGAGCTGGAGCTTGAATCCTCTGAATTGGATCATACCATCTCATCCATCATGTCCAAGATAGAAAAGATCAGTTTCAAACCCCTGGGAGATGAGATGTTGTTGTGACGCAACAAACATCAGGCAAAAACAATGCCTAAACCGTTGCCCCTCCCACATGCCATTATATTTATCACTTGGATAAACCTAAATGTATCATAAAGGGTCTGATGAATAATGAAGTTGGGTGTTAGTTCTTTATGAATTGTATGATACAGAACATGCGGGTGACTTAGTTGTGTTGGGATTGTCCTAATTTGCGAGTGATTTTTATTGATATGGAGTAACAATGTTCGTAGTTCATAGCCCCTTGTGTTCTCTCTTTCATTTTGTTTTGATCTTTTCAGCCGCTCGAATTTTTCATATTACATTTTTATTTTTTTTCAAAATAATGTACGTATATTTTTTATTTTAATTTTAATTATAATTGTATATCAAAATAAATATAATGTATATGTGAATTTATTTATAATTTAGAATATTTATTATTTTTTAAAATATTTTTTTTTAGAAAAAAATTCTATATTTATTCAGAGTAATAGAATCAAGATATAATAATTTTTTGATCAAGTTTTTATTTATATTTTTGCTTTGACTGGGGGATCGAAGAGTAACTGGGTATTAAACTTTCACCGACCCAACGGCCCGGCCTCCATTTGGAACCGAAGTCATAAAATTGAGACAACGTTACTTGTGGCCCGAATCCGAAATTGAAAGAAAGCTCCGTTCTCAAAATCCAAAACCCAACCATTACTTTGATTCTCGGGTCGCTCTGTAATTTTCTCTCCAGCCAAACGGAATCCAAAAGAGATGGTGGTGGCCCAATAAAGGCGCGATCATTTTACTCTTGGATTCGACAAAGTCCAAATTTCCATGGGCCTGGTTCGTCGTAGTGGTATGTTATTACTTGTGATTTTGATTAGAAACCAGGAGAATCTGAAGTAGGATGACAGAAATCTTTCTGTTCTTAGCTTTCTTGACTTAAAATACTACAAGTAGCTCGATTTCGTTTACGTTTGAAGAGCGCTAGTTGGGTTTCATCGAATGTCCGGTGGTTACATATGTATGTGTTCGTTTTGTGATTAAGTAGTTCCGTTGGATTCTTGTTTTCCAGTTTCCTCTTCCCTTTTTTCAAAATATAATTCTTTGGAATAGTCAGATGAGAATGACTCGTTGGATTAAGAGGGATTGAAGTAGTTAATTGAATTTGAGGCCGCCTGGGTAGGTTTGTTGTTTCAGAAATTTTGTTTGACTCGGTGAAGGATCCGAAACTAGAGTTCATATTCTATCGGTGGCTGAAAAAGATTGTACTTTCAAATGGGTCATCATTTTTTGTATAGTAGCGAAAGACTTAACAGTTTGAATGCATTGTTCTATCGCAGCAGTCATGTAAAAGAAGTGATAATTTGCGGGAAAAAAATATGGAAGAGAGAAGAGTGCATCCAGATTGCAGAAATGCTTCTAATCCTTACCATGAGTATGTTGAATACTGCTTCAGGATAATTGCGTAGGCTAAGGCTCGTACAGGTATTTGTCTCGTTTTGCTTTTTCCAATTTATGTTTCCTCGACCAATAAGGGTTTTTCCTTTTCAATGGTAGCAAAAGGAAGCACATGTACTCACTCAAATACATCTCTGTTTGTTGTTAGCCTTTTGCATCGTCTATGCACATGCTAACTTTTTTTTGTTTTTTTTTTTTACATTATTTAAGCCAGCGTGAAGCTTTCTGGAGATTATAGTCTAATGTCTTAACTAGTTTGTGTCTAAGAGAAATGATGAGAAGAACCATTATAGAAGAAATACAAAGCAAAGAATTAAATCCTTTCATTTCTGAGGAAGGTTGTTCCCCTCATATCAGTGATTAAACAACCTTGTGTTAATGTTGATTTGTTTTTTTTTTTCGGTCCATTGGTAATGCTGATTATTGAATGCTTGATGTCCTATCAAAGCCATTGGTATAGTTAATTCCATTCCCGGGACATCTAGTTCTTCAGTTTGTGTCTTTTTATGTTGGAAAAATTTCATTTAATTGTCCAGAGCTCTTTTATGCAATTCTGCTATTGGATCTTTACAGTTTTTTTTTTTTTTTTCCTTCCTTAAAATTTGAGATTATGTTCCTGTTGTATCATACTATTATTTTGTTCCTTCATTACATCCATAATGATGCCTATCTACACTATGTCAGAGAATTTACAAGCTCAGACAGTCACCAGTTGGTCTGGTGCATGCAGTTCACATGAAACTGAAGAGCGGCTTGATGATAAACCTAATGTTGAAGAAACTTCTGATAATGATGAAACACTCGTTTCCAGGAAAATGCCGAAGTAGATGTTATGAAACTTACTGGCAGGCAGAAAAGGTTGTTCGAGTTGACGCTTAAGATGGTAACTTTCATGTAGTACTGAATTTACCTATGAGTTTTAGTTTGGTTTTCTCTTTATTTTCTGGTTTGTTTAGGTAGTTAGCACATATGTTACTGCTCTCCAATTCATGCAGAATGGGGCAAGAAAAGCCAACCAAACGGCAATGGTTGCTCAAAGAAGAAAATGGAAGCACCAGCAGAATCAAGGGGCATTTCTAAACAAAAATGGCTTGAGGAGAGGAAGACGAAAATAGGCAAACTTCTAGATGCAAATGGTTTGGAGATGACCAAAGCATATATGCTAGATACACAAGAGGCAGCAAAGGCTAAATACAAGAAATGGGAGAAGGATCCTGCTCCTTTTGGTTGGGACGGTAAATTTCTTAACCTGTGTATTTGTCATGTCTCATCCACTTGTCTACATGGCTTCTTTATATTTGCTCATCTGTTTATTTTGCGCTTGAGATTTTGTGGAGCCGGTTGAGCTCAATGTCAATAGAAGACAGCCTTCTTTGTCAGCTATCTCTATTGTGTTTTTTTCTTGAAATAAAGGGGGTGCATGGCTCTGTTAATCTTCTTGTACTTCCCCATGTGGAGTAATACTCTTACTAGTGTCATATCTCTAACATATGATTGCGTTCACTTAACCGCTTGTTCTGAACAGTTTTCAATCAGAAGACTTTGTACAATGCATATAAAAAGCGGATGAAGAACATTGAAGTTGACATGGAAGAATACAAGAAAATGAAAGAAGCTGATCCAGAGTTCTATCGTGTTGCGTGAAGCCTTCAGTAGGGGAAGGTACTGCTTTTGTGAAGATGTTGCTGCCTGTCAGATCTAAATGCAGGGGACCCAACAGCAATATATTTCTGTTCAAATCCTGCAGGCACCAAAAATCTCAGAGGACCAGGATTGACAGGATGGTAAAGGAACTAAAGGATCGGGAGGAGAAGCACAAATCATTCAGCCGAACGCGTATGAAGAGCGGGATATGGACTCGATCAATGACCGTAACGAGCATTTCAACAAGAAAATTGAACGAGCCTTTGGGAAGTACACTCTGGAGATTAAGAACAATCTTGAACGGGGAGCTGCATTGCCTGACTAGGCTGTATGCTAATTTCTCATTGTTTCGTTCGGGACCATTTTGCTTTCCCTTTGAAGTTTCAGTGTGTATTTAACGGGTTCAAAGACGCGTAGTGTATGATCATCCTGAGGAGGGGACTTTGTGCATGGTAAACTATGTAATAATCCTGGAAAGGGGACCCAACGGCTCTGGACTACCACCCATGTGATATGCCGTAGAGTGCAACCCTATTAACGAGTGACGCGTGGGCAAAATTATACGAATGTAGTATCTTCTGTCGTTTTCCTGCTTTTCTTTGCGCAATGGTCCCATTAGTTTGGACTCTTTATCTAAAAGCAGGTCCTCTGCCAGCGTTCCCCATGTCGAGACCTTTCCAGAGATGAGATGAATCAAAAGGTGAAGGTGTCCGCTCGTGTTCGTACCACCAACGCAGCTTAGCCTTTAAGTCTAATTTTTACGGCACGTGATTCTGTGGTCTATTAGGCAGTATCATTTTTATGTTTTTCTTTTTTTTTTTCCTTACAAAAGGCAAAAAAAAATAATGATGGATCAGCAAGAAGAATGAATTCTTCCTGCACATTGTAAAATTCGGAGGAAAGACATGACATTAACTAGCAATGATAGTTACACAGCCAAACTAGCAAAGAAAGATACTAAATTATAATAAACAAAGATTTAAAAAGTAAAAAAGAAAATAAAAAAGATGGTCATCAGTATCCTCTCATACACACAAAGAAACCAATAGAGAAAAATAGTAAGGAGGGAGAGGTGAAGACAGCTTTCTGAGGTGCCTTTTGTTTTTCCTTAGTTGGAGGGGTTGCTGCGGAACGACCCCAAAGCCTTGAGTGCTGCTGCTCTCAGTATGTACTGGTGGTATGCAGCCGCTGCAAGTGCTCCAACAAACGGTCCAACCCAGAAAATCCACTGCCCAACAAGTACTAACATGTTAATTAACTAATAATTGCTAGAGATTAAAAGAAACCTTAAAAATTGAAATTCTGGTACGTAATTAGATGATAAATATACGACTCATATGTTCTGGTTGTTAAGGATCATACGTGATCATCCCAGACTTTGTCATTGTTGTAGATGACAGCAGCACCAAAGCTCCTTGCGGGGTTGATTCCAGTTCCAGTTATGGGGATTGTGGCCAAGTGGACCATAAACACCGCAAATCCAATAGGAAGGGGAGCCAACACCTACATTCATCGTCATACCGTCAATTCCAAAACCAGCCGTGCCAAAATCTAAAACAGCATAATGCTTAGATGCTAACATGACCTAATTATAAAAGAGAGAAGATCAAAAAACATTAGAAAAAAGGAGCTAAATAGTAATACATACGGGGACATGAGAATCGCGGGCACTCCTCTTGGGATCGGTAGCAGAGAAAACAGTGTAGACGAGCACAAAGGTGCCAATAATCTCAGCACCCAAAGCTGTGCCCTTGTTGTAGCCAGAAACCACAAAGTTGGTACCACCGCCAAGAGAGTTGTAGTAATGCTTCATAAAGGCCTTGACCAAGCCAACACCGCATATGGCACCCAAGCACTGAGCAACCATGTAAGCCAAGGCCCTGATGAGAGACACTTTCCGGGCCAAGAATAGGCCAAAAGTGACTGCAGGGTTAATATGACCACCTGCAACCAAAATAACCAAATCTCATGAAACAATCAGCGCGAAGAACCGAAAAGATAAACATTATCTTCCTGTAAGAAGCCAAAATAAATAAATAAATAAAAGGGAAATGGAGAACACTTTAGAGGGTGGAAGAGGTAGTTAAGAGATGGTTTCTACTCACCAGAGATGCCAGCAGTGCAGTAGACGAGGATAAAGATCATACCACCAAAGGCCCATGCAATTCCCAGAAGGCCAACGCCATCACAAGGCCCACTTTGCTTCTTGTGGCCGATAACAGTAGCAACAGTGACGTAGAGGAAGAGCAGGGTGGCAATGAACTCGGCTATGACTGCCCTGTAGAAAGACCAGAGCTTGATCTCAGCCCAGTCGATCAGTGGTGCCGGGGGTGGATCTACGTAGTCCTTTCCATGGTGAGCTTGCCCCTCTTCACTCACTTCTTTCGACATCTTTTCTCTCTCACTCACTCTCTGTCTCTCTCGTCAAAACCCTGGAGAACGATCTCTCTCTCTGTGTCTCTAGGCTTTAGGTTTATTTTGACGGTGGTCCTTTTAAAGGAGGAGAAGGGTAGGAGAAATGAGAAATTTATGCAACAGATGAGGGCATTTTAGGTACAAAAAAATGGGTACAGCATTGCCGTTGGAGCTATCAGAGACGCAGGGGAGAGGGAGAGAGAGAGAGAGAGAGAGAGAGAGACTGTGTGTGTGTACGTGTGTAGGGACGGGAGAGACTTTCCGTTTAGGGAGAGAGAAGTCTGGAAATGGGTGGGACCAGTTTGTACAGGTCGACCATGTGATGCCTAATCATCCTTTCTTTTTGAGAGAGTGAGCCAGATGGAGACGAGGATTGACTGAAGCATCAGGCTGGCATCCATGATCCTAACCCAGGCCACGCCTGTCTTTCAAACAACCGTCCCTTCTCGGTATTGTTATCATCTTCAGCTTTCCACTCTCTGACAGACACGTCTTCATCCTGGGCCTCTAAATGCATTGGTGATCCCAAAAGTTTTAAGCAGGCAATCACTGGTGCTGATGGTTTAATTAAAACCAAGTAATCTCACACCTGTGAACTGAATTGTTTGACCGCACAAGGAAAAAGCCTAGGCTCTCTTTGAAATTTCAAGACCATTGTATTTTAAAACCACAATAATGGGCAGAATTTTCCATTCTTATTTTTCACATCGTGATCCTTTTTTTTTTTTAATCTCCACTTAATCTCTCACCGTTGATTAACTTTTGGGCAATTGATAACACCGCCCAAAGAAGCAGTTGTAACCCATGGCATGGCATGGCATGGCATGGCATTTGTAATCTAATACAGTTGAAAAGGCTGGAGATGCGCTTTTTTGTATACATCAGAAAGGGACAATACCAATATTCTTTGAGCCTTTAATAATAAAAGGAGGAGAGAAAAATATAAAAGAAATTGTTCTATTTTAAATTTAATAATTATTATAATTGAATGTGTAAATATGAGAGAATACATTCAAAATTATCATTATAAAAATAATAAATTTTTCGTATAGAAGAACAACTAACTCCCGATGGGAAAGAGATTTAACATTTTTACCATATATATGTATATATATTTTTTATTGATAAAGAAGAAAAACAAGAGAAAACAATGACGGAAATTAAAAAAAAAAAAAAAAAAAACCAATAACGGAAACTTTTCGTTGACGAAACTGCCCATGAAGTAGTAGTTTAAGTAAACGCATCTCTCGGGAGGGGGGGCGTTGCTCTCTTTATTAAGTAGAATCATCGTCAAAGGTGAAGGAAGCTTTGTTTTTTGACGTCCTTTGAGACCGATGCCTTTTAGACTATAAATAAATAAATAAATTAGGATTGGTCTGAATCGGACAAAGTGTGATACTGTAACCTTTTGACTGCGTGAGTGCTGTTAAAAGAAGAGGCTATAAAAAAGCAAGGCATCAAAGCTTTTAACTTTGGTACTTGTGGGGAATATGTATAAAAATTTTGTAAAAGCGGGCAATAGGTACTGGGGGCGTTCTGCCGCTGGTTTGCGGATTTGCGTTGTGTCCTGTCCGGACGATTGGTCCCCCTTTCCGGGCTGTTGATAACTGGATCCTCGTGTTACTGTTCTTCTCCACTAGTTTTTTTAAAACCAAATTATAACTTCTTCTCACAGTCTTTATTATTATTATTGCTATTATTAATTTCAAGAGCAGGACAATAAGGAGAAAATTTTTTATTTATTTATTCATCGGTAATGGTGGGGAGGAAAATAGGTTGAATTCCCATCTTATATTATACATGAGAATGACAAGGGGTAATAAAGAAACACATGGCAACAGCTGGCAAGATAGAGGCGTGGTGCATTAAGGAGGTCGGTCCCATGTAATTTTTTTTTTTTTTGGGGTTCTGTTGAATAGATAAATGCAACAGCAATCTCTTTTGCGACGTGAAAACGGCTAAGCCAGATGGCTCCAGAGCCTTCTTACATAGCCGTTGGGTCGTAGACAAAGAGAAGGACTTTTGGTGTGCTTTTGAAATGTGGCATTCGATATCCCCTCTCCTTCCCTAACGGTCACCTCGTAATTCATAAATACAAAATTTTCTTTATTTTTATGCTTTCCCTGATTCAACGGTTATGTATTTCGAATTTTTTGTGGCCGCCTGTGACGTTACACGAACAATGCTCATTTAAAAAAAAAAAAAAAAACATATTAAATGTTGAATGAAATCATCTAACCTGATATATATATATATATATACACACCTTTTTGGGTGCTATTATTTGAAAAAAAAAAAAAAAAACAAAACAAAAAAGGAGAGAGGCAAGTTTTGTTATGCCCCATTTGACACAATACGTTCTGTTTGTATACTCTACCTGGAAAGGGCCAAATCCGCCATGTGAGCTTTGTTCTTTAATATTATTATTATTCTGGTTATTGTTTTGGAATGGAACTCTTGGGGCCATGGCCGAAGCGAAATTCGAATCGGGTAACATTCTTTTTCGGTTTGTTATTGCATGTCAGGATTTGGTTTTTGATTATTGAAATTAAGTGCCAAATCAAAGAACGTCTCGTATCATGAAATGTTCATCCGTACCTCTTACATTACTTCAAAAAAACAAAAAGCATGCTTTAGTTCAGATTTCCTTTGTTAAAAAAAAAAAAAAAAAAAAATTTTGGGAAAAGTCGTTAAACATAAAGGCTCACATTCTTCTTCCTTATCTTTGACTACTAGCCCCAATCATCAAACATCTCAACTTATTTTCTTAGGCTTTGTCTGTCTCTGTTGCATTCTTTTCCTTGACAGCATTCAAGTAACGAAATGTTCATTGGTCTGCAAAGCTCGCTTTCAAAACTAAGCAATGAAGAGATGTGGGACCAGACAATCATCCGAGGAATCGGGAGTAGAGGGATGCAAACCATACAAAAATTAATGTGCTGTTGTGACATTAATGGACAGAATAATCATGAGCTGTGTAGATACACAATTTAGTAGTCCTTATTAAACTCATAACTCTTATAATTTTTTTTTAACATTAGAATTCAAAGCTTTAGAAATAAAAATCTGGATTATTAGCTATTAGAATTTTCTTGAGAGACTTAGATAATCAAAGTTAGTAATGAATTAAATTCACTTTTAAGAGGGTGCACTCGGGCACAAAAAAAAAAAAAAAAAAAAAAAAAAAAAGCTCCCATAAACCGATTGCCTGGTTATTATTGAAATTTGACCCCTTTTCAATTTTAATCTTCCATGAGTGGCATATTAGTCATTAAAAGCAGAAACCTTGTGCTGTTCCACGAGGGGACATTTGAACCTGTTTTGAGGTACTGGACGGTGGACAGAGCCAATCAAGCTGCCCAAGGAGGGAAGGGATTTTTCACGTGTTTATTATTTTTACTCCTTTTTTTTTTTAATATACAATATAAATTTATTTAATTTTTTTTATTTCAATTATAATCTACTTAAATTTTTATTCTTACTTGCATGATTAAGTTTACTTAACTTTTTGAGCAAGTGAAATCAGAATTTTTAATAATTATATATTTTATTGATGACACCTATGACTGCATTCCCACTAAAAATGATTCACGGGTGAGGATGTGTACGCGAAGAATGAGCACAATTGCACGCTTGTTTTGGGGGCTTTACGCAGATTGGATCATCCACCCTGGAGAAGATATTGGGATGTTTTGAGACGCAGGATCTGGAGCTTTTGGGCTTAAGCTAGCCCCAACAATTGCCTTAAATAATGTGGAACAAGGTTGTTCTAATTTTCTTTCACCCTGTATTCCTGTTTACTTGTGGGCCCGGCACCTAATCATGTTTAGGTTGATTGTATGGTTTCGATTTTGTGTCCTAAAAGACATGTAACAGGCTTAGATTCTCATTTGTATAATTCAGTTATAACCATTGTTTTCCCAAAGATGTCCTTATTTCTCTCGCCACTATGCCCAAGTGTTCTCGACTTTTCATGGAAGTTTGGAGTGACCCACAAGGCTAAACATGGCCACTTGGGATCTAGCACCTGTTGGCTGCATGAAAAATAGGAATTGCAGCTTAAACAGTTTTTCTATATAATTGACATACGACGGATTTGAAACCATCAATGCTTTTTGCCCATCCAATGAGTTGTAGCTCTACGACATTAGAGTGGTCATTGAGGTTGAAGGTCCCGATTTCAATGGCAGAATCAGAAATTGGTAATGGTCTCGAGGAAATGATGGCGCCACCATCCTCTGCTTCCTGTGAGGGTGATGGTTCTTTTTGTGCTCACTTTTACATCAGTGCCTGAAACCTGCAAAACACTATGAATCATTTGAATCCCATCAGGCTTGTTTCATAAAGATGCACGTAAAGAATGTTAAGTGCAAACAACAGCCTCACCATGCTTCAAAGCCCATATTCACACAAGGCAACCAAGCAGGCATGTCATCTTTGCACAAAGCACGTAACAATCCAGTGAATCTGTTAAATTAAACAAGTGAGCACAGCAAGGAAACATGGAGCCATAGACTGTATTTTTGGCTTCTGATGGAGAAGCAAATATGTGTGATTCATCCTGAACACTTACTATGTTATTTTCAGGTGCCTTCCAGTAGAATCCCTGGATTGCAATAATAGCTATATTGGAAGTTACAACAATAAAAATACTCAAGGCATGCTTTCCCATCCACTCCAAAACAAATGTCCAGTGCCTGTAACCGTATACATCAACCTAAGGCCAGGCAAATAAGCTTTAAAGTCATATATTGTGCTATTTGAAAAAAGAGCACGTAATTTATGAGATAGACAGCAAACACCAGTACAGAAAAAAGATCATTCCAGGGTAATATGAAACCAAAATTGACCTGATTTTCCCATAATTAATGGGGTTATTTCCTTGATAACATTCTGTCAAGCTCTAACTAATAAGAAATTAAGCCAGGTACTCACCAAGTACAAAGCACAAAACGTGATTCCTGCTGTAGCAGAAGTAATCAGCATGTAACTGACTGTATAGAGAGATTTATTCACAGGGATGCCTAGAAGGAAAAATGGGTAAGCAGCTATGCCACTGAAAGAAAGAAGAAACCATCACTGTTTTTTTTTGGTCCATTAAGAACTATCACTTATTTTTGCCAACATCTTTGTACAGTGCACACCTGCAACGGTGAGAAATAACCCAAGGACAAGTAATGAGCCCGAGTAAAGAGACCAGTTTTCTAAGCGCCCTTTATGCTCCTGAAAAATTTTTCAGCTATATCAGATTCAGTCAGCAATCAACCACCAAAACAGGTGATATCATTGACGTCTTTGGGATACATCAAAGTAAAATATCAATAACAGAGGAAAAATATATTTAAACTAATTAAGAAGTTTTTGGTCATTATATTTGACAAAACTATAACAGGTACAATGAGGATTAAGGGAGGGAATAATGCACATACTCCATACCTGTAAATGAGCAAGAATGTGACCATACTGAAGCCCAATTATGCATGTCACTGCAGCAGTTAAGGAGCTGTGAAGAACATAAAATTAATACAAACTAATCATAAAATTATTTGAAGTAGGTCAGATGACAGTGCAGAAATCCACATCCAGATTTAAAGACAAGAAACAACATTAACTGGTATATCTTGCTGGGTAGAAAAAAACCAAATGTGAGAGTTTAAATACACAATTGAATCAACCTTAATTTGTAGAACTGTAAACAAGGCCAAAATAGTTGAGATTGACCACCTTAAAAGACCTTCAGGATCAAAAGGGGCATGACACCAAGGAGGTGAACTTTCTGAAACCTGACCATGGCTGGATATATTGCAGTCCTGTTGAATGAAATCTTTGTTATAGATTTTACATGTTACATTGTCATGGATACACACAAAAATTGAATAACCCAAGGTACCTTAAGATTTCTGTAAACAGGCTTAGCATATAAGTGATTAATGCCAACAGCATAGCGATCAATCATTCCAGCTGCATTACAGGCAGGTCCAAGATCACCTCTTACAGAACATTTTACCTGTCACATACAACAAAATGAAAAACTTAATTGATGGAAAAATTAAGTTGATCTCAGTGTATAATGCAATTTGAGATAGATTCAAGGTCTGAAACAGAAGGGTATCACAATTGAGGACCATAACAGTAAATCCCAGTCTGAAATATAAAGGTAAATATAATGGTATCACAATTGAGGACCATAACAGTAAATCCCTTCAACATTCTACCAATGTGCCTTGCAACAAACAACTTAGGTAAATTAAAAATTCCCTCTAAATGTTCTTTGCATGTGCAACCACACAGAAAACCATGAAGGCTTCAATTATTGTTGCCCTATCTGCCCTACATCCCTAAAATGAGCAAAAGTATGTAATTGGCTCACAGAGCAAAGCAAGAGAGGCAAGAAAAAGACTGCTACTGCTCTCACATTATAAACATTGCTGCCATTCATGGGAAGCATAGAAATTGGGTTGGGCATCTCAAACTGCCAATCTGGAACATACAAACCATACAACAACCCCACGTATATCGCTGACAGGGCAAATGCCACGCTCCTGCAAAAAGACATGTTCCTTTTTCAAAACATAGTCAAGGAATGCAAGGTATGATTCTGACAATTCTAGGCACCACTCACTCACTATTAAGCCTCATCAATGGTTTAACAAAGCAAACAGAGAGCCAGAGAAAAAACAGACAGAACTGCCTGAATCCTTATCTTGATCTGCGTCTAATTTTCCTTTAGTGCTGTTATAACTTGAACTCTGGATCTATGGTTTGTTAATCAGATCATGTATTTAGCAGGAATCCAACTTATCAACCCACAAAGTAAGCAGACTATCAAAATACAAGGATCTGGAAGTTAAACCATCTTTGTTGAATAACATCAATGCATGAAGTGAGAGGATTGGTGTGGCAAACAATATTTCCTCATAGGCCAATAATTGAAACCTACCAATGCCAAAAATAACTCTTGAGCAAATTTGTTTCCCTTGGTCTTCGATGTGAAAGCCAAATCTCACATAAGGCTGCAACAATGTACCCAATAGATATTCTCTGGAAGGAATGGCAATGAAAAAGAAGTTTAGAGATTTTATAGGTGCAATGAATAGGAAGAAAGATAGGAATCTATATCTTGCACGAATTACAGCAAATACACAACACCCTATGTACAGACGGGAAAAAGAACGGAATTAGTATTTTAAGCCTAATCCACTTGCTCCAACGAAGCAGGAAACATTATCACTTGTGAACATCCAAAGTTAAAGTTCCCTTGTATAAAGGGAGAAGCTACAGCCTACAGGCAGGACTTCTTGATGAAGACTTAAGTTAAATTCTCCATCATCTGGTGGTAGTTTTGATCATAAAATGAAACAAATAGGTGGAGTTAGGACTACACATGACTTTTTGACCATTGAAAGTATCTACAGGAAATCAAAATCCATCAGCTGAAAACTCAAATATCGTACCTGCAGAATGCCAAGCCAGCGTATCCTTTCAATGTCAACACCATAGGTCAAGGAATTTATTCCATGAAAATATCCACCTGGAATAGAATGCATGCCATTTGCATCTCAATAACAACAACTAATTACATGCCCAGTATGATGATCACAACAGTACAATTTTTTTTTTTTTTTGGTTTTATCCAAATTAAAGCCTGCATTTTGTGGGAATTTGAGGGATGTAAGTTTTGAACTTCCAAGCCCCCCATGAGTTTTGCTCTTGTGGTCAACCCAGCTAAGCATGATATTACAGCAGAAATTTGACACATAAGGTATCAGGACAAGGTTCTTACGCATAAGTAAGACAAGCAATTACTATACAATGACAATGGACTGCAAGTCAATTCTTAGTTCTTCCAAAAAGGATTGAAGAATAAAATTTCAACCTGACTACCGTATCCTGCAGTTAGATGCATCAAATAAAAACAAGTTTATGTTTCACAGTACAGACTGTGAGGTTTGAGGTGCAATTCATTGACAATTTACCTTGAAGAAAAACACCTAGGAAAAACAGCTTAACTGCCCTTAGCACTGCCTTCCATGTGGCCTCTACTCTGTGCGATAATTTCTGAGAAGGCATAATAAAAACAGAGTCATCATTTGCATAATCAAGTAAATTACCCTAAGACATGCACCAACTAAAAAAAAAAAAATCTTTCGGCGAAACTCCATCAATTTTACCTTGTGGACAAGTGCAATAGAAACTCCAGCTATGAAAAGAAAGAAGGGCAATACAAAATCAGCCAAGTGCAGACCATTCCAAGGAGAATGTGCAATAATTGGAAAAATCGAGCCACCATAATCAACCAACATCATTAGCTGAAAAATCAAACTCAAATGATCAACAATATAAGCTTAGGCAAGCTATATATGAAAGTATAAAGGACTCGTTTGCATTGACTGATTAAAGTTAAACTCAAACGCCTTCCACTCAGCTTAGACTATAAACGCTTTCTTTTTTCTTTTTTTCTCGCTAGAAACCGGTTTATGTAGTCAAGCTTTCAAAACCAGTCGAAAAAAGAAAAATCATTTTCTTAACGACCAAACAAAACCCCACCAGAAGTCAACAACGTCGTTCAAGGAAAATAATACGGGTAAAGAACCAAAAAAAAAGGCTGTGGAGAGAGCCAAACCAAAGGATCAAGTCCCAAAAAGAGACGAAGAGAGAGGCACCAAAAGGGAGAAACTGGAAAAAAAAAAGAAAAAGAAGAAAAGGAGGGAGCTCACAAAGACGCAGAAACCGCGAAAGACATCCAGAGAAGCGACACGCGCGGCCTTATTGTTGGACGCCGGCGGTTCATCTGCGTCCACCAGCAGCCGCTGGTACTCTGCCTCTGCCATTTCACCGGCCAAGGCCAGCGGATAGAAGAAGACGAAAAAGCTGGCCCTCTCTCCTCCGCTGACTGTTGCTTAAATCGTGAAAGTGCATCTAACTTCAGACTCGATGGAACATGTCCCAAAATAAAAGATTCGAGGGAACACGGGGGTTTTGTCTTGGCGTAGACCAATTGCTACGTGGCATAGCTCGGTTGGTTGCAAAAGGAGGTAAGTAGCGGATATATAAAATGCCAAACTTTTTTCCTTTGGAATAGAAAATACAGAAAAATGAAATAAAACTAATGACGAGTTGCGAGCGACGGTCCAATTTTCTCCTGACCATAAAATCTGGCTATACGCCTTCGAAAATAAATAACTAGATAAAAGTATATAAATTAATGTGATAATACTGTTATTTATAAATATTTTAAATAAACCACTGTAATATTAAACACAAAAATAACACTAACAAATCTTAGTAACAAATTTAATTAATGCAAATAATTAAATTTTTTCTTGTTATTTCATTTAATTAAAAAAAAATTAATATGACTATTAACCTTAATCACTGTTATGACATCATTTTTGCTCTTATCACTACCCCAATAACAAAGTATAAATCTTACATTATTTTTCATTAACCTTAGCAAATAGTATCAATAACTTTCATTAATTTACCTGTTAACCTAAAACGCTCCCCTAGAATCATTAGAAAAATTTAATGTCACAAAGTTTAACATGACAAGCCTTGAACGGTGGATTCCATCTTAAACGAATTCCCATGTAGCCGTTTCTCTTATGTTTCGCCCTAGGGATGAAAGGAGCAAATGGTAAATTAGTGGGCGGATCGCGTGTTTGCAGCTAAATTGCCAAAAGCAAGATGTCCATGCATGGTTGCAGAGATTCCCATGAATTTAATGAACCAAGAAATTAACGAGAGAGAATCGAAAAGATGATGGTTGAGAGAAAGGTAGAGCACTTACAAGGACAGAGAGGCCACGAAAGAGATCAAGAGAAGCCACCCTCGTGGTCCTGGCCATGACGATGCCCTTGGCCTTTTTTGATCGCGCAGCAGATTGTTCTCCGTCGTAATGTGATAGACCGTAATCTCCCATTTTGCCGCTTACCGGACAAAGCCAGGGACAACCTACGTACATGAAGTCTTCCAACATGAGGAGATGATGCAGATATGGGTTGCAAGGCGGATTAGATGTCCAGGAGATCAGGTTGCAGGACAGTTTGTCTTCAGGCAAACCAGTGACTGTTGCCATTGCGGATGTGGGTGTGGGTGAGGTGCAGTTATATCCCTTAAGGATTCCATTTGAATAATGGCATATCCAACCTTTTGGTAAGAAATAACATGGGCTTTTGTTTTGATTTATGTACCTAACTTCAATGGCGTGATGTGTGATCATGTTTTGCTCGATCTGGCCGACCTTAATTTTCTTTAATAATAGGATGAGAGCACTTTAATTCCACTCCACCTTTGAGTTACTAAATGGATCTCACCGAACTCCACGTTTGTTTATAGACATATATCTTAATTACATTAGTATAGTTAACTTATTTCTTCTGGGTAGTGATAATTGACGGGACTTCATTGGCAAGTGCTACGAGACACGCGACGCACTTGCCCATTCAAGTGAAGTTTGATGCCAAATGCAATCAATAATTAGAACTTGGATTACATAGCCGACAAAAAAAAAAGGTGGTGGGGGGGGGGGTGTTTTATTTTGTGCGTGTGCGAGAAATGATAAAACCAGTCATTTTCGCGATCTAATTTCCTGATTTCAGAATCCTAGTAAAATACAACATTATATTTGGCAGTGGTGTCACTCTTTAAAACTCGGTTGGTTTCGACAGCAATCACTCGAGCCAACCGATCCATTATATATATATTTGGCAGTCGGTGACCAGGACACTTGGATATTGCAATTTATTGATTGCCCATCCTGGTAGCTTATGCTCTTAGTGTAAAACCAACGTCACCACCACGGTCTTTTTTTCAACAAAAGTTAGGCATGATGTTGGAATTTGGTGCCAGGTTGTCGCATTTCCCCGTCTGATGTAAATCACAAAGAAGAGGCCGTTCCTACGATTCATTTTGCATCGCGACATAAAAGTTGTACATTCTTTCTCTCTCTCTCTCTCTCTCTCTCTCTCTCTCTCTCTCTATGTACCCCTATTTTTAGCCTCAGAAAAACCACTGATCTTGCGCCCTTGGCTTCAAAAATTACCCATATATATATATATATATTTAACTTAAATATTTTTTCCAAGTTATTACTAAATTAACAATAATGAGGTAAAAAAAAAATTGTTATTCTTATGTAATTCACTTCCATGTACGGATGTCACAATATATAAAAAAACAAAAAGAAATCTCAGTTTCCCCACCCTATGGGTTGTCATGAGTTGTCAACAATGGTATGACAATTAACAAGAATTGAAAAGGGTCAATAATGGTTAACACAGACTAACATCGTGAAAATATTCCAAACACGGGGTGACGGACATTGTCACTTTCTTAAAGTCGTGGGGGAGGCTCATGCGTTGGATTGTGCCCACTCAATTAAGTTCACATAATACAATCTCCAGAATCCACAGCAATCAACGTTGGAAAGCACGGGAAGAAGAACGGAATGTACTCAAACGTGTCCGAATAAATCACATCCTACGGTCACCAACACCTAGAAAAGCGGATTACCAAACAATGTTTAGGCTGATAGGCAGAAAAAAATGACAACTCTGCATTACGAGTAAGAATTAAATGACAGTCTGTCTCTGTCCGGGGAAAAGCGAAAGATGTGTTGTGGCTGTCAATAGAAAACTGACCGCTAATTTATAGAAAGAGCACGTCTGGATTCGTACGACGCCGGTTTATGCATACCTCGCATCCGAATCTAAATTAGATTTGTGATTACACAAACATATTCCCATGAAATCAGCTTGCCCCTATTACCAAAAAAAATAAAATAAAATAAAAGTGTCACCTACTATTTTTCTTAATTACAAATTGGTTGTCTTTCTTAAGAAAATTACGTTTTTCTTCCACAAAAAGAGGAAATTATGATTCGCACTTGCTTAAATTGCTAGTTTTGATTGAATCTCGCATGCGGAAAGGGATCAAAATAGAAGATGTGCTTCAACGTGGTAAAACAACCACGTAATAATAGATAGTAATATATTATAAATCACTCCTTTTATAGTGATTTTCACATGGTTGTTTACATATCTAGTGCTTTCTTAAACGATGAAGTCTCCCATTCCAAAGAGCCCCCCAACAATGGGATTATCAGACTTCCAAATTCCAGAGCTTTCTATAGCTTTGAAACAGGTAAACCTGCGACAATAGTTAGTCCAAGATTGCGATTTAATGTCACTAAACAAATGCCTCAGACATGGAGAGAGTGAGAGAGAGTGCCTGTGTGTGTGTGTGTGTGTTGGGAAAAGTGGGTGGGCGGCAAAGGATATTATTACCTAAGGCTTTTGAATTGACAATACTTGGACATGCTGCCGGAGGAGGAGCATTCTCATTCAAGAAAGGTTCGACCCGATTCGGATCACCCCATGTTGGATATCCTTTGATCTTCCCCTGCATTTGAAAATGGGTTGGATTGTATCATTGAATGTAGGTGATTATGCGAAGAAGCTGATTGCTCGTATGTGGGTTCATTTTTCGACTCAACATACCAGGACATTCAGAGCAGCTAGGGTCGCCATTCCTTCGCGAGTCCACTATATAAAAAAGAGAGAAAAAAATTTTTTTTAAAAAAAAAGCAAAATCAACCAACTTTCAGAGCTCATTTTAATCATCAACTGACAAATTTACCAACTTTACCTTTGAAGCAGAAGCAATGTGAGGCACGACAATGGCATTCTTCATGTCAGCAAGCCCTGGCTTCATGTAAGGTTCGTCCTAATGCAAAGATTTTAATAAGCAATCATACGCCATTAGAGTTCACAGGGCAAATGAATGAATTTGCAAGAGAGAAGGTAAGCAATACTTACCTCAAAGACATCAAGGCCAACCCGGAACATAGGATTTTGCCTCAAATGCTCCACAAGAGCTACTTCGTCAATCACTGGACCTCTACTGCAGTTTACAAGGACTGCTTCCTGTAATCGTCGATTGCAGTCTGCTTGTCGGTAAGATCATTCTTAAATAATTCCCTAATGACAAAGACAAACTTCTGTTGAAATTGTACCTTCTTCATTGATGCAAGGCTTTCTTTGTTAATCAAGTGATAAGTGGTTTTATCCAAGACAGGGTGCAGACTTATCTACAATGAACATCATTAACAATCCCTGTTATTCCAATCAAGGAGTACTAACTAAGCAACAAACAAGTTTCTCCCAAAAGGTGCCCACCACATCTGCCTCTCGAAGAACCTCCTCCATGGTGGCTGCTCTTTTCCAAGTAACTGGCTGCTCGCCATTAGCCTTTAGGAATTGACCATAAGCTGCAATCCGATATCACATTATTATGATAAGAGAGAAGTTTAAGAGCTTGTTAATTTGGTAGACTGGAAGAGCCATGCCTGTAACAAACTTTTCTAGACGAGTGGCTTGGTAAAGGTCATAATAGATTAGATTCATTTTGAACCCTTCAACCTGTGATCGAAGAAAGAAGACAATTCATCAGGTCAGCAGGACAGAATTCATTCCTCAATTGAAACTTTTGTCCTATGAAATGAATAGCCTATTTAAGTGGATGCAGGAAACATTCCAATAAGAAAAATTTTACTAAGAGAATGTGAGCGGAAGCTCTCAGACAGGGCAAAAGAAGAGGGGTTGCAGCATAAATATTAGAATGTGAAAGGAAAACAACGGGGTTAGCAGTGTTTCAAGGTAATTGACAAGCAATTCGGTTAATGGAAGATACCATCATTCTAGCGTAAGCAGATCCAATACGACCAGCTCCAATGACACCAACAGTCTGTCCTTTGAGCAAGTTTCCAACAAACCTACAATAGCAGTAAAGCAAAGACAAGAAAATTGCGATTATTAGAGGCATTCCAAAATCCATTACATATGTAACATTATTAGTCGTACAAATTAGGGAGCCATCCTTCATATAAGCCTGCCCTCATGAACTCATCTGCTTCAACTATTCTTCTAGCCGCTGCTAAAGATAGGGAAGCTGCCAACTCTGCTGTTGTCTCTGTAAGGACTCCCTAATCACATCAGAAAATCATCAACCTCTACTCATTTTCCACCGAGGGGACTCCAAAGTCCAAACTTGCACGATGCACAAATAAGTATAAAATCTAAAAGGGTGCTGAGTTGAAGATCAGATACACCTTACATACAGAAAAAGCTTCTTTTCATATATCATCAGACTGAAAACCATGTTAAAAACTTAAATTATAGGATGATCAGAGTGCAGAAAAGTTATTTTCTCAAGTAAAAACTAATTCATCCCCCAGTGGGACCAATAGCCATGCATACACAATACCATAGACAGTCGCATCAAATGCTTCAAACAGATGAAATGTTGCTCAGAGTAAGAACAGGCTTTGGGTATTGGTGTATATCTTTCAAAGTTCTTTTGAAGCTATGTTACCATACCATTACTCCAGGTGAACTCAACCATATAAAGAAAAGAAATGTTTATATTCCAGGAGTAAGCGAACTTACAGGAGTATTTCCAACGGCAACACCGTACTTATTAGCAGCATTAACATCAACATTGTTATAACCAACAGCCATGTTACTAAAGGCCTTGCCTCCTGCTTTGCTCAATGCTGCAAACAAAGTCTCTCCCCAATCTTCAGTTAACTGCAATCCATACCCAAACTCACAGTGACAACTCCCAAACACAAATTCCAAATACAAAAGGAACTCCATCATGGTCTGATGGTCTTATCGGTACCTGTCCAATAACTCCATCACACTTGTTACCCATGAGAGCAATGATATCTTCAACAGAAAGTATTGTTTTCTTCTCGGTACATATCTAAACATAACCAACCAAAAAAAAAAAAAAAAAAAAGAGTAGGCATCAAACAATCATCATGAATTTAAGAGATAGGAGAGGTAAACAAGAAGGTCACCTCGAGCCGACAGTCCTGCTCGATTAAGAGATTGATCCACCGGGTTCCGGGCATGGGTTTGGTGCTAACTACTCTGTACCTTCCTGTTGGGTTCCAAACTTCTATTGAAACCGGTTTCGCCATGGAAGCAAGCAAGTGCAAAGTCCAAGCAAGAATGAGAGTGTGCACTGCAAGGCCAAGGAAAGAAACAAAGGAAGAGACCCCTTTTAAATTTCTGTTGGTCCGAGTAATGATATGCTGTGGTAGCTCATAGGCTGTGATCCACAGTCGATTCTGATAAAGTCGTTGACCGTCGACTTGGAGGCTATTGATTTGCTACAATTTAAGGATGCAAGTTAAGGAGGGAAGTTTGGTGTATGCTTGATTGCTACGTGCGGCTTATTTGCAACACTGGATAAAGGCTTTCCTTTTTGTGGCGTAACTTTGAGTTCGAGGTCAGGCCGTGTTGTTTAGAGCTTTTCTGGCCTCCCGTTGCTATGGGATTAATGGTGACGTGGCATATGCTACAATTGACACGTAAGGAACATTTTATCTTATCTTGAAATGACAGAAATGGCCCCGCAATCTCTTGTTTGCACGGTAGGATCCAATAATCGCATTCTGGTTGTTATGGGTAAATGACAGGTTCATCTCTCTTTCTTTCAACGTTGCTCTCCGTTGGGTCAGGAAAGACAGTCATTCTTACGTGGACTCCGGATCAGTGAGTCCTGCAAATGGGTCAACGCACACTCTCACGGCCCATGCAAGTATTTCAGAAGAGACGGCCCATGCACGCTCGGTTAGCCAATTTCGGGTTTGGACTCTAGTGTGACCAATTGGGCCTCGTTGTCCCTTGCCGAAACTTGATTGGCGGCCCAATTGTCTCTCTCTCCCTCTCTGGCGCGGGCGACAGGGCGCAAGCCAGCGCAAGGAAACCGCGTGTCGGCGTGAGGGAAACCCCAGACGGATCCACACCGGTGTCTCGACGACGTGTCGCGTGGACTTTCAACGCGCAACGAATTGAGCGATTAAACGTTTGAAAAAAATGCATGGGAAATCAAGAGTGGGTCAAATAAACATGATGGTTATTAACGTTGCTTCTTCCAAGTCAATTGTTTGACAAATAAACTTGCCTACGGTCTCAACCCGCAAGCTCACGGAGCGGGGAACATATAGCTTTTTATTATTGAGTAGGATGGTGGCCACTTTTCATAACGGGGCTGCTGCAGTTAGACAAGGTTGGTGGAGACGTGGGGGTTTTGGTTAAGAATAGTCAACGATAATGACCACCATTAACTGTGGCACAATTTGATCGTCGTGGCCTATCGTGCACCAAAATTAGGAACATTAAAAAAAAAATAATAATGAACCCCCCAAAAATAGTTTCCGAATTAACCATAGTAAGTCCACATTCTCCGGGGAGATCAAACCAATTTTTAGTAACACAATTGCCACTGGATTATGAGAAATGTAAGAATACAGAAATTGTGGTAATTCGTCTGAGTCTTCTCATCCTGGCCGACTTGTCCAGAACCAATTTATGTAAAGATTTTGGAGTGTAACCAGTGATGTCTAAATCTCGTATTATATGTACAGAGTGTTATGCCCTAAACTAAATGCGTTTATTTTAAGAATGTTTTATTTAACTTTGTTAAGAAAAAAAAAAGAGTATATAGTAATGAATTATGAAAACACCACAAAGGCCTAAGATCTAAAGCCCAATTTTCCCTAATTAAAAAAAAAAAAATTCTAATAAAAAGGTGAAAAAGGAAAAAACCTCAATTTAATTGTAAAATTAAAAAAAAAAAAATTCCCCAATTTTCAGTTAAACCATTTATCTCTGCCAAAACTTTATCTTCACCTCGCCAACCTCTTCTCTCTCTGTGCCTGCAAATTCTTTACACGCACGCAAAAAAAAAAAAAGAAAAAAGGCCCTCTCCATAGAAACACATGGAGAGGCTTCTATGCTATTCTTCCCCAAACCCTCTCAAATTCCACCGGCTGAAACCACCCGCTCCATTTGCTCCTTGGCACCCGATTTGACTTGTCAAAAGTCGGGTTTCCTTCCCTTCAACGGCTTGATTTCAGGCGAGTCAACTCGGTCTCCTGTAAACATGAGAACCCATCGATTCCTTCCAATAAATTTCTACGTCTTGCTCATATTCGAGCTGACCCGCCAACTGGGTCGGTCCCAAATTCTCAGCTCATCAAACCGATCGCTGATGAAAATTCTTTGCAGCAAAAGGTATTGATCAATTTGTTTGAGGGTGCGTTTCTCTTAATTATCAACGATGTTTTTTTTTTTTTTTGTTGGGTTGAATGGATTAATTATTTGACTCAGTTTTGCTTTTTCTGTTTTTTGTTTTTGGAATGTCGTTTAATTATGGAGATTTCGTGGTTGTTTAGGATTAAAGTGACAATTGAGTTTATGTTTCCTTTGAAAAATAGGAGCGGAAGGGGAAGAAAATCTTTTGTCTGACCTTTTGTTCGGTCTGTGTCGCATGAAATGTTGAAATTTTAGGAGTGAGATCACAGTAAAAATATGATTTTATTTTTAGGGGATGATGGGACATGAAGATCATGGCTTCATTACCGTTTTCATTCATGATGAGGCGATAACTACCCGAATTGTGGACTGTGAAGTAGAGATACTGAGGTAGAAGATTTATAAGAATCTTCTGGTAGTTTGGTTCTATTCCAAAAGAGAAAGAAGGGAACTGCCATTTGCCAAATTGTTTATTTTGTTGCATTTTTTATGAAATTAGACCCTCTTTCTTTAAAAGGATACGGGAACTCGTAGATTCTCATGATACTGGTTAAATTTTTTAACTTTATAGTGATTTCACTAAGGTGGCATCAAGAAATTCCATTCTAGACACTAGTTCTAAAATTTAGTTCTCATGGGTCTGTTTTAGAAGCCTGCATGGTTCTATTCCTTCCTTACCTGTGTTCCTCATATAAAGTGGTGTAGATAGAAGTGTTGATTTTCTGTATTGCTGGTGACTCCCTCAATTTACTGTTGTCTAGAATGTTGCCATTATTTTTACACAATTCTAGGATTAGCTGGTTTTTTTTTTTTCCCAGAATAGTGAGGTTTGATCTTTTAGGAAGGGAAGCATCTAAAAGCCTGAATAATAGTTTGTAGACCTGTGAGTGGTTTGAGTACAAGGGAAATTATGTTGTGTTGCTATTGTAGACCAAATGTCGCTTGGCTTTGTTATCCCACCAGTTTATAGCAACTATCAATTTTTATAGTTTTAGTTTTGGCTTCTTTCTTTCATCCTCCTTCATATGTATAGCTGTTTTTTATCAAATCACATCATGTCCTCAAAATGTTGCCTTCAGAACCTTTTGTGTGGCAGTGTATTTACATGGATGAAAAAATGGGTAGAAGGCAGTCACAGATTGCACTCCCTTCTCTTTTCCTGCTTAAAACCTTTAGACAAGAGAACATCTGGTATTGTTGGTTTCCTCGAGAATAGTTTTAATAAAATTGTAGCAAACTTAATGTTTCAAAAAAATAATGGCCAGAAGCACACATCAGGTTCCTGGTGCCCAAAATTGAGTAGTTTCATTTCCTCCATCTGTCCTTAAGATAACTCTATCTAGCAAATTTCAAGTTCATAGCAAATTTCAAGTTCATCTTTGCTAGTCATCTTTCTCTTCTATTGATATCTGTGCATCTCCCTAATCTATCCCTTTGCAAAAGTAGCATATCCCTACTGAATTGAACTAATTCGTTAAATTTTTATTCTGAACCTTTCAGCCCTAGTGGAAACCAATTTGGGGATTTCCTCTTGAATTCAGAAAACAGGATTTAAAGTTGATCAAGATGCTTATGTTGCTAGATTGTGACATATCTGCAATCTGATAGAACATCTAACTTAGAAGTTGCCATTGCAATTTTTCCCTGCAGCTTTATGGAAGATGTTTCAGCTTTTCTGCATATTTTTTCTGGTTTGAAATTGGTTCCATCTCTTAAAGCTTATTATATTTTGTTTGCTCTAAATTGCAGCAAGCAGTTACCGTGGGGACTTTTATGGTACTATCTGCTCTCATTGTGTTCTTGGTCAACCCAGTTTTTGCATCACCTGCATTAGCAGCCTTTCAAACTGCCACAAAGACTGGTGTTCCTGCTGCTGCTGCCACGGTAGGCAGCGGACTGATGCGAACTGAATTACTAAGCAGTGCATGGACTGGTTTCTTTGCTGGTTGCTTACACACATTGTCGGGGCCTGATCACCTTGCTGCCTTGGCTCCACTCTCAATTGGGCGTTCCCGAATGGAAAGTGCGGTTGTTGGAGCATTATGGGGCTGTGGTCATGACGCTGGTCAGGTCTTATTTGGTTTGCTGTTTTTATTGCTAAAAGATCGGCTTCACATTGAAGTTATCAGAACCTGGGGTACAAGAGTAGTTGGTTTGACTTTACTTGTTATTGGTGCTATGGGAATCAGAGAAGCTACAGAGGTCCCAACCCCATGTGTTGCCCTAGAAAATGCTGAGTGCGATGTTAGTGTCTGTGAAGCACTAGAAAGCCCCACAGTAGGGAAGAAGAAGAAGGTTGGTTTTGCTACCTTTGCCACAGGGATTGTCCATGGGCTGCAACCAGACGCATTGATGATGGTCTTGCCAGCACTTGCATTGCCTTCTCGGTTGGCTGGCGCTGCATTTCTCACTATGTTCCTTTTTGGGACAGTGGTTGCAATGGGAAGCTACACAGTATTTATAGGCTCTTGTAGTCAGGCATTAAAGGAACGGGTGCCTAGGATAACAGAGAAGCTCACGTGGGCTTCATCCCTCATAGCAATTGCTCTCGGCCTCGCCATCATCATTAGCCAATTTTTTGGATTCAGCTTGTACTGATCCATCTGACCCAGAATTGCAAGTCAAGGCTTTACAGTTAGAGAGAGATCTTTAGAAAGTAATATTCAATTTATTTACGGCAATAAGAGAATCAATTAGTCTCTATCAAATTCGTCATCTTTTGCAATTTAAGATTGTAATTCAGTATTACAAGGAGAGCATCTTCTGAAAAGAGTTAGTAATTTATTTATGATAGAAATTGGGGATTTGGGTTGATGCTTTGTATCCCTGTAACTCTTCTGCTCGCCATTCAAATCTCTCACTGTGCATACATGTCGTCAATTGGTTCCAAGCTGAAGGTGCCAAAGTCACTGGCTTGTCCAAAGCGACCAACATCTCCAACCTTTATGTCTATTCTCATAACGCATATTTCATTTATTTATTTTTTTATTAAAAAAAAAAAAAGGTAGGCTGGCCCAGGCCCACGTTTACTTGGATTAGATTTGGGCCAGACTTTTTAGCCCTCACACGAAGCTATGCTTTGTAATTTAGGCCCGATACGATCCAATCAATCTTTTATTAAAAAGTTATCATCATTGAGCTTTAATTTCCATTGTCCTGGCCGTTACAAAACAGAGAACGGCAGCTTTAACGGTCAGGCGACTTTCGTCAAAAGCTGCCTTTGTTTTCGACCGTGTTACACGGCCCGGGAATCGGTTTCCAGGAGACGTGGCAACCCCCAAAATATAAACGGTCAAGGTTCAGGTCTTCCCCGGACTCCTCGTGCGCCTTATCGCAGAGAAATTATTTAGATAATAACTGCAAAAAGAGAACAAAAGCCCCAAAGAAAGAAATAAAGAAAAGAGAACCGAGATGTGGCCACGATGCGGACAGCTTTCGTTTATGTTTTCAGTTGGGCCCCACCAATGTACGACAATGTCAGACGGACCGGCACTGAGGGAGGTTTTGGATGGATCAGACCAGAGAGAATACCCCGTGGTGACAGTGGGGCCAGCATCAGGTCCCAGTCCACCCCATCGGGCCCCACCAACCAGGGCGCCCCCCACCACACCGGGGGATAAAAAACAACTATTTCGGGTGCTGAAGGGCCCACCGTACGAGGACGGAGACTTCCGAAATTACCAAATTGCCCTCCCTCTCCTTCTCTCTCTTCTTTTTTGTTTTTTTATCAGTTTTTCTAATTCTAAATTCTCAATTATTCGAACATTTCTTAAGGCTCCTATTCTCATTCTGATTACAACTTCAATCAGTCTCCCTCTCTCCTTTCCCCTCAAATACAAAGTGGGGTGGTTTAGGCATGAAATTGGGGATCCCAACCCGTGGGAGGGTCGGGTGGCGGGCTTCTACTAGGACTTTGAGAAAAGTGGTCTGGTTTGGCCCGGTTGGAACCCGGTCACAACCTGTTATTGAACAAGTCTATTATCAACTAATATGAGCTAAATTGGCAGTGATTTGTGTACTTCTCCTTTTAGTTTGTTTGCTTAACAATTAACATTAAGGGTCTGGCGTTGAAACTTGAAAGGGGAGTGGATGGAGAACAAAAGCTCTCGTTGGATTATCAGCCGGATGTCTAAAACAAATATTTTTATTCTCCTCCCCAAAAGAACAAGGGAAAAAAGAATAAAAAAAATCAACTTCTTTAGCTACAAGGTGGAGAGAAGGACGGTGTTCGTTGGAACAGAGAAAATGGACGCAAGGGCAGATTTCCATTTTTGATTATTTTGTTGAAGACAGGAGATTGGCAGTGGCACACATCATGGCCTCGGCCCACATTGATTTTTTTTTTTTTGGGTCGCAAAAAGTAGTTTTGAAACTCGCGAACCAGCTATAAAAGCTGGTTGGTGTCTAGCCATCTAGGACGATCGCGATTGGGTTTGGTGCCCACCTCAGACCAAAATTTGCCATTTATGTGTAAATATTTTTCGAATGCGTTGTTGAATCTGTCATTGAAACGACAAGAAGAGTTTTAAGTGAAACGAGGGAAAAGATGTTGTCTTTAATGCTTTACATTTATTAAAAGAGAGCGGGGCGCGTCTCTCTTGTCCTATAGCTGGGGCAAAGTTGGTCCGTTCAGACTCCTAGTAGCTTTGCCAGCATCAACTCGATTTCCTTTTCAGAGTAACAGTAAAATAAAAATGCCTAGACTTCTAGCCCCAGTATTCAAATAAAATATGATGATCTCTCCCTTCTTATCTTTCCTTCTTCTCTTTTCTTCCCCTTTGTGTGATGTGAAGCCGAGTGGAGTGTGGACAGATACAGGTTTGGAGTCTGACATTTGTTTTCAGTCTCTCGCTGGTCACCCTGGAATTAGAGTGTGCGTTGCCAAATCCATCGCACCAAGCTTTTTATGGTGAATAAAAATATGATCCATGTTCAACAGATTAAAACAAAAACGATAAAATAAAATCTACTTCTTTAATCCAGAATAATCAAAATCCAATCCAATCCTCCCCAATTGACAAAATCTACTAACGGAGATAGTAGGTGGACAAAGTAGGTCTTGTCTAAAAATTTTTAATATAAAAAGCCAAATATATAATATTTTAAAATAAAATATATTGTATTTTAAAAAAATACATCATCTTGTGAAAAGTTTGTATTATTTATTTTTTTAAAAGAAAATAAAAGAAATTGGGGACAGTGACCGTGGCCCCAACTCGTCCGTGATGCTTAAGTAATAAAAACCTGAGAGGGAAAGGAGCAAGTAGTCCATGAAATGAAAAGATGCCCTTGGCTGTCCTGCCATTCTGTTCAATGCTTTTTATTTGGGTCCTTTCTGCCTGTCTAAAGTACAAATCAAAATCTACAACACAGGAGATCCTAATAAGGCAAAACAAGGAACAACTAAAGGAAATAGATTAAAAGAAAAAAAGAAAGAGAACATTAATTGATTGATTTTTTAATAACTGCATACCAAACACCTGCGCGCAATGCATTGGCATCGAACTAGTATCTTCTTCATTTTCTTAATTTTCTATTATTTCCCGTTCACTTTTCCCGGAAAATTTTGCCTTGGGAAAGGCCTAGAAAATCTAAACCATTAAATTAAAGCCTCAATGGTAGCCTCCCTTGCCGTTTGACACACAGGACACGAATCAAGAAAGGGCGCACAAGCTTTGCACGAACAGAGATGCCTACAAGGAATGAACAACGCACGAATTCCTAGAATTACAGCCTTTGCATAACATCGCCTTCTTCATCGTCAGCTTTCTTGCCCTGTGTTCCTCACTGTCCCCTTCTTCGTTCTCAAGGTCATCATCATCAGCCAAGCCTCTGACAGCCCTTTGCTCTGCTTCCATTTCCCAGTTCACATCACAGCACGACTCTGCGTCCTCGGCTTCATTGTGAAAGCAACAAGATGCAGCCTTTTCCCTTACTTGTTCGATTGTGTTGTTGAGAGAGACGATCATGGTTTCGTGTTCTTGCACCACTCTCTGCCACGTCATGTTCTCAATCTCTAATCTCCTCAATTGGTCTTCGAGCTCCATTCTTCTCTTGGCTGCCTGTGCTATCTCCTCATCTTTTTGCCTCATTAGAGGCAGTGCCTTCGATTCTACTGTCCTGCACAACAATGCAACTTGCCTCTTTCTCTGCTCTTGCAATAGAAACCTCAATCGCTGATCCTGTTTTGCAAATACAACATTAATAAGAGTAAGAAATTAGTCGACCCAAAGATTGAGACACCCTTAAAGATTGACTGATATGTGTCCTTACCTGCACCCTGACATAGTGATCCATTTCTTGTGTTTGCTTCTGATCAAGAGCAACCATGTTTTGATAATAGGACATTCGCGGACTATTGTTGCTGTAATTCTGTTTCAAAGTAGCCGAAGATACAAGAGAACTGTTGTCAAACCAAAGATTCTGATCCCTTTCCCACTGTTGGTCTAATTGATCTTGTAACTGCGGAATGCCGTAATGTTGTTGTTGTAGCTGCTGCTGTTGATTCTGACAGTATTGAAATTGCTGTTTTTGTTGTTGAACATTGAAACAGGAATTGTTGAACACTCCACAGCCATTATCCATCCAATCCTGAGAACCCCGCCAGGGAAATTGCGCTTGAATTGCCATCTTCCTCCAAATAAATAACAAGTTTAATAAACAAAATCCACGCGAGACCCCCTCCAGCAAACCAGAAAGCCAAAACCGAAACAAAAGCAAACCACTTTCTCTCTCAAGCCCTTCATCTTGATAAAAACGCAACCGATGATGCTTCTCTTAACATATATATCATCAACACCAAATCGCAACAAACACACCCTCTTTCTATCTTTTTTCTACTGTCGCCAATAAGGGAAGAACGATACACACAAACACTCGGAGAAAAAACATAACAGACAACAGATGACGCGGTCGCAGGAGAGGTGGGTATTTATATAGGGAGGCGATGGGGTGTTAATTAATTATTATATATCGAGAGAGGGAGAGGAGATTATAAAGTAACTGCAATATACTTGAAAAGGGAAGACAGGAGAGACCAGTGTGGCATACAGTACTTTTTGTTTTGTTTTGTGTTGTTTTTTTTTTTTTTTTCTGGTTCCTTATTGAATTAATTACACGAGGTGTGGATTTTCTTTGCAACAATGTCTCTCTCGTAAGTCCATTATTTATTATTTAATAACATCGCATTTTTAGAGAGTTAGAGATAGAGATGTGTGGGGGAAGCGGTAAGCAGCGACGTATGCATGCAGATTTTGTGACTAAACTATCGGGTCAGAGATATCAGAGGCGTTCGTTTGGTATTGAATTGAATAATAACACCAGAAGAGAGAAAGAGAAATTAAAGCAGGATCTGAGAGAGAGAGAGAGAGAGGGAGAGGGAACTCATACTCATAGATTTGTCAGTTTGGTCATTTGGAAAGCCTGACGAATAGGATTCTCTTATTTGTTTATTTTTAGGTAAATACAATTAAAACCACACAATCTTTAATTTGTGGGGGGGCGCCATCGTTGATTGTGCTTTTGACAAAGCCAGAAAAGGTGACATCGCACTGTTTTGGGTATCCTTTTACTAAATGGGCAAGTTGTGAACTCCTCCTTGGGTCATTGAATGCCACAACAAAACAACCGCCACGACACAACAAAAGTGTCATTGAATCAATCCACGAAATCGGTGTGTGTGTGTGTGTGTGTGTGTGTATCCATTTGTCCTTTTCCTTCCAATTCACAGAAGAGTAAATAAGGAATTTATCGCAGTGCAAATAAGGAAAGTTGTTGCCATATCATCTCCTAAATAAATTAACAAGCGTTTTCTGTAATTATTCCTACATAATTTTTTCCCTGCACCGTTTCCTCGCTCCTGGAAATGTGTTTACATGGGAAACGTTATCATCCGGCAACACTTGAAATCAAATAAAGTAACAAAATTAGACCCTGATCGGCTCCGAAAGAATACAAGAAAAAGGAAAGATCAGGGTTCCGTTTCTTTTCCTTCTATCAAGCGAACTGTAATCGTACCTTACATATGCAGATTAGGGACTTGGTAAATACCTTGTGCGTTTTTTTAAACCATTATTTCTCCAGGCTGCATGGTCTTAGTTACCAAATGTGGCAATCTAATTTTTTGTAAGCACGAGGCACCGACCCTAAAATTATTATATCGTATTTTTCCAATCAGAAAAGCAATAGATATTTGATTTTCTAAGCATTTAAATTAGTAACACTCTCTCTCCTCTCCTCCTCGAATCTTTTCTTTTTTTTTTCTTCCCTTGAATTGGATAATGCATCCGTAGGTTAACTGGGTTGTAATGTAATCAGAGGAAGAAAGACATATTAGTCCTTTGTACGCTGTAGTGTACAAGAAATGGTACACAACTGCTGATGGGGCTTGAGGGGGCCAAATGCCAAACGTGGTACTTTGCTCCAAGTTAAGGCTTGGTGGGGCAGTGCGCGTCCTGGAGCAAGGGTTTTTGGGGTTTTTCAAAATAATAATAATAAATAAATAAATAACAGCGTGTGTACATCTATCTAGATATTCAAATACTTGGGGTAGGAAAGTAAGAAATTTGACCCGAGCATCTCGTCGAAGTTGGAATTAATAACGAACTTCCAAAAACATCAAATTTAACACAATTTGTTTTCTAATACAATACGTCAGCGTTGGCCAAACAGAAAGCAATACCAAACCCTTCCTCTTTTCACGGTAATACTCGCAGTGAAAATACATATTTCCATAGTTGATGTAAGTGGTAAATCCATTTCTTAACGAAGTGTGGGGTCTTGGAGCTTAATTTTTCTTTTTGGAGATTAAGTTTTACTATTAAAGAGGAAAGAAGCAAACGCTCAAAGAAGCATTCTTGAACGAATCAGGAAAGAATGCAATTTTTGAACTAGAAAGTGAAAATAACAAACTTTTTCTAATCGACTTTACATTTATAGTACACAAAACGGCTTAGCAATTGCAAAATTGTTGAGCGACAAGTCCTCCAGTCTCAATCTATCTGTCTCCCATTTTAATTGATGAGACAAAAATTCAAAAGAAATTCAATCTGAGTTAGCGCTCCTCCCACTTGCATGAAGAGCCATCAGAATAAAAAGCTGATTGGGGTCGCTTCCAACAGAGTCCAAAGCTCGGAACTCTATTATTACGTGACACTATTTGCAGCAAATTGAAGATTAGGTGTGTTGTACAAGCTGGGCTGGCCACGTGATCAAGGTTGCTTTTTTTTTTTTTTTTTTTTTTTTTAAAATTATTATTATTATTATTTTGAAATACTGTTTTAGTGCTAAATGATGATGCTTATTTGTCTTCCATAATTGAGTCCGGGTGGGCGGCTGGCTGGCTGGCTGGCCGGCCGGGCGGATGGTTGGATGGATGGATGGATTATTCGGAGGCTCTTCCTTCCACGTCGCAGCCTATCACACGAGCATTTTACCAAAGTGGACATGCACTTTTGTGAGTTTCCCTATTTCCCTTGCGATGGGGGACGTGTTGAATTAGACGGGCAAGTGTGAAAGCTTCATGGCCCCTCCCAACGCGTTGGCTAGTTGAATTTGATCTTCTCTTTTAGACTGAAAATTCATTGTCGATTTCACCAAGAAAATGGTATAGCCATCTTCCTAAGAAATTCCGTAAGATTGTCCATACAGGTGGCTAATTCGTAAGACATTAAAAACACGTATCATACTCAAAACAAATCAAATTCAACTTACTGCCTCAAAAAATCAAAGAACGTCAACGAATTCCTTCTATTGCCATTGAATTTTATGTTTTTGGTCTCGATGATGGGTTGTTGAAATTGCGTGTTACAATCTCAATTGAAACTGCCATTTATGTCCTTTTTTTTTTTTTTGTTTTTAATAATATCAGTAATATTGGCCTCAGAAGTCTTAAACGTACAAATTCATCATAACTGAATTGACAACTTGTGTATGCAGCAGTCTTCGCATTGAAATGTTATGGGGTTTTTGGGTCGGGGAGGGGGGGGGGGTTGGTATTGGGTTTAAAACGATTAAAGAAACCGTGTTTTTACCAAAGAAAAAAAAGCATGTTTGCATAAGAAAATTAGCGCATACACCCAAAGTCATCAAAATCTCTATCCCGTTTCGTGCAGGGGGGGATTAATGCATCCTTATCCCCGAGCACAAGTTGGGATTGCATTGTTAAAAGATAAGTCTCTTTCGCCCAATATAAACACACACTTAGGTTCTGGTAAGAACTAAGAATGAAGTTTTTAAGAGAAATTACAGCACAATTTCCAAATAAATACCTCCAGATTATTGCAAAACGTGGAATGTATTTTTGAAAACAATTAGAGTAATTAACTATTATTAATTTGCATATAAAAAGGTTAAATGTGCCATGGAAACGGAATCAAATGATGACAAATTGCCAGGAAAGTGATTGTTACCATGCACATTTCCACGCGCAACCTCACACACCCCAATCGACAGATCTCGATCCTCATCCTCTCTTCTACTGATTTCAATCGAAAGGACATTTGCCTGGCCAATGAGCCAATGCCCACCAAACACACCCACAAATGGGGTTCAAGCTCCCCACTTTGGACGGTTACAATGGATCCCAAATCACGGAAATTGATCCACCTCAGCAAAGATTCTAATCAAGATCCACATGTAAGTCTACTGGAAAATCCATTTCCACAGTTGCCTAAACCCCTTTTTTTTAATCGCTAGTTATACACAGTGCAATGCAATGGTCCTTTATCTTTTTGGTTTGTTTTTATTTTTTTAGAATTGAAAACAAGGTCTCCGTCTGCACTTGCCATGAAAGTCGAGAGGAATCATAGTGGGAAATTTAAGCATATGGTGATGGTGGAAGTGGGCCCGTGTGCCGCCCACCTACCATGACCCCCCATTGTGTCAGTCACCTTCCTTTGCTTCTACTTTTGGGCGGCTCTTGGCGCAAATCATGTGACAGGAATTCTGAAAAGCACCAATGCAAACATTACACAACACTAACCCTGCAAGCTGGCTCGTGTAACAAAATGATTGAACAATTCTTAATTTTAGGATTAAAATTTAAAATTTTAATCTTTACAAACCATAAGATGAAATAAAAATAACACTACACAATAATAACGCATCGACACATACACCCACCATTCTCTTTGCCTCTCTCCCCCGATAGGAAGGTGGTTGCATTATTAAAGGCGTGTAGATGTGGGTGGGGATGCAAAAATCCAAAGCCCATTTCTCGTATTTGGTGCCACAAAGTCTTTCGCCGCAGTTTCTTAACTACTTCTCTCCTTTCTTTTTTTTTTTTTTTTTCTTTTTTCTTCGCTATTGATAAAGTGGATGTTGACGCATCTCTGGGTCTTGCCCCCCTAACAGAAGAACCCCACCTTATCAATGCTTTGCATGTCTAGTTCTTTTCAAAGCAATGGTTTGCCTTTTGATCAGGCAAAATGCAAGTTGATGGCTTTATTAGTGGACCTCAGCATAGTTTATTGGAGTCACAAGTGGGGTTTACTGTTCCATTAACGTTGGAGGTAAGTCTCCAAACATATTTATGGACCCAATGTTCCGTGGTGTGTGAAATAAACATGTGTTTGGTGAACAAATAAAAACAAGGACGCACGTGCTTAACACCAACAATCAAAGCAAATTCAACTTACCCCAAGATTAGATCTTGAATAATTAGTCACTTTGAACATGTAATTAATTTGACCACAAATACAGTGCAATGCACTATTAAACTTACCCAAAGACTTCTTGTTGGTATACATTGACATTTATTTTGGGAACAGTTGTTGACTAAATTTTGAACTACCCCGGAAATTTCAAGTTGCCTACATATATCACTGTTGGTGCGTATATCTGGTTCTTCGTTTTGAATTTAAGGTGAGACAGGTTTTCCGGATCCTGATTCAGTTACTCAACAATGTGAATTCCTGTCCCGTCATTAGTGGGAACAAATATACGAATCATTAATTCTGATTACATAAAAGATAATGATAAAAGGAAAATTATGGTTATTGATTACAAGCAACAACGCATTTTCCTCGAAGACTCTAGCATGCACTCCTGATTAAACCTAATCTTCGGAACAATCCAGTGCCTGCCGACCCAATTCAGCATGTCATGCCATATTGATCCGAGCAATAAGAAATTGTCTTTGTCATGTTGAAAAAAAAAAAAAAAGCTTGGCTTTGTCGAGCCGAAGCCATCATTAATTACCTTTGCGGATGCTCTAATCGATCGTAATTATATCCGACTTGACTTTTTTGGCAATAGATAGTGGGGAGGGGGCATCGTAGGTGGTGGGGTCCTTTTTGTTTTTGGTGAAACTGAATATGTCATCCAGTAACACCGACAATTTCATGAGATACAAAATCCAGATAAAATTAATTAATCATGCAATTCCAACGGCCATATGGGTGCTATAAAAAAGAGTCTGTATTATTATTATTATATTGTTGGCCTGGCCCACACAAACAGATGACTATAGGTTGGATGGAAAGAGGCTGAAAATATTGCGGTCTTCGTCGAAAGAGGCTGGCTGCTGCTATATTGAGATAGAGGGATTTAATTGTCACGAGCCCAGGGGCTACATGACAGTGGCTGGTAAAAGATACCCACCAAGCAAAGCCACCATTTTACGAAAATTGAAGTCTGACCACCTGCGCGGCGGGTGACACGCTCGCGATGCTCACAGGATGAACCGCGGAGTACTGAGACCACCTGCCATCGAGTGGTCACGGGACCACCAGAGTCCCTCTCGTGGACAAATAAAAAAAAGTATGGAGCAGGGCAAGTTTGTCCCCACCGGGACCTGAGTAGGAGTGGGCTATAAAAAGAGGTTGTGGGTATGTGCATGATCTTATGTACAAAAACTAAGCTTTGTTTGTTCCAATGTTTGTCTCTTTTTGTGCAGCGGCCACATAATTCTTGTACTCATAAAGTATTATTATTGTTCGATTTGATTTATTAGACAGGACATGCTACTGTTACACGTGGAATCATATGTGGAGGGGTAGGAACATATAGAAAAATTTATGATTCCGTATCATATCAGGCTGCTTAATATTTAAGGATGGATCTATTATGTACTGGAGACCCACTAGCGAGACATCTTAGCATTATTGCATACATAGACTCTACAGATGTAACTAGATTATTGATTCAATTCCAACGCTGGTCTTGTTCAATATATATATATATATATATATATATATGTAACGCTAGAAAGTCCAAAACCTAGACAAAGGTGGAGGGCTCAGTTTTTATAATGGTTGTCATTGAATTAATATAATGATTTCCTTGTGTACATCATTGTGGCAGCTAACCTAGTGCAATATATTGTCACCCTCTTATTTGATACACGAAATAAACAAGGCTCCACTCCTTGCCTAACACGGTTGATGTGGCGTGTGGGGCCTCTGCATGGGTCCTATACTCTTTTTTTTTTTTTTTTTTTTTTTTTAAAGAGAAAAAAAAAAACATGCAACTTACATATAATTAAGATTGCTAGCGATGACAATTTTTTGATAGTTGCATGTACAATTGTTTTTTATTCATCTTCTAAATTTTATATTAATTATTTTCTAATCATATTTTAAAAAAAAAAATATTCACAAAACATCCTCTCTCGCTAAGCAACTTTTTCCAATAAAGAATAGTTGTAACTATTCACAAACATCCTCTTGGGGTACGTTCCGTCGCCAAAAAGGCATCTTCTTTGATCGCGTCAATCAAAAAATATTTGACATCCCCTTGGCGGTGCCTAACAAAATTGTACGAGTCCCTTCTGATGAAGGAAGGGGAGAAAAAAAAAAAAAAAAAAACAAACAGCTTGGGGGTACATGTACATTTTGAGTTAATCAAGTGTACTCTCAATCCCCTATTAGCAAGTGGATAAATCATACTTGGAGACACGGTAACTTATATTATGAATACATATTCGAATTTCAAATTTCCTCAATGTCCAACGGCATTGTCTATTTCCCATCTGGATTGTGAAATCCAAATTGAACAACCTAATTGGCCAGTCTCGAACTCGTTCCATCAATTCTACAAAATTTTAACGATTCTGATCCTTTTGTCTGTAACGTCGAACTCTCAGTGTCTGCCCTCTTCCTCGCAAGGGGAAGGAACTTTGGTTAGATGTGACCCATGTCAGGGGATTTCACACTCTGGCACGTTGGAGACCGACACACGCAAGTCATTTGAAGTGTCGTTTTTGGATGACTCCCATGCCATCTTTTTCAGTTTTTCTAACATGGGCCTCTTTCAGAGGTGAAAACGTCTTGAAGCAGGACAAAATGCTTTCAGTTTCGGTGCTTCCCGTGCAAGTTTTGACTCCATAAAATTGGTCCATAACTTTTTCGTGGTAACATTTCTTGTGCTTTTTCCAATTTTTGACTTGGTTCGTGTTTCCAAGAAGCTCCCATCTCTCTCTCTCTCTCTCATCTACCTTCGTGGTGGGTATACGATTCGAGGGATGGGTTTTCAAGGCACTTCACTTTTCTTGGGCAAGTGTATTTAGAATCTTGTCATCAATGGACAATCTGGTCATCGCATCAATTCAAACATATCCCCCTGAAGCTGAGAGGGACAGGTCTGGCTGCCGTGTAACTTGGTGTCCGGATTTCATAATTGTTTGTGGTTTGGATCCTTCCGTGTGATCAGCGAAACGTCTAAGATTTAGATTTGAATCAACAAAACTTTTGGAAAACGCAAATGGGTCAAGGCCTGGAAATCAATCAAAGCCAAGACTCAAGTACTTTATTTTATGCCTATCTTTCTAATCTGACTAAACCGTGTATTAATTAAAAAAGAAACAATTTTGGTAGTAGTCACAACATGCAATTGCAACGTATTCAAGTAAACAATTTTGGTAATAGTTATGATATTGATATATTTAATGACATCCTTTGGTTAACCTGCTCAATTTCTCTTCTTTGGGTTCAGGCTTGTGGAAAATTTTAAAGCCTAATGTTATGTAAATTATAAGTTCTAGTCTAATATAACATGGTCAACTAGAATCATTGATATATTTTTTTTTAAATATCTCGTGATTATATTCCTTAAGGGTATCAGCTGTGACATAAATGCACGAAATAATTGAAATGACTATAAGCAAATTGTCATCTCCCAATATATGTAAAGTTGCATTCTTAAAGCAACCGAGGGTCAGGTCTGATCCTGTGCATGGGCCTCCGGATTTGTGTCATCAGAGCTAGCCTGGGCCTGGATCCAAGCTCCGTGAGACCATGTTGAAGGCATATATGTGTGTGCCCCAGTGAAATCGAGCCTACCCCATAAGCCTGTAATTTTTGGGCTGCACACTGAGCCTTGACTTTCATCTTAGTCCATGATTTTTTTTTTTTTTTGGTGCAAGCCCCCGAAGATTACACGGACCAAACTGTAGCGCTTTTCTCACTACGTGCATCCCATCCCATTCGGCATGCTCGCCTGGAACCCTCTGGCCAATACCCAATTAAACGGAAAACAATAATGACTGCTGAAAAGCATGTACGGAAGTCTTAACTTTATTTGTGTAGGAAATTAAATATCCGTTAACTTTCTTTTATTATTTATTCATTCTCAAGATTTAAGGTTTCGGCAATTTTATTAAACAGAACAGATGACTGATATCTGAATGTGCCATTATTGGAATATTATGTGCCTCACGTGATTATTCGCGTGGAGGACACAGCAATTTCTTTGCCAACTACAAGTAATTAAATGAAAAAAAGACAAAAAAAAAAAAAAAACATTTTTTTCGAACAATTTAAATCATCACTTTGCATGAAAATTGTCAGGGTGATCGCGGAGGAGGGGTACAGTTAGCGGACTCATAGTAGAGCAAATCCCATTGGAATCCCGTGCATCCATGAATGGATTTTAGACAGTATGGAAGTCCGAATTCCTGGGGCCTTCCTCAAACAATCATTTAAGTTCAACTCAAAGATGGGCTAGGTCTAACATGGCCCAAAAATGTATGGAGATTTTACTTTGACTTGCATGCACGGAATTCCATGACTGTCCACGGTAGGTGTATCCGAGCCACACCACATCACTTAATCGCTATGATTGTCGGTTGAGCGTTTTTTGTTGGGTCTACTTGCATACTCTCCTGTCAGACATACACATGCATACTGTGATAACAAAAGAAACTAAATGCAGTTATAATAATATTTATTACGATATGGTGTAACACCCCATTCATGAATTGCAAATTACCTATTAAACATTTATTCTTTTTTTTTCGATAACAAAAATAACGTATGATGTTTAAGTATTTTAAATAAAAATGGGAACTTGGTATTGAAAACCGACAAAGTATTAACAACCGACCCGGCAATTCACGTTCAAACGGTCAATCGAATACCTTATGATAAAAGATTCGCATATTTAAATCAGTGAGATTTTTTTGGTTTTGGCCATTTCTTTCATTTATTTATTTTAAAAAAAGTTTATTTATAAGCTGAGATGTGGACGAAGGAAGTCAAGATTTGAAAGACGTGGAGGAGGCACAACCGAGGACGGTGGAAGGATGAAAGAAGCTACCTACCAATCCATCACCCGCGGCTCATCCAACGTCCGAGCTGCTCCCGATTGTGCCTCTCCAAAGATATAAAGGCCATGGCCCCAGCCCGCGGCGTGAGAAATCAAATATTCAAACAAAGTTGATTGATCTCTGTTTGTTTCGGAACGTGGGCCTCGCATTTTAAGTCACCGCCCAAATGGCAAAGGGTCCCACCGGTCGGTGCTTGGGTACCATCGCCGAACATGACCCTTATCGAAAACAGAAGTTTAAATACCCATTCTCTTCAAGACGCGTGGCGGTCTATTACTTTTCAGCGACCTCCTCAATGCAGCTGTGCTGTAGTAGATAACAGCGTAGAACTCTTTTTCAATGGGCTTATTATTACCTTTGTGTCGCATTGCACACTTATTGTCGTTTCCTTTGTACAATATCGTTGTGATTCTTCCGCTGTAAGAAGAACGAGAAGGAAAAAAAAAAACAAAAGCAAAATGGGTGCTCTTGATCATTTCTCCGATCTCTTTGATTGTTCTAGTGGCAGTTCCAAGCTCAAGAAACGCAAGCAATTGCAGGTACCCCATGTGCCTTCTGATTACTCTCTCTATAAATGTATATATTTTCTATTTGGTGTTTATTAAGAATTTTGACAAGATCTATGTTCTGTTAGAGGCTAGTTTTTGTCCCCCTCCCCCTCCTCCTCCCGTGTTCCCTTTAAAGTTTCCATGTTGCTTCATTGAATAATACGAACTTGGTGAAGCTTTACCAAATCCCATGTCAGCGTGGATCTTTCTTTTTTTTTTTTTTGTATTTTTTTGGTTTTTAATTCTAATGATTGCCGTTTTCCCCACTTTGTTTCTCGTTGGAGCTAACCCATCTATAGCCTAAAGTCACTGTCCCCCTTCCTCTCCCCCCCCCCCCCCCCCCCCCAAAAAAAAAAAAAACACTTTGTTTTTTCACACAGGTCACCTCCTCCCCATCGTTACTTGTCCGAGCAGCGTGTACTTTCTTAAAATGAGTTAGTCTGAGTACAGGTTTTGTCAAGCTGTATCTACTGTAGTACCAACTCCATAATCATTCATTTGGAGGTCTGTGCTTAGGGTCCCATCAAAAATTGAATCGGAACATGGGCACGAAAGGACTCGCTTTTGTCTTTTGGCCAAAGTTAACGACAGCGGAGACACGGAAAGTGCTCCCTGGAGTGCTTTTGTGGCAGTGGCGTAGCAGCCCAAACGTTATTATTATATACCAACTAGTCAGATCCACCACACGCCTAATAATTTTGTGAGATATTTATATAAATGACTCAATAACTCAAGTGATTTTAGTCACCCGTAAAGCACTTTTTTGGTCCAATGTACTCGTTCATTGATTGCCACGTAACGTTCGTTTAATCTGATTTAATGCCGTTGCTTGATTTCGTGTGATCAGACGGTGGAGGTGAAGGTCCGAATTGACTGCGAAGGATGCGAGCGCAAGGTGAAGAGAGCGTTGGAGGGGATGAAAGGCGTGAAACAAGTCGACGTGGAACGCAAGGCCAATAAAGTGACAGTCGTTGGATACGTGGAACCCTCCAAGGTGGTGTCCCGCGTGGCTCATCGGACGGGTAAGAAGGCTGAGCTGTGGCCATACGTGCCATACGATGTGGTGGCCCACCCCTATGCCCCTGGGGTCTACGACAGGAAGGCCCCGGCAGGGTACGTGAGATATGCCGAGGACCCACAAGTGTCCCAGCTCGCACGTGCCAGCTCCACCGAAGTCCGCTACACGACTGCTTTCAGCGACGAGAATGCTCAAGCCTGTTCCATTATGTAATTAAATTTTTATTTTTTTGCTAGTTTGGTTTTGGGGCTATCAAAATTTTATTCGGGCAAGTATCATATATTTAATGTCGCGTTCTTTTTCTTTTTTTTTTTTTTTTTTTTTTATGTTTCTAAATTTCGCTTATATTATCTGGCTTGATCTATTTGATGTAAACAATGTTGTGAACTTTTTTGTAAAAATTAAGTTTGTTTGTTCGCTTGTTTGTTCTTTTTTTACCACATTGTTACTCGAATTTCGTGGCTAAAGTGAAAGAATAGGTCTTTAAAAAAAAAAAAAAAAGAAGTAGAAAAACAAAAGTCCTTATCTTCATTTTTATTATTGGCAGGGTTCTTGTTTCGTACAGACATTAATGTAAGTACACGACCACTAAGACTATTAGTACTAGAAGCAGTTGAGTGCATGTCCAAATCATTAAACGAAGTGTGCGTCCCCTCACACCTTTCATTGCGTTTATATGTTTTCTTTTCGAGGTTTCCTTACCCATTACCTCGTCAACAGACACACACAAAAGAAAAAAAAAAAAATCGTCAAATTTAATTATAACCAATAAGAGGGCCATAATTTGTGGGTGCAGGGGCACACTAGATCACGAGGACTGCCATTTTGGCGGGAAACAGGACCCATAAGCTAAAAACACCGCCAAAAACCGAAAAACAAAATAGAGGGATCCTTTCCGTTATCCACCAACAACTCTATTAGGCATTCACGCAAACGATTTGAATACAAGAGAGAAAAAAAAAAAAAAAAGGGAAAAAAAAGTTCAAGAAATTGGAAAGTAAGCAAGAAATGGCAGGGGGAGGGGTAGCAGAAGAAGAGGGGCAGCAGCAGGAGATGGGGCCGGAGCAGCTGGACGAGGAATTCGCTGTCTGGAAGAAGAACACGCCGTTCCTCTATGACCTCGTCGTCTCTCACCCTCTCGAGTGGCCCTCTCTCACCGTCCATTGGGTCCCTCTATCGGCCCCACGGCCCCACCCTTCTGGCCCTTCTTCTTTTGCCGTTCACAGGCTGGTCCTCGGCACCCACACCTCCGACGATTTCCCCAACTTCCTCATGATCGCCGACGCCGTCCTTCCCGTTGGCGACGCCGCAGGAGCCAAAATTGATCCCAAGTCTGCAGATTCTGTCGTTCCTAAGGCGAGTAACCTACTGGGTGTTTTCCTGGTTCAAATCACGCGCTGAATGATTCTAAAGGAATCATGGGTTTCTGATGTTACTGTCTGATTTCTGGTCTTGTTTTAGAATTTTTTGTGTCCGGGTTTTATTCTGTGTTTAATTTTACATTCCGAAAAGTGAGTTTATGACGCATTCGTGGGAAAAGTATTTTGTGCGTGCCAAATGTTCGATGAAATGAATACTTAAAATGTTAGCTTACGTTTTGATTTCAGAAAGTTATAAGTCGACAAAACTGCCATTTATTTTCATCACTCGTTGTTAATAGTGACTGGCTCTTTGTTTTGAACTTGATTTTGCGATGTAATTTATGGGCTAAATTGCTAGCTAATGATGCAATTTTAAAAAATAATGTCTTTTGTTTTTGCAGTTGTTTCCCTTTGGATTTTAAGTGCTGATAATGGTTGTCTGTTGGTAGGTGGAAATAACTGAAAAGATTCGTGTTGATGGAGAGGTGAATCGGGCGCGATGCATGCCACAGAACCCAACTCTTGTTGGTGCAAAGACGAGTGGCTGTGAGGTGTGCGTGTTTGATTATATGAAACAGGCGGAGAAGCAACGACGGGATAGTTGTGATCCTGATTTGAGGTTGAGGGGTCATGAGAAAGAAGGGTATGGGTTGTCATGGAGTCCCTTTAAGCAGGGTTACCTCCTCAGTGGTTCACATGACAGTAGAATATGTTTGTGGGATGTGTCTGCCATGCCTCAAGATAAAGTGCTTGATGCAATGCATGTTTATGAGGTAGTCACAGAAGTTTTCTTTCTTTCTTTCTTTCTTTCACAATGCTAATTCTTTCAGTAATGTCTTGCATTAGACTGCTAACTGCCTGAACTTGAGTTCTTGCAGGCTCATGAAGGTGTGGTGGGAGATGTGGCATGGCACTTGAAGAATGACAACTTATTTGGTTCTGTTGGGGATGATTGTTGCTTAATTATTTGGGACTGCGTGCAAATCAAACCCAACAATCTGTTAAAGCTCATGAGAAAGAGGTGAGTGCAACAATCTTATCAGAAAATGCCACTGAGACCTTGAAAATCTGTACAATAGGTGAAAGATTAAGTGGGAATATGCCAGGAGTGATGGGGGCTGACTTTCCATCTATGGCATCGTCTTGCTATGGCTAATATCTATTTCAGCATATAAGCTAGATGCCTGTCAATGTTTGTGTATGTTAAAGATGCTGCTGTCATACCTTGGCAATGAAGAGTCTGTGTGTATGCTATATTGTTAGCTGCCAATTACTCAGTGACCAATGAGTAACAAAAATAGATTTTCATCCCGCAGAAAAACTATTCACATGTGAATCTGTGCTGATCATTTCTTTTTGCTGGATTTTAATGTGATGTCATTTCTTGTTCCTTTAGGTCAACTATTTATCATTCAATCCATACAACGAATGGGTTTTGGCTACAGCCTCTTCAGACACGACTGTTAATCTGTTTGATATACGGAAGCTAACTATGCCACTGCATGGATTAAGTGGTCACACGTATGTCCTCTGCCTTTCTTGTACATGTTGTGCCTTAGTACCATGATTTACGTGTGTTTATGCCTGATCATATCTGAAATGCAATTTCCCTTGTCTTTTAATGCATGATTAAAATTTAATTGACTTTCACCATTCTTGCATGCTAAGATACTTGACTGTGGTCACAAAGTAGAAAAGTACAATTAGAAATGTACATCTTGAAAATTGATCTCTTTTGTGCAATTGACCTCAATTTTGTAATTTTCTTTTCTCACTACATGACCCGACTTCTATCATGCCAAAAAGAATGATTTTTCAGTGTTTGTTGCTTGGTTATTTTTGGCAAAACGTTGATTCTTTGTCACTGGGTTTACAATACTGTTGTCTAAACGTATGTGAAAGCAAGAGCACATCAAACATTCATCGCTATATATTCCCTTACAGGGAAGAGGTATTCCAAGTGGAATGGGACCCCAACCATGAAACAGTGTTAGCATCGTCGGCTGATGACAGGAGACTGAACGTTTGGGACCTGAACAGGTACAGTCTCTGCATGTCCATGGTTTTTTTCCCTTTATTATCGTCTGTGTTTTTATTTAATCATTTGAATGCCTAGGCCTGTATATACTAATCAGCTATATTGCAGTACACGTGTGAGTCAATATTCACCTTGTCTGACTAAGATCGTAATGCTTTCAGGATAGGGGAGGAGCAGTTAGAGTTGGATGCTGATGATGGCCCTCCCGAACTTCTTTTCTCTCATGGAGGTCATAAGGCCAAGATATCAGATTTTTCCTGGAACAAAAACGAGCCGTGGGTTATTTCAAGTGTGGCCGAGGACAATACTCTTCAGGTGTGGCAAATGGCGGAGAGTATTTATCGTGACGATCAGGACATGCTAACTTCTGATGACCTTTCATAGATTCATATTAGGCGGGCAAATGGCTTGGAGTATTCTAGCTCTGTCCTGTAGCTTTTGATAAGAGTTATAACTGCTAAACTTCTGTAAACATGTTTAGAAACTGATTATTCAAGTCAATCTTCCTACGTTTTGTTGCTTGTTCATAATTTTCAATGGCTTGCTGTTTAAGAGATTACCAAGAAACAGGGTCCGCGGAAGCCTTGGCACCAGTGTTTGATGTGGCAATCTTACCTGGTGATTATTCATTACAAAAAAGGATTTCGGCCTTTCCCTTGAAAACGGGCCCTTTATCTTTTTTCGGCTTTTGCTAACAACAGCCCAAATTCCATTTCCTTCTTCCTTTTCTATTTACTTATTTACTTCAAGTTTTCGCTAGATCCACTAATAAAATGGCAATTCTTCTTCCTCCCCAGTCTAGATCTAGTTACGTGTCCCTTTCTATGAAGCTTGTTATTTTGCTTCACTCTCCATCTCAGTAAGAGAGTATCTGCTACTTGGAAGTTGATCTTGATGCAGAAGATGTCCCTTCTTTTGGTCCAATTTACCTGGTAGCCAATAAAAGTCTCACAAGGACCAACACTTCTTCATCTTGTGAGGTGTACCCAGCAATTACCACTAGTTTGCAGGTAATATTGGAGTCTTAGTCCTAATGATAACCCGACGACTAAACTTTCTATAAACCAATCCCTGACGCCCATTTGCTTACAATTAAATTGTGACCTGTGCAACCATCTAGTTAATGGATGGATTTACAATTAAATTCGCTCATCTATTTCAAAGTTTAATATGGTGTACCAATAGCCAATGTTTTCAGTGTACAACTTAGTATCATGAATGAATGGAATATTCTTCAATGAATGTACAACTTTTGTAGCTGAAACAAATTTTGGGAAACATGAACAGAGCCAACAATCCCCTGCCCCATTGCTGCTGTCTCCACCTCAATTAATCATGGTTAGGAGCACCAGCAGCAATGTTCCAATGCATATATCAGAAGCAGTTTACTCGATTACAAACTGACAAACTATTTGGATCACTTGTGTAACATTGAAGGCATCTCACCCTCCCTCAATTCTGTTATTCAGCAATCAAGAATTTATAATACTTTGGACAAGCAGAAATCTTCCCAAGCATGCTGCCAAATAAAAATAAGACATAATGCCTCAAGCAAAAGTGCCAATTGAGGCCACAAGAAAATTGAATATTGCATTTCAAATGTTGCACCCTAATAACTAAAACCATGCATACCCGTACCCAATCAGAAGGAAATGTAAGCTCTGTAGGTAACATCATAGCTCCAAAGGAAACCATGATTTGTGGTTTCCAAACATAGATTCTAGTAGCTACAGATTTATTGAGTTTCTGAACAAAGCAATTTGGATCTAAAAGTCACTGCAAGCTAAATGAAGAATTGGCCCCAGTCATTCAGCTCTAAAAATGCAACATGCTGCAAAAAGAATAAGCTAGGTAGAAAACACAATTGGCAAGCCCAGCAAAGTAACCTGAGAAAGCTGATGGTGGAGGTTATCTAAAGGCTTTATTCAAATGCAAAATATGCATACAAAACAATCCATTCAACCTGCTGTTACTGCATGAGCTCCTCCTATCAAAAACAAAAGATGTATCAGAATAACATGACTTACGTTAAACGAAATCAGAATCACCGGGAGTTGATCCTTCCATCAATTGAATTATCCTACAAATACCATAGGACTAAAAACAATAAGATGTGGACTATAAGTTTTCACCTTTTCTCTTATTTCTTCCAGAAGAACTGCCATTTGCCACTAAATTCCCAACTCCACAACTTGGTAGCTCGTTGATTACTGAATTCTGATTTGCTAGACAATTCATATTCTCAAACTCACATGCACTAAGCCCCTGTCCATTCAAAGCTGCCCCTGAACCTTCACTGCTTTTACCATCTACTACTGGATGTAGGCAATAAACCTGGTCATTACACTGCAAATTACAGGGATTGATGATGTGAGCACCAGGCATATTTGGATTGCCTAAATTCACATTGTTAGCTGTCTTTTGATATGGAAAAGATCCAATCTCCCCTTCAATTCTCCCCCGAATGTCCACAAGCAAACACTTGAGCCTTGCAACCTCCGCCTCTAATGCAGCCTGTCCCTGCAGCCTCTTCAACAACTGCTGGTTCAAAGTCCTCAACTTCACAACTTCGTCCTCCAAAGAAGCAGCCCTCGCTTTCTTCTTCTCCCTGTACTTCCGGACAGCTTCCCTATTTCCTACAGGGCGTTTCTTTGGCTTCTTCTCCGTTGAGTCTGCAGTATCATCAGCGGCCGCCTTGTCCTCAGCCGGTGCAGGCAGGATTTTAGTATGCACGTGAAAGCAAGTGTGGGTATGGGAGAAATCAGGACCAGGAGGATTACAGGTGTGAGTATGGGTACAGGCATGAGTGTCCTTCAATATTTCGTCAAAGAAGGCATCCATAGAGCAACTGCTGGGAAAATCCCCCATGTTTGGACTAGAAAACACTTCTTGATTTGAGAAATCTACCTCACCGTCATCCATTGTAACAAAGTAAGGCAAAGGCAAAATCTAGCTAGTGCAGAGGAGACAAATTAGAAATTTTTTACGTCGACCCAGATAATAATTTGATCCCAGATGAGGATTTGAGAGTATTAAGGAGTGATTCTCGGCTGCAAAAATGGGGGAGAGGGGGGTAATTAAGCGAACAAATCAATAAATCAACCAAAACCCTAGAGGTGAAGCATTGGTACAGGAAGAATTCTAACAAAATAGCCACAACCCAGAAGTGAATACCAAGAAACAAGCGAGGATCAACACGTTTAAATTTGACAAACTTCAAATTTTAGTGACCCGCCAATGTAAACAATAACGTAAAGCCCTTACCTTTAATTAAAAATGAATTGAAAACTGAAAGATTAAGAAAACAGTTTGATGAAATTAAGGTTACGCATCTCATCACTCTACTAAAAGAGATGCGTGACAAAAAGGCAGCGAGTGGGAATCAAGACAGAATCCACGAGACGTCGAAATTGAAACCCTAGAGAACATGGGTAGCTTGAAGAAAGGGGCAAAAGGAGAGTTCTTTTTCTTCTGGGAGGAGAAAAAAAGCACAAAAAAACAAAAACCAAAATGGGGACAGTCTGAGACTAATCGAATTTCCTTTTTAAAAAACAGGAAAGTGAAAATGTACGCACCAGAAACAAACGATTTGGTTCAGGAGATTCCACAAAAAGAGACACAAAAGCATCTCTCTCTCTCTCTCTCTCTCTCTCTCTCTCTCTCTTTTGTGTTCTCCCAATTTATAACATTCAGTCAGTCGTCAGCGTTCACTTGTATTATGACATGTCATTTTTATATTAATTTAAATTTAATTTTTTTTTATAATTATCGATCTCTAAATTTATAATATTAAATATTTAACTATAATTTAAGATTTTAAATTCATTTTTAAAAAAAAAGTTGAATAGCCACAAAATTAATGACTTGACTTGACCTACAATTATTAATATAACCTTTTTTTTTTTTTCTTAGCTGAAGAAAAAAAAAACAAACTTTGGGGAATTTTTGGATCCCCCCATCAGGACCACCAGCTGCTTCGGCCACCCATTTTTGACCTCATTGATTGAATTAAAAGCCTTTAGAGTTTCTGGGTAGATGACCGCCTGCTGGACCAGCTGATTTGACTTTTTTATTGCTTGCAATTAGGGACCCCAAACCATAAATCCGGACACCAAAGTTCTTTTTTTTTTTTTTTTATTGCTCTTTTGGTAATTATATGGGTCGTCAAATGAGATTTCTAATGAAAAATATATATATAAAAAAAAAAAAAAACCAGAAAGGGAATTAAATTCTTGAAATGATTGAATGTATACGCATGAAACCCATCTGATCAATAATGTAATACTTCTCGTCAACAACATCAATTGACTGGCAAACACGATGGAATTGTTGAGCTTCCTGGTGAAACGGAGAGCCAAGGCCCAGAAACAAAGAAAAGGCCGCTAAGATCGTGGCACAAAAACTGGACCTCTTCTCCAGGTCCTCATCATCTTAGAAAAATTACAGCTGTGGGTGTGAGATGCTGCCACCCGCCAGGATTTCTTTTTTTCTTTTTCGTTTTTTTTTGGGAGACAAAAGAAAAACAAAATCAAAAGACATAAAGACCCATTCCGAAGTACCAAAAAAAAAAAAGCCAAAGAGAGGCGGTTTGGTTTCAGGAATATGGTAATTAGAGACAGAAACTAGGGTCATAAACGTCAAAAGAAATGCACATAACGCGGGAAGCTCATGATCAAGGAAAAATTCGTGTAATGAATCACAGGTTCTTGTGTTTCTGCAACACTCCAAACGACCCAGAAGAACACAAATTAAGCTCCCCACTTCCAAATTTCACGCTTTTTGTATGGAAACTCTCTGATTTTTGGATTCAATTTCAGTCTTCTTTGAGCATTTATTCAAACGAAATCATTGTTACAAATAATAATAATAATAATTGAAGGAAAAGGAAACCCAAGTAAGTAGACAACCATTGTCCATCAAGCTCTGGAGAAAATCTGGGGACCCAGAAAACAGACTCGACTTTATAGCTGATAATCTGAACGCTCGGGCCGGAACCCTTAGTGGGGTTTTTCAAAATTCTGATTTTTTTATTTTAATTTTTTTTCCATTTTAGGCCGTGAAAGTGGCAGAACTCTTTCTTTTTGGGAATTGGGTGCTAGAGGTTTTAGTTTCATTTAACGGAAAGTAATCATAATGTCAAGATGCATAACATTCCCGCCACCTGGGTACGTGTGGGAGGGGCTGAGCGGGGAGGCATTGAAACAATTGATTGAGGTTTGTTTCATATGGTCCTCCTTGTTTCGTGCCCCACTACTGGTTGTTGAGGTTTTTTCCGTTTTGGAAGTAGTAGAGAACTTGTTGAGTTTATTGTGATCATATTTTGTGGGCTTCTGCATTGTGAATTTGCTTGCTCCTTGCGACAATGACTCAGTGCGCAAAGAGTTTTTTTTTTTTTTTTTATGATTGCGCTTGTCTTAATAGACTGCTAAAGAAGTTACAATACAAATGAGTGTTCTCGCTTGGTTGTCTATTAATGGGCAAATTTTGAACCTCTGTGTGTGTGTGTGTTTTTTTTTTTTTTTTTTTTGGTGTGCAATATGATTCTGTGATCGATGAGTGTGGTTGGTTGAATATTCATGGTTTTTATATGTTCCTCCTTTAATCTCCATTTTATTATTAGTATTGCTGTTTCGTTTTGGCGTCAATGTGTGATGGTCTTTTCTATTGTTGACTGTTGTTCTTTTGTTGTGAATAAAGGTCAGGAGAGAAAAGACAGAGACAGAAAAGAAGGAGAAGAAGAGGAAGAAGAAGAAAGAGAAAAGGCGGAAGAGAAAAGAAGATGAAGAATTGGAGGAGGGAGAGATTGGATGGAAAACGAAAAGCCATCACCGAAGCCATAAGCGTCATGAAAGCAGCGCAGTCGGTGAACATAATGACTGCCAAATAAAACGGGAACATGAACCTCAAGGGTTGGAAAGGAGCTGTCTTACTGAAGAATTTGAGCTGCCTGCAATAGATTATGGCCTATCAATGCAGGAAGCAAGTGTTGACATGGAAACTCTGGGATGGTCTCCCGAAAGCTGCCTTGGCTATGGTGAGTGAACACAACTGATCTCAGAATGCACCTATTAATATATGCTGTCTTTCTCCCATGTGCTGATAAACCTTGATATAGGTCCGCATCATGATACCACAGGAAGCATTATGTCATTTGAAATGGTACAAACCATGCGTGATGACCAGGACGTGCTAGTTGATAAACCAGTTTGCCTTACTACAAGGATGAAAATTGTTGTCCAAGAAAAAATTGAATTAGCCAATGATCAGACCGAATACCAGGTCAGTTCTTCTAACAGCGAGTCCGCTACAGGAAGCAGAGAGCTATGTCACTCCTCCGCATCAAGTGAGGCAAGCAAAAATGACAAGACTAAATTGGCTCTTGAATCCAGATGCTATGGAAGGGAGTTGGAGCACATAGAATCAAAATATAGAGAGTTATTTGTGAATGGGGTTCCTCCTCCTATGAAGTGCATGCAGCCAGATTCTGAGGATCTAGAATGGCTCTTTGAGAAAAAGGCCAAGAGAGTATTTGAGGCTGACATGATTGAATTATCTAAACCTAGGAGTCATAATCTGTCTCAGTCAAGTTCTGTTTTTTATCCAAAAGCTCAGTATTTGCCCCAAGTTGGTACATATGCCTTGCCACTTACCATTCCATTTTAAATCTATGACCAGATACTTGACATATTATAGGTGTAGGAAACATGTATGAGTTATTTACTTCAGTGCACCAGACTAGGTGGTTATCAAAATGAGGGTTGGCTTAAATTTGCATTGCTCTTCTGCACGTTGTGTCGTCATATCCATTAATTGGTACAGAAAGAGTCTAGCAACACGTAGAGCTCAAATTTCTTGTTCAATACATCTAAAAATTTTCACTGATATGGAAATTTTTGTTGTTTAGCACAACAAATTCTGAAATTCTGAAATATATAAAGGGATTAATTATATGCATGAAGGGTTATTGCAGGGTCACTTTGCTGCAGCCTTTATTTGAAAAAGGAGAAAATGAACTCCTCTCTTTTGAACTGCTCTTAGTGTCTCTTTGTTTTCCTCTTAGAGAATTCTGCCTTGAGACGTTACAAGATCATAACTATCATTTTCTTATTTCTACAAGTCTACTCCTAAACAAAAAATCCTTACAAAGGGTACATAGAATTTCTACTCTCTACCGTACATGTATAAAGTAACTAGTTGAAGCTTGAGGAGCGGCTGCATCTTTCTTTCAAGTATCCCTCAAATACATTATTTACTTGCTCTGAGCTACTGAGTGATAAAGAATCATTGTCAACACCAAGCAATGCAAGACTCCAATGCAGCTCTGCACTAGAGTTCGGATACACTTCATCATCAGTCTCTCCCTGATTTTCAGCATCCTCCTGATCGTTGTTTTTGGGGATTGTCAACATTTCTGTATCTGTATCCCCTCTAAGGACCTTCAGTACCTGAAAATAGAAAATATGGAAAAATATCAGACGGAACCAAAATTATTTTCTAAAGTTGAACTGTGCACATGACCGAGTGTAAGAAATGGTCTTGATTTAAGCTACCTGACTCATATTGGGACGAAGCCTGGCTGATCTTGTTATGCAGAGTGCTGCTGCAAGAACCATTCTTTGCACTTGAACCTCATCAAAGTTTCCATCCAAATTTGGATCCAATACTCCTCTCACATTTGCACTCTCTACTAGTGGCTTTGCCTGAATTCACAGAACTAAGCGTTTTGTGATGCACGAATAAAGTCAAACACTACAATTAGTGGGAGTGCTCTTACCCACATGACCAAGCTTTCTTGACCCTTGGAAGTCTCAGAGGCAATTGGTTTTCTTCCCGATAATAGTTCAAGAAGAACCACACCAAAGGCATAGACATCCATCTTTTCACTCACTTTCCCATACATGAAATATTCTGGAGCAAGATAGCCAAATGTTCCAACTACGTCGCCTTGGGTCAGAAAAGAAGTTGTTGGCCTCCTTATTGCCAGCCCAAAATCAGATAACTGTTATTTGTGAGACGACAATGAATCATGCTACAACATCATAATATTCTTCCCCAAAAGACTATCTCTATCGGTCTAGTAGGTTACCTGTGGTTCAAAGCTATCTGAAAGAAGAATGTTTGCAGACTTAACATCCCTATGTATAACAGGCCGAGAACATTCATTGTGTAAGTAATTTAGTGCTTCAGCGATTTGGACAGATATGCTAAATCTCACTTCCCACGATAATGGAGATTTATGTCTGTTCTCACCTATACACATCATATGAATTTCACATTTGAGACATTACTACTAAGTTACAGTAATTGGAGAGATGTATACATCTCATAGAGACCTTACCATGTAGATTTTCCTCTAAGCTTCCTTTAGAGAAGAAATCATAAACAGAAATGAGCTCAGTATCTTCAATACAGATCCCCACAAGAGGAGTGATGTGCTTGTGGTTCAGTGAGGATACAATATTTACTTCTTGACCAAAATCCTTTCTTGCTTCTGGGGATGACTTCTGCACCTTTACAGCCACTGGCTTGCCATCTCGAAGTAGTCCCTTGTACACTCGGTTGCACCCTCCTCTCCCAATCATGTTTTCTAACGTGAAATCACAAAAATATTAGCAGAGCAAAGATATCTACAGGCATATATCTCATAACTCATTAATGCTAACAACCTGAGCAAAATTTATTAGTTGCAGCTCTCAAAACATTGTAGCTGAACCATTTGCAACTAGATGAGTTTGATTTTAGCAGAATCTCAATGTCATTTTCCAGTTCACCTAGTGCTAAAGAGCTAATGCTACAGCTTTGCTCCAAGATGCCTCTTCTCTCTCCTGATAGATTTTCTGCGATAGAATTTTGAGGACTTTGCTCTGGGGTACGATCTGGCCAGCTCATTACCCACTGCACGACAGACAATTCCCTTGAATGCAGGATCCGAGGAGCTGCAGAACTTGCTTTCCGAAGCAATGGCCAACCAGGCTTCTGATCCAAGAAATCTCCTGTGAAAGAAGAAGTCAATCTCTTCTTACGCTCCTGCGCATGGCTCGAAACTAAATCCCTTGAGCCATCACTCCCGGATCTCATTAACACGTCAAAGCTAGATATTTCAGTGCCTGGCTCTGATTTGACGAATTCAGATTGTGCTTCCTTTGAAGTGGGACGATCAAGTAGACAAAAGCTTGGTTTCAGATCTCCATAGGGGCCTGACATAAATGCAAACAATATTACTTATCCTCGTAGAATTTCATAACCAGGGGCTTTTCTTCAATATATATACCAAACCTGGTAGTTGATTATTGTTACACCTTCTAAATAGAATTTTCCCATTGTGGATGGCCAAAACGTCAGTGGTTGGAGGCAATCTCTTAGCACAATACTTTGCCGTGGAAGCCCAACCCCTGATAATTATATCTGTTTTAGGCTAATAAAAGTTGAAGCAACAAACCAAATATAAGACTAATTGAGAGCTTGAATCTTCAGCTGGCCTTACCTCATGGCACTTTGGTTGCCAATTCCCACAACAACAGCCACAGCAGAATGGTTCTTTGCTTCTTTAACCAGGGTCTTTCTAACTGAACTCCCCGTGGACATCTGACCTGTGAGCTCCACCTGATACCCGGAAGGCAAGAAATCCATTGAAGTGCAAATTTTGCTCTCTTTTTTCTGTTGAAATTGGCATTAAGTTTGTTATCACTTACCTTCTTCAGGGAGCATAGAGCACCATATACTCCTAAATAATTATCCAACAAGTTCTTGCCACTGACAGAATTGCCTGCGTCAAAAACTTTTTGTTAAACCCAAATACTCAGGGGATAAAAAATTTTAACAATTCACCGTTTTGAAGAAGGCAATACCTGAACTTTTACAAACTTGAACTGCAATAACGCGATCTCCTGGTTCAGCCACCTTCACAAGAGCCCAGCCCAGCAGCTTTCTGCTATGGCTATCAATTTGTATCCCTACTAGTACATTCCTCTTCTCTACAGACTTAGATTCCTTCTCCTCTGGCATCTTGTACCTTTTTATTGACAGATGCAACCATAACAAAGCACTGTAAGTTCTATTCTTCCTGAAAGACTGCAAATTTCTCCTCTTCAAGCATCTTTGTATCCTTTATAATAATATTTCATCCTATTTCAATATCTGCAACAAATGAGCTAACATGGTTACACTAGCAGTCTAACGAAAATAACAAATCTAATAGACCAATACCCACCACATCATATTGAGCACCCGTGGTTACTATTGGCCGTTATATATGCTACTAACAATTAGCAGACTCTTTTTGAATGGTGACCAAAATCAAATAATTTAAACAAAGTACACCCGCAAGATCTTGGAAAAGATAAACAAGAAAACTTAATGAAAGTGTACCTAAACTACGTACATCGTTTCCTATTGGAGCCCCAGAGGGGAATTTCAAACGAAATTGCCGCCCCCAACATGATCACCCCACCTAATGCAACTAAAAGGCACACAAAGACTGAATTACAGCTAAACTAACTGGTGAGATAGACTTTTAAAACTGGGTTTAGTTGAGGATTGAGGTTAGCTGAGAAAAAAAAAAGGGCTTTTCAGAACACAAAAAGGAAATAAGAAGTGTGAGAGACCAAAAGAAGTAATAAAACAGAGTATCGGCAAGAAAAGATAATTCCCACAAAAAAATGTCAAAATGAGAATGTTGTGGTGGCCAAAACGGAGAGCGAAAGTATTCGTGAAATAGATAAAAAATGAGTGCGATTATCTTGACAGTGAATTACAATTAATTAACACGTTTTCATAGTGTCTTTTTACATTTTTTTTTTCTTGTTTTAGATTTCTTTATGTTCGTTCCTTGTCTTTGAGGTCGTTGAAAAAAAAAAAACCGGCAAAATTTCGCGGGCAGCCCCCGGAAATCCGGTCGTCGTGTCAGGAAGGAACTGGCATGAGGGACCTTGTGGTGGAAGCTTACCCACCAGCTATTTCGGTTTGGAGGTCGTCTTCTCTACCACGTGCTGCAATCCCACGGTACAATCAACTGAACGGCAAAAGTCCACAGAAGTCCGTCCTGCTTTTTGTAACAATTTCAGTCAAAAGTCAATGGTTTTCCCAGTCCTATACTATATACACTAAGATGTGATTCACGGTCCATTGATCTTCATGATTGAACAATAAAAGGAAAACCTCGTTTTGAAGATTAGAACGAATACGATTCCCCGGGAGATATGGATTGCTGAAATGGATGTGTTACGGTGTCATAATCAGATGACGTATGTTAACTGATGTCTATCTGCAAGTAAATTACGTGGTCCACTAGTTCGAATGTGGGATTGCGTCTGAAGATAGGCTGCATACGAGGTTCAAATCTTCAAACGCTGCTTGGCCCTTTCTGGAAAGACACCCTCCAAGATTTTTGAAAAACATTGCCTTGGTAATTAATAATTCCTTGTGCGATAGGGATTAGCCATCTTGACCATCTAGATAACCTGTATTTTATTGGGAACTATGACACCCAGAAAAAAAAAAATAAAAAAGAGAGAAAGAAAGACTTATAGGGGCTATTTGCACAAGAATCACTGATCATTTCTTTAATTGTCTAGCCTTTTTACTCGCAATGCAAAATTTTCCAGAACCATGTGAAGCAAAAGGGTTGCACCCTCTGGAATCGGCAAGGCTTTGAGCATGCCTTCCACGGAATAAATGCTTTTCTTAATGTTCATTTGATCGCATAAAGTCAACTTTCGGCAGAAGCTCCCCTTCTCTAGAGAAAGGCAATCAAGAAACACTTTCTTTCTCAGACGTAAGGCTGATAGCTGCTAATAACGAAATGTCTTTCGCATTCAATATGCGGCAAACAACTCGTTATTATTATTATTATTATTATTTATTTTTCTAATCTTTATCCTTAAGAATTTTTTTTCTTGAGATATAGCAGGAAATTTTAGTGAGAATATATTTAATTAAGCAAATTATTGGACGGATGAGTACTAACCTTTATTTTTTTTCTGCAGACAATTGGAAATTTTAGTTGTTGCTTTTGTCTCATCGACCTTGGAAGTAAATTAAAACAGAAAAGGGATTGCAAAAAAAATAAAATAAAATCAGATTGACCCAAATAAAATCTGTTTTGTCAATTGCCCTCTACTCTGTTTTTCTTTTCTTTTTTTTTTTTTTTTAAATAGGTTCTGTCTTATTAATTGATATTTTATTGCATTCTTTTATACCATCCTGTTCTTTCCTTCCGTGACTTCGAAAAAATGGAAATGCACGGCATGTTTATTTAAAGAAACAGCCTAGTCGATTTAACTTAAAAGAGTTCTAGACAGATAATTATAATAATAATAATAATAATAAAATAAAGTAAAGTAACCAATTATTATTATTATTATTTTTTTTTTCAAAATAATCCATCTCACATGTGTTTTTCTAACTTACATTCACGTAGTGATTCTTTTATTTAAATTAGCTTGTGAAGTAACGTGATATTCCAATGTTGCAAAAATCGAAAAGAAAAAGACAGAAAACCAAAGATTGAGAATCTTGACCAACCGCCGTGGTGGTGGCCATATGAACACATAATTACATACGGATACATTAACCAAAAGCTAATTCTATAACAGTTTATTGTGCTAGAGAGTTCCCCCCAAATGGGCATTTCGGTTTCCAATAATCCAATCCGCGAGTGTAGCAAACGCAAAGAAACTCGAGGTTTAAACAAATAAATAGTTTCTTGGAGTTAGAGCGCACTTGGAGCCGTGTAAAGAGAACTACTTATGGGGGGAAGACGCGTGACGTCTGGGTCTGGCTTACCGGCTCCTTTGTCTATCGAAAGTATAATGCCAACCACGTAGCACGCATATAGATAATAAACGGGTGATCAATCAGTTCCCACGTGAAAACCAATTGAGATTATTATTAGTATGCCATCACTTTAATGTTTAACTTAATTGTTGATGATTGTTCGTGGTGGGTTGGCTGTAAAGCTGCTTTATATTGCACCAATTGGCTTTAGAAATTTGAAAAAAACAAAAAAAAAGTCCTCAATTTTCAATTAGATGATCCTAAATTGCAACCAAAGTTCGACAATTAGATCAACCACACATGGGTTAGGTGGGTGACTGCCAGACCAAACTACGCTCAAATTTAGGTTCTAAGAAAGTTTAAATTAAATCCATTGCTAATTTGTATTCGCTCAATTGTAGTGTTGTACATCGTCCCATTATAGTTGAGTATGTTTGAGGTTGCTTGGAAAATCCTGGGAGTGTAAGCTACAACGTGTGTTGCGTGAAGGTCATTTCTGTGCGGATTTCCTACCTAATAATATAGGGGCTTCCAGTGAGGAGGTGTAAAACTGTGGGGAAAGCCTCCATATGAAATTGAATCTCTACTCCAAGCAGATATGTTTGGCGTTACCATTCTGAGGATGTTAGTGCACTCGTTTTCCCAGCCCCCCAAAAAAAAAAAAAATTGTAATGTCAAAACATGTTTTAATTTATTTTTGGACATTGCATTTATAAACAGTCATATGCATTTAAGGTAAACAAAAATGTATATGGTTTTATGGTGCCACCCGGGGAAGATATCAGGCTTCTTCTCAATACGATTGCCACGTTCTGATGTGATTAACTATCAAGAGTTGCTTTGTGGGTTTGGCGCTATTGGCACATTTGTTAATAGTTGGTTTAATAAACACGAAAAACTGCATGGGAATTCCATTAGCTTTTAGATTTACTACAACATTATGCCAACTGATCAATTTTATTGTTTACGGGGAAGGACAAGTATGTTCAGGCCTTCAGGAAACAGGACGCCCAGATGACCGACCATGTTTTCTTTTAACACCTTATTGTTACGCGGTGGAAAAATCAATATATCCGAAAAAGGGTAAAAGATTTGCTTCAGAGGATTTATCCCATTGCGTACTTTTGAGTCCAGCTGCGTGCAGTGGACTCATACTTGACTTTGTCAGTCTTGCACATATGAGCTATTTCCGGAGCAAGAGGATCGTCGGGGTTTGGGTCCGCAAGCAGCGAACATATGGAGAGTAAAACCTGCACGGAACCACCCCACAGTCATGTTTCAGAATCAACCTAATGTACTTGTTCGTGTTTGAAGAAACCCTCGGGTTTTTCAGAAACATTAGTAATAAAATGGGGTGCCCCATGTCCTCCAAGGTTACCTTGGATATGGTGAGTGCAGGACTCCATTGTTCCTTGAGTATATCCAAGCAGATATTGCCATTGTGGTTTATGTTTGGGTGGAATATCTTGGTCCTGAAGGCAACCTGTGATCAATTTTTCACAAGATGCAGATGATTATACGAGTCAACATGTTTCATAGAGGCTTTGATCAAGTTCTTTTATGATCAATGTTCGAAAAGAAAAAGTTCTCTCGTAATCTAACATGAACCTTGGGAGGTTTGAGAGGATAATCGGGTGGGAAATGGATGGTTAAAAGGAAGACACCACCAGCATATGGGCTATCATTTGGACCGATTAAAGTGGCTTGCCAGAGAAACATATCCTCAGCTACGGGTCCTGAAATTAATCCAAGATAGACAATCAAACACCCTCCTAAACAAGAACGAACAGAGACGTTAGGGCTACAATCCCTTTTGTTGCTTTACCTGCACTACGTGATGTTGGGGGATCACTCTGCAAGTCTTTGAGCTCCTTCAAAATTCTCTTGGATGCCATTCAGGCTAATTGTTTTGACTATCTCAATATAGCACTACTATGATTGTCAAAATTAGGAGATGATGCAAAGCAAATCAATAAAAAAAAAAAAAAAACGGGCTATACTCACCCTGCAAAAGGGCAGGACTTTAGGTCATTTAATAGGGGACTTGTTGGTTCAGGGCAGGAAGATGGGGAGGTCCATCGATTCTCTTTACTTTGATGAAAGTGGGCACAGTGTAGATTGCAAGAAGAAGGACAAAAACAAAAAAAAAAAAAAAGGGCAGCGAGTAAAGAGTCAAAGTTTTTAAGAGACCGACTTGGAAAATACTTGCTGTTCTGCACCGTAATTTTACTGCACGGAAACATTGTGACAACCGTATTATTGGCACGGTCTATGAGAAAGATTCATCCCCTTTCATTTTTGGTCACCCATTTCAAGTCACAATTTACATCCACCACCACCGCCAAAGCATCAGGATAAGATATTTAATTTAAGACGTGATTGTCTTGGCCACTAGACGCGAATCCACATTCGAAAAAGCAAGATATTCGTGCTAAGCTAGTAAGTAGAAACGACAGCTTGGCTTGAGAATACGGGAAAGCTTTTGAGGTTGACGGGTCTGAAATCAACCACGGAACGTGACATGCAATATCCTCAGCAACGGAAAGTGGATACCATATGCAGTCCACTAAAGACCCGTGATATTCTCTTCTGTCCCGTTCCCATTGACATTCTGTGTTTCTGGTTTTCTTGAGCAACACAAGCAACAGAACCTAGTAACAGAAGCAGCACCATTTAGATGTGTAAATAAATGCAATTCTACAGAAACCCACATTTATATTACGACACTTTAGCGCATTAAGTCGGGTTCCAGAACATGGTACAAGCAGAAAAGAATTGTTATGTGACAAAAGAAATCTTCCTCCTTCTAGTTAATACATGATCCACACAGACCTACTGAAGCAGAAGTTTGCACGTTAACAAACTTAGAGGTAATCATTGATATACAATCAGTACACACCAGAATGCAGCAAACACATAATTTTGATGCTTAATTGCTTTTAGAGTGCTCCCCAGTTCTGTCAGTAGAGACTAGACACCGCATCTTGTTGCTTCCATATGGCAGGATGAGGTAAGATAGATGAAAAGGCTGATCGATAAATGCCTAATTGGTCAAGTTCCTCTCAGAACTGCAACTCATGATCACAATATTGAACAGGCCTTCTGTGCATTTCTCTTTTTCTTCTTCTTCTGCTTGGGTGGCTGGAGAACCACCTTAATGGCCGCATCAAAGACAGCTTTAATGTTCTGTTTTTGCAAACAATAGTTATAACAAATCCTGTCAGTGACAAGGTAAGCACCAGTTTCCTTTGAGATTTCAACAAGAAGATTATACCTGTTGTGTTTTAGAACTACATTCAATGTAAACAGGTGCCCCTATTAGCTTTCTCAGTTCCTCCCCCTTCAAAAAAAGATAGAAGAGTAAGTTACCCCCCAATACAGCTGGGTCTATGATCAATGAGTCGCAAATTCAAGTGACAAGATGCCAAGGCCAATAGGAACTAAGAAAAATAAGCTTTAACATGGAAGTGGCCAATACCTGAGATGTGGCAATGGGCACTGCGCCTGGGTGATCTGACAGGTAATGCTTATCATCTCGGAGATCTAAAGAAGGAAATTTAGCTTACACGAAATTGAAGCTGTTCAAAACCTCAAGGAAAAAACTTTACATTCTGTATTATGGCATAATGCAGGCATTCAAATGAATTGGCATTGAAGGGAATTTGCATGCAATATCACAGTGGTGATTATCACAATTGTGTAGACAAGATTTTCACTGAGAAACACACACAGAAGCATGGAGTTCTAGCAAAAGAGAGATGTTTGGGGAATTTGGTATTGCACAGCCATTGTTCCACCAAAGCGGCACCTCGAGATATTTTAGAAAAAAAATATATATTTCAACATTTTTGCATTCAAGCCATTTTCAAGACTCAAAACGAGTATAATGGTTCCAAGCAAAAGGCTCATAGTGTCTATATTCATGATAATAGAGAATTCAGGAAAGAAGAAAGATAATCTAACCAAGCTTGGTCCCCACAAGAATAACTGGAACACCAGGTGCATAGTGCCTTAATTCAGGGATCCACTGATCAATGAAACAGAAAAAATGAAAAATTCATCAGCACACACAATCTCAGACTTCAGAATATAGACAAACAAGAAAGAGGCTTCCAAAGATTATACTGAGCTTACTTTCTTCACAACATTTTCATAGCTGGCCTTGCTAATGAGGGAGAATGCAAGCAGGAAAACATCCGCCCCTCGATAGCTCAGGGGTCTTAGTCTATTGTAATCCTCCTGGCCTGCTCAATAATATAAATGCATCATGTTCATGATAACAAACATCCAAAAGAACGGGAAAAATTACAAACCATATGCTTACCAGCAGTATCCCACAACCCTAGATTGACAGTGCTCCCATCCACAACAACATTGGCACTGAAATTGTCAAACACAGTTGGTACATAGTCCTGTTCCCCAGCAGGTCATGAAAGAAAAGAAACAAAGATTTCTCAATATCACAATCATTCCATCCTAGATAAGTCTGATGGTATTAACAATATGTATTGCTTGTACAGGAAAATGAAGCTTGCTTTGTAAATAAACTTTCTACACACATGCATACAGTCTGATGATACATTCATCAGCTTGAAAATACATGCTAAGAAAAACTCTGGCACATCCCTGAATATGCTTCTCCATCGTATCATTCTCAATAACAATATCAAAATGTTGTACTATCAGAACTGAATATCCACAATGAAATTTATATCATTATGTGGATTAACTAATGCAAGGTTACCATTTATTCTGCACTGAATTCTAAACCAAAGACAAAGAGATCTGACGAGGAACACTTTGTGCGTATAAACCATGGACGCCCACACCAGAAAAGGCAAGTGCATATATATTAATATACAAATGTAACAATATCCTACTTCGTTCATTCAACAAAGAAATGCACAAATTACTGAAATGCAATATAAATACGTGCTATTTTTCAATCATAATAAGCAGTAGCATGAAAGCAGACATATCTTCATTGCAACTATAGATGCAGAAAACAGCGAGAAAACAGCAACATCACCTGAAAGTTTAAAAGTGAATTAAGGATTCAACATGTCATGCAATTAATCTTTTTTCCTTTAAAAAGAAAAAAGGGCGAGGAGAAATTTCATTTCAGAGTAGCAGTTTCTTAGTCACCTACTGCCAAAAATCACAATAACCACAAAAATAACTAAAAAACTTCCTAGTGCTTTTGTTCTTAAAATATTTAGGAAAATACCACTCCCCAAAGCCCCATTGCCTGTATGATGGCAGGCGGATTTGAAAAATTCCAGATACAAGAATGTCACTCTCTGTCTGCTTCCGCCGAGAATTTGAGGCTTAAAATACAAGAGAAAGCACGTTGCTAAATCCCATTACCCGTATGGTGTTCAGTAGACTTATCAAATTACAGATACAAGCATGTCGCTTTCTTTCCCACAATTTGAAACCATGGAACAAACACAGTCCTACTGCTAAAGTGAAATACACACACATATGGATATCTCTTCATCTTCCACAATCAAATAGCTTTGTACAAGTTACAGTAAATTGAATCATTCCCTTTCCTTATTCCAAACTGAGGACAAATTTAACACAGGTGAACAGAAACGACATGTCTAATTTTCTTCTTACTTCTGCATTTCCCCGCTACCAAACGACAATAGACACAAAAACCCTGAGGTCGGAGACAAATTGAATGAAACCCAGACAACTTAACAATGGGAAGGTTTGAGATACGAAAAAAAGTTTTCCATTCCTTCTACCTCCGATATTTTCCCAAGAAACAAACAGAAAGAACACAAAAGTTTTAACCTTTACATGTAAAAATCCCGAGCCTTTCAACTAAAAAGATAAACCACACAACCATCAATTGACTTGACCAAAATCTTTCACTTTCCCACCCCCCCTTTTTTTTTGGGTCTCAAGAACCAAAAAGAAGGGCAAGAAAACAAAGCAAGAAGCAACAAAAGATACTGAATGATTTACGTACAGTAGGGAAAGTGTTGCTTGTGTAGGAGATGAGCATACAAGTCTTGCCGACGGCACCGTCACCGACGGTGACACACTTTATGAATCTTGAAGCACTCATTTTTCCACCTTCACTCTTTTTTCCTTTCCGTGTATCTTTCTTCCAACTATAAGAGCACCCAATTCTCAATTCTTGAGCAACATTGAGAAAAATGTGGCCCCTCTACCAAAGAAAGAAAGAAAGAAAGCAAACCCAAGAAGAACTGGAGCTGGAGTTGGTGCTGGAGCTGGAGCTGGAGAGAGAAACGGGCGGCGAGGAAGCAAGAAATTTGGGGGCTGGCTGAGCGGGTCAGGTGGGCATTAGAAAGAAGGAAATGAAGAAAAAGAAAGACAGCATCTTGACAGCTGTGAATGATTACCCGGACTCAAATTCCACTCCTCCTAACATGGATCCACTCCCCAATGCCTATCTTCTCTCTCTCTCTCTCTCTCTCTCTTCTTTTTTCTTTATATTTATTCATTTTTAATAACTTAAACAATTTATCATATAGAGTTTCGATGTAAAATAACAAAAATCAAATATATCTCTCTCTTTTGTTTATTATTATTATTATTATTATTATTTTTATATTTAGTAATTTTAAAACCAAAAATTTGGAGATATATCAAATATGCAGGCGATCGACTTGTCGTTACTGTCTGTATTATAATATATAGAAGCTTGTGATGATAATTTTCTTTTTTTTTTTTTTATTTGTTTGTAAGTTTCTAACGGAGTTATTGAAGTTGAACAAATTTTGACTGACCTTGAAAATTTATCTTTTAATAATTTTTTCCAAATGGGTGAGCCTGTCTGTCTTGGTCACTAAATGTCACGTTAATCCAAAATAATCATTGAATATATATTTTTATTTAATTATTAATTAGATCTCAATTTTAAATTTTAAATCTCATTCTAAATTTTATATTCCGTGGTTACTAGAAAAAAAATTAGTTTTATTTGAAATATTTTATTGAAAGAAAATTGTGTATGTTTAGAAAACACAATATTTACGATATTCATTTTTTTTTTTTTTGGCACTTTTCTTTTCTAGCTTTATAGAGTTAAAATAGGAAAAATAAAATATCCAAAATCAATGTATGTGGACGTTAAATCTGACACAAATGTCCACTAAAGTTTCTTGTGATTGTTACTAACTATAAAGTTTTAAAATAGAACCAAGTAAACTTTAATTTTAAGTCTAAAGTTTAAATTCTAATTTAAAAAAAAAAAAAAAACGAGAGAAAAAAAAAATATATATATTTGTGTTTGATAGGTCTGGTTCATCTTGGTCTACCAGGTACATTATCCTTTTGTCTAGAACATGCTCAGTGCCAGACATCCCATCTATATATTTACTGAAAGGGTTTTCTCCAACAAAATCCCTGCTCTGAAGCATGGCGTACAGAAAATGTAAATAAATTTAAAATAGAATTGTTGCAGTAACAGTCAGCCTTGGCAAATCCTCCTAGGACCTGCATTACAGCTGGTGGAGAGTATGCAGTAAGCGATGCCATGATTTAAGGGGCGCCCTCTATTCTTCTCAAACTTGGCAGGTAGGTCATATTTATTATGTGAAGAGTTGACCTGTTTTTCTAATAAACCTGGCTTTAACCAAAAAAAAAAAAAGTTTAATTAGTCAAGGGATTCGCCGCCCCTTGAATGGAACAGTCCCAGCTGTTCAGAATCCAAGAAAGAATTGTTTAGAGTGCGTCAGCTGTTTCATTATGTTTTTGTTCTCTTCAAGAAGTCTCAAATTCTCTCGTTCACCTTTTTCTATTGTACGGAATTGGTGGTTGGGTCATATCAATAACTAATTTTTGTGTACTGTAATGTAACCAAGTTCAACCCAAGCAATCGTCTATTGCTAGATGGCGAGGTGTTGGTGGGGTTTGCCGTCTTCAGGAAGTAAAGCGGATGAATTGATTTGAAGCCAGTCCGCGAGGATGGATGGTAATTAAATCCTTGGCTTTAAAGGGGAGCCACTTGACGCAATGCCGATTGTTGTGTGTTAGAACGGGGAAGGATTAGATCCGGGCAAAGCAACTTGGGAACGGTTGGTCCTGCCGGTTATGAGTCTAAGGATTGACCCATCATCATGCTCAACCACTTTCTTTAACCGCCAACATGTATACAACCTTCCTTGGAAAATTGGGTTGTTGAGTGCCGTGAGGTTAACGTGTTAACGTGGTGTCATTGTTAAGGGTCCATTTATCTACCTACTCATATGGTAATTAAGGCCTCTTGTTATCATTTTCATTATAATTACTTGCCAATCTTAACTCTATTTAGTGCTGGCGAATGGGAATGGAGTGATGGACCACTGGGAATTTCGGATATAGCCTGCCAATAACAAGTTCAAAATGCCCTTCCACCTGGATGGTCAATAGAATAGAACCAAGCCAACCTGTGATTTCTTATATATATATATAGAAGGAAGGAAAATGAAACGTAAACCCCCCAAAGCTTCAACTGCCAGGGCACCAATCCTTATTTTTTCTTGGACTTCTCCTTGGCTAAAATAACATCAATCCCATTTCCCCCAGTTTCACAGCTGCTTGCACGAGTCAATAGTCGTGTATGGCTAATCAACATAGCTTAACAATTTGTCCACTCCCTCAATATTTACCAGCCGGTGTACAAAACGAACCTTCTATACGGACAATTACTCTCACTTTCAAATGGTATAAATTGACTATTTAAAACTGTCTTTAATTAAAATAATTGATAAAAAGCAGTAAGAACATATTGGCAAGTACATGGGGCGGCTAGCAACTAGCACCATTTCCCCTGCATGAACGATCGACGCTTCTGTCGCTTCGTTCAACCTCAAAAAGGTCCATTCTTGAGATGCCATAGTTACTTCCTATCAGCTGCCATGCCATCAGTTTCATGTTGTTCGTCTTAGTCACTATAGTTCGTGGAATTCGGGTTTGTCCCCTTCAAACCTTTTAAGGAAAACACTGTTATCACATTAATGGAGACTAAAGGGGAAGGAAATGCTTAATTATTTAGACACAAAATGCACGGAAAAGGCCACTCATAGGAACAACTCACATGTCCAATGATTCAATGAGGATCAGTTCATGCTTTGGGGACCACCTACCCGTAACGACTATTTAAATCAGTTGATTGGTCCATTTGGGTACGAGGTGCTATTATATTCACATCATTTTGGCCAATTGCACAGTGCATGAAAGGTTTTGGGGGAGTAGAGGACCCTCTCAACAGTGGCTGCCATTTTAAGGGTGGGATGGGGGGAGCAAATAGATCGGTATAGAAAAACAAATTGACATGGTCAACATTACATAATGTTACAGCAGACCTCTAGTTGTTCAGCTATGTGTTTGTCAGTACAGATTATAAAACTAATTGTAATGTTAGCTTCAAATTTTTATCTTAAAATTTTTCCACAACAAAAATACAGTAGGTACTCCAGAAAAAAGCTAATGGTGGAAGATTTTCCTCAAAATGAATATTGATGCAAAAGGCTCCGGAATTAACTTGCCTCGTACCAACTTGCCTTCAACTCTGCATGAAATGGATTTGCTTCTACAGAGTCCCTAAAACTATTAATGTTCAAAAGAGACCTGTAGGTCTCGGCCATAGAAATCTCGATTGTCTTCTGATGCAACTTCTTCACCAGTGAAATGCAATATCAATGCGTCAGTTTGCCAAGGCATTGAACTACACTCAGGCTATATTTCTTCATCTGAACCAAAGATATCCAATTCAATCATCTTTCCCATCTCCAGCTTGCATTTGTCTCCTGAAGCCCACTCCCACTCTGTTTTTGTCCTTTTTGATCCTGACTGCTCGTTCATGACTACAGATGGATTGACTTTTATTGCAGATGATTTTCTAACAATAACAAGAGTTGAATGCTCAGTACTACAGAAACAGTCAGCAAGAAAGAGGTGTAATTGATATATAAATTATGGCAAATATAAGACAGGTTCACCTCTTGTCCGAGCTAGCCATCTGTTGGTTTGTTGTTGTAGATGCTTTCTTTGAATTGTTTGAATTCAGTTTTGCTGTAAATGCAATATACTAAAAACTCAGGTCATAGGGCAGAATCACAGGAAACAATGATAGAGACAGTTTTTTATCACAAACCTGTGATTTCATTAAGAATTCTTAAGCCCTGTGAATGTGTATTGGTTGTCACTTTGTCAGCATTACTGTTAATTTGGATACAAGACTTTCTTATGAAGGCATCAACAGGAATTGGAAAAGATTCAGGTGTAGTAATGAATTAACATTATGATATTTAGAAGACTGACAAACCTCAATGCCTTCTTGAGTCCTTCTACAGTTAGTAATTTTGCTGGCTCCTTGGGCCTTTTAAAGCTTGTTCTGTCGGCTAGAGGATCAACCAGATAAATACCTTGTGATTTGGGAGGATCTCTGAAGGCTGTTCTAATGTTTCTGAGACATAATCATAACAGCTTTGAGGGCTTTGTAGAGAGAAACCAAAATTGAAAGAAAGGAAGCAGATTACTTTCAGTGTGTTACACTGACTTTCATAGCAGCAAATTGTTAAAATGATTCCAATCTTTGATCACTTACCCTCCCTTAAGTTCAGCACGCACTGTGGAATATCTCTCTGACACTTTCTACACAAGTACAAAGGAAATGAAATAAGTTTGTTTTTAAGATATATTGATGAAAAAGGCAATATCATCTGATGTAAAGCTTACTGATTTGTGATATCTGCAATATATCCCTTGACGTCTGAAATTCCAGAAATTAATCGATAAGCACCAAGAATTTCAAGCCTAAACATGTAATTACAAGAAATTTTTTGCAAAAGATAGAATATTTACAAGTTTTGGTCCTTTTCATATACAGCATCATCATCTATTACAGCTAAAATGAAGATTAGGGACCACATCAAACAACTAACAAAACCTCAAATGCCTCTCATGCCTCACTCCACAAAGTCAGGTGATTTTAGGAGTCTAGAAGCTTACTTATTTATGACTAGTGTACAAGCCATCCCATCCTTCCTTTTTCCCTTGCAAACTCCATAGTCAGTTGAAGTGCCCATCTTAAGTATTTGATTTGGAGAGGACACAGTCAAAGAAAAGCCTGTACCCTGCAAAAGGAATAATGAAGAGCATGTTGATTCTATGAACCACAAGAAAAACAACTCAAAAAGGAAATAAGGGCATGAAGCTCCTACCATATTGTCCTTGCGTACAGTTGAATTGAATAATGCAAAAACTGTTCCAGCCTGCTCTTTCCAGTTCTGCTGATAAGCATCACCAAACAAGAAAACAGAAACAGTACTTTCATCTAAACACCCCATTTTCCAAATGCAGTAGCTCTTCCCAACAGAACTGGTCTTTGGGTACCCCTTATCAATCAACACTCCAACAGTTGCCCAGCACCCCGAAAGTGTGTCTCCCACCAATAAATTTCTATAGAAAACCCCATATAAGAAATCTTTCCCCACATTGCATTAAATATTAAAAGCTTGCTACATAGATTAAGATCAAGATACATTCAGTTAATAGAAGCAAATGGTCTCAAACAATTAAAGTGTTTCAACAACAATCATACATAGTACGAAAGAAGATATATGAAAAGATTACCTAATAGTTGGTAGGCGAACAAAACGGATATCTGAGAAACGTTCAGTTAGCTCTGCAGGGGTGACCAATTGATGCCTGAAACAGAAGAAATAAAGCAAGAACATAAAAAAAGAAACATGTCAACTACCCCATATTGGCTTATTCTGCGTGCTCGTATGAAATATATAGCCCAAAAATCCCCAACAGTGTAGCCAATTAATCAAAGTATCGTTCAAATGCTATAAATCATATTGAACTAAAGTAAGCATACCTTATCCTCAAACCCGAATACTTTTCCACATTAGCTTCGCTCAAGTTCTTGGACCGCTGCAGTTTTTCATCTTTCTTGACTGGTTTTGGGGCGTAATCAAGGCAATCTTGAACAGCATCTTTAAAGATTGACAAATCCGCCTTCCCACTTCTTGTAGGCGATCCATCATCCGATAAATATCCTTCAAAATCGAGCCAAATAAAGACATATTTGCAACAAGTTATCATTACAAATAATTGCCCGAGGTTCGCACATCTTTGAGCAAACCCAGAGAAATGGAAACTTAAATACAAGTGAACAATGCACAAAGTGAGCAGATCCTAAAATTAGTATAACGAGAACCGAATCTGAAAGAAACAACACCAGTAGGAAAAAGAAAATATTTAGTGCTACCTCGATATAGAACAATGCAATTAAATATCGAACCATTTGTTCATACAGTCTTAAAGACAGAAAATTACAGGAAAATAAGAGATACCCACATCGAGATTCATCAAAAGAAAGCGAAATTAATAATCCCACTAAGTAAAAAGACGAAACCCGAAGATGGGGCTGCCAAAATCGCGGAGATACAGATACGAACAAGCTCATGTGCATGTACCTGGTGAACGAGGATGAGGATTCGACGGAGACTGAGGAGGGGTTTCCAAGACTCGATCTTGGAGGGACAGTAGGAGTTCAAGGTCCTCTTGGTTGTTCCACATTGTAAGATTGTGATGTAGAGAGAGAGAGAGAGAGAGAGAGAGAAGCTGAAAGTGAAATTGGGTTTCTTTCTGCCTTTTCGGAGGCTTTTCGGGTTTTGGTCTTTGAACTATGTGGAGGAGGGAGGGTGAATTATTTTGGAGGGAAAAGGGAAGGCAAAAGTACGGGAAACGACGCCGTTGCTTAGCAACCAAGAGCAGTTTAAGACTCGAGCTACGCTCTATATTCTATAAGAATGAAAACCTTCCTTCTTATAGAATAATCTCATTTTTTCATGTTATGAATAATGCGATCTATTTGGAGCATTGATTTTATATTTAAAATTTACTCTCTTTTTTTTTTTTTTTTTTTGGTTCAATTTGTATTGAATTTAACACCCAATCTTCCTCATTGATAATATGATATTAAAAAGATATCAACAAATCAAATTTAAACGGTAATAAATCTTGGAAATAAATTAAAATTACCATATGGAGTTCGGATTTTTCCAAGTAAGAGGATCGGGATAGACTTGCCAGGTATTAAATTACCACTCAAATATCTAGTAATCAAGTCCGGATCTCTTTTTTTTTTTTTTTTGTGTCTCTAACGTAAAAGTTAAAACTCTAACCATTCTGCCGATTTAAGATTGAAATGCTTCTTCTACAATGTATCTTGGCAACGAAAAATGATAATTAATAATATGGGTATACGACAAATATCAATTTTTCTTGGTTGGGTGCACACACCCAAGTCCCTATGTGGTGGTGGGGTTGTTTTTTTGTACAGAAACTGCAAGAACGGTGTCGCGGCTGCAGCAGTAGAGGAGTACTCCTCAACTCCCGACTAGCCCTCCAACAGCAGTTTCAAATTCTCGTTACTGACCAACCCAAAAGGCCAAAGAAGCCCAAAACTCTCTTCTTTCTCCTTTCTCTCTATAGGTCTCCCTAAGAATAGCAAAAATAGCAGCAAACAGCAAAGAGAAACTCTCAACGGGGAAACGCTGGCCAATAAGCAAGACAGCAAAATGCCGAGTTTTCCTCTTTGACCCCGCAATTGTCTTTCTCTTGTATTCAGAGCTCTCTTCACTTCATTACTTCAATTTCCAGCTCCCGAGTGCCTCTTCCTTCCGAACACACGGGAGATATTGAGGTTCCTCACCACTTGGGCTCCCTTATATCACATTCAAGACTAGTTCTTTTTCTTCTTCTTACGTCTCCCAACAGAACTATGTTTGAGATGGCTCTACCACACCATACTTGTTTCAGTGCTACCCTTCTTCTTCTTCTTCTTCTCTCTTCGGCCTTCGACCACGAGGACAAGCCCCACGGTGTGACATATGATGGAAGGTCCTTGATTGTCAATGGCAAGAGAGAGCTTCTCTTCTCAGGCTCCATTCATTACCCTCGTAGTACCCCTGATGTAATGCCAACGAGGGATTCCCTTCTTTTTCGTTTTCCTTCATTTTGAATGGAAGGAAATGGGACTTACTAGTGATTTTGTTGAATTGCATTCAGATGTGGCCGGAACTCATCAACAAGGCCAAGCATGGAGGTTTGAATGCGATACAAACTTACGTCTTCTGGAACATTCATGAGCCGGAGCAGGGCAAGGTGATATATACAGTAAACAATAATGTCTTCGATCTAAATTGGTGACCTCTTGTTAGTTTTTTGTTTTTGTAGTATAATTTTGAAGGAGACTACGACGTGGTGAAATTCATCAAGTTGATTGGGGAGCATGGTTTGTATGCAATCCTCAGGCTTGGACCTTTTATCCAGGCCGAATGGAACCACGGGTATGATTGATCCAACCAGTTCCTATCACTCACTCAGCTCATATGCTTTTTCATCTACATCTGCGGTTTAATTTTTGTTAGTTTTATCTTACACATTGTGATCCTATGTGAAACTTTAGAGGACTCCCATATTGGTTGAGAGAGATTCCTGGCATCATCTTCCGATCTGATAACGAACCATACAAGGTAATAATGTCACACGACAAAATGTAATAAAAACCGATGTTGAAGCAGATCCTGTGACCAAAGACATTGAATTTTTTGCAGCATCACATGAAGAAGTTTGTGACGATGGTCGTCAACAAAATGAAAGCAGAAAAATTATTTGCATCACAAGGAGGCCCCATCATCTTGTCTCAGGTTTGGTCCTTACTAGTAGTACTACCACTAAGTCACATAGCTGCTAGTCTTTAACAGTGAATATCACATTGTCTTTATGTTTGATGCAGATAGAGAATGAGTACAATACTGTCCAACTCGCATACAGAAAGCTTGGAGATAGTTATGTTCAGTGGGCGGGAAGTATGGCTGTGGGCCTACAAACAGGAGTTCCGTGGGTCATGTGCAAGCAAAAGGATGCTCCTGATCCAGTGGTGAGCTTTCTTTTGTGTATGAGATTTCTTGTCTGTGGGGTCTCTGAGCGCTATTGAAACAAAATCATAACAAGAAAAGGATTCTGAACCTACCTAACTATTTTGTCAACTAACAAGATGCATGCAATATGTGCAGATTAACTCTTGCAATGGAAGGCACTGCGGAGATACATTCACAGGCCCCAATAGACCTAACAAGCCTTACCTGTGGACCGAGAACTGGAGTGCTCAGTGAGCATATGTCTAATAATCTTGTTTGAAAATTATGTATTGTAATGCAGTTTGATTCTTGGCATCCTGTGCCAATGCAAATTGGACAACAATGTCTGCTATGCTATTTCAGGTTTAGAGTATTCGGCGACCCCCCATCTCAAAGATCAGCTGAAGACATGGCATATTCAGTTGCTCGCTGGTTTTCAAAGAATGGAAGTCTAGTCAACTACTATATGGTAGGAATATAAATCTTTCCAATTGCTTCCGAAACTGACTTGATTTGTTTTGTGAAGTGTACCAATTAATCATCTTGCATCTGTAGTACCATGGTGGGACAAACTTTGGTCGAACTGCTGCCTCATTTGTAGCAACCCACTATTACGATGAGGCTCCTCTTGATGAATTTGGTAGGGTTTGCGATCTCAATCTCTAATGTTTTGCAACACTAAGAATGATTTATGCAGCTAACTGGGCTTTCTTTCATGGATTGCAGGTCTGCAGAGGAACCCAAAATGGGGTCACTTAAAGGATTTGCACAGGGCTCTCAATCTCTGCAAGAAGCCCCTGCTTTGGGGCATTCCTGGTGTTAAAATGTTGAGTGCTGATGTAGAGGTGAGCATCTGAACAAATATTTTTACATATGGCAATTTCAAGAGCGCTTCCAAACCAAAATGGCTTATGCTTTACTACTTTTCAGGCTCGGTTCTATGAGCAACAAGGGATAAAAAATTGTGCTGCTTTTTTGACCAACACCAAAAGCAGAGCAGCACAAACTGTTAGCTTTAGGGGTAAGGAATATTACCTCCCTCCACGTTCCATCAGCATCCTCCCTGATTGCAAGACTGTGGTTTTTAACACTGTAACGGTAATATTCCTTGTCATTTTGCTTTCTTTGGTTACATGTGCCCCATTCCTCGCTCAGTATTCATATTTTTCAAACATGCTAAGACAGGTTGTGTCACAACACAATGCAAGGAACTTTGTAAAATCCAAGAAAGCAAACAAGGACCTTAAATGGGAGATGGTTTCAGAAGTCATTCCAAACCAACTTCCAGTGGCATCCAAGAACCCAATGGAGCTCTGTAGCTTGACTAAGGACGTTACTGACTATGCTTGGTACACCACAACGTAAGCATTTTTCTTAACTACCATGCCCAGACATCATGATCTTGTTTGCAGCTGTTAATAGGAGTTACGTCACTCTTTATAATGCTCAAAAACTTGACATGTATCCATAATTATTGTTCCAGAATTGAACTGGAACCCCGTGACCTGTCAATGAGAAAGGATATCTCCCCAATTTTGCGGGTCGCAAGTCTTGGTCATGCAATGGTTGCTTTCGTAAATGGAGAATATGCCGGTTAGTGCGTACACTCAATTTGCTGTGTAATAAAGACTCTTAGCTGCAATCAGATGTATCCGTGATTTAGAAGTATCCACCAAAGTGCTAAAGCTGATTACTGTTTAGGATCGGCACATGGGAGCCAAGTTGAGAAGAGCTTTGTCCTCCAGAAATCTGTCAACTTCAGGCCTGGAGTCAATCACATCACACTTCTGGGCACTCTTGTTGGACTTCCCGTAAGGAGATCCTTTTCATAACCAATGTACTTTTGGACCTTTCATGAATAATTCAAGAGGAAATGACTATAAATTGCTTTTTACCAATAAAGGATAGTGGGGCCTACATGGAGCATAGGTATGCCGGGCCTCGTGGTGTTACAATTCTTGGCTTGAATACTGGAACTCTTGATTTGTCATTGAATGGTTGGGGGCATCAGGTAGGACAAAGCTTCCTGTCGAATAATATTGAATTTGATCAATCACTAAAATTTTCATTCCACGATACATTTATAGAAAATGGGTGATATTCATGACACGGTGCACCAATTTATAGGTGGGTTTGACTGGTGAGAAGAATAAAGTGTACACTAAGGAAGGATCCAAGAAGGTGCAATGGACAAAAGTCGATAAAGAAGGACCTCCTATGACATGGTACAAGGTAATTGTAAGGCAATTATCTCTTTTTTCATGGATTTTAGGATTACAGTTGGCACATCGGGAAACTTGTTATGGTCTGTATTTGCTCTTATTTCAGGCTCATTTTGACGCCCCTGAAGGAGACCACCCAGTTGCTGTCCGAATGACTGGTATGGGCAAGGGTATGATTTTTGTGAACGGCAAGAACATCGGTCGGCATTGGCTGTCTTTCCTGTCTCCTCTTGGACAGCCTACTCAATCAGAGTAAGTATATACTCGTTATCATTACATAGTTAAAGATTGTGAGATTTTATTTCTACTCGAGTGTCTCTTTATTAATACGCACTTTCAACATTAGGTACCACATTCCAAGATCTTACCTGAAGCCAACGGATAACCTGATTGTCATATTGGAGGAGGAAAGAGCAAACCCTTCAAATATTGAGATTTTAATTGTCAACAGAGATACAATATGCAGTTACATGACAGAGTATCATCCACCAAATGTGAAGTCCTGGGAAAGAAAGGACAACAAATTCCGACCTGTCGTGGAAGATGCTAAGCCAGCAGCTCGCCTGAAGTGTCCAAATCACCGGAAGATTGTGGCCGTGGAGTTTGCAAGCTTGGGTAATCCTTATGGCGCTTGCGGAGGCTATGCACTTGGAAACTGCACTTCGCCAGTTTCCACGCAGGTTGTTGAACGGGTAACATCTTACTTCTCCCTTACCACATTTGATCATGATCTTCTGTTTTCAAATAATCTGAATGGCTCTTTTTCTGAACATGAATTTGAGTAGCTCTGCTTGGGAAAACCTTCTTGTGAGATTCCTATGGACAGAGAGCTTTTCCACGAGAAAAATGATGCTTGCCCTGATGTCGAGAAGACACTAGCAGTTCAAGTGAAATGCGGCACAAAGGTAAAGTTGAGAGTCCATCAGATACACATAAAAAGGTGGTCGTAGTGATGGGTCTGGATGTGATGGCCAGATCTCCGTGCTTGTTTTAAGGATTCAAGCCCATAGTTTGTACCCTTTTCTCTATCTTCTTACGGGAGTTTTTTCAGTAGTTCATAAGTGGGGTTTTTCAGGTCACTTTTTCAAAGATTTCTCTCCATTGTTATCTTCACCTTTCCATTCATTCTTCTTATTGACAGTAAGCGTAGTATACAAATATCAGCTGATCCAGCGGAGCATACAAATGTCGGATGATCCTGCAATGCAGAATTCCCAGCTTTTGAGGGCTTTAGTTTTCAGATGCAACTGTAGACTGAACGAATAAAATCGTCTACTTTCTTGACGATAATGAGTTTGTGAGATTCATTGATATGTGCTATAGAGAATTCATGTCCATCCCTTCCCGCAAAAATGTCAAACGACTATAGATTTTAAGCCGCTGTAAAAATGCAGAAGTTTGGTGTTTCAGATTATCAAACAGTGCCATAGTCGGGTCCATCCGTTAACATACCTTATATTGTACAAAGCCCCAAAAAACTGCAAAAGCCCAAAACCAGGCCGCATTACGAAAAGGAAAATCATGCGCTGATTGAAGCCTAAGCGGCTTTCCTTCAGTGTAAAAAGATGGGGAGATTTTTTTTCAATAGTACCGAGAAATTGCTATCGGTAGACTTATTAGTACACGGCAATCCATTTGGACGTTTGGGAATCTCTGATCCAAAATCTGACTGCTGAGTCGATGCAAATTGAAGCACAGTTTCTCTCCTGCTTGGTCTACCAAAATATCAATACAGTTGGGTCTGACTTGATTGGTCCTCACCGTCCAAATTGGAACTGTTTGAGCCTCGTAATGTTATCAGCTATGCTGCATTTAACCCACAAAGTCTCGTACAGAATACAATAGTATACACAACCTTTCCCCTGCCACTATACAAAACAAACCAGCCACAGCCCCAACTCAAATACCACCTTTCTCACGCTCACAGACAGAAACCAACTCAAGAGGGAAGTAAAACCACATTTGGCTACACCAGATTCCAGGACTGAAGAGAGAGCAACTTCAAATCCCAACTACATCAAAATGCAACACCTGGAATTAGCATCAAACATTAGCTTCTAGTAAAGCATATATAAGACCACCTTCACTTTTTTCTCGTCTTCTAACTTTACAGTGAAAAAATTTAAGCCCAAGGAAATACAACATTTAGCAACAGATAACATACTTTCGGCTCATTTTCTACAAATGCATAGATACTGACCAATTGAGACAAAGGCAGGAGGAGATTTCCTTTAAAAATTTGAAGCTTCTCTCTCTCTCTCTCTCTCTCCCTCCCTCTTTCTAGTTGGAAACAAAACCTCAATTAGTGTGGCTTAGACCACTGAGACACTAGTATAGCAATTGATGTGTCTTTGCCTGTATGCCTCTGCTATTATCACATTAGTGAGAGCATTTGGTATTCCACAACCAAAGGCATACCACCAGCATAATTTCTGGTGTTAATTGTGTGCCAAGCAGATTCCTGTTTACATACATAGTCAAGATTTAGTCTGTAACAGAACTTCAGAAGGCCTACCATATGCACCCCTTAAAGGAAAAATTGAAATTAATTTTATATGAATGAAGTGAACAAACCTCTTGCATGTCAATTCCTACCCAATTCTTAATCACACTCATAGTGAGCAAGTTCAACTATATCAGAAAAAGTTGCTGGCATGGTTTGTCAGACATATACCTGGTTATTGAGCTGCATCTTCAGGAAACCGAGCATCAAAAGGAGCAGAAGGATGGGAATGTCCTGATGCACTGCCAGCAGCTCCCGAACCTTGCTGCAGCTCAATAACAAGCCATCGCACAGCTTTACTCATCTGCTCCAGTCGAACAGCACTGATGGGTGGAAGACCTGTCTGTGGCTTCCCCGTCAAAGATCCAGTAGCCTCATCCACCAGGCACTCCGACCCTATCCTCTGCCTCACCGACTCCACAAATTCTTCCGCCTGATCACAAGCCACCCTAAACAGTTCCCACCTCTGCTTGAAATTTTCCAAAGCAGCATCAGTGTCTGCTATTTTTTGTGCACTAGCTATCTGCTTCGCTTCAAGGACATTAGCAGCTGCACTAAGAAGCTCCTGATACGCATTGTTTAGGGAGTCCACAATATTGTCCATGAGATCCCAACTGCAAGATTCCGGTAAAAAAAAAAAGTTTCAATAACGCTGCTTTGCCCACAACATCATCTATAGATCAAATACCAGTTTGGATTGACAAGTGAAATTCACACTACACAGTTACGGGCTTCAAGTTTTAACGATTACCCACTTGGAATCCCATGTTCAATATAAAATTATCATTAATAATTCAATTCCGCTGGTAAAACAATACATAGCCGAAACAGAAGGAAACACCAATGGGAGATTCAGAATTCTTGGTAATCAAGAGTTACTAATTAACAATTCAATAACTTCTTCAGAGGCTCCAGCAACTGCATATAAAACCTTAAATAGCCGAAAAATGAGAGGATATATATATTAAAAAAAAAAACTAGCGCGAACGCTACTCACATGGATGCAATTGGGACCTAGCAACTTTGAATTTCAGGGTTTGCACCTGTCTTCTGGGAAGAGCTGAAAGGAAAGAATTGATAAAAAGAAAAAAAACAAAAACAAAAAACTAAAAACACCTTTCGCGTTATTATGGTCTGGTTTTCCAGAGTTGTCTATTGTCCGAGATATCTCAGCCACCCGACTCGTGTCTCCTTCATTGTCCGAGATATATCAGTCTTAGGCAGAAGTTACCTGGGCCTGGAGGGTGTAGCCCAGTCTGGCGTTTAAGTGCATACTCAAGAAGGTCTCTGTCTCACCCACTGGACTGCGATAACCTTGCATTGGGTTTGATCCAATTGTATTGGGCCAAAAACCAGCCTATTCTTCAACCCAATTCTTTTCTGTGGAACTTCAGTTGATCAATCAGGAAATTTAGATTTGAGGGATAGGCCAATCAAAGCCTATTTCTTTGCTTCTTGGACAGGAACATTCCAAGCTAGCAGTCAAAGGAGACGTACCCACAAGCAGAAATACCATTTAGACGAGAAAGAGAGAGAGAGAGAGAGCTTGAACAAGGTAGCATTATCTCTTAATTTGAATAGGAAAGACAACAAAACAATGCAATGAACCTGGACAAAGGAAATAAAACAATTTATCAAATCATCATTCTCCATTTTCGTCGTTACAGGTATATGGGGATAAGTAAAGATTGAAGATTTGCCCATTTATTTACAAGCAATTGGCAGCGCCTTAACAGGTACTCTGGACCTGTACCCATCTTCACAGCATGACAGAACGGTCATCCAAATCCTCAGACAATTTATCCGATGCTTCGGAAAACCCATAACCAAAGAAAAACTAAAAAAAATATCCTATCAAATCAATGAGGCACGAAAAAACTTGAAACCCCCCCCCCCAAATAAAAGGACAAAACCCATGGGAAAATGGAAAGACACAGCCAAGCAAGAACCCATCTCGAGCTCTGAACAGAATTTGGGAAGACATTATCCACAAGAATCCAGGAACTGGCCTCGTTCAATCACACCTGAAAGCTGAGGTCTCGAGGAGGCAAAAATAAGCCATTCTTGAGAAGAAAGGTGTTGCTTCCAATGTCCAATTCGGCATGAAAGATTTTGCAGCCCCACGGTCATAGCTGTAGTATTCAAAATCCTGACCAATTAGCCAGATCTCAAGATAGATCAAAAGATCCCTGTCCTTCACTAATTGCATATAGTAGTTTCTTGTACATTATTTCCTGTTCATAACCCCAAAAACAGGAAAAAATCAGCAGTAAATAATGTAGAAACTGTACTTTAAAAAAACCACAGAGACAATGTGATGACTGAAGATCTTAGAATAGACATTAAAAAACTCTTTTCATCTCTATCTTTGCATCAGATATGGTACCTTTGTAGAATAAGGAGGAAGCTTCAAGTAATTAGCACAGGTCATGACACTAGGTAAGTCGTCGTCTGCTGATTCTGAAGGCCCAGTTCCATTTAAAGCCGTATTCCCAGCAGATGAAGAATGCTGCATCCACACATCCATGTTTATGCACATGTACATGAATCTAGTGTCAAGCTTGACAACTTCTAACAGAGATATAAGAAGAAACTGGCCACAAGTTACTCTGGAATATGCCACCAGCGTATATAAATGTTGCTGCCTTCTATTACATGCTTTGAAACAGGAAGGACAGGCAACAATTGCTCAAAATGTGCGTGTGCAAGCATGTACACACACACACACACACACGTATTCCCTCTCAAACCCAACCTCTCAATTTTAACTATAGACTGATGAGAGGCCAAAACAACCCACTAGAAAAAATTTTAATGCTAGGGCCAAGTATTCTTGCAACCTCTCAATTTTAACTAGAGACTGATAAGGAGCCAAAATAATGCACCAAGAAAATATCAATGCTAGGACCAAGAATTCTCCCAACATCTCAATTTTAACTAAAGACTGATAAGGGGCCAAAATAACCCCCTAAAATATCAATGCTAGGGCCAAGTATTCTCACAGGACTAAAAATACAACAGCATTGCGGTTTGCGTTATGCAACAGTAGCAGAACTCTAATAAGGGGTGTATAAATCCAAATTGTTGCACCATACCTTTCTCACAATGGTTAATTTTGGATTCAGCACTGCCAATCCACCAGGAGGCAGTCTAGGTGCACCAGTAACAAACTGACAGAAGGCACGCTGCTGCTCTGCTGTAAACTCTCCCATGATCTCAAGTAACTATCACAAGACACTAAATCCATCAGCATTTAGTTAAAGCCATTTCAAAAATGGATCCAATGTCAAAGTAAAAGTCATACATGAATAATTGCAGGACTCTTGGCAGTGTATCCATGGTCAAATTTTATATGATCAACTAGGGTCTCAGGCTGCATAAGTGAAATCATCAGTTCAAATAATGTTAAAACACAGAATCAGGTCATGTATTGTATCAATAACATCAATAAATATGAGATTACCTCCCACAATTCTCTACGCCCGCAGAGCAAATAGTCCAATTCCAGTGGGGTAAATATTTGCAAGGATGAAATGTCAAATACCTAATCATCATGAAGACAAGGATAAGCAATTAAACTAGAGAACAAACATAAATATCCAGGGATCAAATACTAGATAACACGCATACACAGCTACAGTAGACAAGTATAAATGATGGGCCTATGGCCTACCAGACCCTTTGAACCATGGTCCATGGGTATCATAAGCGGGCTTCATAAACTCAAACAAAGTCTGTGAGAAACAGCAAAGATAAATCAATTTTCCCAAATTCTGAGCTTGTAAAAGATACAGAAGGCATTTTACCTGATTGAACCCAGCCCTAAATGCTTCCATCTGCCGCATAATCCCAGCCTTCACCGTTGCATCAACCACCAATGATATGTACTCCTCAAGGTTATAGACATCTACCTGGAGATAACAAAAACAGGGACAAAAAAAACTCAGAAAATACAGTGGCACGAGAATTGGCATTCAAAGGAAACTATAAAGGTTTTGCAAACATCCATACAATTTCATCTCCAGGCTTCAGAATATACTCTGGATATCCAGGAAGAGTGAAATCCAAGCAGAGGTCTTTAATTGGGGCATTCCGAAAATGCAACTCATGATTCACATCAAAAATATCGCCCACCGATTCCAAATGACGTTTCCGGCAAACAAGAGCATGGAATTCTTGCAATGTCTTCCCAAATTCAGGGTCAAAAGACACAATATCATACAGATCAAGCTCCTGCAAGAAATTGACAGAAGAAAAATTTTGATTATGAACAACTAAAATTTATCAACAATTCATCATATGAAGACAATTCCAAAATAATCTTACTTGACCAAGCAGAAGCTTATAAAATGCCACTGAAAGTGGCAGGTCCAGAATTCTCCCATCTTGAAGAGCTTTGGCCATCACACGCCCAACTAGACGGAAATACTCAATAACCTTAAAAAGCTTGCTACCCTCAGAAATGTCGGCATTTGGAGGCCAAGGACAAGGAAACAAACCAAGTGGAGCTTGGACAAGATCACCATCATTCGCAACACCATTTCCACTCTTGTCGTCATCTCCATCAATTTCCATTAAGTGTTTATCTGACAATGAATTTGACCGCCACATTCCCATTGCAACTTTTTGCAGGTCATGACTTAAAAGTGTATAAAACTCCAATGTAGGACCCAACCCAGTGCCCACTTCACCAAAATATTCCACTTCAAGCACAGCTTTCTGGCTAGAATACAACTCCATCACTTTTGCAGCAGAATCCAAAATGCGGTTTCGGGAAACACGAACTTTCTGCCGCTGTAACCTCCCGACCCTTACCTCTCTTTCATTTGCTGATGCATGTCCATAAGCACCCTGCTGTTGCTGAAGACGACATAATGCACGAGACAACCCAAAGGCAGTTGAATAGAAGTACTGTCGTCGGGTCTCAAAAGGAAACAAAAATGGACATGCCTTTGTCAATTGGTAACACCATGATGGAAGGCTCCCACTGCACAATGCAAGGGGATCCTGAATTTGCTGAGCTAATTTAGGAGTTAGCTTACCATTAATGAACTCTTCAGTAGGTACCCTTACCCCAGTCATATTCAGCTCATCCAAACTCAAGATTTTCCCCTCAGCAAAATTGTCACAAACTAATTGAGCTCTAAGACGAGGTGCAAGTTGGTTTAATCCCTCTAACACACGAAGTAGTGCTAATATGTTATAAGTAGAATTAGATTTTTCCAGATCACAAGGGAGTTCCCCTTGCAAGATGCCATCCAGAAGTGACATACGATGCAACTGAGAATCAGAATTAGAACTGGAAGAAGAGATAGCTTTAGTAGACTTTGATGTACTGGTAGAATTTGAGTTGACAACTGATGGACTATCAGCTTGGCCATCTGCCCTCTGGTATGTTATAGTATATATACCACCCCAAAACCTATTTCCATCACCGCATATAAAATCACTGCCACCATACCGGTCATCTTCCTCCTCATCCAACACAAGCTGATGTTGAATGGCCTGATAAATTGTCAAATGCCTGTTTAGCTGCTTTCCACCAGCTGTAAAGATTAACCTTGGGGGGTCACTAGAGCTACCAAACATTGGTCTTCCTTGTCGATCTCTGCCTCCCCTGATGCCTCGACCGTTAGCAGACCCAAGGCCAGTCATTGCAACAGCTGCAAATGACATGGCGCCTCTAGAGCCGAAAGGGCTGCCACTCCTAAAATCAGTAGAATCTGAACCTCTAACAGTAACAGCTCTACTATTAGAACTAGAATCAGGATTGGTTTGCCCATCACTTGTGGCTGCAGCAGCACTATCTTCAGCTACATCACCTAACTTTACATCATGGACTTTTTCAGGCATGCAAACAGGGAGAGAATCATCCCTCAGCACCTGGGAAAGGCAACCAAAACCAAATAAGCTGATCAAGGAGAAAAGTACCTTTAATTTTGTGATCATTCTCCTGATAGAAATTGACAAGTTTATTGTTTGGGAAGCACTTCTCAATTATTTAAGATACTGATCATTCAGGCAAAAAGGCACTGGATGAAGATGCAATTTACCAAAACTTCTATCACCATAGGAAAACGAAAAACAGGAGACAGAAAGTCCAGAAGGGGAAAAAGGAAGCTAGTATCACATAAGCTACATCATCATTATCATTTGAAATAAAGGACTCAGAGAACATACATCTTCGTGGTCATCGTCTTCATCATCAGAGATGTCATCATCTTCAATCACCAATGCATCATCAATCTCCACAGGAGATATTTCGAGCCCATCATCCTACCAGAAAAACACAAAAAAAGAAAAAAGAAAGAAGGTAACAGCATCAGATATGTTAACATTCATTTAAAAGGTTGGGGATTAATCCATTTTAACATTGACCAAGCCAAGGCAAACTCCAGTGGCATTAAGCCCACTTTTCAAGCCAAAAACTAATTATACTGCAGATTCTGGGTCTACAGTGGAACAATTCCTTGCAATGACTTGATTCATGTACAATCCCAACCATCCCAAGCGTCAAATTGAAACCAAGTTACCTCAGAGGTGGAATCCCCATCTACAGGTTTCATCTCTGCATCTTTATCTAATGCTGCTCTTCTACGAGTGGCATTTCTGGTTTGAGGTCCTTTTGGTTCCTCCTGGGCAGACTTCAAAACAGCTTTACCCTTTCCCTTTGATAAGCCTGTGCTTTTTTCCACCACTCGCTCATTTGTAGAAGTATCTCTGATGTTAACAGATGTTCTTGATCGTGAAGAATGACGACGAGTGGCGGTAACAGGAATGAAAGTAGAGGGAGATGATGATGCCCCAACTCCAGCGACTGCCATGCCTGATTCACAGTTCACTGCAGATACTGAGGGCTTTTGACCAGATTCACCTCGTCGAACTCGGGGCCAAAGAAATTCCTCAACAGCTGCTAAACTTGCCAAAGGATCAATGACTACAACATTGGAAGAATAATCATGGAGAGATTTTTCTCCTTGGGCACGACAAAGACGCAACTTAAACGGCTGAGTCAATGCACTCAATCCAGAAGAGAGACGACCACTTCCACTGGATGATCTAGAGGAATGGCTCAAGACAACAGGAAAACGCTCTAAGGATGACAAAGAATTTTGAAGTTTCTGAATCAAGACAGTCATGGGAGCTCCATTCCCTTCACCAATGCGAAAGGGAAGTGCAAGAGCAACAAATGAATTAAATCTTCTAAGTGCTTGTTGGCGAAGCTTGGAGAGGTTAGCTTCCAAAATTTTCTCCTTGGAGAAGTAACCACAAGAAAAGTAATTCAGCAAAGCTCCTACAACACCGCTACCAATAAACTCAAATGTGGAAACACCGTCCCCTTTACTTAATTCAGCAAGCATTTCAGATATCACCCCTATCAAGTACTCTTCCTTATTGGTAGAATTATCAACAAGGTGAGGCCCAATGGCCTTAGATTTCCCCTTTGCTTTAGTCTTCTGGTCATTGACACCAGCATTCAATTTCATGCAAAGATCCTTCAAACGTAAAAGATCATCAGTAACCCCAACTTCTGAAGTCCCCTGATCTGAGCGGAAGTATTTATCCTTAAAAGCTTTAGCACGTGCACTGACAGTCATGCAAAGATTGGAATTAATAGTTGGAATATCTACGCAACTTGGAGGTGATCCAACATTTGCTGAAACTGGATTCCTAGATTCCTCTGAAGAATTTCCTTCCAGATTTGCATTGCCACTACGACGTTTGTAACGTCTGGAACGTGAAGATGTTTCAGATGTGGAATCATTGTCCCTCTCAGCGGAAGATGCTTGGGTTGTTGCAATGTTTTGATTTCCGGCTAAAATCAGCTGATCCACAGCATGAACAACACCTTCTCTAACAAACATTTTAGAGAAAGTCCCAGGAAGTTTTTCCATGAGAATCTCAGCAATTTGAAGGGAAGGAACCAAGACATGGGGATCCTTCCATGCTAACACACCAGCTAAGAAACTGTGGGAACAAATGATAAACTGTAAGTCAATATTTAGACTGAGAAGTGCAGTGAGCATGCTAAGAGATAATATGAGGATGTAATTGCATACCTAGATATGTTTGTCACACTTAACAAAGACTGAATCATCCCCGCACCACTGAAGTACATCAATTTCCCAATCACTGACAGACATTTGTGGCGAACAGCGCTGTTGACACTGGAACCATAAATCTGCTTGCCATACAAAAGATATTATTATCAAGTGAGGCAAACAAGAAACATATCTGTTGCCCAGAATACAAACTGCAAGTCCACCCAGCACTAACCTGTATCATGACAGGTAGAAGATCCATCCCGAATTGCTGCAGAAGCTCTGGCTGATCATTTAGTAGTTTCTCTCGGGCTGAAACCTCAAGCACATTTCCATTTGCCTCATCTTGTGTTGAAGAACTGCCTGAAGGGGACTTCTTCATAATGGATCCTTTCACAAATATATTAGAACTGAGAGGAAGGGAGATTGTTCCTTGTGGAAGCTGGGGAAGAAGCTCATTTGCAAGATTGACAATCTCAAAAATCTAGGCAGAAAAGAGAAATATTACAAAGTTTAAGCCATATATTCAGGATTTTGATAAAAAAAAGTAATATTCATGCTACAATAGCTAACTGATTTATGTTGTTAAGAATATCAGGGGAGAAAAAATAAAAAATAAAAAAGACAGTTCAAGAATGTAAAAGAAAGAAACTAAAAGAAATGAAGACATTTTAAATGAACCAAATGGTGCCAATCCTAATTCGAGAATCACACAAACACAAAACCAAAAAGTACCTAACATAGATGTCAGGAAAGCACAAGATACATTAAATTAAGAACACAAACTCAAAAGCTGCTCAGCACAACAGAAGACAAACTTAATTATGCCCATCATAGTAACATAAAGACGTAACAAAACTCAATATATATTCATATTATAGGTCCTTAATTAACTTAAAATTGAAAACTGAATAGAAATAAGTCTGGCCGCAAAATAATTTGAAATACAGATTCCTACAGGAAATTGATGACATAAAGAAGGACCCCTAGTGCTCATATCTACACCAACTAGCATCGGAAAGAAAAAATTAAGCAGAATATGGTGCAGCCTGCCAAATTTCAGGCAAAATGCTTAGAACTAATAGAAAGCGAACAGAAACATGATATCATAATCAGCTGGAATTAAAATCAGTATAAAAAGCTGCAGATACCTGCTCTGATGGTCTACTTAGAGCTGGAGGGACAGATGAGTTAGCAGAAACACCAGAACCCGATAGTATATCCTTAAGAATGCCACTGATTCCAAGAAGAAGTAAAGTTTTGGCGCCTAGAGGGGACCCACTTGCACAGGTGGACAGCAATCGAATTAAACCCTGCATAATTAAGTCAGACAATGCTAGAATCTACAGATGCAAACATAAAAACTAAAAACTGCATGCTGTAACTGCTTTTACCGTATACGTTGGTGGGCTAAGAGATGCCTGTCCACCTCCAGAGTTGCTGGTGGAAATAAGAGAGGAAGCTTGTGTGACTAGTCCATGATTACATAGTTCATCTAATTTGTCTGGAGATGAAGCAAAGGCTTCAGCAATCCGGGTCAAACAAACCGAGGCATGCTCCAATACCTGCACAATCGAAAATAATGTGGCATAAGAAAAGAAAAAAAAAAGGCCAACAAAGTGTTTGTTGGTGTTCGCTCAGACAGAGCAAAATCTTACCTTCGCATCATGGTACTGAAGAAGATTAGTCAACAAAGGAACTGCCTCCATCACAAAGTCAGCTGCATCTGAAGGTAGTTTCTTGCACATATTTGCAGCAGTGGATAATGCTACTCGCTGAAAGAATAACAGCAAGAACCTCAAAAAATAAAAAATAAAAAATAAAAAGTAAAAGTAAAAGAAGTCCAAGAGGCCATAGTCATTGCAATAGTATGATTAATACACAAAAGTTCAAAAATATCAATTACTTGAACTCCAGTAGAGAAGAAATCTAGGTAAGAAAGGACTGCCATTAGAGCACCAGCTCGCAGACATGCAGTTGGATGCTCCTGAGAAATTTTCTTCAACGCTTGTAAAGACTGTTTCCACAACCCCAACAGCAAATGTAGTCAGTGATAACCATACTACATGTATAATCAAGGCAATTTAGCACATTCTAAAGCAAAACAAAACTGGGTAAGGTAGCAACTAATTAAACAATATATGTTGAATGCAATTTATTATTTGCCACAAATGAAAATATCCACCGGGCAGCTGGTAAACGCCAACTTTTGACCAATCAAACTAGTTTCAAACTAACCTGTTCGGCCAAATCCATATACTCAATTGTGAGCAGCCTGGCAACAAAGCATGGCACAGCATTGTAATGCACAACGGCAGTGCAAGATGAAGGCAGCACATCACATAAATGAGTTATGGCCCTGGCAGCAAGCAGCATAATATCCGGATTGTTCTCATGATTCAGCAATCCAACCAGCACTGGCACAAAAGAATCCACGGAGAAAGTACTCAAAGATTCCTCAGTCCCAATTGATAGCATATCACATAGCTGCGTTAGAGCCTCCACCTGCTTCCCTTCCTCTCCATCAGCTCGCAATCCAGATAAAATCTTCTTCAACCTGCCAGATTGATGCGAGGATGACCCTGATGGCACCCCAGAAGAAGGTAACAGATCATCAAGACCTGCACCGAGCTTACGCAATAGGCCCTGGAGTGCACTGCTTGCCGAAGTTAAATTCTGGTGAAAAGTCCCAATTCCACCACCTTCACTGTCGTTATCATCGTCGTCGTTCGGATTATTATTCCCAGAGTCCATATTTAATCCCAGGCTATCCCTATCTCTATCCTTAACATCCTTGTTCTCGCGAACCATAACCTCGTGTTCTTTCTCTTTGCCTTTATCGGAGGAGGATTCGTTTCTGCCACGGCGGGCGCGGGAGGTGGATTCCACAGGGGTAGTGGGGTCCATGGGAGCAGGATGGGAACGAGTGGGGCGAGAGCGAGTGGTGGGATTCAAAGGAGTGGCAGCAGAGGCAGTGATGGAAATGGAGGAAGAATTGGCGGCAGCAGCGGCGGCCGTGGAGGAGAGGCGGGAGCGCTTGTGGGAGCGGGTGGTGGGACGAGAAGAGGAAGATGCAGGGGCTGTTGAGGAGGCCTCCGCCCGCTTCCGGCTCCGAGTTTCCATACAAGAACCAAACCGCCCCAATCAAATCCGCGGTCGCGATCACGCCGCACCGGATCGCGAGACAAGCCTCTTCATCTGACCGGCTCGGATTCACAAGCCCTTAACACACCAAAAAATCAAAATCCCTCTCTTTCTATTCTTCCCCCCTTCTAAAAACCTAAACCCCAATCGGAAACCCTAGAATTCATTTTCAGTGATCGATTTCAAAGGCAATCAAATGGAATTGATCGGCTAATTTTAAAGAGACAGAGACACGCCTAGAGAAAGAAAGAGCTAGAAGAGAGAGTAAGGAAGTGGAGGAGAGAAACCCTAACAAAGTTGAGGAGAGAATAAAAGGGAAAATGTGGCGTACGGGCCTTTTTTTTTTTTTTTTGGGTTTTTTGGGTCCCCCTTTTAATAAGCAGATTGCCGTGGAGAGTGTGGCTTTATATCCTTCGCTTAAAGGGACTGCGGCTGCCGCATGGCGGTTGTACGCGATATGGCAGTTGGGTTGCCCGCGGGCGGGCTCTCCGCGGTTAAATGAGGTCCTTCTCCGCTTCCTCTGCCGACCGGCTTTATTCCTCTTTTAATTTATTAATTTTGTTTTCAATTTTTTCTCTCAGCATCACAAAATAGAATCCCCATAACTTGAAATATTGGAAAATGTTACAATTAAACTTTAATTTAGATTTACAGCAGGTGTACTTCCCTTACTATCCAAGTAGTTTCAGCCTTTGTGATTAATGCTAACTATTATAATTTTTGAATGTTAAAATCAAGTGTTTAAGGTACAGTTTTAGATTCATTCCAAAAAAATTTAGGTCATCTAATTTAGTGTATTTTAAAAATAATTAATTTTAAAAATTAATTAATTAAAATATAAATTAATGAATCGATTATATTTTTTTAATTTAAAATTTTTATAAAAAAATAAAAAAATATAAATTTAAAAATATTTTAATTTTTTAAAAAATAAAATTTATATTTTAAAACTATTATATATATATATATATATATATATATATTAAATATTAATTTTATTTATTTAAATCTAATTAAACTAATTAAATTATAAACTTATCAATTTTTCAATTCAACCACTAATTTGCTCATGAAAACCTTACTCTTAAGTGGTAGAAGACAGTTGAAAAATACCGATGATAAGAGATATACAAATTTAGCCTCTTATGCCTGGCCCGTTGGCCCGGGTTCCAACTCCGTACTAAATTTGTTTGTCAGCTGTGTCTGGCCCAATTCATTACTGTTACTTCCCAATGCAATCCATACTGGTACAGGTCGATCCATGGCCCGCTGACCATTTTTCATCTCTATTTCTATCATTCAAATTAAAGAACAACGAAGCCGAAAAAGAGAGAGAGAGAGAGAGTGAAATTTCATAGGACCGTATAAACAATTAATCTATGGTTTCCGTGTGAGTTATAAGATGTTCATTTCAAAAAATAAAAATAAAAAATACTTGGCCTAAGTTCAAAATTAAAATTTTTTTTTTTCTCTCAGATTTTATATATATAATAAAAATAAAATTAAGTTAAATTTAACGAGATAATCTTTTATATGAAATGATATTATATTACACTAGTACCAGGTATAATAGTCCTGCCCAATGACAAAAATACAATATAAATAAATGGATTTCCTATTTTAATCTTATTATTTATTTTTTTTTATTTCGTCCCTTTTAGCATTACAAAGATTGAATGATTGTTATTATAATGACAAAGAAAAAACGACAGTGTGATAATCTAATGCAAACTCGATCATTGCAATTAATTCAGCCTTGCATGCGCTAGGCCTGTCTTTGTAGTGACTCCAATAAAATTGGATCAAATCTAACAAGGATATAATGGGATATCTTTATATATATATATATATATATATATATATATATATATATATATATACAAATTCATGATGATTAAGCTCCTTGCTTTTCTTAGTGTACAAAAATGCAATGTAAAATAAATGGATTTTCGATTCTGCTCTTATACCTGATTCTTTTTCTATTTCGTCCTTTATAATAACGATAACGTGATAATTCAGCCTTGCATGCGTTAGGTCTGCCCTTACAGTGACTCCAATAAAACTAATACCAAATCCAACGGGGTATCCTATGCATGCGACCATTTTCTCATCCATGGAAGTAAAAAAAGGTTGTACGAGAACAGAGTTTCCATTCAATATGGTCGGGAGAATGCCACGTAAGGTTCAGCTGCATTCATGGTGCGCAGTCTATTGCCCGAGTTGTCCAGTTTTTAGCAGCCGCACAACTATGTTAGGACACTGACGAGGTCTGAGCCACGTGAATGCGCTGCTGAATCAATGCATATAATGTTTTCTTAAAATATAGAACGCAAACTATAAGCATAGACTCCTTCTATGTTATTATTAGAATTTTAATCCACAAATGTCTTTTAATTATTTAAATTTTACATTAAATAATTTATTAATACTTAATTATATAAAAATCCTTAAATATATGATATTGTATCATTTGATACTATTTATCTTAGAAATAATATACGATTTATTGTATGTAAAGTTTTAAAAATTAAACTCATTATTAAATCAAAAAGTCTAGAAATTTAAAATTTGGTCTATTTAATTAGTTAAATAAATAAAATAAATATTAAATATTAAATATATAAATTTTTAATAATATTTTTAAAAAATAAAAAATTAAAAACTATATATATTTATTTTTTTTTACAAAATTTTTAAATTAATCAAATAAAAAATTATGAATAGTTCAATTGATTTATGGTTCAATTAGTTGATTTATTGGTTTAGTTATAAATTTTTGGAATTAATAATTTTTATAATAAAATCAAATCAAATCATGATCTAATTTTTAATTTCATTAATTTGATTAACCAATCTGATTTGGCTTTAAAAAAAACCTTGGTTGTGTATACTTTTTATTAGCTTAAATTATCGTGGACAGTTGAGCTGCATAGAAGTGAAGGAATTTCAGTGTGGTAACATCTGGGAAGGTGTGAAGCCAATATTGGATACATGCTAAGATATCACGTTCAGGAAAAAAAAATAAATAAATAACATATAATGAACGGTTGATGAATGAGTATAAAATATAATGAATTAAATCAAAAGGCAAATTTTGATTCGCACCAAAAGTTCAAACATTTGCCACCAATCTCTCCTTTTAAAAAAAAAAAAAAAAAAAATATATATATATATATATATATATATATATATATATATATTTTAATAGATATTTGTTATGTACTCATTTTTATTAAGTGTGTGGAAACACTGTTTTTTTAAAAAATAAAAAGGTTTTGAAGAAGATAGGCAACTCGAAAGCAAAGGAAAATTCATTTTTATAATTTTCTAGTATCAACATCGCCTCCAGATCCAAATTCAAATCCAAATCATTAACGTTCTGTTGAATAAAAAGCCAATTGATTTTGAAAGGCCCACAGAGAAAAGACAGAATTCAAATTTCGATTATAATTGGGGAGGCAAATTGGGCATTTCACTTCCCTTGTCGGCATAATGGCAGTTGATTCGGGGGGAAGTAATCGAGCACAGGGATAAAGTACCTCCCTGACAGCGCCGGCCCCACCAAAAATCCAAACCAGCTGCCCGACCCGTTTGAATGGACCCCGCAGGTGCGGACAGAGACAAAGAAGCAAAGGACATTCCAACTAACGTGTTTGTCTTTTAAGGCAAAATAGGAAAGAGCAAAATTTATCTGATGAGACTCGTCCCAGGAAACCCGCATGTTCACGATCGACCCTCCCACCTCCGGGGGTTTTCTTTTTATTCAAGTCATCTGATCCAACGGTTAGGTATAGCAATCTCATGAGAAACACTATCAGGTTAACAATTCTCGAAATGCAAAGCGCGATTTTAATCAATTGCCTATAACTTGAATTGAATGAAACGCATCGTGTCTCTGTTGGCATCTCTCTCGCTTCCCTCCAGTCAATTCCTCCTCCACCTGCACCGATAAGCACCTTCCCGAAACGAAATGGTAATAACGCGGATCTGACGAGGACAGGTCAGTCATTTCGTCTCTCTCGTTTTTCAATATTCACAGTATCAGTAGCCCTGTGATCTGAGAAAGAAGTGGAACAGATTTGGGAGGGAGATGAGATTTGATTATTAAAAGATAGAGAAAGGAAAGAAAACGAGACGGTATTTCAGCGCTGTTTGGTTGGCGAGAAAAACCGAGGAAATTTGTAGGACATGGGGCTTTGGAGTATGATACTCGGTTCCTGTGGATTTGGAGTCGGGATTTCGGCGGGACTCCTGATCGGCTATTTCCTCTTCATCTACTTCCAGCCCGGCGATGTTAAGGCAAAATTTCTATCTCTCTGTGGTCTTGCATTTGATCTGATGCCTGTTGTCGATTCGTATTTGCTTGCATATTTACATGTGCACGAAAACATTACCATGCATTTGATTGCTTGGAAGTTTGGAAGCGTAAGGACGAAAAGAGTACGGTCATATGGGCACAGCTCTTACATTATTTTCATCATCGCTATCATCATCATATTATTAATTCTTTTGCTTATTTAGATAGTGGCTCACAAATGGATTTGAAATTTGGACGATATTGATTTTTCGTGTTCTGCTTGGTTGTCTAAGACAAGTTTCGGAAGAGTAGCCGACTCAACTATGGTACAAATGATGGTGCTTTGATAACTCTCTGCGGCATTCTCATGTGAAATCTATAAGTTATTAACATTCTCGTACTGGCCATATATTTTATGTTGCTTTGCTTGTTTCCTCAGCAGGATCCTGAGATTCGTCCTTTGGTTGAACAAGATTCGGACTCTTTGCAACGTATGCTCCCGGAGATACCTCTTTGGGTGAAAAATCCAGACCATGATCGTGTATGCGACTATGCTTGTGTGTTTCCCGGGCAGACACTGCCTTTTGCTTTGTCAAACTTACTAAAAGTTGTGTTTGATATTGTGTAGGTTGACTGGCTAAACAAGTTTATTGAGTATATGTGGCCTTATCTAGACAAGGTTCGATGTCTATATGCCCACTGCTTCCACTACCTGTTTGCTTTGGATATTGTTCACTCTTTTATTTTTCTGTATCCAGGCTATTTGCAGGATGGCAAAGAATATTGCAACTCCAATAATTGCTGAGCAGATACCCAAATATAAAATTGAATCAGTCGAATTTGAGAAACTTACACTAGGATCTCTACCACCAACTTTCCAAGGTGAAGACACCTCGTTTCCCTCTTTATCTGCCTTTTCATTTGCAGTGTCTTGTATTAGTAAAGTATTATCCATTGTGCATGGGGGCATTTCTAGTTATTAGAGCATAATTGAAGATGCATTGATTTGCTTGGACACTCGATGTTAATGTTGTTGAGACACTTTGTGGCAAACCTCTATGTTATGAAAGGAAATTGATATGACTGTATTTAAAATTGACTTAAGAGCATTATTACAAGTGTATCCTTCCTTTTGGCGTTTCTTTCTTTTTTTCACTATTTTCATCTGAGATGACATTGGAATAGTCAATTTTTAGCTCCCTATCTAGGGGTAACCTTTTAACAATTATGATTGCCAATTTATTTCAAATTTTTAACTTCAATTTGTCTTTTACTGTGAATCTTGTTCTTATTAGGAATGAAGGTCTATGTCACTGATGAGAAGGAGTTGATTATGGAACCTTCTGTAAAATGGGCTGCAAATCCTGATGTCACTGTTGCCATCAAAGCTTTTGGGCTGAAAGCAACTGTTCAGGTTATAGCAGTTTTTAATTTTAGTGGTTGGATTCTTTTAGTTGAGAAGGAAATTGTTTTATTATTTATTGTATGTGATGTCTGCTTTCAATCATGTGTGTTTTGTATAATTGTAGGTAGTGGATCTGCAAGTCTTTGCCTCGCCACGCATAACTCTAAAGCCCTTGGTTCCCAGTTTTCCTTGCTTTGCAAAAATTTTTGTCTCTCTCATGGGGAAGGTTGGTGGTTTCCATATCTTGTGATGAAATGTTGAAAAAAAATTTATTTGTTAGCTACTTTTTATCTGTAGATTTGTGTGCATGAAATATTTTGGCTCGATGTTGTGGCATGTGTAGTGCAGTCTGGTCTGTTCTCTGTTCCCCATGTTCATATTCATTATTCACATTAATATTTCGAGAACATGGTTCCTTCATGCCCTTAGACATTTCAATTCTGTTGTTGCCTTCTTTAGATACAAATATCTGGAGGTTTCAATTTATAGTGCGAAGGGTTTTCAGTACTTTTTGGTTTTTTAGTTTCATTTGTGTCATATGACTTTTTGAAGCAATCTTATTGGGGATTAGCTCATCTTTCCTGAATCCTTGATTGTTTCTTGTGCCTCCTGATTGCGTTCAGGTATTTATGTTGTAGTACAGGTATCAAAGTAATATGAGAACATAAGTCCTACTTAGTTCTTGTGCCACAGTTTTTATGGGTTGCACCCCCTTGTTACCTTAGTTCAACAGCATGGGATTGCAATATTAGCTGATTAATCTATGCAAAATTAAAAATATGTATTTGATTCCTGTTTTTAACAGGCTATACACCACTGAATAAAGTTGTTTAGGTGTACGGAATTTTATTTGGCATACTAAATATACTAAACAGTCTTTCACATGAAATCTTGTAGCTTGGATCCCAAAGCTTATGCTGTTATTATAATTTCGTTTTTTGATTAATGTCTTTGGTTTTGCAGCCACATGTTGATTTTGGACTCAAACTCATTGGTGCTGATCTTATGTCAATACCTGGCTTATACAGATTTGTTCAAGTGGGTACTTCTGCTATTTGTTTCCTGTTCTGATCCCCATTACTATTTCTCAAAAGTAAGCCTCTGGCCAACTGACTGGATGGCTGAGTTCCAATATATTTATGATAGCAATGTGGACTGCTGCTGTTTGGATGTTGTGTCTGCTTGGCAACTTCATCAAAATATCAGCAGCTGGGACAAGCCATAATTCTTCAAATATTCTCTGTTGTCATCTTTTTTATTGATTCCAGGTTTTAGAGATTTTAACAATGCTATAAATTGTTTCCTGCAGGAGATTATCAAAGATCAGGTTGCAAACCTGTATCTATGGCCCAAAACTCTAGAAGTAGAAATATTGGATCTTTCAAAGTATGTTGCTCTACTATTCCAAGAGTTTCTTATCGGCTACCAACATAAGTTGTCTTTTTGTTCTACAACAAACTATTTTGATAACAACCACATGTTTTGATGTGCCACATTAATTGGAGCTTTCAGGGCCTTGAAGAGGCCTGTGGGAATTCTCCATGTGAGACTTCTGAGGGCAATGAAACTGAAGAAAAAAGATCTGTTAGGTGCATCAGATCCGTATGTGAAAATTAAGCTGACTGAGGACAAGCTTCCATCGAAAAAGACCACTGTGAAGCACAAGAACTTGAACCCTGAATGGAACGAGGAATTCAATTTGGTTGTTAAAGATCCACAGTCACAGGCTGTAGAGTTTCATGTATATGATTGGGAGCAGGTAAATGAATTTTCACTTGCTTTGTTAGAAGTTGTATTATCTGTTACACATGTAAGTCTCAAGCTTCTTTCTCTTTTCTCCTCTTAGGTTGGCAAACACGACAAAATGGGCATGAATGTAGTTCCTCTGAAGGAACTTGCCCCAGAGGAACCAAAGACTTTGACCCTTGATCTCCTCAAAAACATGGACTTGAATGATCCTCAAAATGAAAAATCACGTGGACAACTAGAGGTGGAATTGACTTACAAACCCTTCAAAGAAGAAGACTTGCCCAGAGGTTTTGAAGAGTCACAGGCTGTGCAGAAGGCTCCTGTTGGAACTCCTCCTGGCGGAGGTGTGCTGGTAATTATTGTTCATGAAGCATCAGATGTTGAAGGAAAGCATCACACTAATCCATCTGTGCGGTTACTTTTTAAAGGGGAGGAGAGAAGAACTAAGGTAATAAATTTATTTTTTTTTGAATATGCCTTCAGCTCTTGGGAAACTTTATATGTGCGTTAGAAGATCTTTTTCGACATTTTTTTTTTCTTTCTTGGGGAGGGTGCGGGGGAGAAGACTGTTAGAAGAAATCTCAGAGGGCGACCTTTCTTTGAAGTTTAATTTTGTTGCGACTTATGGGTGTGTAGTTGGTCTTGTCAAATAACTGTTTGCTTCTGCCATTCAGTAGAATTGGTTGATTTAATGGAAGTGTTGGTTGCCTTCATGCAAGTACTTCTCTTTTATTGTCATTTACCATTTATACAGCTGAAGACATGGAATGAAATGGAATTTCTTTTTGAAATTAAGAATCTGACAGGATGTTGCAGTACATTAGTCACTGAACATTTAAATACTGAGGCAAGCTAGTGTAGGACTCCTGTGGTTAATAATTGTTTCATTGATAAAAGCATGTGAAGAAGAACAGAGATCCAAGATGGGAGGATGAGTTCCAGTTTACGCTTGAGGAGCCTCCTAGTCATGATAGGCTACACGTGGAAGTTGTCAGCACTTCCTCAAGAAACCTGCTGCACCCAAAGGTACGTACTGTATTATTCTTCATGTTTTGTGTGTGTAATGGAAGGAGAATGCTGCCAAAAGATGCATAATTTGGTTTTGATGGTGGCATACTTTATTGCACCATCTTCAATCTTCAAGTCTTCTACATGAGTGAAGATTGTCTACATTGTATTGCATAAAAAATAGATAAATTTAGGCTCAAAACTTTGAATTCGTGGTGGAAGATTGTTCCCATGAGACAATTTCATGGGAAATAAGTAGATTGATGCTTCCCGGATTAAATCTTTGGTAGAAGATGGTTTGCTTTTGTCATGGGTCTATATTGTTGAACAGATGTCTGAAAATTATAGTTCACGCTTCAGAATTATTCACTGCATTTCATAAAGTTGTTTCTTTGGAATTTTGAGGATTCACATAGGCGGTAATATGATGAAATGTTTCTTTTTTTGGGGTTTGTCAATCAGGAATCTCTAGGTTATGTGGACATCAGTCTCACGGATGTTGTTAGCAACAAAAGGATCAACCAGAGGTACCATCTTATAGACTCAAAGAACGGAAGGATACAAATAGAATTACAGTGGAGAACCGCTTCCTGATCTTAGGGGATTGTTTCTTTTCAATTTTTCACGCATTTATTCAAAGTTGATTTGTGTTTAGGATAGTGCGTGACTGAAATACCAATCCTTCTCTTCTGAATTCATTTATTTGCTTTTGTAAATTCTTGCAATAAAGTAAAACAATTAATTGATTATTCACCTAGTAAAGTCGGTTTGATTTTATATTCGTACATGACCTCTGGTCAAAATCGATGGTTGTAAACATGTGCAAAATATGGAAGCTGGAGTCTTGAGGCAGCCTTTTAATGCGTTCACATCGACTCTCTCTCCGCACGTAAACTCTAATTGCTTCATAGTAGTCGTTCGCAGGAAGCAATCAAACATTTGTTTTTTCTTTTATCCCATTAATGTTCATTAGGATTTTGATGACACAAGAAAATCAAGATTTCTGGTTCTTTATTTTTGGCGGGGTGGGGGTTGGGGTGTGGGGAGATGGTGGTGTGGTCTTGGAAGAGACTCGAGATCTGGAAATTGGATAGGAGGCAAATGGGAGTTACAGGGCAGGGACCAATGCCAATATTTCACATTCCTGGATGCGTGGAAGCAGCCATGTTCACAGAAGGTCTAATTTGGATTGGGAGTTTGCCCAACCGCCTGGGGATCTATGCAAAGATATTACCGATCATGGACCGGACTCAACCTGGGCTTGACTGGGTTGGGCCAAAACAAAACAATAACTTCTAGGCTCAACCATCTTGCGGCCCTTTTATCTCCTCACGTTGCTCACTGTCCATCTGGTAGTCATCTGATCCGACGGGACCACTCCATACCGTTGGCTTCTCGCGGCTTGAATTGACCATTTCTTCTTCGCTCACCTCACTCTTTTCCAAGCTATCTATCTAGCCGATACTTCTTGTAACAATCTCCTCGTCCGATTCTCGATGGCGTTACTGGTCGTCGACACCGATTACCTTAAGGAGATCGACAAGGCTCGTCGCGACCTTCGCGCTCTCATCGCTTACAAGAACTGCGCTCCCATCATGCTTCGCTTAGCGTAACTCCTCGTCCTCGTCCTCCTCCTCTTTCTCTCTCTCTCTCTCTTTGCGTGTTTCCGTGTGTTCTATGTCACTTTGTTGATTATTTGTGTGCTGGTGTGCTTGTATTTGTGTGTGAAGGTGGCACGACGCCGGGACTTACGATAAGAACACGAAAACTGGCGGACCTAATGGCTCCATTAGGAACGAAGAGGAATACAGTCATGGCGCCAATAATGGCTTGAAAATAGCTCTTGATTTCTGCGGTCGGCTCCATTTTTCGTTTTCTTTCTTTGTATTTTTGGATATTAATAGCATATGATTTGGACTTTGATTTTGACATTCGAATGTTGCGCATCCACACAGCACTTCGTTGTTTATACTTTATGCTAATTGAAAAAGTTGTTGAATGCGCTTTTGTCTGTGAAACTTTCCAGTCACTAGAACCTTTGGATAAATATGCATCAAATTTTTTCCCCCTTTAGATTACTTGATAGTGATAGTTCAGCGAGTATTGTTACTTGCGAGTTGCTTATGAGTTTTTCTTTTGGGTTTTTTCTTTTTTTTTTTCATTTTCTCGATTTTCCAGAAGAAGTGAAGGCTAAGCATTCCAAGATTTCGTACGCTGACCTGTATCAGGTAATTGTGGATTTATAATATTTACTGATTCAAATTAAGACTTTGGCTTATTTGAATTGTAAACTACTTTTAGAAACTGAATCCTATTTCTGATTTATGTGTCTGAATCATAGTTTAGACGAACTATATATTTTGTGGCAACAGCTTATCCAAATTGCTTAATTCACCAATAAGTACGTGCCTGATTGCATAAGGCATTATGTTGTGATGTAGCTTTAGTGTCTGCTTGGTGTGGTTCACCTATAGTGGCTGAGGGGCACCATGGGCGTGGGCAACTTTGTTTCACCCTGTTGGAGACCATTCTATTTGAGTTGCCAAGGTCATGTAGGGGGATGTTTCAAATCAATATTAATGGATTGGGTTTAGCCACACAATGGACTCCTGATGTTTGACGAGATACGAATGCTATATGTGGTTTTCAGTATTCAAGTATTATGTTGTTTAAATAAAATATTGTCAGATATGAACTGATGCATGGTCAATCACTTGTGCTTCTAGCTTGCTGGTGTTGTTGCAGTTGAGGTCACTGGAGGTCCTTCTATCGACTTTGTTCCTGGAAGAAAGGTGTGTAATTGTATCAACTCTTGAATATATGGCCATCTACCAATTGTTAGAATATCTAACCTGACATGATATTTGTTAGGACTCATATATTTCTCCCAAAGAGGGCCGACTTCCAGATGCCAAACTAGGTTTGTTCCACATGTTGCCTGATCTCATGATTACATTTGTTCATAATGCTGTTTATCATTAATTTTATTTCCTGTTCTTAAGTGAAACCAGGGAGATAATTGAACTCCCCTTGGTTAACTTTAAATCCTCAATTTTTATTGCTTTTTGCCCCTGGGGTTGACTTTGGTGGTAAAGCTTGTTTTCCTTAATTTCAATGGCAGGAAGGCAGCTGATAGAATTGTTGACTGTGAATTTTCTCTTGGTGGTCTGAGTTGTACAATAGCTATTGATTGATAGAGGTTATGGACATGCAGTTAGAACCTTAGATAGTGGTTATTTTGATTTAGGTGATCATCTTTCTTTTAAACATTCTGCTTGTGCCCTGCTTCTCTGACTGTATTTGTCCATCTCACATTGGCATACTACTTTGGAGACAGAACTTGTGTGAAAAGGTTGCCAGGTTTATCGCAAATGATCAGTTCCAAATTTATACTCTTATTTGCTGCCATTTTGTACTTTCATGCTTCATTGTTTAACATTTGACTGTTAATACATTTTATGTCACTTGAGTCCTTGATTCTTTCACGTGCTATTCTTTATATTTGGGCAGGTGCACAACATCTGAAGGACATTTTTTACCGCATGGGTCTATCTGACAAGGATATTGTGGCATTATCAGGAGCTCATACTCTAGTAATTCTCTATACTAGTTTTTGTTCTAGGTGTGAGCTGCAGATGTGCAACTGAAATTGTTTCTTTGGCTTTTATGCAATAAAGGGAAGGGCACATCCAGAGAGGTCAAGCTTTGATGGCCCTTGGACGAAGGAACCACTCAAGTTTGATAACTCATACTTTGTGTAAGAGTTGCACCGTGCTTAAGGAAAATTCTTTTCTCTTTATATCAAGTATCTGAATTTAAATTATATTGTCCCTGCTAGTGAACTGTTGGAAGGGGAGACAGAGGGGCTACTGAAACTTTCAACAGACAAGGCTTTATTAGATGACCCTGCATTTCATCCTTATGTTGAGCTGTATGCAAAGGTAATATCAACTTGTTTTTCCAACCAATTCACTGAAGCATCCAATTATGTGATGACAATTCAGCATATGTATATTATATATTGTGAATATATGATTATTATGACCTTTATGATGGTTGTTTTCACTGCTTAACTTGTTATTTCAATTCTGATACGATGAAGTTTTTAGGTCTTAGCTAACCACAAAACCCTCTGTTGTGTTGGATTTTGATTTTACCCCTACTTTGGAAACATAGAATGAGTAAAATATGATGAGTCATTAATCTTCCACTCAGACCCTTGTGCAGCAGCCAGTTGAAATATTTGTTGAGTCATTAGTTATTCATTTTGATTTGGTGAATTTTGAAACCTTCGTAACCCTTTCCCTTGTAGTCATCCCCGTCTGAGGAGCAAATGTGTCTATAAACTGTTTTTAGTTTGATCGATGAAATATGAGTTGTGTTGGTTTTATTAATATTTGCCGGATGCATGCCAGGATGAGGAAACATTCTTCAAAGACTACACAGTTTCACATAAGAAACTTTCAGAACTGGGATTCACTCCAAGTTCTGTGAGGAAATCCATAGCGGACAGCACCATACTGGCACAAAGTGCCGTCGGAGTAGTTGTTGCTGCTGCTGTTGTGATCTTTAGCTATTTCTATGAAGTTCGCAAAAGAATGAAGTAGGCAGCTCTTCTCACATGTCTTCCCACTGAATCGAGGCCATTTAGCTATTTTTACAGCCTATGAGTTGACCACCCAATCCATAAAATCACAATAACACATGCCTGGCCGAATACAGTGAATTCTCTTACTCTGTCCAAATGAAATTCTTAATGAAGTGCTCTGTAACTACAGGTTTTATATAGTCTTGCACGTGTTTCATTTTATAATATCCTTTTTTGTAGAGTTCTATATATTCTGGTTTCCATCGTGAACCTTCAAACTCTTTCCCTCCATAATCCATTGTCCCACTGGGATATGAAAAAAGAAAATAAATAAAAAACTATATATCAATCAGAAGTTGTATTTTGTTTCTCGTGTCCTTCCTCGTTTCTCTGTTTCTAAGCAGATAGCACAGAGCTCTCAGATTTAATCGTTCAACTCTATATTACTCTTATCCGGATTTTACAGCGCGTAGCATATAACTCTCGTATGATGTAATTGTGGTCCTTTTTAGCCCTGCTTCTGTGCCAGGGTCAAACCTCAGGCTCAGATCGTCCAGATACTGCAAATCAGGTAAAAATTGTATTTTTTTTTTTTTTAAAAAAAAATCAGAGGTCAAACCGATTCAAAATAAAAGGCAACGGTTCGGACATCACGGTTCCATGGACGATTTAATCTTGGGTCTCTTTATTTCGTCCGATATGAAGATTACGATTTCAATTTTATCTGCAAATATAAACTATGATGTTTTGTCAAACTATCTATATACCTATAGCCTGGATTTGTAACTTTGATTTGGATCTTTCTCCGAATAAGATAAAGAAAAAAGAAAAAGCAGCCTTTGATTTGGATTGATGGTTTTGTGATCTTTTTTTTCATAGAAAAGACGATCCAATTTTAGTAGAATAACTATTTAAAAAAAAAAAATTAAGTAAATGAGTCATTGAGGTTGATGTAGATATTTAATATTGTAAATAAATACACCTTTTTTAATATTTCGCAGCGTTTTCAATGTAATGAATTTTTTTTTCTTTAAAAAAGATCTACTTAAAATTAAATCTTCCAAAAAGTCAAAACAAATCTGTACTGAGCACAAATAATAATAATAATAATAAAAAAGTATAACCCTAAGGTTCGCCTACGTATTATTCGTATACACCAAGAACATTTCTTTACTATAATAATAATAATAATTATTATTATTATTATTATTATTATTGTCAATTTCCCATTTCACTAGGCGTGCGATTTTAACAATTAAAAACAAATGTGTTTCCTTTCAGACTCAGTATGATTCGAAAGTTCAAAAAGGTCAAAGACGGTAAAAATCTTCAATTCCTCGTTACCTCTTTCAAATTTTTTTCATCCAAATATTATCACTAGATTATATAAGTACGGTTCAATATATTCTATTACTTAAGTCATCTTAATAATTAAAAATTTAAAGTTTGAGTCTCCGATATAATCATTAATAAAAGGAAAAAAGTTTAATATATTTTATTATTATTATTTTTTTATGGATATTATAAGAACAAATTATATTGTAATTAATAAGCGTGCACAAGATGGGATTGGCATATTGCTTCTATCTATACCTAATATTATTGGACGAGGATGACGACGACGATGATGATAATAATAACTAATAATTGAGGCAATTAACAATGAAAAGGAAACATTGTAATTAATAAATATGAAGGAAGGTGTCGGGTTAGGGGCTTTATCCTATAACGTGGGTCATTGAGGCTGACCCTTGTGCGTTTTGGCGGATGATTCCCGCACGGAAAGAACTGAGATCGGCGGTTAAAGGTAAGTAAGGTCGGGCGATGTAACGCAAAGAAGGGGATTTTTCTGTGTAAATTCAGCACCTAAGCACATGACATCCACGTGCTTGGCTTTGCTGGCTGCCTGTCACCGCACACATTTCTTTGATTTGATTGACAAATTTGCCAATTATTCACGATCTCCCTCTCTTTCCCCTCCTGATGCCAGACTGCCCCGTTCTGAATCTCTGATTGTCTTTTACAAATCCATGTTAATTGTCTTTTTGGGTAAGTCGTGTGCTCCTGTTCTGAGTTCAATTGTGGTGGGAAAAGCCCGGTTGGGACAGGGTTCCAACAATGGCCCATCGAGAGAAAACAACCGAACTGACTGTGACGATGATATCCATCTCACCGAAACACACCAAAAAAAAAAAAAAAAGAGAGAGACGACACTCTTGATCGTTGTCGTAGTCTTGTGTCCCCCTCGCCAACCATACCCTCCTTCATGTTGCGCACACAATGCACTTTCCTATTAAATTTTTGAAAGCATAGTGGATAAACTTAGGTGGGTTTTACAAATGAAGGAAAAAAGAAAGAAAAGAAAAACTAAAAGAAAAGGTGCAAAAAGACGTTGTTGTTGCGATGAGCCTTGAAAATGTTTCAACATCACGGTGAGCCCAAAGTTGGACTTAAGCTAGATGCCAGGACAGTCAGAATGGGTGAAAAAGTAGGTGTAATGTATATCCGATAATTACACAAGTGGGCATCTCTTTCTCTCTCTTCCTCTCGATTGCAACATCTACCCATGATCCTTATTAGCCCTTACCGGCCACCTGAACCACACGACATGAGAGAGAGAGAGAGAGTGAGTGAGTCTATTTTTTGTGGTGGTGGGTGGTGACAAAATATGTATACAAATGGGAGGTAAAGATAACAACAACAAAAAAAAAAAAAAAAAGAAAATGAATTGATCTTTTCTCTGTTTTTTCTTTTCCTCTTAATTAAGTTATTATTACAGATTAATCTATTGATATTGTATTAAATTTATTTCTTTAATTTGGACAAATTCAAATTATATGTGATGGGATTAAAAATTTCAAAATAATAATAATAATTATTATTATTATTATTTGACTATAGGTTGATCCTAAAATACAAAACTATAGTGAACTAGTAGCAAAAACGTTGATGTATCCAACTATGCCAATCATTTGAGTTTCGGTCAGATCATCCCTAACCGTACCCCATGTTAAACAAACTTGCACCATAAGGCAGGGGGGAGAATTGGAAATGTGGAAGGTGAACCTAAAGCCCACATTCAACCACAACCATACTCAACGTCTTTTCCCATTCTCTTTTCTTTCGCCATCTCCCATCCCCTCCTGCCCAACCTCCAACCCTTCTAGAAGCACCCCCTCCCCCTTCTCTCTCTCTCTCTCTCTCTCTCATGCATGTTATTGTACTGTACCCATAGAATAAAGATCCACAACTACCGTTTCACACTTCAGCATGAGAATAGACAAAACCACTTGAGCTTTTCTTTCTCAAATGCCCACTGCAACAAACTTACAATAACATCAAATTATTATATATATTATTCCTCTCCAAAACCATATAAGTTTAGGTAATTTATTTAGATTAGTTTGCTGGCAGAAGCCCCAGTTAAAGACTTAATGGGGGTGAGGGTAAGAGGTCATTTCAAAAAGAATGAAAGATGGACCTTTCTAGTGGCCCACCCTAATTGGCGTTAGTTCCCAACAACATGCTACCATAATGTGTGTCCACATGAATTCCGGTGCATGTTGTCTAGTGAGCTTGTGTGGGGTGGGGGGGGGGGGGGAGGATAATGGTGAGAGTTAACTGAAAAAAATAATAATAATTGATCAATAAGAACCAGTAAAATTAAGAAGGGAATACATTTACGACTCTGTCTTGCCTATATATTTAATGCTACTGATTTATGACACCTACCTGAAGGTTACCCAAAATTAATGTTCCCTGAAGTATGATTGATGCCAATATCATCAATACAGAAGCCAACAGCCTTTCCCTCAAACCTGTCTCACCAACTCGCATCTAGAAACGATTGGGCTCTCTCTCCTTGTGGGTGTGTGTGTGCCTCTCTCTCTCTCTCGTCAAAAGCCTATAAAACCACCTCTGAAGTCGTCAAGAGACGGCCTTGATCCTCCAACAGCAGAAACAACAAAAGCTTCTCATTCTTCTTCATTATTCACTCCCAAAACAACAGAACAAAAGCCCAAAGAATCCCCCACCAACCATAGCTTCACTGGATTTCTTCTAGTAGTCCCACTCAAATGGGAAGGTCCCCTTGCTGTGAAAAAGCTCACACGAACAAAGGCGCATGGACCAAAGAGGAAGATGATCGCCTTATTGCTTATATTAGAGACCACGGCGAGGGCTGCTGGCGGTCGCTTCCCAAAGCTGCGGGCCTTCTTCGTTGTGGCAAAAGTTGCAGGCTCCGTTGGATCAACTATCTAAGACCTGACCTTAAGCGTGGCAATTTCACAGAAGAAGAAGATGAGCTCATTATCAAACTGCACAGCCTCCTCGGCAACAAGTAAGACCAACCAACCAACCAACAATCAACTGGAAAGTAATTAATTTTTATTTTATTTTGCAATTTAGAAGAGTAGGTGGACTAATGGGTAATTGGGGTTTTTTTTTGTTTTGGTGGTCTTAGATGGTCTCTGATAGCCGGAAGATTGCCAGGGAGAACAGATAATGAGATAAAGAACTATTGGAACACGCATATCAGGAGGAAGCTTTTTAACAGAGGCATAGATCCTGCAACTCACAGGCCGGTTAACGAGCAGGCAGCACAGGAAGAAGCGACAAAGGCTGCATCTTTCGCCAATGTCAAGGAAGAAAAGGAAAAGGAAAAGATCAAAACTTGTGCCTTTGTATGCAAAGAAGAGAAAGACCCACTTCAAGAAAGATGCCCAGACTTGAATCTTGAGCTCAGAATCAGCCCTCCTTACCAAGAAAACCAGCATGATTCCCCAACGAAAACAGAAGGGAAAAGTCTATGTTTTGCTTGCAGTTTGGGTTTGCAGAATAGCAAGGATTGCAGTTGCAATTTGGGTACCACCAATAGTGGCAGCAGTACTAGCAGAAGCAGCAACAATACTGGTTATGATTTCTTAGGATTGAAAATCGGTGCTGTTGTTGATTACAGAAACGCAGAGATGAAATAACAGAGATTGGAATTATAGTAGATCTTTTTAGGTAACACGGAATTGAGAGGAATTGGTAAGGGTTTGCTTGTTTTTCTAATGAATCTCTCTCTTCCTCTAATTGGTACCCTTATTAGTTCATACTAGTACAGATGATTATACAGATGGTAAATGCTTTCCTGAAACAATCATACAATCTGTCTCATCTTTTTTTTTTTTTTTTTTTGGGTTTTTCCTTCCTTTTGCCTTGCGTCTCTTCCCATCTTTTCCGGAAAAGTAGGGCTATATCAAACCTAGCCCGGCCCCTAATAGATCTTCCAGGAAGCATGTTATGATGGTCATGGAATGGTAGTAGATTCTAATTAAATTTGACATTAAACCTCTTTCGTCGTCGATGTTATCTTCTACCAGCTAGCAGAACAGGTAAAGATAAAGATAGTGTGGGACTTCTTCAATCAGTGCACTGTTATACTTCTCCATGGCAGCGCACCCCTTTGTCCCCTTCATTATTTTTTCAGTCGACGTCTCTACATTTCTACAACTAGATATAATCAAATAATGAAACAAAACATCCGTCTCAAAAAGCGCCCTTTAAAATGAATTTGGTTGTAAAAATTTTGACCGACCAAGGCATACTCCTTGGGACTAAATTATTGGTGCAAAGGGAAGTCTAGTAGTGCTGTAAAGCAAATTGGTTGAAGCTTCAAATGTGATCTTATGGCTTTCTAATCATGTCAATTCTTAATTAGTTTTGACAACCATATACTCTTGTAAGTATACACATAACATCAACGAGATGGTTAAAGAGAAAAAAACAACTCATTAAACGCTGTAGATGATGATCCACGTGAAGCCGAGGACTTTTAGCCGATCACTTTTTCTTTGTTTCTACATTGTTTAATACGTGGTTAGTGCTTTTCGGTACAGATTCCTTTTCTCCTAGTTGGGCAAAAAGGTTGATTTTATTTGGCACCCTGCATATGGTTAAGCTGGGAAAGCAGAAGAAAGTTGGACTTGAGAGGGGATACGCAAGTGGTGGGTTGGGGGGGGGGGGGGAAGTGAACCTATCAATCTCTTATTCTCTTCCATGTAATCAAAGCACCCAAAATTGCCAACATACATGAATGGCGTGAAGAAACTAACAACTGTATCTGTACTGCTTCCTTTCTGCCAACCTAACATTGATGAGATCTACTCCATGAGCTAACCAACCATATGGCATAATTGGGTTAATAAATACGCATATCGACCCCAACCCCAATTGGGTGTTTTTTATTTTCTTGCTTTGTTTTCCTTTTTTCTTTTCCATATAGAAAAAAAAAAAAAAGTGAATTTTGATATAATAGTAAGATTATTGTATGTCACATATTCAATTTAAGTAAAAAAAAAAAACAATTTTTTTATGAAAAATAAGTGTATTGTTTCCACACGTCTAATCAAATTTTTGATATATCCAACGAGTGTAATCTCTCTGTCACTCAAAGTCACCTCAGGGAAATGGAATGGAATGGTTTTACTTACAAATTAAATGTAGAGCAAGAACCCCACATTGTAAGAAGACAAAAGAAAGATGGATTTTCATTCATTGAATTTTTATATTAAAGGTCATCTAGCCTCAATCCAAGAATTATTGCCACTTTGCTAATTAAAGTTTGAATCTTGACGTTAGACCACAGTGAAATAATTCTTTACGAATCTCTTATTTCTAGCGCAAGTGCTTGAATTCTGGGAAACGGGAGTTTTAAATTAGTGGGAAGGGAAAGTTATAATTATGCTGGCATGGGTTATGTAAAATGTTGTGGTGGAAGTTTACTTCTGAGCTCCCAACCGGTGGGCTAGAAGAGAGACGACTTGTGAACATCAATGCCAGCAAGAACAGAGCCTGCACTGGATAAAAATATGATAATTTGTGCCGTCCAAGGATCTGCTTCCCAAGTCATCAAATATAAACGTGCCAACAAGTTCCCAACTAATTGTCGAGAAGCTTTATTTGGTAGGGGTTGTAATGCAACATCCCATTGGCGAAGCAGGAGCACCAAGTCAAGCTCACGCTCATGTCACTTGGGTCTGCTGCTCTGCTTCCCGAGCCATTCTATATATATAGAATAAAGGGGATTGCTAATAAGAACAATAATTTTAAAGTGATGGCGTCGTTTCGTTTCCTGGGGAGGTATCAATCACAACCCATATAATACTAATCATATTTTATCAGCCGCCGCAGAATTCGCTTGATGGGTCAATGCACAAAACAAATTCAAGTATCAAAAATTTAAAAAAAAAAAAAAACAAAAAACAAAGAATACACAATTAATCTTAAAAATATATCTGTATTGAACCTTAAACACATATTCCCACATAAAAGTTCATTGAAATAATATAAAAAAAAAATGAACAAAAGTAGAAATTCTTTTTAATTGCAAAAATAAAAGTAAATTATATATTAAATTTTATTAATATTGATAACTTGGTTTGTTTAGCTGTTATGCCGAAGCAAGTTCAGCATACCCGAGCTGATGTTTGGAATATGTAAAGCTTGATTTGTTTAGTCATCGAATTAAATCGAATAAAATTTATATTTTATCGAGTTAGGAATAAATTTTAATTTTAGTATTTAATTATAAGTATAAAAAGAAGTTTAATTTTTACATTATAAAATTTAGCAATATATATACTTTTTTTTTAAAATTTTTTTTATAAAGACACCAATGGCCATGCCCATACAGAAAGGCAATCACTTCTCAACCACACACAACCCTCTCTCTTTCTCTCTTACTTTTGTTTTTTTTTTTCTCTTTTTCAAAGGTTGTTAGGTAGAAACATTAGAAGCTTTCATGAGATATTTTATTTCCCCTTTCACTCTCTCTCTCTTACTATCAATTGAAATTTCACTTAAAACAAACCTTAGGTTAACTATTAATTTATTGTTGCTTTTAATTATTGCACTCTGCTCCCTCTCAACATCTCATGGATGACCCATTCCGGGCCCCACCTCATGCTCTGGATTTTCTCCTGGATTACCTTTCTTAACACAATGACCCTCCAACTCTATATAAATAATATATATATATATAATAAAAAGGTGTTTATTTATAAACATCCAATTATCTGACAAAACCAGGAAATTTCTAAAAATTTTAAATTCCCTTCTGGTGTTTTTATTCAAATTCCATATTTTAGGTACAATATACTGAATTATTGGTCAAGAAAGTTCTGTTTCTATATATCCAAGATAAGGAAGGGCACGGTGCTAACAAAATCATTCCTTGAGAGAAACAAAATCCTGAATTCTCCTGTGTCGGCTTCCTGGAATCAGGTATAATTTCACCTCACCAAAATCTTGAATTCTCTAATCAAGATTTGAATGCTCTGTTTTTGGCTAATGCAATTACCTTGTGACAAGAACAAAATGAAAAGGCACGCATAAAACCTCCAATTATGAGACAATTAGCAAGAGATTTTAATTTCCCACGTATCTTAGATTTTGAGCTACTGATTGAGAAGATTCTGCCAAATTTCAGCCGCTTCAAAAACCCGGAAAATTTCAATGTGGGCATGGGGGTGGGGCGAGGGGTTTGAGAGAAGAGAGAGAGGGAGCGTTGATGGCAGGATCGTAATTTGGAAGGAAGACGGGGGCAATTGGGGAATGATGATAATTTCTTTCTAAGTTCTGGAAAGAAGCAAACGTCTATGTCTGTATCCCCTAACACGCTACCAACTCCGTCCTTTTCTTTTTCGGCGGAGGGGGTTGGCAGCCGTCCGACGTAAGCAGCTCATGTGCACAGTTGTGAATGTGGACCCCATTTCTGTTCCCGTCCCATAAGGCTATAAACGCATCTGGGCCCCGCACTCCCCTCCCCCCTGAATGTCCTTTCATCCAAATTATATGTCCACCAACATCCACCCCTTTCCTTTTCCCATCTTCCTCCCCACACTTGGGTTTTTTTTTTTTTTTTTTTTTTTTTTTTCTTGAGGAGGGATTAAGCCAATACTACATTTAAAAAATTGAGTACTTCGAATTTGAGTTTTTTATTTTTAAATCTAATAATTTTTTTTTAAAAAGAGAAAGAAAACACCGGTTGCTCTTTAAGAGGGAACGACCAGACCCCCCAAAATCTGACAAGAATGAAACGAGCTCCCAAAATAATAATTTTATGATATAGTTGCAATGTATAAATTAAATGGAGAAAACTGGCCCGGGGGGGGGGGGTGTGTGGGGAAGGGTGGCGCAATGTAGCGAAATGGTAACAGAAGTTAATACGTTTTGGTGAGAGGTACCGTTCGAATAATAATTGGAGCTCTTTTGGATGATTGACAGTGATACACGTTCACTGCATATTTGATGAGAGCATTGTAGAGCACGCGCGGGACTTAGAGGAAGAGAAAAACCAATCATCCAAAACAGAAGAAATTGTAAAGATCGAAAGCAAACATTTAAAAGCGTCAAACGTTGTGATAAAATGTAGTTGAAAGCAGGCTTGCAGCTGCCGGAGTAGCAAAGGACGTGGGAGAAGGGTGAGAGAGAGGAGACAAGACAAAAAAAAGATCGGTTGACAAACTGGTAGCCTCGCCCCGGGGGGGCCATGGAGGAGCCTTTACCGAGATTTAAATAATCTTTCATGCAAGCATATATATATAATTTTAAAATTATTTATTTATATAATTAAATAAGTTGTAGTGAACTTTTAAATGCATTAAATTATTAAATTTTTTATCAAATTAAGTTATTGAATTTTTAATAAATGTATTAATTTGTTTATCTTATTATTGATTGGTCTACAAAAGACTTAAAGTACATAGAGATACAAAACTTTATTCTTAAATAACAGCACCGTGTTTTTCCTATAAATTAGAGGGGATTAGTGTGCACGCGGGGGATTCGAAGGTTACATGGTGCGTAGAGCAAAAGAGCATTTGGGGTGTTTTTTTATTTTTTATTTTTTTCTTCTTTTCAAATAGCTCAATCTCACTTTTTGTTTTTTTTTGGGGTACCACCAGCAATTGTTAGAAAAGAAGAGGAACGTCCCCCGTTCAAGCACGAATCCCAAGGAGCGAAGGCTGCTGACCTCAACAATATCAAAACCAAAGCAATTCGCGTTTGAAATTGTAAGTGTAATTACGGCCGGCTTTCGGTGATTTTTGATTGATCCACTCATTCATGGAGGTATACTGGCATATTTACAGTTGTTTAATCTTTTGGCAGTTGCATGATTGAAGATCGATTGTAACAAAGTCGTCACTCTCGGTCAACATGTGGAGAGGCACGTCGATTGTCAAGCCCCGTGATTTGAATTTTGTTACCCTCTTTCCCCCTCAAAATTATTTATTATGGTCACCCAAACATGTATATATGGATTCACTATGGTGGCCATACGCTATTGGACTGGGTGTGGTTTTGCAAGCCATGCATATTATCGGGGGCAGTGGCAGGTCAACTCTTGCGCATAGACATGTAAAAATACTTAATTGGGGACCTTGAAAATGGCTAAAAGCTAACACCCCCCCCCCCCCCCCCCAAAAAAAAAAAAGGCAACAATTATAGTTAACAAATGGATGGGTATCCCCATGAATGACAATTATATAGTCCAATTAACCTTTAATGACTTGCTTCTCAATCATTGGGGCATTTGACAACGTAGCCTATTAGAGTTTCAAAACTTAACCACAAATTAATAACATATGGGTACTGTGGAACCAGGCATCCCTACCCCAGTTCTCATCCGAAATGTTCCCGCAACATTGAGACAGAGCCGTAAGTCGCGTTCATGTTTTAAATAATAGAGGATTAGACGTTAGACAAAATCTCCATTGTGTTTGATTCGGGATTTGTTGACGCGATCGAATAGTTGTACGAGCACATAATTCCAAAGAGATATCCATTGCTGCAATCCATGCAAATTCTCATGGTATTCATGGTATTGTCGAGCCCTTCTATGATAGCCCCCCCCCCCCCCCCCCCCCCCCCCCCCCCCGGGGCGGCAACCCACCTACCACATGTCATGGCCAATAGGGCCGAATCCTTCAGGAAATTAAGCAACTTTCCTAAAACAGATGGTTCCTCCTCGGGCCTCTCTGTGGTGCACACATGGTTACTAAAATTCACACCGACTGCTGGGCTATATTTATATTCGAGAAGAACTTTTACTTTTTGGTGGTACATTAGAAAATGAGAAGAAATATATTAATTGCCGTCTAGGAAATGCCCCATTGTTTGCCCATCAGGTAAGTCTCCAAGATCGGGCTATTCACCTCCTGTAACTAACAACAAATTCAAGAGAAATCCAATTTCCCAAGAGCCGTTCTGCTTGAAAAGGAGTAACAGCCCATCTGAAAGCCATCATTCAATTCCCAGCCCCTATTTAGTTACGGGCTTCAAAATCATACCTCATACTGGTGAAAACTACCAACATATGTTTTCAAGCTCAAAACACGGCGTTAACACACAGGCAGACATTTGCATCTCTAAAATAATTGCCACTAAGTTTCAAAAGGCAAATTAGTTTTCATTCGAAAAAGAGGCAATTATCCAACCAAGAAGTATTTTGCATCTAGCAACACCTTACACTTCCAATATACTTGCAGAATCAATTCGCTCACTGATTATGACATGACAGAGACTAAAGCAAAGAACATCCAAGTAGAAGAGGAAATCCAAAAGGTGGGGTGTTGTTTTGGAAGGGCAACCAGCCGTGATGATCAATGGGTAGTGTAGCAATGAGCTAACAAAATCCCACAGAAGGCTCAAATTGGTGCAAGAGGTCTCCATAAAACTAGGTCCCTCTATGAGGACCCTTCTTTGCAGCCTCTGCTGCTGCCTTCTCTGCTTCAATCTCAGCAACAATAGCATCAATCTCAGCTTCTTCCAGCTGCTGCAGCCCACCATCTTTTTGCATTACAGCAACTTCTATGTTCTTACCCCCACTCTCAACAACCTTAATGAAAAAACAATATCGTATGGCAACATGAGTCAAAAAAAGCCAAAAACGATGCTTCTGTCACTCAGTTACAATTGCAGACAAAATTGCATTATTATAGCTATCACAATGTTATATGCATCTAGGCCCATTTACCCATTTGCCCACACCCCGCATAAATTACATCTGGGCCAACTTCTCACTAACTTTCTTTGATTATCAAAATTATTGCTCTTCTGCCTTACGTTAACGTAAGACACGACTCAAACTGTTCAACAACTTTTCCAGTTTGGAGTAAGTAGATTTTCGACCACACAAACTAAGAAAAAAGAATTGAAGAATCACAGATGTAGAGAAACATTCTATTATTTACTAAATTTCCTGTGGTATCCTTCTTTTCCTACAGCAATTGTTATATCCAACCAAAGTAAAAAAGTGACTATGCGATAACCTGTGATGCCATTTTGCATTAATTGGGCCTCTTCTTTCAATGAGCATTATCAAGAATCCACAGTTAAAACAAATTAGAATAAACTATATTGGCCAACTGTTAAAGGAGCAAACAAGATGTTGTTTCAATACATAAGGTGAATGCCCAACAAATGAAACACTCTATCAGCCATGCTTTAATACGTAAATCAGCAACTTACTTCAAGCAATGCACGAATGGCTAACTTCACAGTTTCTTGCCCCGAGGTTTCCTTGTAGTTCTTTTCCAGAAACTCTCGAATGGAATTTGAGTTCCTGCCAGTGGCATTGGCTTTCCATGCTGAAAATGTTCCAGAAGGATCGGTTTGATAAAGAGATGGGACCCCGGTGTGGGGATCAAAACCAACAATCAAGGTTGAAAGACCAAATGGCCTCACACCACCACTTTGTGTATACTTCTGTTGGAGACCAGCAATGTATCGAGTTATATATTCAACAGTTACAGGATCCTCCACTGTCAGCCTATGACTTTGACATTCAATGCGAGCCCTGTTAACCAACACGCGCGCATCGGCTTTCAGTCCAGCACATACCAGGGCTATGTGATCATCCAAAGATACAATCTTCCTCACTGTTCTGCAAACCCCAAAAGGAATAATGTGGCGAAAATGTAACCAAAGAAATACACACGAAATCAGCACACACCTCTATTCTTTTTAGTTTAAACCTTTTTGATAAATGAAACATCTCTTAGTCTATCCATTATATATGTATAATTGACCAATGTAACAATTCTTGCAAGGACAAAAAATTGGGGAAAATGGCAAAATACTAATTCTTCATAAATCCAGCATCATAAACCCTAAAGTAAAATTCCTCTATATAAATCACAGAGTTATAATTAGTCAAAGATAGAAACTTAACACACACACACACACACTCTCTCTCTCTCTCTCTCGTAATAAGGGTAAAGGATTAGGACGGTACCTGGAGTCTTGCAGCTTGGCAGTGGACTTCTTCTCGACGCCGAGGACGACGACATCAGTGCCGCGAACACCGACGGCGGCGTTGCCCTTACGAACGGCTTCGAGAGCGTACTCCACTTGGAACAAGTGGCCGTCGGGAGAGAAGACGGTGATTGCACGGTCGTACCGAGCCATCGTTGTGTCGTTCCTAATGTGATATGATATCTCTCTTTGATCGATGATTGATCCTTCTCAGAGGTAAAGCTATAAAGAAACTTTAGACTTAGGGGACAAGACAGGCCGAAGCCGACGTCGTTCGGCTCCGAGGTTCGCTTCGATGCTGTCTGGTTCCTGGACAAGACCTTTGAACAGTGGGCTTTCTACCCACAAAAATGGGAAAATTTTACACTTCCGCTTAAGCCCAACTCAGCTAAGGCCACGGCCTCATAATGGAAATGGCCCATTACGGGGAAATTGAACAGCCCACCGACCATCCTCAATAGTTGGGGCCTGCATTTTCGCCTTCGGCCAGCCAGCCGTAGGCCGGGTAAAAACAACCTTGGCAACTGTTGGCCGAAGTGGACTCCAAGGTGTCGCGAATGCAATTTGAAAAGGGTTTCCTCCATCCTATTGCCAAGCAAATTTGGTTAACTTGTACCGAGACATGTTGTGACGAACTTGAGAATCAAGTGTCTCTAAAGGTTAGGAAGGGAAAGACTTCTTCAACTCCAACATCGTCCATGCATGTTAAACGTAAACGAACATTTTATTAAGAAGTATACAATTTCTTCACATCTATAATATAATATAGACTCTTTCTAAAGGTATTATTGTTATCATAATGTATTTTTCAGTAAAGACAAAAGAGTCCCATGATCTGATCTGAGAATAGCGCAGGTTTTAACAAGCCAATCCCAGTAATAAACATTTTAAACCAGGGGGTTGGTGCCATTTTGTTCTTCTTTGGTCTATTAATCATTGGAATAACATCTTCCAGGTCCTAACATTAGATCTCGCCAAATGGGCTATTGAGCACTAGTTGAGAGCAGTATGAAATCAGAATGAAGACGGGAAAACGTGCTTTCGCATTCCTAGTTCTCCGGCCAACAAACAGCAGGTTTTCTTAGCTTACGCTAGTCCAACAACAGATTAATTAGTCCAGAACCCTGGGAAGAAAGCTACCACTGTAACAACTAACAACATAATTGAGGAATTAACAGAATGGTGTTGTCCCAAAATCACGCTAAAATCCAGAAATCATCGATTAAAACTGCATAACAGAAAAACATCACTCAATATGACGAGAAATAGAATTTAGTGTTCTTATAAACCCTCCTTTTGCCACAACAAAAGTAAGATAATCTCAAAACTTGAGCCAAACATTTTGAAAAAAGCCTAATTCATCCTCCTGATTAGCTCATTGATATAATCTTCACGATTTCCAGCATCACCTCCTTCAACATAGTGATTCCTCTTCTTCTTCAATCCTCCCAGTGGTGCCTTGAGCTGGAATGGCCACAGGAAGTTGTTTGCCTCTTTGAAGTGCGGTCCAACATTCATGACTTCATGGATGAGATCTTCCACACAGATGATTCCGTGCTTACCTAGAACCTGCAACCACACACTGTAAGATCATTCATTGAAGGACAGCACCAAAATCCATACTCACTAAATAAGCAGAGCATAAATGCTAACCCAAACAAGTTAAAACTTCACATACCTGTTCAATGATTGAGTTGTCGGTCAGGGCAATCCTCTGCTGGTTTACTTTCCCATAACCCCTCTTGTAAATCAATTCTTTGACACTCTTCAAGTTAGGATATCTGCAACCATTCCAATTGTTTATGCAATAAGTTCAATGCAGAAACAGTTACACAGCACAGGTTAAATGTTCTGAAAGGGAAAATGTACCCATATGTCACATATGGCTCAACCCTATGCAGCATATTCATTGTGGCCTTATTGACCTTCAGAAAGACACCATTAAAGATCTGCAAACAGAAAATAAGAAACAGAGATACTTAGACTAAGTTCACATAACCAGGGAAAACGCACTAAAACTAACTAATCTGTGCAACGCGCAGAAAGGGAAAAACAACTTGATTATAAGTAATATAAGCATTGAATGCTGTAAAATAAGTTCAATGAATATAAAAATTTTACAGAATGGAACCCAAGTAACAATCCCATTGGATGCAATTGAAAGCAACAATGTACGATCATCTAGCATTCTATGTGACCTTAAGATGATTCATACGTGCCTTCCCCTGTCATTGGAGAAAACTAAAACAGAAAGCAAGAAGTGTAATGATGGCCACTGATCATTGTAATGTTTTCTCACAAGACGGTAATAAATCACATGGTAGGATCCATTGTAGTCTAGTCAGTTAGCATATTTGGCTCACCCAAAAGACCCAGATTCATTTCCCAGCAACCAAAAAAACCATTTAGATTCATGTAGCCAACTCCAATTAAATTCAGGATTAAGGCATTATTGCTGTTTGTTGTATAAATTCCATACCAGAGCAGAATGAAATGACAAAAATAGCCAAAATAAGGAAGAAACACATCAACCATTTGCCCCAGACATGAGAGAATAAACAGAAAAGAATTCAATCGCCATCTCAATAAAGAAAGATCAACATCCACCAAACAGAATAACCATAGTCAAACAACAACTGGCAAAGGTAATTGAATTTAAAAACACAAAAAGAAGAGTTATTTTACTTGTCTCAAGCGCAAAAGCTGCAAAATCTTCCTGGTCTTCGGGTGCATAGCATTGATACTGAAGAAATTGATAAAAAAAAAAACCCATAAGCACCATAATTCAAGATCCACAACAAAAAAAACCAATAACACCAGAAAACCGAGCATACCCACGGATCCTGATGATAAACAGGAGCTTGGCTTCTGGGTTAACATAAAACCCTCCTTTAAGCTTGGCTTCCCGCTTGAGGCGAATCAATTCCTTGGCCTGCTCCTCGTACTCCTTGGCATACTCCTTAGCTCTCTTGTATATCAGCTGGCGGTTCTCCGCGTTCTTCTTCTTCAATGCCGCAATCTCCTCCTTCTTGGCCACCGCCCATTCCTCCTCTCTTTTTCTCTTCTTCAACACCGACTCCGGCACCATCACCTCTCCTCCCATCTCCTTTCGTTTTTTTCAATCAAGAAAATCACAAAAAAAAAAAAAATATCGAAGAGAATACGAAGCGGGTAAGTAAAAGATCGAGACCATAAAAAATAAAAAAATTAAATTGTTTATTAAATTTCAAAAATGGTTAAGAAATGAGAGATTATTACTTGATCTCGGTGGCGGCGTCGTTTCTGAGATCTGCAAGAAGAGGCGCGGAGAATGTAGAGAGCGATATATAGGGAGAAAGAGAAGAGAAAGAAAGAGAGACAGAGGTAGCTTAGGGTTTTGTAAGGGCTTTTTTTTTTCTTTTGAATTGTTTGGGAATCGACGGTTCAATCTTGTTGACGTGGCCACATAGAATGATCGTAACCGATGATGTAACGTGTTAAAAATTTAAAATTGTGAATGAACTAAGAGGTCTTTGATGGGCCTTTTGACCCGGAATTGTGGGCTTCACTTGTTGGGCCTTTGATCCAATCGAGACAATCTAACAATCGCGGCCGTTCATTTTGGGTCTAGCTAACATAGGAGGGGCTGTTCACGTCAAAAAAAGAATGAAAAAAAAAAAAAAAAAAACGAAGAAAGGGAGTAGCTGTTGATCGTAGCTGGAGAGTCAGCAAGCAAAAAACTCCCATGATAGGGAACATGCCTCTAAAACCCATCTTTGGAAATGTCTAGTCGTTGTCGTTGTGTGTGTGTGTGTGTGTACGCTTTAATGTGAAGCAACGTACGAAGTGGCATTGCTTCATCGGTATACTAACAACCTCAGTGACCTTCCATCATGTTGTGTCTCTTTCGGATTTTTGTGAACAAAAGAAGGAAGATAAGACAGAATTAGGTTAGCTGGTAATCCTGACAAGCTGTGCAAGTTAGAACTGCTGTCTCTCACTGTCGTGACATGCCCAGTGAGTGCATCTTGCTGATGTCAGAAACCATTCTGCATATGTTGGTGTCGGGGAGGTGAGGGAGAATGCCAAAAAATGCTACCATATAGGGATCAAGTTTAGTGGTAAAATCCTTTTTTATTGCAACCATTTTCCACTGTTCTAACCTTGTTAGAACCGAAAGTAATTCCAAAATGTGGGCGCAGGAAGCTTTTGGACTGCAACTTCCCATATCATTACTGCTCTGTCATAGGGTCAGGAGTTCTGTCATTGGCCCGGGCCATAGCACAGCTTGGTTGGGTTGCAGGACCAGCTGTGATGAGCCTCTTTTGCCTTTGTCAATCTCTACACATCGGATGTTCTAGCTCAGTGCTACAGAGCCGGTGACCCTGTCACCGTTACACCTACATGGACGTTGTCAAGGCAAATTTAGGTGATTTGAGTCTTTGCATCGTTTTAGGCCAAGTTTTGTGCATAATAGTCATGATGGTGGAAATTTCTACTTTGGCTGCAGGAGGAAGAAAAGTCATACTATGTGGATTGATTCAATACTTGAATTTGTTTGGTGTTGCAATTGGTTATACTATTGTTGCATCAGTCAGCATGATGTGAGTTTCATTCATTCTATCTGAGAAATTACGCTACATTCATCCATTTGGTTTCTTCTTTAGCAGCCCAAAGAGCGGCTAAGAATGACAGTGTGCCTAAAATCAATTAATCTTGCCCATTTGTTTTTATCTTTAGGGCGATAAAGAGATCAGACTGATTCCATAAGAGTGGAGGGAGAGATCCATGCCGCATGTCAAGCAACGGATACATGATAACATTTGGAATCACCGAGGTGATATTCTCTCAGATACCAGACTTTGACCAAGTATGGTGGCTCTCGATAGTTGCAGCTAACCATGTCTTTCACATACTCCACAGTTGGTCTGGGTCTTGGTATTGGCAAAGTTGCAGGTACATTCAAGATGAATAACCCCGAACGTAAAATCCCATTATTGAGCACATAAGAATTGATAAATGATATCAATGGAAAACGTGACACCCCAATCAGGTTTCTAACTGGTGTTCTATTGAAAATCGAGTGCAGGATCACCTAATGATTATTTTGTACGATTGATGGATTAATATTTCAGAACAAACGTGAGATTGAGTTCGATGAATGAAATGGGAAAACTTTTCAGCTCAATATAATCATGTATCAAAGTATGAACAAATACCTCTGGTTTCTAATTGTCAGAAAATAGAAGCTTCAAAGGAAGCCTGACCGGCATCAGCATAGGAACAGTGACACAGGCGGGAGTTGTCACTTATACCCAGAAGCTATAGAGAAGTTTGCAAGCACTTGGAGCTATTGCTTTTGCATACTCTTATTCACTTGTCCTCATAGAAATTCAGGTAATTCCTTACCAAAATTTCCCACGGGAATAAACCTTGGTTACTTTTTAAAGATACATGTCCTGGCCATTGCATTTGCAGGACACAATCAGATCGTGTCAACGGTGTTCTATTTGCACTGTGGATGCATGGGTTATGCAGCCTTCGGCGACAATACACCTGGAAATCTTTTGACTGGCTACTGGCTTCTAGACGTTGCCAATGTTGCCATCATCGTGCACCTACACTAACTACCTGCAATTTCAGTAAAGTTTAACTAGTGTTGTTGCGTTTATGACATGATTGAGAGATATAATACTTGAAATTGTAGGTCTATTGCCAGCCAATGTTTGCATTTGTGGAAAAATGGAGCGCTCGTAGGCGGTCAAAGAGAGACTTTGTGACAGCAGAATACGAGATATCTGTCCCTTTCTGTGGCGTATACCAGCTCAACTTCTTCCGTCTGGTTTGGAGAACCATATTTGTTGTGTTGACAACTCTCATAGCCATGCTTATGCCCTTCTTCAATGACGTTGATGGCATACTTGGTGCCACGGGATTCTGGCCGCCGAAAGGTTTATTTCCCAATTGAGATGTACCCTTCTCAGAACAAGATTGACAGATGGACGACCTGGTGACTTGCACTTAAGATCCTCACTGGGGTTTGTCATTTCATCACCATAGCTGCTGGTGTTGGCTCCATGGCAGGGGTTGTGCGGGATCTCAAGACTTAACAACCATTTAAAACTAGTTACTGAGAGACTGATGGTAAGCAGCAGTTTACTGAGATGGATGGAGATAATAAATGGCAATAACGAATTTGGCAGAAAAATATGTTCTACGACCGTTCATGATTAGGTTCAACAACCAATTTGAACCCACCTTTGCAATCTACGCCCAAACATTTTGCCTTGTGTTCAGGAAAAAAAAAAAAAAATATCGGTGAAGTAGTTATCACTGCAAAATATTGAATTATTAAAATTTTAATCCCTTCGGGCTCTCTTTTTCTATTTTTCGTTTGTACTCTACGTCAACTACCAGCCCAAAACTTAGCACATGGCCCATAAGACTTCTCAAAAATGTGGAGATTTCCCGCAATCCTACGCACCTCAGCAAAGTCAGGGTCCATTTTCAAGCGTTGGCCCATACTAATTCTCAAAACTTTTGGGCTGCGGCTTCAAATACGGTTGAATCGCTTCGGCTGTGCCGCACAGAATCCATTGCGATTTACGGGCTGGCCCATGAATTCCCAAGTTATACTTTCGTGGGGACAATGGAGCGTTTCCTGCACAGCCCATGCACTAACATTATCCTCCCAAGCTATGTCAAATTAAAAATTGCCGGGGCCTGAAGTTGATTCATAAGAATCTCAGTAATTTCGTTTTATTTATGCCACATCAGCTGCAGCTACGCGGGCAGTGGCCATCGATGTACACCCACTAACGGTGAGTCTTTATCTTGTGGTTAAACTCATAGGCAACCCAGTGAGATTGCCCCAAAACACATAGAGCCAATTCATTTTTAGATACATGTTAGGGAGGACCGTGATTCCGCACAACAAAGCTCCTGATGCGAGCATGCCGTGAACGTTGGATGAGATGACACATCGCGTTTGACCATTGAATGAGATGACCGGTCAGGTACACAGATGCACCATACTACCATTTCTAATAAACTATCTTAAACATGTCTGCTCTCCCACTCGGAGCCAGGAATCTCTTATGGTTAAACTAGACAGGATAGGATAGGATAACATCTTGTTAAAAGACGGGCTCCACCTTAGCACGTGCTTTGAAATAATAAATGGGGTGTTGGAGATAGGAGATTCATTAATTGAGCTCAACTTAGTAGGAGCAATTGACATGAAATCGAAAAAAAAAAAAAAAATGAAGGAAAAAGGAAATGGTGGCTTGGAAGTACATCATCTCCGCAAACTTTGCCTGCCATAGGCAACTTAGGCCCGGGAAAAATAAATTCAGGTTCAAGAAGCTGCGATTTTGGTTGGATAATTATCAACCTCCAAAACAGATATTGGCCCTTTATGGAACAAATAATGGAGTTCTCTTTCTTACGGAATTAAATATCCAGCCCTGCAGCAGACCACGGTGTCTCTCCTTTCATGACTACTAGTAATTCGGTGGAATTTTGCTTCCTGTTTCAGGGCAGAAATGGGTCCTGGTGGCGGTGCCTTCTATTTATACGGCGAGACAATTGTAGACGGGAGTCCTTACTCCTTCCCATCATCTTGTCACGCATGGGTCCCATAATTAGGCATCAAAGCGACTTACTCAATCAAGGCGAAAATTATTGATCTTTGGTGTGGGCCCACCGTCCCGGTCCTTGCGTATCAATCAGTCGGCTACTAGTGTCACCACGACCCCGCTAATGCGAGAGGCTGGAGCCTCGGGCAGGACATGGTTACAAAAAGGGAAATGAAGGTGGATGGCCAGACCCTCTTTCCTTTGGAAGTGTGAATTCAGAGAAAAAGCCAGAGCGTTTACAAAAAGTAGAGATGGAACACCCAGCTAGCGTGCATTGGCATCCACCTTTCAACGGACAATGGTTTGTGTCGTGTTTATAGTGATACTGCCTGGCGGGATTGACCAGGTGCAGCCCACTTCTTTTAGGCTTAAAAAAATATATTATAGATATATTATTTATTATATGTATAAATTAAAATTTAAAATTATTTATTAATAATATTTTGTATTAAAAAAATTTATCATCTAAATATTATTAAATTCAAATAAATTTCTCTTAGGACAATATATTTTTAATTTATATATATATATATAATAAAAATTTAAAATAGCGTGATAAATATATATTGAGTTATTAATTAAATTACAATTTGATGGGGTGATTCAATCTAAATTGATAGATGCACTGCCTCAAAACTTACGTATTTTTTACGACCTCCTGGTTCCTGGATTCATGGAAATTATTTACATTACATTCTTAAGTATTATATCGAATTGTTTGTTTCTTGATGTACGAATGTCACTCCTTTCAACGCGCTCCAATCTAAAGAAGTTCTATTGGATTTGAAGAAAGTTTTAGCATACGCCGAAATTTGCAAATATGCATATAGCAAGTTCATGTGGAGAATGAAGTGCAAATTTTCAGGCAATTGAATTAATGTTGGACGGAGACCCAGTAAGGAAATTTAGGCACAAACGAGATAGGCAACGAGACAGATTCTCGACCGCGTTCTTTTGAGGTCATGGAATTCCAGTACTTGATCCCTGCTTTAAGGTTGGTATGGTCACAGCGCAAGTTTTGTCCTGCAGCGGCTTAATTGGCCCGGTGCCGTTGGGGAAGTTGTTATTTCTACAGAATTTTGTACCCCAAAGTTGATCTAGGAGCTTAGGCGTGTCAACTTTTGAGCTTGGGGGAGGGGGGGGGGGGACCCAAGGCAAAAGCATGCGGAGTCAGCCACGATAACCGAGTTCCAATCACAATGTACCGACCAATGTAGGTTGAAAGAAATTCGACAAGAGCCACCGTCATTGCCGCAATCTAATGACAGTTACCAGAAATTTGGGTTAACGTGGAAAAGTTGACTAGACTCTTCGACTTCGCAACACCGGCTGGCTTTCAACATCTTATTAGTCAAGTGTGGTCTCAAGAACATCAGCTAATCCCGTAGACTTTGAACTGAAAATGCAAAGAAATCATAAAGGCTTTTCTAGTCTTTCTTTGATACACTGAAATGGACTGGAATGGGATCTCACAAGCTCAACTATTTCTGCCACATTGTCAGATTGTAAGCTGAACACGCCGGCAGCAATGTCACTTTCCTTTATCAATTTAAAATTGATTGACAAGATAATTATGTAAATGCTATTGCGCATATAAACTTCTCAAGTTTATACATAAAACATTACAGAAACGAAAGCAATAGCATGTGAATTCTGGGTAAGAAAACCCATTAAAAACATAAAAAAAGGACGTAAATTCTGAAAATCTCGCGTAATAAAACACCCTCAAACCAGTTATTAGCTCTGGTTCTGTCCTGCAAGACACAAGGGAGGGACACACCAGATGCAGGAGCCACAGAGAGCTTTTTCGCCATGCGTAGCCAATTCTACACTTATGCTACATTACACACAGCTCTATTGCTACTTCAGTACCCATAGTAACCACAAAACAGTTAACAGCAGCTACTCATCGACCAAAACGACGTGATCGAACCCAAAAGCTTGTTTCAAGTCTACAATGGATCAAACTGAGTTACTACAATGGGACTTCTAACTACATGCTTTCCATCGGACCATGAGATTGATCCAAACACAGCACCCGAATCATCGAGCACTATATTCCGGACATCAGCAGTCACCGTCACAATAAAACTTGCCTTCTTCACGGCCTCCGTAAACAGTAATTTAGATGGCTTCACTGTGACAGTTGCCCCTTTAGGAGACTCAATTTTCACCCGATAAACTGCATTTGGTTGACCCACATTGGTCACGGTTCTGATAAATGCCTTGCTAGTTGTTCCCCTTGATGAGCTTGGAAACAAGGCTGCAACTGACGGGTAGTTGAGATTCTCTGGCAAAGGTCTCTTCAGTGGACAAGTCACCGGTGATCGAGTGACCACCTGAATTGCTTTAGCTCCGTATCCAATCCCGCACATATGATTCACATAATCATTGTTAGTAATATCATACACGAGTCCTGGATCCATTGCTTGAACAAGATTGAGATGTCCTGCTCCAAAATCATATGGTGTGGAAGCTTTTCCCGTGGCCTCATCAGTCATGGGCTGAATTAGATTATTGAATGTGCTTGCACTGGTCATCATGGCGGACCTGATTGCAGCCGGACTCCAATCTGGGTGTGCAGATTTAAGCAAGGCTGCTGCACCACTTACATGAGGGCAAGCCATTGATGTTCCGGAAAGAATGTTGAATTCAGTTTTCCGGGTATCCAAATCCAATCCAGTTGGACCAACCGCATCAGTCCAACCAGCAAGGATATTCACTCCGGGAGCAATCAAGTCTGGCTTGAGAATCTCTGGGTTCAATCCATTCGGCCCCCTACCGGAAAACGAAGCCACAACGGGAGCCGGCTTGATCCCAATCACAGTCCCCTTAAAATCAATAGAGGCCGTCGGATTGGAAGTCGATGAAGCATATGCCTTGACTGCAGAACCGTCGTTAGAACCAAGAGTACATGCAGGCAGCAGGTGAGAATCTCCTACTAACCCTTCACCGTTGGAAATTCCATTGGCAAGAATCATGCCTGCACCTCCCGCCTTCTTGACTACTAAACCTTTAGCTACTCTTGGGCTGCTCCCGCGATCGCAAATTACTATTTTACCCCTAACCATATTAGGATCAAGTGTATTCTCCATGCATAGTGAAGACGAGGGCAAACCTGACTTTCCAGGATAAACCAGAGGATACATTTTTCCTTTCAGCGGTGGTCCGGAGTACAAAGACACGCCAGATAGCCTCCGGCCGTCTCCAAGAATCACGTCGGCGGGGAAATTCCGGTCAATTGTGCCTGCACCGACGGTGACAAGCCAGGGCGCGAGGTTTGTCACCGACATTGAAGCAGGCCCGTCGTTTCCGGCTGAAGAGGACACGAAAACTCCTCTGGAAACGGCGCCATACGCTCCAATTGCTATAGGATCAAGATAAAAAGGGGAGGCGATTCCGTCGCCACCGCCGATGGAAATCGAGATAACATCAACTCCGTCGTTAACAGCCGCGTCGAAGGCAGCCAAAATATCGGAGTCAAAACAGCCGGAATTCTTCCAGCACACTTTATAAACCGCCAGGCGCGCTTTGGGCGCCACGCCTTTTGCAACCCCGGGGGCGTAACCCTCCATGCTAGCCCGGAACGCGTGCCTTCCCGCCGCCGTGGAAGCAGTGTGGGTCCCATGGCCGTCCGCGTCTCTCGCGGACTTGAACTCGACGGTTTCATTTATTCCGCTTATTGGACCCCCCAATCTCGACGCAGCCTCATGGCCTTTAAGGAAAAACCGAGCACCGATCAACTTACGGTTGCAGTTTTTAACTGTAAATCTCACTCCAATCTGGCAAATACCTTTCCACCGGGCCGGAACGGACCCAAGATTCACATCAGAGAAACTACGGCGCTCGGGCCAGATTCCGGTATCGAAAACTCCGATAATTACGTCGGATCCGTAATCCGATTCGGACCACAACCCGTGCTGGTTCCGGAGCCCCAGAAACTGGGGGGACCTTGTAGTGTGGAGGTACCGGCGACGGTCCTCGAAATAAGCGAGAACCGAAGGGTGATCGCTCAGGGAATGGGCTTGCTCCGGAGTTAGAGTGGCGGAGAAGCCATGGAAAACGGTGTCATAGACATGAAGGATTTGGAGCGGGTCGACGAACTCGGAGGAGTACCAGTGGTAGTGAGTGGGGAAAATGGAAGGCTTGGATTGGGAGTCAACGCGGAAGATGAAGGTTTTCACCGTCTGATCGGCAGAAAGTGTTCCCGAAAAAAGGGAAGAGACAAGGAAGAGCAATGAAATCGAATCAAGGAGAAATGAAGCCATGGAAGTGAAAAAGAGTGCAGAGACGATAGGGAACTGAAGTGAGAGTCACTGAGAGTAGTAGGAATGGGGAGTGGCGGAGACAGCGGGTCATATAATAAGGATTATTTATTATTATTATTATTATTATTATTATTATTATATTATATTATTATTATTATCGTTGTTTTTAGGTAAAAATTAAAAAAAAAATCATAAATAAATGAACTTAAATACGCAATAATAACAAGAAAGCCATAAAAGTAATTTCCACACCTTCTCCAATCAAAATTAACTCAATTTAATTAAATCACATCTATCTCTAGTGGTTTACACGTTGCTCAACAAGTTCAACTGTGGTTTACTTGGCATTTTTCTAAATTAATTTGTCGGGATTTTATTCTAGTTTGTAAGAAATGCCGGAAGAGTGGGCCCCCAGTTCTTGTGGCGGACGGAATCATTAGTAGCGCCTCAAAAATGTCAAACGACGTCGCATTATTCCTTCACAGCAAATGGCGTTTGATGTCTTGCCTTAAAAGAAATTTTGAATCAATTTTAATTAATTTGATATTTTTCTTTTCTGCGTGTCCGACATCATCAATTTTCTTGTAAAGAGAAATGATTGCGTTGGTGTAAGGGGGAAAGATTACAGATTTTCTTTTTTTTTTTTTGAAAAAAAAAAAAAGGTAAAAAGTGGTGTTGATTTGATGTTTAAAGCCGATGGTCAAGGAAATAATGGAGGGGCCGAGGTGGGAGGGTGTGGGACTGGGAGATAAAGTTGACAAAAATAATTTGGCACCGTCTGTTCACATGATGTTCAACGATGGCCGTTGGATTGGTGGCGTCTTCCGGTTTCCAACTCATCGCCACCGAGGACTCAATGATTTCTATGACAAACACCTCACAACTTTCAATCTAACGCCCACATGTTACCAATGATTTTCTCTTTCGTTTGGTACGTTCAACACGTTATTTGAAAGACACACCCAATCGATTTTGTCATAAGATCAAAAAAAGATTAATCACATTAATCAGTTTTCACTTTTATTTAATCGTTTTATGTTTAACGGGTGAATTACAGAAGAATATTGTTATTATTAATTTAAATATTTTTGAATACTTAGTCGGATATACGCCCAGCCGATCGTTTGGAGCGCTTTCAATTTCAAATCGTTTTATAAAGTTTTGATCGGGGGTTTGACATCACGCGATCTCAGGAGCGTGGAAGGAGTTCTCGGGTCTCTGCTTTTAGATTGAGAAACATGACAAAACTGGTCACGGACATGTCCCAAGATGAGTGCCTCAGTTTGGTTGGAGCCATCCAGCCAGGCATCCGTGTTAGACGATTGGTTCAAATTGATTTGGATCCGAGGGCTGATATTCACCGGCAGGTATCTGGAAACGTGATATCATTATTTTGTTACTGGGCGGAGTGATCATTAGTTAAAATGGACGGTAGGGATCAGGGTGTCCGTGCGTCAAGGTTGTCGTGTGGCGGAACATGTGATCATTCTGTCCGTCTTTCTCTGAAAGAGCGACCCGGCCTGTGCTGTCGTTGACACTTGGACGTTCTCTTCTCCTTGTAAAAATCATCCAGCGTTACAGTAAAGTTTGTTATTAATTTCCAAGGATAACCTTGCGTTACTTTTCATTCCTGTATTTGATAGTGTCGGTAGTAGCGGGAAACCGACAGTAAATTACGTCAATCACGGCTAGATCATCAAATTGGCCCACTCCTCTCCTATTTCATTTTTATTTTTTAAAGTACTTTGAATATTATTTGATGATCTAGTTTGTTATAAATATGTTTTAATTTTTTTTATTAGAAATAATAGAGAAAAATTAATAACATATCAGTAAAAATAAGTTATAAATATGTTATCTTAATATTTTAAATTAAAATATAATATCAAATTTATTTAAATTACTCTTGAAATTTTTTTAATATTAAATTTTTTTATATCAAAATTATTATTTGACAAGATAATATAATAAATATATCAATTATATCTTCCTGGTAACATGTATTGTTATGTTATTTGATGTGATTAAATAAATTAACTTACAAACAAATAAATATTTGATATAATCAAAATAATAAATTACACTCTTGTTAACATGTATTATTTGAGATAGGATATTGACATAGGCATGCTTCAGATGAAGCACATTAAATTAGCTTACCAACGAGTTTAATTGAGTGAAGATGAGAGGAATGAACAAATAATATATAAATAAAAAATTTATAAATGATAAAGTATGATTTTAAGAGTATTCATAGATATATGTATATAAATAATTAAATTTGATAAAGTGTAAATGAGAAGAAGAATAAATAATATATAAATAAAAAAGTTAAATAAATGTCAATTGCCCAATTAAACATCTTTTTGGAACTGAATCAGAGGGTTGCTGGTCATGTGACCGGCAATCAACATGGGACGAATAGCTGGCGGTTTACCTCGAGACGAGGCCGAAAGAGTTGGGCCGGAGGGTCACAACTCAGAACGCTTGCGGCTGCGGCCTTGAGCACTCGACTCTTAAGCCTTGCAATGTCTGTTGGAACTGGACTTTTGGGGTCATTATAAGCCCGCAAACTGTGGAAGACCAATGATATGAACACTTGGAGATGAGTTTGGAGGATGAGACCCTGACAGGACGGAGGAGAAACTCAAAGTAAACATCTTCTAACAACCACTGTCGGCACGTCTCTTCAATCCTATAAATGGTGGTTAGAACAGCGTATGGCATAGTTTCACGAAAACATTAATTAAAAGCGATATTTGATTCTTCATGGGCGAAATGGACCTCGGGTTGGTCCTTCGTCGTATGGGTTTATGGGCATCAAGGACCAACAGCGTACGTATCAGGAAGTTTCGTGCTTCTTCTATACCGTGTCACTGCTCAACGGCTCAACTCACGAAATTTACACAAGCAAATCCAATGGGTTCTAATTTACGGGTACGAAAGTCATCTTCGAGTTTGAGTTTGAATATCTTTAACAAATAAAAAATAAAATTACCGGAGTGGAAATCCAAGTTTCTGTACCGTACTCTTCAAGTTTTTTGATGACTTCTCCCTTTGCCGAGGTGGGTAGCGAGATGGGCTGGGCTAAAATCGTTGTCAACGAATCGTTGTCAAACTTTCCGTCGTTATCAGGATACCTTTTTCTCATCTTCTCCGAGGCTGTAGCCTAAACATTTTTCGTTTCCCTTCTCCATGTTGCTCACTGGTTCATTTGGCACCATTAAATTTAGTCCAAAGGTGCCGACGTCAATATTATTTGTCGCCGTTAGATCCACCGTAAATGGGAAGATATGTGGTGAATTGGCAATTGGGATACGCAAAGCGATCTCATATTAACTTGCCTTTTGCATTTGTGGAATGGGGATTTAGTTTAAAATAATTAAAATTGAGGTCTTGAGATTGGGAAGTCTGAACTCTGAAGTTCAAGTCTTACCTTTTTATTCTCCAATAAATCAAAAAAAAAAAAAAAAAAAAAAAAAAGATTGCGCTTTCGGCTCAAACTAAGAAGACAAAGATTGAGACCATGTTCCAATTTCCAAGTGTAAAATTCAACCCGAATGCCCTGTACATCTTGGTCAATCCAAAAAGTTGCCGACATTGGATCTCTTGCGGGGCGTCGGTGGAAGCAAAAGTACCCAGTTACATGCTTCCGCATTCTTTACTCCATAAACATACACTTCTCTTTTAACTCTCCCATGTCAAATAAATTGAAGCAAAAGGGGCTTCTTTCATAAGAAAGGCCATTTGATGTCAAGCAAGCACGTATGGGACACAACGAATAAATAATTATTACGGATTAGAAAGATTAACTTACATTAGCGCCAAAGCCAAAAGTCTAGCAGAAAAAAGGTAAAAGGCTACACCCCAAAAAAAAAAAAAAAAAGGCACATCTGGCTGGATTTATTAAACAAAAAGTAAGATGCCCCGGCATAATTGAGCCCAATTCCCTAATCACAATTTATTTGGCTCGATCCTTTATGACATCAAACCCCATCTCCGTCGGGTCGGTTGCTTGGAGTTCGTAGTGGACCCCTTCCAGCACTCTTCTCAGCCCGTCTTTGGATGTTGCGTAGAGCATTTTTGCTCTGATTCTTGAAGCCGATGGAGCCCTGCACGAATTGATCCCAACAAAAATTTATAATAATCGACAATATATATATATATATATATATATACCTGAGTTAAAGGACCCTTCAGATCCAAATATAAATAATATACACATACCAATCACCATATATCAAAAAATTCATCCTGTAACCAGTTACCAAGCAGTCAGCCCATCTTGGAAATGTGTTGATATCGTTCAAACCATTGCAATGGCTGAAGGGTCGTGCAGCCACAGGTTTGACGGGCAAATTTCCTTAATTTGCCCACCGTAGAACACCAACTATACACTAGACTTCTTGTATACGCTCAAGGGTTAAACCGTAAATTCACAGTTGACCGTACTCAGCGTAATTTAACCGCGAGAAAATTGGAGCAAAAAGGTTAAAGGAGGTACCATGCAATGAAGAAGATCTTGCTTTTCCGGCACTTATCAACCGTGACGAAATCGAAATCAAAGACGGCATATCTGCAATCATCGTCCGGCAACGACGCCGCCAGATCATCGTAGCTCTCGCCGGCACTGCCGACCTTATCGACGGTGACCAACCTGGACTTCTCGTCGATCTTGAACACTATGTACCTGTGCACCTTTTTCCACTTCATCTCCATGAACGAATTCTTGCATTCATCGGTCACCCACATGCCGCTAGTCGCCTGATTAATCAAATCGATTGTATCATCATAAAACACAGATCAGCTTATTTCATTAAGTACACAAAAATTAACTAAATAACACGAGCTAATTATTAATTACCATTTTGAAAGCCATAGCCATTGTTGATCAGTCGATGAGATGGAAGGTAGTGTGGATTTATCGTGTGCGGCTCTTGGGTCTTATATAGAGATCTTCGTTCTGAATTGCCCAATCTGCCATCAAAGATTTATTAATATTACAACCTTCTCCAACCCACCATGTGTATTATTCTTCTTGAATAGACTAATGGGGTCACGTTCTAAAGCTTTAGTCTTATTATAATCTCATAATCTTTTTTTTTTTTTTTTTTTTTTTTTGATGTGTACGGGGGCACCGTAACTGTATAGCTATGTAGCCGGATTGCGGAGAGTTATTTTTTGGTATAAAACTATGCTTTATCTTTGTGGTCCTTGCGTTTCTTCTCTCGGGGCTTCAGTGGCTGTTTCTATCCTTTTATTTTAAAACCAAATTGAAGTACAGATCTTCCAAAATTTTAACATTCGTCAATTCTCGTACGGAAATTGGATATTTTGCCTTATTTATCCTGCCTTGCGATCAGGTGGAGAAAGCACATCATTGACTTGTAGATTTATATCTTGCTCAATCACATAAGCACTACACAAACATATGCACATATTCTGTACATGATAAGGTGGTCCCATTGCGGAGCGCACGCCCACATCCCCAATCTTTCCATCTTTGTGTTCTCAATAGAGTCTTTGCGTGAAAGCAAAGCAGTTCTAAGGACACAAAACTATATATTGGAAAGAAGATTATCAAATCTGCTAAATTGGTTCGGTAGAAGAAGAAAGATTCAGAGTGCTTTTGAGAGGTTAATAATTTCGAGTTTCATTCATCATGATCTGGGTTTCTCCCGGTGAGGATATCTCTAGCTGTCTCCCATGTCTCCAACAACCGAAAAGGGAGAATTTGCAGACCCGGGAGGAAGGAAAAGGCTTCTTGGTATTGACGAACCATTGCAATATATAACACCAATCGCCTTCTGTAACTGTTCATATTCTTCCAACGACTCGGGCTACGATTTGCCCGATCATGCATCCGTTAACATTTTTTTGGGTTTGTGCGGTTTCGAGATTTCGCATCCCTAAGCTTGTGCTTTTCCACAACTTTGTCTAGTTGTCAAGTATGGAATATTTGTGCAAATATGCTGAAGAAACGACCTTTAAAATAATGCCCCATATATTAATCCAATATGCAATGATGAAGGCTAATGGTTTGACAGCAGAGAGACGGAGCACAAACACTAAGATTCAGCGAAATCGCTAGGAAGGGGAAGGAGTGGATGTGCAACGGGAGACAAGTCGGTCGTGTCGGCTGCCTTTCTCTTGTGCAAATTGAGACACCTTGTTAGGCCCACAATTCGTGTCCATAACTTACTTGTCCCTAGAATCGTAGCGTGTATGTTGTTGTCAAAATGTGCTTCGAGTCGACGGTTACGTAGAGAAATGGGTACCACTTAACAGGTTCAACCCCACGCGTCTATCCCGCTATTGGCTCCCGGCATCTTCTTAATGGAAGTACTCTACTTGGTGGTCCAGCTTAATTCTACTCTAGTGGTTGAGGAGTGCATTATTGGTAATGACTATTTACAAATACGATGGACATTTCTGTAAGAAATACTTTGCAACGTAGACTCCTAAGCTGGAACTTCCGAGATAGTAGCTGCGTGATCGGCAGGGCCATCAGAATGTCCCCTCCTCCTGAGCAGAATATAGAGGAGAGAAGAGATGCAATTGTCACTCAGCCGCAGGAGATATACATGAATAATATGATATACCTAATAATTTGAAGGAGAAAAGACCCTGCATATGGTTCTTTCAACACGAGGCCAAGACAAAATCCTAGAACTACAAAATCTATGTTTTACTAAGCCTAACTAAATTAGCCCATTCAATTTTCAATTTATTGGGAACAAACTCTTGATTCAAGAGCTAATGGGAGAACGTTCAGCTTCAAACTTTCATATTTGATAAACCAAACTATACACATATTCATCGTTTGACAGGTGAGGGGTAGGAATTGAATCCAAAGACCTCCTGGCCTTGAGTTTCAATTTCAACTACGAGCCTGAAACTTTTAACCCCAAAACAAGCCAGACTTTACAAGAACGAAATGGGAGGCGAGCCGAAGGGAAGCAACATGCCGATCAACCAAGAATGAAGGGGAAAGTTAACACATGCAAAGCCCATTTGGCCCACCTGCGAGAGACAATTTCGCTAAAGGACCCATAATGCAACTGCGTGGCTGTTTCCGTAACTCCCAAAAAGATGAGCCGAAGCGCAAAACAACTGTCATGCTAGAGTGACGGAAGTGACCAAATAAAATCATAAATCGATGCCATGTCCCATTTAAAAAAAAAAAAAAAAAAAAAAAAAGGCATGCCAAGGGAACTGTGGTTTTTCTTGTTCTCATTCTCAATAAGCAACCATTAATCAGCACAGGACAATGCAAATGTATGCAAATCAAGAAAGGACGGACTCTAACTTTGACACTGTTTAGGTACAAACCACCGGAATTAGAGAAATTAGGGTAAATTCAACAAGTGTACTGAGGTCTCCTTTTATTGATTGCCTCCATAGAAGTCACCATTTATACAATAGGTTAGAGTTAAGTTGCCGGCATAGCAGACTTTGCCATAATGGTTTCACAGTGCGTTTTCACTAATCAGCATTTGACGACTCATCCTTGTCCTTCTTTTGTTTGGACAGGAAATAATAAGTAAATCAGTCAGCATCTGTCACAAAATCTGGCAGAACACAAACAAACACATGCACCATATAGCAAGTGTAGATAGCATACCTCAGATTGGCGTTGCAAAGATGCAAGAAGAGCTTGTATTGATTGATGATTTGGGTCAACTCCTGGAAGCTGTAAGATAAAAAATGGGTTAGAACAGAAACATATGCTTAATTGTCAAAAACGAGTTGGTCTTGCAGGTTCAAGTTCCATACCAATGCAAGAACAGATGACATGAATGACTGATCCTCCAGCACCTTGTTTACATCTAACTGACTTGATGGGCCCTTAATTTCATCCTGTGTGGCCAACTTAAAGGCTCCATGGAGCAGCAGCAGCAAAACCATTTCCTCCATCTCCTGTGAATACCAGCATGCTGCAAAGAAATAAGTAGTCAAATCACCAAATAAACATCTTACAGGTTATGTTAGATGACAAAAATCATCAATATTTTACTAATTCAGACTTTTATATCAAGTGTTATCAAATCTATCGTATGTGATCCAGTTGTAATGTGCTTCGGCTGTTAGTAATCAAGACCACTATGACCACAAGCATCGCTTTCAATTTGATGCCTATTGTCTTTTCTTGGCCAAATTTGATACTTATTATATTTGAATTCTTTGGTGTAGTTAGAGAAAGGCAAGTATTGGTGTAACAGTAAGATTCTTCCATTGTGACCTTGAAGTCATAGTAAAAACAAACTCTCTACAAAAACAGAGGTAAGACAACACTTATCTAAAACCTTCTCTAGACCCCACAATGAAAAAGTCTTGTGTGCTGAAACCATTTTTTTTTCTTCTTTTTGACATAGGTAAAGATCATAAAATTCAATTTGGAGAGTTCAAACCAATCTTGTGAAAGAACATCATGAAATTGCATGCTCAAAATTGTAGCTTGAGACATATGGAAAGCCAAAACTGAATAACACACCTGATCAGAACATCAGAAAGAGCATTTAGACCAGGAGGAATGTGGAATATATGGCTACTGTCATTATTATTAACAGAAGCAAGGAGTGCCTCCAATTTTCTGGCTTCCTATCATTTTCTTCACCAAAATTCACTATATCAAGAGCCACACTATTCTTTTTCAGTTTCTTCCCTGTCATCTTCAATATCTTATTTTTGTACTTTACAGGACTGAAAGACGTCCAGCTAGTGAGGAAAATCAAGAGGCCAGTACAAATGAAACTGCACATACCAACCAGCATACAACTTGCCTCCCAGCAAAAACAATTGTTCTTTGCTGCTGATGCTTGTTTTGGCAATGATTAAGAGCCAGTTAAGCAACCTGGATTCTGGCTGCTAGGTTCATCTCAACTCCCATTTCAAGACCTACTAAGATGGTGAGAAAGAGATTGTGGTTTTTGGGGTGGGGGAGGGGGCTGCAACCCCTAAAATATTACAATAGTTACTAGCAAGATAAGAAAATTGCACTTATTGCTGTTTTTTTTTTGGAAAAAACTGCTAAAAATGTGAGAGGGAGAATTAGCAACCACGTTTGCTTGCATGCATCCTCCTGATTAATTTGGGCTCAAATATTCAAATATCAAACAGGAAAATCACAACACCATACAAAAGGCAACAAATATAACATCAGCTCTTTAGAAGCTGAAGAAGTCAAAATGCCAATCGAGCTTAACATTCTATGAAAATCAGACTGTTGCTGAGCTTAGGCAGCTGTTCTTCATGAAACCAATAAGTTGAAATACAACATTGGCATGGCTTTCTTTTTATGCTTCTTTCCACTCAGTACATTTAAAAAGCACTTTTCTATCAAATTCAATAACACATTTTTCAAAAAAAAAAAAAAAACAAACAAACAAACAAACAAACAATGCAATAACCTAACCGTGCATGCAAGCCAATATCGCTGGTAGGAGTGGTCAAAACACGCACTCCTTTGCCCCGCATTGTCAGAATCCCACCGCATTCTCCGGATTAGACTGCCATTCACCAAAAATCAAGACAAAAAAAAAAAAAAAATCAAGAGCCAAAACAAAATCGCAAATATCTGCTGTAACTCTATAAATCCAAAACCCTGATTTCACCAACAGCCGAACAACAGAAAACCGTTCGCACAAAAGACATGATAACTAATGATAAATAAAATTACTTGTGTTTTAGCACCGGTGATGAGATATAACGGCGTCGGCTTGGGCCCGGAGGCGAGAGTGAGCGTAGTCGCCGTTTCGCAATTCGCATCCATTCTGAGTTGTCATACAGATCATGGTCGCCAAGTAGAATCAAACTTAGACGATTAATTTTGACAAACAAAAAACAAAATTTCAGAAAAGGACAAGAAATTGAGAAAGAGAAAAAGAGGAATTAGAGGCTTCAAGAACCATGGCTGGTTGGTGGTAAATGCAGTTGAAGAGCGTGGTGTGATTGGTGTAAGTCAAGAAGACAAGATTTGAAGATTTTGGTGTTGCTTGCTTCACAAGCTGTTTGCTTACCCTATATCCCAGGCGGAGCCTTGCCCGTTCGGATTATTTTCAGTCGGACCGGGAATAAATAAAAATACTATACTAGCTTTGTGTTTGGGTCTGGGTCGGGGTCGGTTGCTTTTGTTTATTCATTTGTTGCTTTTTTGTTTGCTAATCCTGGGGCTGGAGGATTTCCTCTCCTAGAGGGGAGTGGGAGAATAAATTGATTTTTTAAATTTCGCCCAGCCGGATTAAAAATTCGAACAAGACACTTTTTTCTCTCTTTAAATTGTATGGGCCTCGCATTGAAAATGTTTTCTGGGCCTGACGCTCCTGAACCTGGGCCTAATTAAAAAATCAGCCCATGATAGGCACTCTACCCGAAATATGGTTCAGAATGTGGGAATTTCCAAACACAACCCTTTGGGTTATCGCTCTGTTTCGAGCAACATTCCGTTATATTGTAGAAAAAGTGCTTATCAATTGACTTGTAACATTGAATCACTGATCATTTCCCATGTGCCCAAAACAAAAGCGAATCAATACTAAGCTTATGTTAAAATTACCACGTCGAACCCCAATATATGAAAGCATATAATTCAATAGTCTTTTGACTGAAAAAATAGATCACATTTAACCATCATGCAAACAAAGTAACCCGAATTCATGTTCCATCAAACCTGAAAACTGAAGTAGTTTGTTAACTCTTGCATGCTTGCAAATTCAAGTGCTCCATCACAAGAGATCAGGGGAACTCAATCCGGAGCTCTCGTAAGTATGGTATCATCAATTCATGCTTGTATTGTTAACTTGCGACTCACAAGAACATCAAGCTCTTTATTGAACATGCCTCAAGATTCTACAATGCACTCAATCAAACGGTTTTGATATGCACAATCTGCCAATTGGCAGCTTCACCTTCCTACAGGGAACAAAAGGAAGACACAACAACAGTGGCAAGTCAAGTATGGTTATCATACAACTGGAGTTCTGGAAGCAACAAAAGAACTGTGATTTCTGCTGATGGGTAGATGCACGTAGACCTCATGAACCTCTGGCTTATAAACCTCTTCCCTATCCTTATCTATGGCATAGCACACATACACAGTGTCAATCACATTGTCCAGTACGTGGACAAAGAAGCCCAGCACCAAAATCAGCAGCACCCATGAAAGAGCGGCTACAAAATATGAGCCAACCCCAAGATGGCTCACACCATCTAAGATAGCACAGGCCTGTTGTACAAATGTGGAAGCAAGAAGATTTCCATCAGCATTGGTATCCCTACCAAAATGGAAGTGAACTAACATTTGCAAAAGTACTCACCGCAATTGCATATATTGCTGAGAGAACAAATACAATTCCAGCCAACAAGCGAGTGGACACAGTCTCTACAAAAACTGCAGATAGAAGATTCCGTCTTAAAAGCTCATATGTCATCCTAGCAGAGGTGCAGTAGGCTTCGCCAGTTATTGCAGCAAAGTTGATAGTAAACTTGTTGAGAAAATCTACAGCTGATAGCAATGCATTAACACAACATCGCAACACAAGGTACACCATGCCAGGGATATCCTCCTGCCTTGTGCTATCAACGGCAGAGCGGACAACACGAACAGCACAAATAAGCAGTCCAGATAGACATATGGTGCCAGAGGAGGGACCAAAAGCATGCCTGCAAGTTTTAGCACATACACATGAGAAAATTTGCACATCGTGATCAGAATCACACTTTTCACAATCAAACTTTCCTAGAAATAGATATGCACATATGCAATTTGTTGAAAGCAATTACAGTAACACAAATGTTCACTCAGAGAGAAACACAATTGGCCTGCAAACCATTTTCTCAATGTACTAGCCACTTGTGATGCAAGCAAATTCTAGCCCATAATAAGGCCCCTAACAATTCAAATTAAGAATCAAAACAACTAAGATATGGAATGTTATGAACATTCTTCACACCAAAGAAAGAAGTAATGGCCACAAATTACCTCAAAGAACTCCTTATACTCCATCTAGGAGCAGTGTTCTCCTTCGTGAAGTACCACTGAGCAACAGTCCCACTGATCACATAAACCTGAGCTTCAATCATTGCAGTCAATGACCACAACATTGTGAGAATTGCCAACGCATAGTATGCAGGCACCCAACTATCCTGCTTCCAAACACATTTATATTCTCCACTTGATTCTTTCGCTAAAATTTTCCCATTAAATCTTGCAAAAACCAAGAACACAACAATTGGTGCATAATAAACTACCAGGCCAAGGGTCAGCAGTGGCAACGCCACAAACAAACCCAAGTTCTTGGAAAGTGCATCGGAGCCAATTCTAATTATCTTCACAGTCAACTCAATTCGATGCCAATTAGCCACAATAATCCACACAACGATGCCAATGATCAAGAACACAAAAATCAACACCAAAATCCGATAAACCAATGGGAAGGCATTACTACAGGAAGAACCAAGAGTACAGGCAACGAACCAGTAGACGTTGAAAAAGGCGGGCATGAGGATAAAGAACGGAAGCGACACGCACACAATCTGCTTGGTGTAATGCTTGAGCAACAAAAGCAAGAGAAAGCAAATGGGCGCACTCAAAATCAACGTAATTACAAGAATCCATATCAAAGCCTTCAAAAAGCCAGAATCCGAAGAACTCAAGAGGCGATCATACAACTGGGTATTCCAAGTTCCATCAGTCAGCGATTCTTCCACACAAGAAGTCGTGTTGGAGTCGTATTTATAGGATGAAAGATTGGTGTAATTTGGGTTTCGGTGGAAAATACAGAACAAACCAAACCCGAAGGTGCAAAGAACAAATAGTACGAAGACGACGAGAAAAGGAATGTCCTTGAAAGGTCTGGGACCATAATTGTAAGAGAGCTGGAGGTACTGGGTCGGGTCGTGTTCGGGTTCGGGGGCAACCTGAGCGCTTTCGTGGATAGGAGATGGAGGAGGGGAGAAGGCGGTTTTGGAAAGCAGAGGATGGGTAGGTGACGACGAGTCGTGCAAAGAATTGGTCTTGCTTGGCTCTTCACTGCTGCCCATTAGAGAAGGAGACAGAAGTAGAGATGACTGCGAGATCTGAAATGGATGCTTATGGTGGGGATCTCCCTGCGCCAGTGAGCATTTTGGTCTAACGCTGCCCGTTGCCTCAGCCGAGTTGGTTTGGTCGGTTTTCAGACAATGGAACGATGGCGTGGTGAATCACGACTTCGGCTAATGCTATTTTTTTTTTAAGTATTATCTTAGTCCCTTTTTTTTTTTTATTGTTTTAAAGCCAAAGTGATGTTACAACTTTTTATTATTTTTGAAACGCTTTTCTCTGAGCAATTAGGGAACTCGAAGGAATCCAATCCGTAAAACTAACATGTAGGATTTACATTGTAGGTTCCTGGAATCTTTGTTAATTATGAATTTAAACATTTCTGTTTTGATGTGTCCATGGATGAGCTTGCAGAATTCACTGGATGTTTGATGTTGCAGAAGACAATTCAAGAAAGATTTATAGTTTTAATATTATAATAATAATAATAATTATAACAAATGGTGCGGCTGATCCCCATTGGAATATAGAGGACAGACCCGAATTAGTCTGAGAGGCGTCAACTATCAATTTATATCAATGAAAGTAACCAAAATACAACATTAATGGGGCCAAAAAGATTTCCTGCCAAAGCCTACGATCGCGGGCTCCAAATGCTGAGTGATTCCATGTTCTTTATACAAAAGTAACAAAAAAGTAATCCAGTTGTTCCATAACAAATTACAAGCTCAAAACAGAAAATGCTCTGGTGTTGTGGGGCAACTTAGTCGTGAGATTCTATGTTTCCTCATCCCACTTGCTTTTGGGTATCTCACCTGAATCGGCAATGACCACTTTCTTTCTAGGTTTTCCATTGTAGGTTCCTGCACTGCCCTCGATTGCATAGACATTATCCATGCCCTGAATGACCTTGCCAAACACGACGTGCTCTCCATCCAACCTAAAACATCAGTGCGTTTCACAAATACACGATCAGGGTGTGAGTTGTAACCAGGCGGGCTAAGTGCAGTTGGGTCTCTCGTGTATCATGAACATAAGATTATTGAAGAGAGCAAAGGCTTGGGTTTGTAGCTATGCATCATTTGATGAAATAATGAGAATTTTCAATCAATGGCAAATCATCGATGCTGCTTTGGAGACAAGCATAGAAAATAATTTGGGGAGATAGCTCAGCCACCACTTACTTTTGGTGCTAAAAATGCTTACCAGCTAGCCTTGACCGTAGTGATAAAAAACTGTGAACCATTGGAATCCGGTCCTGAATTAGCCATAGAAACAACTCCTACAAAATGAAGGATCAATCTAAGTAAAATGGATAAAAGTAAGGCACAATCTTGCTTTCAAGTAAAACTAGATGCTTCAACTAAATTTAGGTCATGCCTGGTGACCATATATAGAAATCAGTCAAAATTTTATGCGCAAGGGTACCTGCATGTGAATGTTTTATCTTGAAATTCTCATCACTAAAGGTGCCACCATATATAGAATCGCCACCCCTCCCATCACCGAATACTATATCACCACCTTGAATCACAAACCCAGATACAATCCTATGAAATGGTGTGCCCTTATAGTGGAGAGTTTTCCCACGCCTGCCCTTACCTCTCTTCCCTGCAAATGGCCAGTATAAGTTGCATTGAATGCGTCAGATACAGAGTTCTCTTTGAGCTTTCATATGTGGATTCTAGACAAATCATAAAACAATCGTAAAAAGATAAGGTAATACCTGTGCACAGAGCCCTGAAATTTTCTGTAAAGAAGAAACTCAACCATTAGGCAACGAGGTGATTGTAGATAGATGGAAAAATCAGTAGTACTGGCACCGTAAACAGAAATGATATCATTAGCTTTGGTGATGCTTACATTACTCATGCCAACATGGAAGGCAAAATATGGGCACACATACATTGACACGATGGTGAGATTTCAAAGGCATAATTTGTTATTCCACTTATGCCAATCAAATCAAATTTCTTCCATCAACAAAAGATGCATGTTGCAGCCAGCAGATAAAAACTTTGAATGCAATTGACTATCAATTTGTACATGCATGAATTTTAGGAGACAATAAACTTCTTCCCATTAATGATGAGTTGGAAAGTGAAAACCAATAATAGAGGAAACAATCAGAGCACAAGGAAAATTATAATTGATATAGGAGAAAGATGTTCTTGTCCAAGATCAAAGACATACCTACAGTTTTTGGCACTATGTCACCATATAAGCCAATAACAATTCTACCTGTAAAATATCGAGGTTAATAAGAGAGGAAAGGATGGAAAAATATTTGAATGCTAATAAAAAGTCTCTCTCTCTAACTCTGATCATAAGGAATAATCATTAGGAAAAAAACAAAAAGAAAGAAAGAGCAAATAGAAAATAAATCCCTGCAGTTATCAGTTTCTATTACATACACTTTAAAAGCAGGAAATCCTTGTACCTAAACGTTGTTCTTCAATATCAACATCCAAGTATACTCTATGGGTGATCTCATACTCATGTACCTCTTCTTCTGGCTTGTCTTCAACCTGAGCAGTAATTTAGAAGAAATAGATTAGTGCCGTATAAATATGAAAAAGGATCTCTGCAGAATATATGCTCAAAGCATTAACCTGCACTGGACCATTTAAAGGGGGGAAGACTTAACAACAGAAACAAGAATCAAACATATGCTATTTGTCAACACAGAAACAAAAAACATGCCCATGTTATTTTGAGGAATGATACTAAATGGTACACAGAAAATTTTCTACAATGGATTCATGTGCAAAAAATTTTACGAAAAAAAAAAAAAGGAAGAAGTTCTAGAATTTTGGTAAATTTATGGTATTAGAAAGCCATAACTGAAAGGCATACTAACAAAAAGGAGAGAATATATACAAATCAGTCCCACTATTACGTGCTCCATAAAAAGATTAAGACATTGAAGTAATCTTATGAGTCTGATTTTTTGTCCTCCTTGAAATAATAATGTCTCTGTCAATAAATCTATGTTTGCCAACAAGAAACACAGAATGAAAAGCCAATGGCATGTTGGAACTTCATACATGCTCTTCTCCCGCACTCTAAAGTACTTCTCCTGTCCAATAGACCATTATGACCAAGAGCCACATTTACATGCTGATGACATTAACTAACTGACCAATCCACATGCATACACACAAGCACTAACTAACCCTCCAATGACTCATGGCTCAAGAACCCCTCAAAATTTGTAACAATCAAGCACTTGAATGTAGGAAAGTCCACCGCTGCTAATAGCCTTGTCACCCGAACTCCACAAACAACTCCTATATCTGGTACTCCAACCCAAAATTCAATCACCAAATACTTGAGAACTCAGACTAATCTTTGTGTTTTTATTGCGACAGAACCTGTTCAAAGAGAACTGAAACTCAGACATCTTTGTGTCTAACGTGATGCGTTGATCCATTTCATTTTCTTTATGACCTGGCATGGGCTAACTCCCAAGAAATCTGTAAAGCGTCTAGAAATTTTTAACAAAAGGCCTGCCTAGTTACAAAAACCACGTTACCTTGGCACGAAAAGAAATAAAGAATCTACAACACTTGAGTACGCTATCGGAAACTCAGCTCTATGAAAGCATAGAAGGGAAATTGCGGTTCACCAAATTCCCCCATAAAGCAATGTAATTTCCAAAGAATCTACTACAAGCTACGATGGAACAGTAAAAGCTCACACTTCCAAAATCCACACCACCAATTGCACCCAGATCCAAGAAAGAAAACCAGAAATCAAGAGAAACCCATCAGCCAGCCAGATCCAAATTACACACATTAACGAACGCGAGTGTTAAAGAAAAAGATTTACCTTCTTGGGGGTAGTCAATGCGAAGACGAGAAAAATCACGAGGACAATGAAGAGGAGGAGAAATTTGGGATGGACCCAAGCCAGAATCTCTCGACGCATCGTTTTGATGTGTCGCTCTCGCTCCCTTTTGTATCTATCACCTTTCTCTGACAATCAGCAAAAGACCTCTGCTCTCATTACTCCCATCTCCTCCGTGTATTCCACAATTTCCATCTCTCTTTTGCTCTCCCCTGTATCGCACGCTACAAAGAGGACAGTCAGCCAGCCACTGTGGCCTCGCGGAGTGCGAGTAAAATTTGTAAATAACGAAGCTGTTTTGCTTTTGGCTTCCCAACGCTGAAAGCCGGATTCTTGGACGGCAACGAACACAGTTTTTTGGTCGAATTCTAACAGGACAAATGGCCGTGTCTTTTTTTTTATTTCCTTTCGTATGTTGTTTTTTTTTTTTTTTTTTTTCTTTCTCCTTTTCTTTCCAATGACACAGACGATGGGTCAGATTCAGAGGAAACTCAACTGGGATTTACACAGAGTCTGGGCTAGCCTTATTAACTAAACTCAGAGGGCCCGAGTTGAGGCTAACTACTAGCATTAAACCCAAGACCCAAGTCCTGATGTAGGAGGCATCTCTGCCTGTAAGTAAAAAAATCTCTAAATCGAGTCAAAAGGTATCAAGTTTGAATTTCAGGTATTAACATTGAATCTCAATCACAATTAATTGATTAAAAAAAAAAGAAAATACATATTTCTTGTTCTTTCAGCTCAAGTGCAGCCATCCAATTTAACTCCTTATTCCTCACTCATCTACCATATAAGTGCATTATTAAAAAGTAAAATTGTGTATTATTTATATTATTTTTTATATCTTATAATCTCGAGACACCCCTGCATTACCCGGACCCCGGGTGGTGCATGGCAACACTTGTGCTGGTGCCCACTTCTATTTACAGGCTAGCGTTCATCGTCATGGCTGCGTCATGTGTAAGTGGGTTTGGGTTGGACGTTTTATTGGCTACTAGAACCGAGACTGTTCATACAAAGACATATACTAGAAGGAGATAACAAAAAATGGGCATCACGGGACCGATGAGCTTAGGATCGGTGGGACCATCGATTTATAATATGGAAAAAGATCTTATCGTAAAACATGAACATTCAATGGCCCTTGACACGAGTCCTGTAACTGACCCTGATTGTCAACTTCGGGAACGTAGTACTTAGAAGGCCACCTCCCCGCAGAAGTGCGGGACTTTACCCAAAAACCAGAGGCCCGTGTATCTCTCCGCCGGGTTGGTTTGACTCTCAAGCCATCGATCGCGATTTTCCATGTTCCATGTAAAGCGCCTTGACCTCATAGTTGGGATCGTTTTCATTGACGTGGAATGGAGCCGACGGGAATTAAACGTCCCTACAAAGATTCGAATCCACCACATTGCTGACAGCAGAGACCAAGGTGAAGAATTTCCAGCCATTTTATATTTATAACCAAGCCTTGTGCACACATTTTTTATTTGCGTTTATTGCTTGATTTTTCACCTTTCGCACTGTTTTTTCTCGGTTTTCTCCTAGTTTTGGTTCTTGTTTTTTTTTTTTTTTTTTTTTTTTTTTGCTGTTTAAATAACAATAATAATGAATGCAAGCGCGCTCGCTAATTAGAGAGTTTCTCATTAAATTAGGAACCCCCATGGTTCCCCATCACGGCAAGTTTGTTTAGGTCAACAACAAGCAAAACAAAAAATGGAACCTAGGTCCCCCATGACGTACATTACATGTAAATTAAAGGGTCAAGGCGTTAAAAACTAGAGAAGTTCTAACACCACCTAACCGCAAAGCGCAACTTTAGTCAGAGAGACAAGTTTAAGAAAGAGTTTTAAAAAGGAATGAGAAATCCAAACACAGATTAAAATAAAAGATTGACTTGAGTTAGTTCACTGAATTGTCCATAAAATGTTCACCTGCAGCTCTAGCTCTCTCACACTGCATTCCATGGTCAGCAGAGGCCGGCGCCGGTTGCTCGTCTGACCTGCAGCTACCTTCTGCTTTCCTTGTGAACTCTCCACCAGTCCTCGGCCACCCCAACTTCTTTAACTTAGATGTGGTAAAAGAAATACTTAAGTTAGAGGCAGGAAGATTGTGAAGGTTTCCTTGTTTTCAGCCAGAACCAAATAGTTTCATTCGGGTGCGCTGAAAGCAACAAGAAGAAGAGGAAGAACAAAATCATCATCATGCACCATACCCTTGCCTCCGTTTTGACTCTCTCAGTCTTCTACGTTACCATGTTTAATTTCTTGGCCAGTAAGATAGTACTCACACTCGTTCTCTCACATTGGTTTTGGTGTTCTGATTTTTGTATTCTCTTAATGTTTTATACTATTAATTCAGTTAATGCAGATGGGGTCTCATATGATTACACGGCTTGCACCGAGGTAACCTTGATTGTGATATGTACAAGGCATTATTCAATATATATAGGATCTCATTCTAAAATATCACATTGGGTTGAATTATAACGTGCGCATCTCATGGAAAAATGTTTTGTGATACCTTTTCTGCCAAGGTCCTGGGCATAATAAATTAAATTAAATAAAAAATGATGTTAAGTTTTTACGCAACGAAAACTGATTTGCTGATGGCTTCTCTCCGTTTTCATCTGGTTAATATGCAGTGTAAAGCACAACCAGAAGAGCCACTTTATCAGGGAGGGATTTTCAAAGGTTGCACTAGCGATATTTCTCTCAGTGACCATACATTGACTATGGTATTGCAGAACCTCAACCCTGGCATTTATTCTTTTTCCAGTTGAGTATCCACCTGTCTGGCTCAGTGTAAACAGATTTAACAAGCTCGTTCTTTATTTCCTTTTGTGAGGCCTTCTAGACCCACGTTATACAAGAAGAGACGTATAATCTCCAATGATGATGATTGTTATGTTGTTTTTTTTTTTTGTTATGTTATGTTGTTGCTAGCATAATTGTTACCCTGGCATTGATCACATAGTTTGAATTAGTGTTTCTATCATCTTATTTACTCAGGAATTCACTCATTACTTCATAAATTTTGGTGCAAACCAGCTTGGCTTAAGGTAGATGGCGCAGAAGCAGCTATGGTAACAACAAGCCTGTCCACAGATGGTGAGACATCCACTTGTGTGGGGACTGCTTCGGCCAAGAATGACTGCTGGTCATTTCTGAAGGGTGGATTTGTTCTCAAAGCTCCTTCAAAACTATCAAAAATACACTTCAAAGTATCCTTTGTGGTCACCATCTTCTTTCATTGCTAATGTTTTGATTTATTTTTAATGAATGAGAAAATTTTTACTCCAAAAACTTCAAACAAAAGCAGAACGGCTACCCCTGCCAGATGACATTATAGTCTGATTTTACATTTGATCTCTAGTGACCAAATATCTCTATTGTTGGGTGCAATCGTAGTCCACGTGCAAATTAGCCTTACACACATGCAAACACGAGAGTGAGGGAGAGTGAAACATCTATTAAATTTCAATGAGATTGAGCTGGAGTGAACTAATTGTTGTGACTTATGCTTTTGCAGGGTTTGGCAGGCAAGAGCATCAATGTTGCGATTGCAAGCACGTCATTACAACCATTTACTGAGAAGCAATGGGACATAAACCAGCAATATATAGTTAACACTGTAACCATCGGTAACACTTTATTTTCTAACTAATTTCTGAGAAGTATAATGTGCTGCTGCAATCCCAAATTGTAAAATTCTGTGTTTTCTCATCGTGTTCTATTGATCATGAGGTGGGCCGCAAGATGTATTAGTGGCATGTAGCTTTGAGGCTTTCTTACATATTCTTGCTTATTGAATTCTAATGAAGTGTTCAAGAATTTTAAAATCTTCATAATGGGTTGCGACTTACGACATGAAAAAGGGGCTTCAAAGGGAGACAACTTAGAGGTTTAATTTGAAGTCTACTGTAACTTGCAATTCCTAAATCTTTGAGGTGGCTTCAAATGAAATCATCTTCTTATTTAAGATGTTGCCAATCTATGAGCTATTAAGATAACATCTTGCATTTATGCAGGAAAGGAAGCGTGCTGCAACAATTCGTGTAACCGATATACACGGTAATGGGCTGCAAGGAGCAAAGATTGGGATAGAACAAATCTCAAAAGATTTCCCATTTGGATCAGCAATTGCAAAAACTATTCTTGGAAATTTGGCCTACCAGGTAAATTGTAAACAAAACATAAAAGGGAAAAGATCTAACAAAAGGTTAATGTTTTACTTTTTTTTTCATCTGCTTAGCTGAAAATATCCTTTTGTTTGTTCCAGAAATGGTTTGCTGAAAGATTCAATGCAGCAGTCTTTGAAAATGAACTTAAGTGGGATGCCGTTGAACCAGCACCGGGAAAGGTTGATTACACCATACCTGACAAAATGTTGAAATTTGTTAGAGCCAACGGAATAATTGCTAGAGGTCATAACATATTCTGGGAAGACCCCAAGCATACTCCTCGGTGGGTGCTCAATCTCGACGGTCCTGGACTACATTCAGCAGTGAACTCCAGGATTCAAAGCCTGATGAACAAATACAAAGGGGAATTCGTACATTGGGATGTCAGCAACGAAATGCTACATTTCGACTTCTATGAGCAACGGATTGGTCCTGATGCCAGCCTACATTTCTATGAGATGATACACCAAGCGGACCCATCATCAATATTGTTTATGAATGAGTTCAACGTGTTGGAGACTTGCTGCGATGCCAATTCAACGGTAGACAGGTACATCGCAAGGATAAGAAAGCTTGACAGCAGAGGAGCATCAGGACATGGAATTGGCCTGGAAGGTCACTTTTCTGAACCTAATCTTCCACTAATGAGAGCCATTCTTGACAAATTGGCCACGCTTGGGCTTCCTATTTGGCTTACAGAAGTTGATATCAACAAGAAATTTGATAAGAAAACCCAGGTGAACTATCTCAATTGATTCCTTCCCATTAAATCAAAACTGAATTGGTAAAAATAATTAACCTTCTTTTTACTGCATTTGCAGGCTATTTATCTTGAACAAGTGTTAAAAGAAGGCTTCTCACACCCTGCTGTGAGTGGGATTATACTTTGGACTGCGCTTCATCCTCATGGATGTTACCAAATGTGCCTTACTGACAACAATTTTCAAAATCTACCGGCCGGCGATGTGGTTGACAGACTATTAAGAAAGTGGAAAACTAGGATCTCGAAGGGTCAGACCGATGAACGTGGCGCATATAGCTTCTATGCCTTCCTCGGTCAATACAGAGTAACAGTGCAATATGGTGGCCGAACTGCAACTTCCACGTTCTCACTGCCTCGAGGCCGCGAAACTAAACATGTTACCATTCAAGCGTAAATTACGCCAGACTTCGCTTCATACTCTGCATGTTGCTCATCTAAAGATGAATTAGGATTCTTTTTGTGGCACCCCCGGGCTGCAACCGATGTGGAGATTACTGACTGGACCCGCTTGTGTTGTTTTTGATTTTTTAACAGCATTTGTGTAAGGTTTGCGATTGCAAATAACCATTGTTTTTTTTTTGGTCAAACTGGAAGGACGAAGCCTGTGGAATTGAAGGGAATACGTTTTTCCTGGTCTGTGTTAATGGGTGAATAGGCCAATTGGCCCAATTCCTACGGAAGCTGAGCCCTCTCGTCCAAGCTCAATTCATCGGGTCATTTGCTTTCACGTGGAACCTTATTGGGCACTGCTGACAAAAAAGTAAAAAGAAGTCGTAGGGCAGCCGGCAGCGAAAACACATTTTCAAATAAGGATCCCACCACCGGGCCTTGTTCCCTCAAATGTCTTTTTTGAATCATGTTCGGCTTCAGCTTTGGTCCTCCTCGTTGAATATATTATGTGATATTTGCTTCTATAGAGGGGCAACGTTTTTTTCAACATCCTTTTTGACATCCCGCCGAACCAAACAATGATTACATGACCCATTAGTCTTGAAATATTTCCTCTCTTCCATGGCCAACCAACCACAAAAGCTGACTTGAAATCTTGAAATTCCTGCAAATTAATCTTACACTTCAGCTCCAGCCAACGATTATTCTGATACGTTCACTTTATAGATCCCTCTTTTTTAACTACAAGCTTACTACTTTACAATCACTCAAAACATAAACGACAAAAAGAATAATCCATACGAGAAAATGATGAGAACCCAAAAATTGGAAATAAAAAAATTGCGAGAAATAAAAAATAAAGTGCTTAAAAAAAAGTTGCAAGAAAAAATCTACTCTTAAAAAGCCTCTATTAATTATGTTTATTAATGTAAAAATAATTATATTTATTAATACTGATAAATATTAAATCATACAATTAATAATAATAGTTTAAATAAGAGATGAAAAATGCAGACCAAAATCGTATATATAATGAAAACAGACGCTTGATGTACATGCAACGTTGAAAATTTTAGCAGGGAATCTTGAAATTGGGTTGGTTTACAAAAAGGAGGGGAACCTGTCAGCTTTCCTAACGAAGGCAAAATTCAAGCGCCCATCAATCATGATCGGGATAGCCACTGAGCAAAGATAAAAAAAACCCAAGAACTACAAGCAAAGAAAGGAACTAGCAAGAGAAAAGGCTGTGAAATAGGCAGTGAGTGCAGATTGTAGAGCTGTAGGCGAGGCTGTCCTTCGTGAGTCTCCCATTGCCAAACCTGCTAACCATGACCCATCTCCTAACATGGTTTCCCCGGATCCAGATCCTGATCCTGAAATTGAACCCGAATATTCTACGGCGGATCCTGACCCAGACCCAGAATTGGATACCATTCCTGAACCCTGTGATGGTGTTGTCCCCGTCGTAGGTGTCGAATAGCTCGTAGATTTCTGACTGCAAATTGAGAGCACACGCACATGTGAAGATAGAGCGAGAGCTTATCAGTTATCCTTGCAGGAATATTTAGAATTGCTCAGAGTCTTCGGTATGCAACAGAAGTTAAACATTAAAGCAGCCCAACAACCTCAAATAATCTACCATAAAAAGCAACAACCTCAATTAATCCCAAAGAATTAACATGCTAACTGAACGAATCACACACGAAGAAATCTTTGGCATTGCCATTTTACCATTATTTAACTCTCAACATGGAAAAATGCCTGACAAAACCTTACGTCATCTGACCCAGGAAGCGTCCATCATCACTCCCAGAAACTCTTTAAACTCACAAAGTAAGAATATAAAAACAGAAACCAAAATTAAATTTCCAACTGATCAGGCAAGAAGTATTCAAGTAAGTGAAAAGTTTACTCTGCAGAAAATCGGTTTCTTTCCTTTATGGAGTTACAAAAAAAAAAAAAAAAAAAAACTTTCATTAAGCAAAACGAAGAAAATAAACCATCACTGGAGAACAGGGTTTACCTCGGAGAGGTGGGGCAAAAGGTGACCGTATAATCGGCACCGGTACACGTAAACGTACTGGTAGCATCATCGTACGCGTAGCTATAAGATGTGGGACAAGCGGCCTTGAACATCTCCGAATAAACTGACGGCTTGCACGTGGCAGGTGTGTTAAAGGCGCCGCTGCAACAGTACTCAGGGCTCCCAAATGCCTCGCACGCGCTCTTGCACGCCTCACCCTCGCCCACTCTGAGCTCCGTCGGGCACTGCCGGTTCAGATCCGCGGAGCAACCCGTCGAGGCGCACATACCCGACCCACCGCTCCCTTCAACGATCATTGGAACATTATAGCCATCCACAAGGCTGACGTCATAGAAGTCCTGCCCACCCGACCCGAGAGTGAACTCGGCAAGAGTGACGGGCGGGGCTGCCCCCAGTCCATTGCACTCTACTTGACTTGACCCACAGTCTCCGGTTTGACAAACCCCGGACCCCGAATCGTCGAAACTGCAGCCAGTTCGAGCCCAGAAACGGCCAGACCAGCCTGTTGGGGCTTGGAAAGAACGGGAAGTGTCTTTGGGAAGCTCGAACCCGGTGCTCTCAAGCCTGGGGCTGCCTGCATTTGCGAGAATGCCCGGCCAAACAGTGGAGTCACATCTGTTAACAAAAGTGAAAGTGGCACCAAACACACCTGGAGACGTGGACCCATGAAAAAAAACTTCATGTTAGGATTTGGGACAGTGCAAAGTTTGGAACTTTGACTAATTTGAAATAACGTCCGTGAAGACACAACATTTTTTGTCATTCTCGGGAAAACCTTAAAGAAAGTTTAATTTTTGTGCGCGTTATTTTACCCGTAGAAGCTGCAAGTAGAACAAGAAGACTGAGGGTGGCAGCGGAGGGAAGGGAGGAGCAGCAAGACATGTGATCCATGCCTTTATGTGTTCTCACTTCTCTGCTTTCCTTTCTTTGCTACTTCCTCTTTTGAGGAAAACACCGGGCGAAAATTGAGAACCTTGTCGTAACGGGTTATACTAGGTGGTGAATATGATGGTGAGAAGAAAGCCAGAACACTGAGGAAGGTAATGCAGGCTTTGAAACCTTACGAATGGAGGAAGCCGTGGATGGTTGATTGAGAAATGTCTGTGATTGGGGGCTCACACTCATCAACCGACAAGAGTGTTCCTGTGAAGAGCCACAGAGAGAGAGAGAGAGAGAGAGAGCAAGGACAGGGAATGCGGTGGGTAGAAATCCAAATTAGCTTAGCATATAGCAACGTAGCCTTCTCTGTCTCTCGTGTTACTCTGTATCAGACCTGGTCTTACTCTCATTATAGCTGTTATTATTTTTTTACCCTTTTACTATGGGATTAATTTACAGCAATGCCTTTTTTTTCTTTTCCCAAGAAACATGCAATACCTTAGGCTTTCCACCCAGAAGAAAAGAACTTTTAAAAAATGGGGATTAAAAGGCCAGTTGCTTTTTTCTTAGACGGTATAGGTTTGTCTATTCTTATGAGAAATTCTAATATGCATATTAAATTTTTTTGCAATATTATGTCTTATAAATATAAACATATTTAAGAATTAATTATAACCCATTTAATTTTTACAAATCAAAATCTCAAAAATAAAAATAAAAAAATACCTTCATGTTAAAATTTTCAAAAAAAATATAAAAAAAAATATTATAAAAACCTTATAAATATGTTTAATATTGATGTATAATGATGATTTTTTTAATTATATTCAAAATAATACACTGTAATTATTTAAAAATATTATTTATAAAAATAGCACGTTATTCAATTCTCAAAACCAATGCACAATTGCCTTTCTATTTAGTTTTTTCAGTCGCCAATGATGGATATAGTCGTTACAAGGAATTTTTTTTTTTTTTCGAATTAAGAACATTGATCGGGTAATTAAGTGCGCGTGGCGAAACACAGTCATTAAAGAAAGAAAGCTTTAGAGAATGAACTAGGCCCCACTGAAATGGCTTTTGCCAGTACATCAAGTGACAGTGTCGCATTAACCCCGAACGTGTGTATTGGGGAAGATGCCGTTGCTATTCCACGTCATTTTAACGAGGCTGAGATGGCGACTGCCTGGCATGCCATTGCCACGTCGGTTTAAGTTTACCGTTGGATTGTGCCACGTAAGAACGTAGGACTAGGGGTCCTTGCTGCTGAAGTTCATTTATGGGGGACAGCATTGGATTCCATCCCATCTCTTCTTTTCATGGTGTCTCGCTGTGGAATCAATGAATCGATCGTTAGAAGCGGGAAATTATTGACTAAAATATTGAAAATGTCAACGAAAATGCCATCTTCGTCTTGAAGAGTGTTTTCCCTTTATGCCATGTGTGGAGCCTCAATTTGGGGCTATGTCTCTGGGGAGGTCCCCATAAAGGAGCTCGAAGACCATGCAAACAACCCTCGGCCTCAGAGGAAAAGTGTGCAATTTTGTTCCTTCCCTGTAGATTAATAAAAAGGGTTTAAAAAGCACAAAAAAAAAGGGGGGCGTGATTCCTACCTTTGTCTCCATATTGGGGTGGAAATGCTACCATTGAAGCTAAATTAAACTTTTTATATTGAGGAAGGTTCTGACTATAAAAGATGGCGTCGAATCAAATTAGTATAGAGTTCCGATGGTCAAATCCTGACCAATTTCTGTAAAAATGTACACGATTAAACGCCTGAAGGAGACTCCAATTTTTAAGTACTCTAACGATAACATTAGTATAAAATTAGAGGCTTTAAACAAGTGAACAGGGAAAAAAAAATATTAAAATTTTTTTAAAAAAAATATTTAAATTAAAAGTGATTTATTTATTATGTTTAAAGTTTAACATATTTATTTTTATATAATTTTTTTTATAAAATAAAAAATAAATGTTATCATATAAATAAATATAATAAATCGTTGCTAAATTTCTCCTTTGTTAATTTCTTTGATCTCGTAATTCCCGTCCCGCGACTGAGTATTGGTCCACGCACATTTGTTTAATTACGTCATATACTGTTTACCCATTTAGAGAGCCGTGAAGGGTCGAAAGAAATGCCGCAAAGGCACGTTAAGGTGCATTTCTGGACTCCACCCCATTCGCCCACCGGGAAGCGCATCTTTGTGCGCTCTCTAGTCTTTTCCTTTAGCAAAAATTAATCCCCCCTGACTCCTCTGCCCGTCCATTTACAAGCAACAATGCATGGAAGACAACAAATTGACAATTGCGGGGGCAGTGAACGTGGAAGAGTGTGCAATCCTTTGTCTCGTTCGTGAATCACTCGTCCTCATTTATCTCAATTTAATTGAAGACGTCAGGTACTTATCCTACAGTGTTTGTTGGTGCATGCATCCAAGATTACAGTACCACTACTTTCCGCCTTTTCGGGGCTGAAGTAAATAAATAAAGTAAAATAAAACTAAAAATATATGACACACCCTAGTGCGAGCATGTACTATTTTTGTCACCCCAGCTCCTACACTGTGGAGTGGGAAATGAGGAGATGGGTATTGGGCCCCGAGGCCATTACCGCTAGTCAAAAGGTCCGAACCTGACAAATGACCGGGTCTTGCGTGACTGACATCTCTTCTCATCCCTGGCAAATCCTCACATGCATACACAGCTTATCTCCAATCGGAGGGTAGCGCACTCTTCCAATTGCTTCCCTACTAAACGTTGCTCACTTCCAAGGTACGAGTAGTTTCTCCTATTTTCTTTTGTTTTTTTTTTTTGTTTTAACCTAATCATCTACTCTCACCCAAGAGTGATTTAGGGGTCAAGCTCAACATCTTGAAGCTCGTAAGATTTCACAGCCCATAGAAGTTTGTAAAGTTTAGTGTACACCAAAAATAAATGGCCAAGGACATGGAGAGCTTGTCTCCAAATCGAATGCTTCTAAAACAAATAAAGCTTCGTAATTGATTTTGACTTTTTATGTTTCAACGAGTTGGAGGAAAATGGATTTAGGCCTGCTACAATTTTGCAATCCATCCCTCTTCCCCAAATCGATGGACTTAGAAATAGAATGTAGAAGTAAAGCCTGTTGGATCATTCTCGAGGGTATTGCTCAAGAAACAAAAGGTAGAGCAGCCGATATGTTGAGTTATGGGCCATGCCACTAAAGCAAGTACAGAAATGACGGCTGCGTAACTAGTTGGCGGTACCCATCATCGGCAAATTGCCACCAACCCAGGTGCAGTATGAAGTCCACCCATGTCTAATCGACAAGGTCCATATTAGAAATCCATTGGCCCATTAAGTTTTACCCGTTTTTATTTTTGGTTTTTTGATTGCCATTGTTTGGTGTGGCTAAATTGACAACTACGTCGCGGGAAAAGGAAAGAAAAACAAACTAGGCTAATTTAATCCGAATTTAGGCCCTTTCTGGCCTTTCGTTCTTTTCCCGAATCAAAATGTCCTGAAGTAGAGGTGCTTCAGATCAATCCCTAAAAGGCTACAACGGATTATGTCGTGAACTTTAATTGTTGGGACACAAAGGGAAATGATGAAAGCTTTTACGCATTTGAGATCTTAGTGGGTTAAACCCCCATTGACTGAGATACTAATATTGAAATGCGCCTCTTATGTGTTAAATAGTGGCATCCAGTAAAGGCCACGGAGCCACTGCACTCCAACAAGATCCTATTGTAGGATCGGAATTTGCCCTCAAAGTAGAAACCCACAAGCATGGAAGGTTTATAATTTTAAATCGTATGACTCTACAATGATTTGGAGGATACAAATTCAGATTGCGGAAATAGTCTTCCTGTAAGCTTTCTTATTTGTTATCCAATTACAAGTGTTGGCTTCATTTTAGCTCAACAACTGTAACATTTATAACAATCGACCTATAGAAATAGGTTCTCATATCAAACATTGTTCATTGGACTGCCCAGTTCAAAACCCTCGTAGCATAGGCAACACGTAAAACACACCACTTCTCCTAAATCAACGTACAAAGGACAGAAGATGCAATTGAAGTTAGGCACAGATTATTTCAGGCTCAGTAACCAGAGAGAAGCACGACACAAAAGTTTGTAACATTAGAGGAAATGATGCATTGGCAGTACCCATCTGTTGATGCAGTTCGTGGAACACTGCCGCTGGGTTGGTTGCAACTCATCACCAAAGATCAATCAATGTTTGTATACAAACATAATGTGAATGAGCAAGGGTATTGGTCAAAATCAACGCAAGCAAAATGGTGCTAGGAGTATAATTGTACAGAAACAATAATACATTACAATTCTTGATTCGCAAGGCTTATTGTTGTGGGCTTGGATAATCTTTGCTTTATACCAAAGGAACTTTACTAGTAGGAAAAGCGTAAGATAATTTTGGAGTCGAAAGAACCTGTTCTCATCATAGGAATATCTGATGTCGCAAATTTCAAAAGCAGCGTTGAACAATCGAAGCAAGGAGAGAGAAAGGAAATTCATGTCATTTCAGATACCAAAAAATCATGAAGTAACGCTGTTTCGAGTGCTTCTTGTGCTTTGGACCCAATGCAGCTTTAGCACTAAAGTTCAACGACAATTGGTTATTCCTCATAGGATTCATTTGATTCCGAAGTTGCTTCCAATGCGGAGGCCATAAAGAGAACTAAGGCATTATGGTGTTGTTGATAAACGGATTCAAATTAGAAATCTTCTCAAATTAATAGTGGCAGACAATTCCCTGATGATGGAGTTGACCACCATTGAAATCAAGCCAGGCAAGCAAACAAAACCATGGCCCAGAACCTTTAGTTGCATCCGAATTCAATGCTGTCTCATAAGCTACTTCAAGAAAAGGAATTTTCTTATTTTAAACCCAATGAGACTCAGAAAGAGGTCTTCACTCTACGAGGGACACGGATGGCTAAAGTAAATCCTGTTAGTGGGCCTTAACCATTGCTTAGTACCAAATAGAAGGTATACCTTCGTAGCCAACATTTTCTCAAAATATTAATTTTAAAAGGAGCCATGAAACCGAGAGGATTTGTGTTGAATAATTGATAGGCATGATGTTTTTCTTCTTTAAAGGATAAACGAAATCCTCGTAGTTAAATATATATTCTATACACATGCTTAATGGATCGCCAATCGTTCGTTGCTCAGGATGAGTGTGCTATTTCATTATCTACAACAGTCTCCATTCATTCAACTTTTAAAGGGGTGGCGTGCCCCGTTCTTGACGTGCCAAATAATCAATTCGCTCATATATTCACTGATACACTTGGACACGAATAGCCAATTATACTCGCTTTGGGAGATTTTGTTCTTCTTTTGGCGAGAATATCCACTTTGTATAATGCTAGGAAGAGAAGCAAGCAGGAAGATCGTGACTGTTTGTATTTATTTAAAAAAAAAAAAAAAAAAAGTGTGTGTGATCAATGCTTTGCGCTGCATGCGCTACATAGGGTCAAGGGAACACAAGCCACAGGGAATTGTTTCTTGTGGTCCCTATCGTCGATTAGCATGACTTAATGAGGAGTGGATATAGTGCACAAACATATCCCATGAAGATGTTGCACTGCACCAAAACATCATGCCTTCCTTATAGAAATATTAAGTGTCAGCAATACTGAGGTTAATGGGATTTGGGGTTCTAATTTATATTAAGACAAGATCATTATGATGTATAATCATATAAGATGGGAATAAGATCAATAATCTCTAGGCGACTAGTTCAAATTCAAAAAGGAGGGATGGGCCAAAAAAAGAAACAAAAATCGAAAGGTATTTCTTTATGGACTTTTAGGTGTAATATTTTTGTTGGAATAGTAGAGTAGCATATAAAAATAACATAAATAGAGTTACAAAAAGGTAAATATGCAAGTACAGCTATAGATGCAAAACTAAATAGAAGATTAGAGGTTTAGGGTTATAGCCTTTAGAGAGATGAAGAAGTGATAAAGAAGATCTCCCTATCCTTGAAAAGGATTATATACAATGATTAGGCAAGTGAATTGTATAGAGTAAAGCGAGGAAACACCATATAAAGACATGATATTATTAGGAATAATGCAAGAGCAAGGCTGGGGCGATACCCACAATAAATATTAGGAGGGAGATGCCATTTCCTGGGGCACTTGATTTAAAAGTTAGAACATACTCCAATGGTTTCTTTTACTCTCCATATGTTTTTTTTTCTTATCAATAGACGTATCGAAAACATGACTATTAATTTAAATTGGGAAAATGCATGCAGCCCCATGTGCACAAGGGGTTTTGGGAATTTGGAATTGGGGAAGGCTAGGATTCTGGAATTTACAAGGGTCGTTGCCCATGTGATAAAAAGCAGCTTTGTTCTTTCTTGTAATGCGACCACGCCCGTTTGGCTGCAATCATGCGGTCTACTATGCTATGATTTCTTTCACTCTTTGGTTTGCCTTGCTTACAGTTCTCTCTTTTCTATCTCCTGTCAACTCCCCATGTACATCGTTCTTCTTTACAAACCGGCGGTTGGTTTTGAATTTTAAGTTGTCTACGTTGCTATGAAGATATAAATAATGAAACCCAAGTACATCGTGACCGCAGAGGTGGCCGTTAGAAGAAGGAGTGGCATATTAGCAAATACGGAAATGGCAGCAAGGGTAAACTAGGAAAATGATAAAAAAATTGACAATAATCAGCTCGGGAAGCGGGGAGGCCCGCTCGTGCGGACGAACCATTCACGCTCTAAAACCAATAATTAGCCACAAAGAGAAGTCCGGTTTACAATTATTTTAAATAACAATGGAATTGAATAAACAAAATTTTAATTACCAAAAGGGGCCCAAAGAACAGTGGTTTTCTCCCAAGCCCCGCACAACTTTTCAATCTCCCCAAAAGCGGACTTGACTCGCTCCCCAAAAGCCCCATCTCCTCAAAAAATAAAGTGCCTTTCAAAGACTCTCTCCTCCTCCTTCGCGAACCAATCTCAAAGTCCTTTCTTTCTTTATATAGGCAGAATTGCGCAGAAATAAGTCACAGACACTACAGTAATAGATGCAAGGTGACTGATACTGTTGGCTGAGCAATAGGGTGGGAGAGTGTGTGTGTGTGTGTGTGTGTGAGAGAGAGAGAGAGAGAGAGAGAGAGAGAGAGAGAGAGAGAGAGAGATGGGCAGCTGCTGATAATGCGGTCGAGACAGTGATAACAGGGAGTTATGTGGGGATGGAGACTGAAGGGAATCCCAAGGACACGAAAACAAGGCTGTCCAAGTTCTTGTGGCATGGGGGTTCTGTTTATGATGCCTGGTTTAGCTGTGCCTCTAACCAGGTAACTTTCAGTCCTAAATTCTTGTAACTAGAAGCTATATGCATCATTAAAATGTGTTTATTTAACTATGTTTTATGTGGGGTGGGGTTTATTAATTATGTATTTGGTGACTGGGTTTTGCTTTGTTTCAGGTGGCACAAGTATTGCTGACTTTGCCATACTCATTCTCCCAGCTGGGGATGCTATCTGGCATACTCTTTCAGCTCTTTTATGGTATAATGGGTAGCTGGACAGCTTATCTCATCAGCATACTCTATGTTGAATACAGAACCAAAAGAGAAAGAGAAAAAGTTGTTTTCAGGAATCATGTCATTCAGGTAACCTCCACATGAAACACTGCTTAATTCCCTCTTGTAGTGCCTTTTTCCTTTCAATTAGTAACTTTAAGATTGAACAGTGGTTTGAAGTTCTGGATGGTCTCCTTGGAAAACACTGGAGGAACGTGGGCTTGGCATTTAACTGTACTTTTCTTTTGTTTGGGTCTGTAATTCAGCTCATAGCTTGTGCAAGGTACCTACCTAAAACATAGCCTTCTCTGATTCTAGTCTTTAACTCTACCCTCATTTAATATGCTTTGTGTCTACATGTATCTTCTGCAACTTGGGGTATCTTTAACTTTAATTAACTTTTGTAAATATACAGCAACATATATTACATAAACGATAATCTGGACAAGAGAACATGGACCTATATCTTCGGGGCATGTTGTGCAACTACAGTGTTTATTCCTTCATTTCACAATTACAGAATCTGGTCGTTTGTTGGGCTCGTGATGACTACCTACACTGCTTGGTTCCTCACAATTGCCTCTCTCCTCCATGGCCAGGTAACCAAATTAAATTAACCACTTTATAAGTCATTGTAAATATGACCACCCTACCTAAAAACAGAAAATTGCATGAACGTTTCATGCAGTAGGCCCATGTCACGTCTCACATCACATCTCGACAGTCTGTCTCTCGCTTGCTGGTTGTGCCATTTCTTTTCTTGCCAAGAATGAGTAGAAATTCCTTTAAATACTACGTCGAGTTTTAAAATATTTCAGCGCCAAAAACATTCTTTAGAAAATGATTGGTTTTATTGTCACCTCCACTTATCAATTTAGTGTAGAGTCTCTATAAAATGATTAACATGCAGGTGGAAGGGGTAAGGCATTCGGGTCCAACAAAGATGGTTCTCTATTTCACCGGTGCTACAAACATCCTCTACACATTTGGGGGACATGCCGTTACTGTGTAAGACAAACTCATGTTTAGAATTCGCCTCTCGTACGTTGTTTTATTTACAATTCTTCTAAGGCTTCTTTTAAAATGGGTTTTTATTCTGAACGTACACGGTCGTAGGCAGAAAAGAACAAAAGTATTAAAAGAAAAAACAAAGGCCTTTAACGCCATTTTGAAAACGACTAACCTTGCCTTGCTTAGACATGATCTGACCATCCGGATCTAAAGACCGAACCTTGTCTTGTGTATACAACCTCCAACTTAAACTTGACCTGTCAATTGTTACTTTCGATTTTTGAATGGCAAAATCGATTTAAAACAGACCTAAAATGACTACTGAGACATAAATTGAAAGACTTTTGCAGAAGTCAAATGGTCGTTGTAGAAATATGAAAAATGTAGTTCTTACAAAACGTCAATTTATTGGCAAGTCAACTTATTTACAAAAATAAACTAGATAAAATGGAAATGAGACCAATGATACGCATCCCATAATCTTTTTCTGTTTCTTGCTTTTGCTTTTATCATGAGTATGATGATTCCCACGAGTTATAATTGGATTCCCTTCCTTCTTTCGTGAAGGAAAGAAATTAAAAGAATTTTGATTTTCGATATAAATTTTTTCCCATTCTCATGTTCATCTCTCAAGAGGACCATGCAATTCTTGACCTCACTATTTCAGAGAATCGCGAAGTTTGCAGAAAAAGCCCATTATAGAGATTTCAGAAACAGACACTTCTGTATCAAAAGAAACAGACACTTTTCTTTCAAACCATTGGAGAAAGCAGGAGTCCACACGCGACACAACACTAATTTCCAGATAATATTTATAAATGCTGATGCGCATAATAAATAAATACTGAAAACGATAATTCTCATTTATCACGCATTGGTTGAATCTGAATTCCAAAAACTTATTTGTGGAGAGACAGGGAGATTATGCACGCTATGTGGAGGCCACAAAAGTTCAAGGCCATATACTTGCTGGCTACCCTGTATGTGCTGACACTGACACTTCCCTCTGCGGCAGCAGTATATTGGGCATTTGGGGACTTGCTTCTGGATCACTCCAATGCCTTTTCTCTCCTTCCAAGATCACCCTTCAGAGATATGGCTGTCATTTTAATGCTCATCCATCAGGCACGCTCCCCGCTCCTTAGTCCTCTTCACAGAATATATAGTACATCACATTTATCAATGACTATTTATCCCAAATTGACTAATGAGTACTTTTAGTTGGTATTGCTATATGTCTGTGCAGTTCATAACATTTGGGTTTGCATGCACGCCACTGTACTTTGTGTGGGAGAAGGCAATAGGAATGCATGAATGTAAGAGCTTGTGCAAGAGGGCAGCAGCCAGGTTGCCTGTGGTCATTCCCATCTGGTTTTTAGCTATCATCTTCCCATTTTTTGGACCCATCAACTCCTCCGTTGGATCACTCCTTGTCAGCTTTACAGTCTATATCATCCCTGCCCTTGCCCACATGTTCACCTTCAGATCACCTGCCGCAAGAGAGGTAACCAACTTCATTCCTCTAATTTTTCTTGTGTGGGCGGTGCTAAATTAGAACTTGGAGAATTTAATCTAGAAATCGGTGAAGAATTGTTCCATTATATAATTAAACAAACCCCTTTTGGATCTTCTAGCAGACAAAAACTTTGGTATGCCCAAATACTATATTACGCCCAAAATATTTTTTATTTGATCAACATTATTACATGCTCAAAATCACAGAAGGAAAGCACGATATCATTCTTGATCACGTGCGGTTATAAACAATACATGACGTGTGTTCGTTATTTTGATTGACGGTTGCGATGCAGAATGCGGTGGAGCCACCGCCAAGGTACTTTGGGAGGTGGGTAGGGACGTACGTGATGAATTTGTTTGTGGTGACGTGGGTGCTGATTGTTGGGTTTGGTTTTGGTGGGTGGGCCAGCATGACCAACTTCATTGACCAGATTGACACATTTGGGCTCTTCGCCAAGTGCTACCAATGCCCACCCCGAACGGAGCCCCAACCGCCACTTTCACGTCCGAATGCCACGGCGGCTCCGCCTCTACACCACCCTCATCGTCAAAGCCATGTTTACAGTCACAGCCCTCCCAAAATGGCTAACTCCAACAATTCCCTCCTCTAGGCCTCAAATTCAGAAACTTACCATCATCTAATAGATTGTCCACTCCCCATTGATCAAGCTTTCGGCATCGACTTTTCTTGCTTGTCAGGAACAGGACACAAAAGACGAAAGGAAAACGATACAATGGCAATTGGCCTACTGAGTATTGAATCCATCCATACACATTCAAAATCTGCACTACTTTTGTTATCTGTCTGTCTTTTATTCATCTTGAAAGTTGCTTATGCATATTTCAACCCGAAAAAGAAGCTTGGTTGAAAATTTTGAATCTTTGTACTTCTAACCATGAATTAATATTTGGTATTCTCTCTCTTTCTCCATGCCTTTTGCAAGGAGACAAGGTCAAATAACTCTGCAAAAATTACAAGATTTAAATCTTTACTTCTGCAAATGAACCAAAAAAAAAAAAAAAAAAAAAGAAAAAAGAACTTACCAATAAAGTAAAAGCGAAAAAGAATAACATTTGCCGACTTAATCAAAGCAAGATTAACCGAATTTATGGAGCAAGATTTGTATTTTTTGGGGTCAAGACGTTGATGGCGAAAGATGAGAATATCGAATTTTCCATCGTGCTGACAATTACATGCATATCCGATGTTTTCTCATCCAGGATCTAAAACACAGCGGCCTAGGTGCTGAAAAAGACTTGTCAAGCAACAATATTACAGGATGGGAACCGATTCATTGACTCTGAGTTCTCTCAAAGCCCATTTTCGTGCTTGTAAAAGGCCAAGGCTATGGGAAGGACCACAATAATAATAATGACAGAAAGAAGATTGCATGACGCAAAGATTGAGGAATATTGGCACGGTTTGGAGTAATAAGGCTGCATGCAGGGTGGAGAATCTAATCATATTTCCCATTATTCAAAGGCTCATAATATCAAAGTTGCTTGCCGGAAGCCCTCTTTTTTCGTGAGAGGCAAGGTACCATTTACAAGAGCATGCGGCCCGGGAGGCCGGCAGACAGATCCCAATAAAGCAGAGGCTCCTCCTTTATCGCTAGACAACCAGGCTATGTGATACGTACAATTGGTAGACATGGTCCGGTATTACTGTAGTTCTTAACAATTTTTTGGGACGCTTAAAATTCTGACGATCCATCAATTTTGGATATTCCTTAAGTAACTCTAAAAGATATGAAGCGTTGTGTTATATGCCACCCATCTCAGTCCACTATACATTCTGTTGATTTCTTTCCAGGAATTAGTTATTATAGTTATTTGCCATTTTATCAAGATCTCCTATGTTTTAGGTAGGGTAGCGTGTGAGTAGTCGGTTGTGCATCAGCTATGTTTTAGGCATGATAGTGTTTAAGTGGTCGGTTATTTCAGCTTGTTATTGCTAGCATTGTGTGTGTGTGTGTGTGTTCAATTAAATAAAAAATGGGATCAGTTTTGATCTTTCCATCAAAAACAAGACCAACATCATCAAATCCATATTCTCCTTGAGAGCTTCTCCAAGTAGAAAAAATTCTTCGACGGGGGTAAGGGTCGAGCGAGAGCTCGCCAACAAGTTCAAGAACATAACACGTTGGATGTATTCTATTTTCCATATTACGATCAGATAATACCACGACTGCATTGTAGTAGGTCTAGCAAAATGGGAAGCACACAAGGTATGCTAAATGATAGTTTGTACGTATCACATCTTAATTGTTTGCAGGGCATTGGATTCAATGGCCGAGGGTTCCACAGGAAGACTAGAGATGATTTCTAAGATGTCACCCTCCGGGCAGCTGGGGAGACAGGTACAAATTTGGTTTTTCAGTTGGAAAATCCTGTGGTCGAATTTTAATGTTGGTGAATTGATACGAGCGACTCAACTTCCAACCGAAGGACTCATTACCATGAATAAGCGGGTAAGATTAGAACGTGGCTTGAACGTGTGCGAATCAACTGTTGACCTCTTTGTCGTTATCATTGTGATTCCATGCACATTGAGTACTTGTCAACCTGGTCATTTTGGGCGTCCATGCCAACACTGAATCTGAAACGTTAATGGTTTGTAAGAAGTCAGGCCTAGTCCCACGAAAGGCCTTAAAGACCCAACATTCGACTTTGTTGACCCAATAAGTTCCCTGGAATCATCTTCATTTTTTGGTTTCTCTTGATGACTATTACCTAAGATTAATAGCTAATGAAATCAACGCCTTGGGTAAAAAGAATTTGAAATTATTGAACTATTCTTTATCTTCCTACACCCGAACACAACCTGAATTGTGTTTGTTTTAGAAGACACTTAAATGAACATTGAAACTCGCTCATGATCATTAGTTCTTTATCTTCCCCTAATCTCTACTTTCAACCGCACATCAGAAACAACGGGATGTCTACGCAATCTAACGGTAAGATCAAGCCAGGTGGGCAAACATTGGAGAGCAAGGGAAGCGAAAAGCCAGTTTATGATGAAGATCAAAATTTTATTTGCCATGAAAATAGGCCCCACTAAATTCAGACTGGGAGTTTTATAAAGAGGACCAAGATACAAGCTAGAGAAAAACTGAGCAGGGCCTAACTGGAATTTTCAATGCATGATAATGGTTTAGTCAGTGACTTTTTCGTTGCCATGTGCAGCATTGGCCCATGGACTTATAATACTCTGTAGTACACAACAAACCAGTGAACCCATGCCTTTTGTTGTTCTTGGTCACAAAAGGAAATAAAGAACGAGCTTGAAGGACAAAACCTACCCAAATCAACGGTGTTCTTATTCACATAAAAAGCAGCCATGGTTCACATGTGAATAGAACATACCAAGTGGGTTTAAGTGGCATGATTCATGAGGTTGATTTTTCGAAAAAGAGTAAGAGCATAACCCCAAAAACCTTTCAAATCTGCAAAACGTCCCCGCCATAGCAGCCCAACACACACGCACAAACCAAAAAAAGGAAAAAAAAAAATGAAACCTGAGAACATATGACTACGAGAATCCAGGACAGTTGCAAATGAACCATGACCCAGTTTTAAAAGATACTCACAAACCAAGAATTGGAGGTAGGTTCAAGGCGTAAAGCAGCAATAATTGAAAATAAGCAGTAAAAACTGAAGAATGAAGCATCGATAACTGAAGAAAATAAGCAGCAATAATTGAAAACAAGAAGAAGAATTCATCCGACCCAAACCAGCATGTATATTGAGAATCAAAATTAACAACTTAAGCATGATCGTTACTTGCCATCATATAATTTCTCTCTACTGCCCCTGCTTAGACATATCTAAGTCACACCTTTTCGAAATCCATAATCAACAAAAGCTAGAAAGAACACCATATCCTTCATTGAAACTTAAACAGTAAAAATGACCCTCTGTTTTAGAAAACAAACACAAGTAAAATGTGAAAAATCACATTTTTACGATCCCGACCTAGCTCAGCGGCCACCGCTTGGACAATCGCGAGCAAAGTGGCCTGGACCCCCGCAGTTATAACAGCTACCGCCTCCACCAAATCCACCACCATACCTCCCTCCACCTCCACCTCCACCTACACCTCCACCTCCCTGTGGACAATCCCTAGCAATATGTCCCGTCTCCCCACAAGAATAGCATCCTCCACTATCACCGCCACCATACCCACCACCCCCATATCCACCTTTTCCCCTCCCACCACCACCATAACCGCCACCGCCACGTCCACCTCTCCCGCCGCCACCGCTTCCTCCTCCACTGCGAGACCCTAGAACGGGATCGCCATGAGGTCCAGTAACATCCACCGCCTTCGAGCGGCCATCTTCGGAATGCTCGATCCGAAATTCAACCTCTTCGCCCACTCCGAGGCTGCGGAAACCATCGGCGTGGATGGTGGACTGGTGGACAAACAGATCCTCGCTACCATCATCGGGGGTTATGAAGCCGTAACCCTTCTGGTCATTGAACCACTTCACCTTCCCCGTCAGCCTCTCACCACCGCCACTCATCTTCCCAAACACCGCTTTAGTCCAAACACACCCACCAGCTCAAATCGATAGAAACTCAACTCTCTTTTCCAGTCTCCGTGTTTGTTTCGGTATAGGTTTGCTTTCGGCGTTGTAGGCGTGTGGGAGACACTTATATTGGAATTGCGGGTGCGAGCGACACGTCGTCGGGTGTTTTCGGGAATCAGAATCCCTCTCCCATTTCTGTGTTTTTTGCGTGTGTTGTTACTGGGAGTCCTTTTTTCTTAAAAAAAAAAAAAAAAACCTTTTAATTATCTCACGCGACGCTTGGGTATCCACTGTGGAGATCCGACGGCTGGGTTTGTTCCAGCGAGACTTCTACCGTTGGATTTCTTGACGTCTTACTTCTAGTCAAATATCTTCTTAAAGGTGGGGCCTAGTATAATGTGACGCGAAAACAGTATCCTGTCTCCGAGCGAGCAAATATTGTACTAAGCGTTGGACCCACACCAGTTTATAATATTATCCAAAATGTATATTATTAATTACATTATATTTAAAAGAGAAAAATAAAAAAAATAAATTATAAATATTTTTAAAATAAAAAGTTTAATTATAAAAAAATTTTAATCACTTTTTTTAGAAAACAAAAGACAATAACTTAGAGAATTTTTTTAGTTTAAAAAAAGTGAATTTAGTATTTGTTTTAAAAAATTAAAATTAAAATTAAAAAGTGATATTTTTTATTTTTTAAGAAAATAAATAAAAACATTTAGAATAATATTTTTTAAAATAAAAAATATCAAAAAATTAATATGAATTATATTAAATAATAAAATAAATTTTTATATTTAAATATGTATTAAATAATATAATAAATAAATATAAATAAAAAAAATGCACATTTTTACAAATATAATTTTGTAAAAATGTAATAATAAATATTATTTTATATCATTTGAAATCTAAATTAAAAAAATAAAAGAAAAAAAATTGAATAGTAAAAAAAATTAAATATTTTAAAAATAATAAAAATTATGTTATTGTTAGTCATTGTTTTTTTTATTATGTTAGAGAGTTATAAATAGTTAAATAATAGAAAAAGTTAAAATTAAAATTTAAAAATAATAAAAATTTAAATTTAAAAATATAATTACATATAAAGTAAGAGAAAGAAAAAATTTATGAAAAAAATTTAAAAAAATAAAAATAGTAAAAAAAAAAAAAGTAAGTAAACAACTAAAAGATACATTAAAAAAATTTTAATATGTTTGTATTTAATTTTTTAAAAAAGATAATTTTAAGTAATTTTTTTATTATCTTAAATTATTTAAAAGAAATTAAATATATTTTCTTCTTAAAAAAATAATAAATATTTAAATTATAAATAATTTAAATAAAAATATAAATAATATAATTTTTAATTTAAAAAATAATAAAGAGAATTAATTTTTAAATATTTTATCTTTTCAAGAAAATAAAAAATAAAAAAATAATTTATAAATTAATAAAAAATCATCACACAGTCAAAAGATAAAAAATTAAATTTAATTTTTAATTTTAACAATATTAATATATATTTAAATAAAATTATTTATCTTTCAATTTTAGTCTTATAGAATTAGAAAGAGTTGAGTAAAATAAACAAAAATATAATCTTATTGTTGGCGGTCAAGCGGTCAAATGTCAGTCAGAAGCATGTGTGGGATTGGACTTATCAATGCGTTTCGAGTCCTCCCAGATAAAGATCAGTTGGTTATATCAGTTGCAGTTCGTTCGAAGCATTTGCCCGTTAAAGATTGAAGTATCAATTGACGCCATTTTAAAATTTAAAATCATTTATGTTTTTTTTTTTTTTTTTTTTTATCTTTTTGATGGAATTATACTTTTTATAATTAGATAACATTGTTTTGCATAACCTTCCTGGAAACCCCCCATCAATACGATCACTTTGTTGATTGGACCGTCTAAAGCAATAGTAATTATTGTGGCAAAGTATACAATGTATACTGATTAATTATAATTTATTAATATTAATTTTTTAAAAAAATTTAAAATTTTGAATTTAAATCACAATTGAAATCAATTAACAAAAAAAAAAAAAAAAAAAAAAAACAGTGGATAGGCAATATAAACAAACGTTCTTGCACTGGTCAATGTATTTCAAAACCTATACAGGAGGTCAGGGAGTGGTCAAAAGTGTGGTGCAGAGGCAGGCCGGGTAAACAGACGAGGTGCCCGATGAACAGCGAAAAGTCGTCGGAAAAATCACCTTTTTAAATTCCACCAAGAAAAGGAGCACCCCCATGCCCCCGGGCTGCCTCTCCTCGTTCTTCAGGCTTTTGAAAATGGCACTTGAACCTTTACGAAATAGTTAAAAACATTTATTGAGTTCAAGAAGACAGTTCTTTTGCTTTTTTGACAGGGTCTTGGGGAGCTCAAGTGAAATGACGATTAAGAATATACATTAAGTTTGGTCTTTCTCATCGCCACATGGTTCAAGTCAAACATTAGGTGGACTGAAAAATAAAAAATTTAAATAAATATAATTAATTTTTATATTATAAATTTTACTAATATTCATGTCTACTTAATAGGATTTAAATTATAAAAGGGTCTGGTGTACGGGAAGAGCCACTTTTCTAAGGGCCACTGGGGCAGAGGCTTTCTTGCAAATGGCTTCGCTTGGCGCGAAAAGTTTTTGCCGTTGAAGATGTCTGGCTTGGTCCACCAGAAGGAAGGGAGCGGGCCACTAACTTCTCTGTAGCACATTTTGGGCCCAATAAGTGACCCAACAAGCCGACTCACAATCTAAGTTCCTGAGCTCTATGGGCCGAGACAGCCCAAATTGTCACAACGGGAAGCAATTGCTGGCTTCACAGGCCGAAGTCTGCAAAATCCATTGCAAACTTGAAAGGCTCACACTACCTCGGAACCAAAGTTTCCCATTCTATACAGGTACTCACTCAATGATAATTCCAAGCTAATATTCTAGGCTTATGATCAGCTTTGTGGGGGAGACAAATCAGAGCAACTCCAATGCGGTGAAAACGAGAGAAGCAAGGAAAGTCAGTCCAGGCAAAACCATTTTGAATCAGTAGCTGAATAAGTGAACACAGACTGTTCTTCACCAAACACCGGTAGTACGCCATTGTTAAATTTGCGTTTGATTTGATGCAGATGACTCAATTCAGAATCCAGTTCTTCACTTTGGGGAAAAATTAGAGCATTGCAGACTTGTTCCTTTCAAGCATTGATTATATCATGTTCCATTTTAACTGCAGGCCTGAACAGCGGAAAATGCCAATGGTGTCAGGTTCGTGAATGTATGCATCATCCAGTACCAATCTAATTATTAAATACGCCACAATTAAGGAAATAATTACCCACTTAATTGATTTGAACTTAAGCTAATTACAAGATTTATGGCCGGAGGTGCGTGGTAATTATAAAAAAGGGTTATAGGTCATTCCCTGGTCCCAAAAATATTTTCAATGAAAAGAGACGGTATTCAATGCGAGACGAGGGTTTTCAACTGCAATTTTGATTGGGTTCTTGCCAGCCAGATAATGTTTGCAATGCAAGCTGTAAGTTTGGTGAGAAATTCTTCACTACTAACACGATGGCATTGCTGGAAAAGGATATTACAGGAAATAGAAGCCTGCTTCAATCGTGCATCACCTTCTGCATACTGATTCGAAGAGTATTGTAAACTTGTTTTTAATCTATCATGTGGCCTTGCGATTTTATGTTGAAATATACAAATGGGGGGCATGAGACGAATGACAAATGAACAACAAATCGAAACTCTTGATATGCCCGCAAAGAACATGCAAGGACATTGGAAGATGATCAAAAATTAAATTGTGAGCTTAAAAAAAAAAAAAAAAAATCAGGAAATTGTTCTAAGAGGCATTTCGGAACTCTTCTAGACAATTAGTTGGTGGAATGTTGCTGATCACTGCAAAGCTAATTTATATACAAAAATTCAAAAAATTTTCAAAGTTTATAACGTTTTGCACATTTATTCAATTAATGGAACCCTCTTGAGCCTCTTGATTGATAAAGTTCCAATCTACTCTTGGCTTCCGGTAAGAGAGCCTCAATTGCAGGTTCTTCAAACAAATGAGCCTGTTTTGATGACCATTCTAGCACGATGAGCACTTCCTCGTTTGCGAGGATGTCGCTGTCTGGGCAGCTCAATGAAATGTAGCAGAGGAGAATCACTGAAGGAATTTGAACCATCTGCTCGCCGAAGTAAACTAGTTGAATTAGGTGCTTGGTGCCTCCCGCACCAATAATGGCCTTTGAGTGATTAACACAAAGGAAATTCTCTGTGGAGGCAAATTTATTAAGTGAAATTGCTGCCTCCATTATAATCTCGGGTTCCCTTTCGTCGAGTAGCTTCACCAGTGGCCCAATGAATCTAGTTTCTGTTGCTCGAAAGGTCCGAGCCAAGTTGCCAATAGCTCTGATGCAAGGCACAAGTAGGTCTGAGTCTGCCATCTCAATTACTTTCAGTAATTGGTCCACAACTGCTTTGGCAGCTGGGGATGTGGGCTTGAAAGCAGATCGTCTCAAGTCAGAATTTGACTCTGCCACAGCTGTGATTTCCATCAATGCCAAGGCCGAATAGGATCGAACATCCTCAGGCCCTTTCTCTAACAAAACTGCAAAACATAGAAGTGCTCTTGACTCTGTTATGTTCCGGCATATTGTGAGGTTTCCCGTGGAGAGTTTCCAAAGTGCCCTCGCTGCCATCGTCTTCATCTGTGCTTTTGTAGCTGGGTCTTCGAACTCCCTTCCCTTAATGCTTGTCCCGGTAAGTGAGACATGGGGATGGTTCTGAGCGTGCTGCTGTTTTGTGTTGTTTTGGTTGCTTTCCACATTGTTGGGATAATTAGGAAGTGGGGGAGTTGTTGCTAGATTATGTGACCGCGTGGGAATCTGACTCAATGTCATACTGTTGGTGACCACATTGTGCATTTGGCTTGGAGTCTTGTTATCCAACGGATGGGCAATTGTTGTGGCATTTTCATCTTCATGCTTCGTTTTCTCATCCGGATTCGGATTGTTACTGGCCATCACAACAGAATGAATGGACATCGTTTGCCTGTTTGCTATCGCATACTTACTGTGTTCTTGTACCGTCTCGAACGCTAGATGACTAACAAGAAACCGTATTATGTTGTTTTGGGCAAAATGGTCTTGGCATTTGGGGTGATTTGAAGCCAATTCAGACACAGCCCATGCCACCACGGCTTGCACTTTCATATAACCTTCTTTGAGGACTTTCGCAAACACGGTACAAATTCCAGCATTCACAATCTGTTCGACGCTTTCCGGATCACGTCCCAGTAAACCAATAGCCCTGGCAGCATTTTCCTGACCCTCCATTTTCCCTTCCTTAGCCAATTTCAACAATGGCAGCACTCCACCTTCCTCTATAATCAACTTCCCGTAACGATCATTATCTCTAGCCAAAGAAACAAGAGAAGCTGCAGCATCTGACCTTTCCCCTAAGGAACCAGTGTGTAGGATAGCAATCTGTTCCCATATGAGACACAAAATTGGCTCATTGGCAGCAATGGGAGGCAGTCCTAAGTACTCGTCGTCGCGATCATCCGCCGAAGCCGATACCCTTAAAAGCCAAGAAACGTCGCCAATGGAATTCTCCAGCTGTATTGATATCTTGCGAAAGGCGGCAGCTGGGATGATGGTGAACATTCGTTTCATGATGCCATTGGCCCTGCATTTAATGACAAGAGCGAGGGCCTTGTCGAGGACTTGTTCGGTGTCATCGATGATACGCCTTGTCGGGCGTTCGTAGAGAGTCGTTGCTGGCACGGGCTGCTTGTCGTAAGAGTGCTGCTAGCTTCTCCGTTTTGGCCTTGAGTTCTAGACAATCTTGCTTGAAAGACTGCGCCCCATCGGCCGACTTTGTTACTTGATCGGCTAGTTGTATTGGCCTTGCCAAGATCTCCTTGACAATGTCCGCCATGGCCACTCAATTCAAACCAAACAGTTTCGATACCAAAAATCAGAATTTTTGATGAAAGGAGAAACGACGTTTTCTTTCATGGTTTGCTTTGTTTCCGTGTGTTTTCTTTCTTTAGTTTCATTGGGACGAAAACAACCAGAATTGTTTCCTCGGCTTTGTGTCTCATAGGTTTGTTTCTTGATCTGTTTTGGCTCCACGGAGGTAATGGAGGCTTATGTCGATGGCAGCAGTGGGTAGTGGTCGAGGTGGTGGTGGTTGAGGTAGCGCCGCCGCCGGTGCGTCTTGTGAGTGCGACGGAGAAAGAGAGAGAGAGAGAGAGAGAGAGAGAGAGAGAGGAGAAGGATTTTAGTGGTCAAACGGGTTTCTCTCCCAAGTTTTTGTTAGTAGTATTTTACTATTCTTGTTTCCCTTATTTATAGCAAGCCAATCCGTTGTCGTGCGTACGTATGTCCAAATTGTAACTCATAAAATCATAGTTTGACCATATTCTAGTTTAATAATTAGAGAATTTATTTACATTATAAAAACTATAAATTTAAATTTTTATTAAAATATTTGATAAAATTAAATGTATATTGAACTTATGTAAAATTATGAGAGAAACTATTAATTTTTAAGAAATTTTAAATGTAGTTAGAGGAAGAATTTTAATTATAAATAAAGTTTAAAGTTTAAAGTTTAAAGTTTAAATTTTAAAATTTATTATAAATTTTAAATTTAATGGTTATAAAATTATATTTAATAAATTTCAAATCTTTCTCCCAACTAATTGAATTGACTTAAGGTTACTAGTTTCTCTTATAATTATTTATTCTAAACATATATTTAATTTCATCAGGTGTTCTAATGAAAAATTAAATTTATAATTTTTATAATAAAAAAATTTAATTACTAAACTACAGGTAGGGACTTTTATTAAAATAAAATAAAATAAAGGAAATTCTTGAGGTTATTCGCGCACCGTTTGGGCGCGGTGGTGATTTTAAGATCACTCGACCGAACGATCCAACGCTACCCAAACGTGCAAAGCTGCACAGTTCAAGAGGCTGGAGAATCTATTACGTCCGCCATGCATGGGCTCTTAAAGAATTATTATTATTATTATTATTATTATTTTTTTTGGTAATGGGCTTTAATGTTTTCTGACACTTGAGGTGCAACTGTCCATTACGCATTAACGCACGCTTGGAGAAGAAGAACAGAATAAGCGAACGTTACTTCCTGTACTGGACTCTTCCGCTCCCAGTGCCTGATCACCCCGAACGTTCTAATTTGAAATACAGATTTTCCGCACGCAATGATGTCCAACGAAAGAACAACATCAAGAAGGGAAGAGTGGAGACACCTACTTGTGAGTTGACCTGGAGAATCGATCGAATTGTAGTCAACTAATAAAAATTCACACTTTGTTGCTTACGGCCTTCATTTCTTGGAGTTCAATTTCAGGGGTGGATCCATCTAGCTTTTTGCTTTTTTTTTTTTTTTTTTCTTGGGTCGGCTTCCAAGGTGGGGTTAGGCTTTTTTTCTTTTATGCCTCATGAAATAGGTGGTTTGGGTTAAGGATTAAAAAAATAAATTAATTTAGACAAAAAAAAAATATTCAACCCCGTACACACATTGAACTTTTCTTGGTGCATGCACTATTTTTTCTCTCTTTATTTTTATTTTTATTTTTTCCAGGTTCACTATTGCCTATTGGTATAACGATTCGTGGTAAGAACGAACTTACATATGAAATTTCCTTTCTAATGTCCCCTCATTATCACTGAATCTTTTTATTGGCAATTTAAAAGTGGTACTGAATAAAATCCAGTTTATCAATTCACATGATAACATTGTTAGACAAAAATCATATTTGAATCTTATTTTAACAATTTTTTATTCATTTGTGACCATGTCCACGGTTTATTTCTATCAATGTACTAGACTATATACTTATACACAAACACTTTTAAAAAGGAGAGTTCAAGTCGAGAGACACACGGAATCGTTCTGCTAGACGATTGGTTTGCTTCAGAAATGGGATCAATAAGGCCCCAGAACATCCTAAAAGTCGGAGACGACTGTTTGAGTCCAAAAATACAATAACATTTGCTGTTGAACTTCTACAGTGAAAAGCATGAGCGTAGCATGCTCGATGAAATCAATTATTTGCTCCTGTTGGACCATTCTGCAAGCTGTTAATTAATCAGGTAAATGTCAGGGGATTTTGTTTCTGATTCCAATTTTTAGCTGTTTCCTAGAAGTTGCTGCATACCGAATTCGTTGTGGACGTACGGTTTCATTTGTGTACAGTTGATAATCATTGAAACAGAGGCGGCCAAACTGGCCAGGTTGGGCAGAACCGCACAAGTGCTCGGCGCTGATTGGCGAGGCTTTCCTCGCACACATGATCTGAGGTAGAGAATATTCTAAAATCTAATACAACGGAATATCTGTCAAAGCACCATGCCGCCATTGGTTTATTCATGTCAGGAGTACTCGACTCTAATCGATGGAACATGGCATGTAAACAGATTCCTGACTTTAATGTATAATCGCTGCTGACTCCGAAAGCCATGAATGTCAGAACTCTCATTCTAATTAGATGCCAATTACAACATGCTGTTCGCTTTGGTTAAGGAGTTTTCCAGTGAAACTGTGAGACAAGTACGGATTTTTACACCAACTTAGGTGAACACAACCTAAAAGAAATGCGATTAGTATCCTAATAAACGCATTAGTCCTGTATAGACTAGTCTCCCTCCTGAAAGAGGGGCGCATTTAAAATTGATTTTGCTGCAAATGCATTGCAAATGCGGATCTATACGCACACACAATCTGATGTTAATTAACTTAAAACTTGTATGTTAAAAGAAATATGGATTTTCTCTTGGTTTGAGCTTTGAAACGGATGTTCCAACTTTTTATGTTTATAAAGTGCCAGAACTAACGTGTAGTTCATGTTGTTGGAGGCGAGACATAATCCCTCCCAAAAGCTCGCAGTCAAACACAAAAGGCCGTTGCAACCACCAACAAACACTGGTCGAATATAGAGGTTGGCATGCATAACATTCAATATCAGTCTTCGCTGCTTCAAGTATCCAAAAGCCGTTAATCGTCCTGTCGAATTATCCAAGTACTAAGCTAAGGAGATTAGTAAATTACTGATTTTCCGCGCGGCGAGGGCTACAGAAGTCTATAACTGTGTCTGGGCCAGAAAAAGTCAGTTCCATGCCTCCATGTCAGTGGCTTAATGAGTGTCGAAGACAACTCTTGGGCTTGGATGTCCTATGCTCATTAATGCCCATTAATACTCATTTACTCGAAGGACATACCTAACATCAATAGTCATTAATGAGCATTAATTGATTGGCCCAGTGAGCTGTGGTTATGGCCACTTGCTGGAAAAGGAGACCCGCAAGCCCAGTAATCCTGCTTGACTGCTAATAAAAAGCAAAGCATGCTTTTTCACTCGATTGAATGGCGAACCATACTTTTTCACTAGACCTGATGGAGACACTGCCAGGCTTTATGTTCTGAAACAAAATAGAAAAATTCGTCCAAAAGCCTTTTACACTGGACCTGCATGTTAATTGCTGGTTTAGTATGATAATTAATCTCTTCAGGCTCCCTGCTCTTTTAGGGTTAGGAAGGTCATCTATTTATACCCAGTATTCCATATTTGGCGAAAAAAAAAAAAAAAAAACCCTATCTCCGAGCATTCATCAAGACATTTCTATTTGATGTTGCTACTATCAATATAATGTGTTTCAAAATCAGAGGTATCACTTACATTTTTAAGAATTTTTTACATTGCCAGACAGCGGAATCGCCAGGTGTCCATTCTTGCAATGAGTGCGCTATGTCACGGGTGGGAGTGATTGAAAAGGACAGAGCAACAAGTTGAGATCGATTGGATTTTAGACAATATATTTTGAAAGGGTGCCTATTCAAGGGTAGGGTACACCCGTTTGGCTTATTCGGGCCTCCACAGGCATCCATGGGGAAGTGCAGTGAAGATTCCAAGCAAGTGTGGACCAGCCATTACTGTCAAAATGTTGAACGGACGTCGTCCTCTTCCTCCTCAGTACTTCCAATCTACTGCAGCGTATCCTGCTGCCTAGTTTCTAATCATCTCTGATAGACGTACAAAGTTGTTAATCATTCACCGATCAGATGTTGACGTGAATTCATTACTCAACGTAAGAGTTTAGCAGTAATTTAACGGATTTCTTTTATTCGTCTGTATTTAATTTTTTTTAATAATCTTTTTAATTTAAAAAACTTATAAAAATTAATAATAGATATAAGTTTTTAATTTAATATATTGTGTTGGGATAAAAAGGAGTCCTGCTCAAAATTACTATTATTCAAAGAATAGAAGTTTCATATGGAAAATTCAAAATGATGTTAACAGATAATTTTTAATTTAAATTTATTTAAGTAATAATTAATATTTCTCAGTATTCAATGTTTTGTCATCAAGAAGAAATAGTGACGTGGATCCTACGAAGACCGTAGAGAGAAGTTGTTCTGCCTAAATAACAAGACGGTTGTGTCCTGGAAATTCCTTTTCGCATTCACTTGTCCGCTCGTCCAAGCCTGCGATTGATACGAACATTGGATGTTCTTATCTCATGTCACATGAATGGTTTGCAAAAATTGATATTTTTCGATTCCCCTGTCCTAAATTATTGAATTGATGGTAGGGTTTTCTGATGGATTGGTGGCCTACAGCCTAGAGGAAATTGAAAAGACATAAAATTTATTCTTTTCGGTCCAAAAAACTCGATACTAAATCTTTCTGCTGACGTTGGACTACCGATTCTCCTGTCTGAATAATTTAAGTTGTGTTGCTTGCAAGATCCTTCCGACTCGTTTGTAGCTTGCTTGGGATAAAGTTTTTAATAGAATTTAATTCAATTTAATTGATTTAGTTGTTAAATTATAATTATAATTTTTTATTTGTTATAATTTTTTAAATAAATAAAATAAAATAAATTTTTTATTTATATTTAAATAATATAATAAATTAAATAAAAGTATATTAAATTATTATCAAAATAATTTAAAATTATTAATTATATCACATTAGTATACTTTTTAAGGTGTTAATATTGAATTAAAATAAATTAAATTTTATAAATTTATATAATTAAAAAAAAAAAAAAAAAAAAAAAAACCAACAATACTCAAAGCTGATAAAAGGTACTGCACTTAACAACGTGCCTGCACCCCCATTAAGGAGCAGACAGAGCAGTGAGCGGTGGAGCTTACGACTCTCACGTGACGCTGCAGAGCTGGGAATGATGTTGCAATAGAAGCTGCCGCAAGCTTTTAGACTCTTCCGTCGACAAGTAAAAACCGCAGTGACGCCAGGTCAAAAATGCATAATGGTCCGAGAAAGTGAAATGCTCGTAGTACTGCAGAAGTGCAACGCTGGCTGACGAGTGAATACGCTAAGAAAATGGACCTCACGCCGTTGTAAAACATTCGTCGTGCCCGTGCTGATGGCGTTGTTAGAGTTGTGTCAGATCCAAAGTTTTGAATTTTGATATGTTTTTTTTTTTTTTTTGTTTTAACTGAAATTAATATCAAGAGACTCTTTGATTTTTTTTTTTTTTTGTCGTTAATTAAAAATAAATAATAAATTTTTTTCTTGAAAAAAACTTAATAATCCAAGTATTGATTTAGTTGGCAAAATAAATGTGAATTTTGGGTACGAGCCACAAGAAATAGTAATTTCAAATGAATTCGGCAACTTTGGCATGACCAATGTAGACTTAATGTGGCTCATACAAGCTAATTTCTACTGGAGCCCAAGCTACATTATTTTGAAGTTGGGGTTGGGGCTGGGGCTGGGGTGGAGTGGGGTTAAGGAGGTCCACACAATCAACCTCAGTTAGGCTCGTAATCGTGCACCATAATGGAGTTTGCTCAATGGATTGTGTGGATCAGACTCTCGGACACCATGGCCTCAAGACATTAAAGCGGATTGGCCTAAACACAAGACATAAGAGATTCATTCAGAAACTGGGCTTGAATTATCCGGTCGTGGGTTGGAACAATTAACTGGTGAGGAGAGCATTAAGGCCTGGCCGAACCATAAAAATTTTGCTTTAAATACCTCTTTTTTTTTTTTACTATTTTTTCCGGTACAATTTTTTTTTTCTTTAAGTGGTAAAGCAATTTCGGACATTCAAGAAACTATTCCCTACGTTGTTGAGACTAAAGCGCCAGGAGACATTTCAGTAATTAACTAACTCGAAGTCTAACGAACCTTCCAAGAAGATAAACATGTAGTTATAACTTTTCTTGTCGGATAACTAACTAAAACTACGGGTCAAAGTGAGTAGCGGACTACGATATTGTCCAGTTAACTAGGAGGGGCGGTGGGGAGAGGAAGAACTGCACGAGGGTGGGGCCACCGAAAGTTAAATGGCGTCGCAGGAGGTGGCGTTCTCAAGGCAATGTCGGCATCATCGAGGTGACACGCGGCACACGCAATGTATCTACGTGTCGACGCGTTATCACTGGAAAAAGTGGTCCCACTTTGGCATGTGAGGAGACTGAACAAAATTAAATTTTCTTCCCAAATTCTTTTCCCAAGACATAAAAAAGCGTGCAAATTTTCCCATAAAAAAACCAGAAAACGAAAACCGAAACACAATCACTTAGATAGGATTCGTTGGATTTTATTGTCGGATAATAAGCTAATTAATAATTACAGAAGTTTCATTTTCATTTTGTAAAGAATCTCGATCCACTGGCCAATATCCAGTGACATTTTTAGATTTTTCTTATCTCTTGTTAATGGTAATCATTTTTTTTTTTTTTTTGTTTTAATTCCAATTTGATGGTACCACGTTCTTGTGAAGATCCGATCCATGTCAATGGAGGAGAGAAAGTCAAAAACAACCTTTGAAAATGTTACTCTTCATGATAAATTGCGTCAAGTCGGAGATACAGGCTCTCTTCGTCTACTCATCCCTTGCGTGTACTGGATTTATCAATTATAAATAAGTCCACGCAAAAAATTCTCCATTTTAAATTACCTCATGCTCTTTTTTTTTTTTTTTAAAAAAAAAAAAATCTAATTTCAAGATTCATTAAATATTAATTATATAATTAAATTAATTTTTTATTTTTATAAATTTTATATTTTTTCAAAAATTAAAATTTGAGAATTTAAATTTTTAACTACTAACAACTTACAAGCTTCCATGAAAAGCCACAAGAATTAAAATTCCCACGGTACATTACAGGAATATGCAAACAATTAATTATACAATTTTATATAATTTTTAAATTAAATTTTAAATTTTATCAAATTTTTATATCATTATTAAATATTTAAAATTTTTTAAAATAAATATTTTTAAAATAAAAAATAATTAAATTATTAATAAATTTAATCTAATAAATATAAATATGTAATTTTTTATTATTTTAAGTTAAAAAATATTTATTTAAAATAATTAAGATATTTAAGATTATATAAAAAATAAAAAAATTAATACCCCATTATAAAATTTTTTAAAAATTTATTTATATATATATATATATATATTAATTTCGTACGTTGTGCTTATGTTCTTTTTGTACTAACCAATAGCCTATGAGCTGGTCATCGCCTCCGTACAATTACAGCCTTTTTCGTTTCACACGAAACGCAGGCCGGTCGGAGGTGTTCAAGTTAAAGGATTAGAGCAACCTTACCCTAGAAGGATAAGGAACCTTATTTTTGCCTCTTGAATGATTGCATTCTGTCTGAGTTCCCAGCATAAAATTGAAACCTCAACACTTCGAAGCGTGGATTAAACTTGCGATAAGGCAATTCTGCTAGGGGACCATCTCAGCGTAGGTCCCAAATGCCCCATGATTGCTTGAAACAAAGGGGGATGGAGCAAAATATAGATAAAGATGAAAACTTTATCAAACTGTAGAAAAAGGCATCGCAGAATCCGTCTATATCCACAGAAGAAAGAAAAAAAGGTACAAGACTTAGGTAACATGAAAATGCCTCGTCATTTTCCCTTTCTCCTTCTACTGTAATCTCTAATCAATAACAGAGCAACCCCAGTTCAATGCTCCCTACCTATAACTCACGCCTACAAATGACAATAGTAGAAATATACAAATTTCAATTGATAAAAAATAACTACCAGCACTGGTCAGTCTCCCAGTTTCTACCAGTATTATAACTAAAACTAGAAGCGGCTGCCATTGTTGCTGACTTGAAAGAAGACCCAAAAGGCCGAAGGCGGACGTGAAGATTTCTATCGTAATTCGCACGTTTGTCCGGATCGGACAGTGTGGAATAAGCCTCGTGGATCTTCATGAAATCATTGGCTGAAATATCCTTTTGATTAATGGACACTACATCGGGATGACAGGTTCTTGCGAGTCTGCGATAGGCAGCCTTTATCTCATGGCCACTCGCACCCATGGGAATCCCGAGTACCTCGTACAATGAGCAAGTTGAAGCCATTTGAACGGTTCTCCTTGTGATCTTCTGGTGCTTCCTGCAGAGCCTATAGATGATGCAAATTCAGAAGACTTTGTGTATGGTTGTGAGGAGAGAGCCGAAGGGGGTGATTGAAGAAATAGACGGTTTTAGGAGATGCTGCAAGTATTTTAAAACGAGCGTGTTCAGGAATCGTTGAAAACAGCTGAACATTTGTGGGTATAGATATAGGGATTAGAAACAGAGGTTTGTGGTAGCGTTTCTGTTTTTTCGGATTTGAAATGCTTATCCATAAAGGTGTTCTACTATGCTGACTCAGCTCACCGTTCAATATGGATAGGCCTTCTCCCTTCCTGTTTCCTTTGGACCCACCTCCCTATCCTGTCAATTTTCTCTTGCAAACTGGCGCAGAAGAACAGGCCAACGTGTTCTCAAATCCGAGGTCACGTTAAATTTAAGTTAGTGGTTATTAAATTTAAAATTTAAGATAAAATGTAAAATTGAAATTTTCGTTCTTAACCGATTAAATTCAATCTGCCATTAAAAATGTAGGAGGTTGGGGATTCAGTGCATGGTTACAACTTAGCAGCTTAACGCGTGTTCTCCCATGGTATCTAGACAAAGAAAAATGAAAGGCAGCGGTTGCATTTATGTTTACTGCGAATACCGTCGGTCTTTTAACTCAGATGAAACGGCGTCGTTAGTCTAAAATAAATGCTAATGAACGACACCGCGTAGGCCACAGGATTGCTTGCTCCTGCCTTTTGCTGTTTTTGGGGTTTTTTCAAAGCTGTAAACCTTGTTTTTTGTTTTTTTTTTTTTTTGGGTCAAATGAAAAGAGCAGAGCGATAATCTTATTGGTTTGAAAGAAAAGTAAAATAAACAATTCTGCTGGAAGTTGGATAATCAACGATTGCTTGAGTTCCAATCAGATTTTTCTGTTTTGCTTCATTTCATTTGACTTATAAAGCTAATTTATTGACATGAACGCGAAAGCCATTGAAGTGTACGTTAAAGAGAGATGGAAATTCGATATCCCCACCTGATTAGCTGTGATTCTGCTCCGTTTTGATTACTAGACTCTGGAACCCTTCACACCGTTCTCTTGGATATCCTCGACCTTCGAGTTAGATTGTTGGGGCGGTTCCATAAGCATAACGGGCAACGTGGGCCTACTTGTTTTCTAAGCTTGTCGGCAGCAACATCGTGTCCGAAAATAATGTTGGGCTCAGGTTCATTCATCTAGTAATGCTGGCATTTACGGGCAGTTATTGAGTTTCTTAGCAGAAGAAAGCAATCAATAACAGTGTCAATTTTAAGGCTGATGTCGCCTCCACTTTAGGCTTGGGCTTTCATTTGCTACGTGAACCACTGGCCGACGTTATACCGCTGCTGCTGCAGCAAGACATGTTGGGAGTGCCATGGCCCGGAGGAGGTTGCTTCTAATGTTTTCTTTGTTTAGCTGGCTTTAAGCCACATGTAATACATGCCTTTTACATGCATCTCTATGCGTGTCATCAAACTTTACAAGCTGTGGCATGGGCCTACAACAAGAGTAGAAAACAAAAGAACAGATCGTTGATTCACATGAACGATCACGGAGCAGAGGAATTTATTCGACCCAGAAACTAGATACAAGAAAATACAATTTACACAAGAAGAAGAAGAGAGACCAGCGGTCATGGCGCGGAAATTTTCTTGGATAAGTAGAGAATCATGGAGAATTATTAAATAGAAAAATTAGGCCATCCCTTCAATCCTTGCATATGTAAATCCAACGCAAGCGTCGACAAAATCCTCATCAATAAAGTCTGTGGAGAAGATCTGCAGCCGATCTGCAAATCCCTTGGAGCAGCACTGAGTTATGAACAGCCTAGCGTATTCATGAATTCGACCCGTCACAGGTTTCACGCACACAACTGGGTTATCTGGCTTTGGTGTCACTGTATTCTCTACCCTGTAAAAGAATTTCCTGGAGGAACATGGTGGCTGCACGCTCAAATGCTTAATGTTGCTGTGGAATTTTGTTGACGGCAAATCTGTATTAATCCAATTGTCCTTCAAATACTCAGCACTCCATAGCGGGCTTCCAGGCTTTGGTTGTGGCGATTTCCTTGGCTTCCATAGACAAATTACTCTCTTTGGCAAGAGTTCCGCAATTGTCTTAACAAACACATGATCATCCTGATGGATCAGATGTTCTCCAAGCTGTTCCTCCAAATACTTATCAAAGTCAATCGGATCTTCGTGTCCATACTCCGTGCGGATTTCGAGAATTATGATCTCTGACTGAGTCTCTGACAAGAATTTCTTGGCATCATTGATAACAACATCGACATTATATGTTTTCAGGATTCCATGGCAGACTCGCTGATCCTTCCGAATCCGGATGTCTAGAACTCTCGTGCCTTTACAGAGTTGGTCGTAAATTGACAAGGACTGACATTGAGCAAAAGGGCGAGAAATGCACGGTATGCCAATCTTATTGGTAGCAGAATCATGGGTTCCAGGCCACACAATCTTGTTGACTCGAACTTTCTCAGGGTTAAGGCCGCCCATCCAATTCTTCCTGTCCGGAGCTTGATAGTCACTGCCTGGGAATGTATCCCCGCAGCTTCCAAGCAAAGCACAGAGAGTTCTCTTCTCTGTTGAGATTGCTTTGCGCCTCTCAATCTGTTTAGAGACCTGAGCACCCATTTTTCTCCTGTACCAAGGAAGAAGAAGAAGAAGAAGAAGAAGAAGAAGAAGAAGAAGAAGAAGAAGAAGAAGAAGAATGTTCAATTCTCCTTCTTCTTGTTCCTCTTTTTTCTTTTCTTTTTCTTCTTGTAATAACCAAAAATGACGGCAAAGAAAAAGATAAGATCGTAGGCTTTAATAAGCAACGTTGTAACGCCATTTGCATAAATTTACTTTGCGGTTAAGCTTCTTGGATTGCAGAGGCTCTGCCAGATTAGAAAGATAATTTTCTTTTCCTTGCCTAGAGTTTTTCTCATTAGAAGTTGTGATGTGTTGGTTACGGAGAGGAAGTTCTGGCTCGATTTTGATCTTTGGGGGTTTGCTTGCGCGTTAATGGTGGAGACTTGGACGTTGGAACTGTGTGATCTCTTTGGTTGCCCACTTGTATGGTTGGCCAAAGTTCTCTTTGAGTTTGTTGGTTCTACATTATTATTTTGCATTGTGAGACCCAGATTGTTTAGATCCAAATGAGTGGCCGCATGGACCAGAAACAAAATTCCCAATAGGCAGCTTATGTAGTCAAATATGTTCAATCACCTCAAGTATCAGGAACCAGTTAATCGTCACCATGACCATATTTGAAGGAGATTATCCTCAATCATAGCACCAGCACTGTAAGGAGGTGGGTCATTTTCTCTTTCTCTAACATTCCATCTTCTGTCTGTTGGAGATCCTACCACTAATCAACTATCATATTCAAGTTGTGACGTCTATTTTAGAGCTCTAGATTATCATTTTTTTTTTTTTTTCTGGACCATAGATTATCAATTATTGGACCATCCCTTATGCCATGTTTGAATAAAGCATGACTGGTGAACCTACTACATTAAAAATTTGGTCTCAATGGTATGCTCTTCACATTAGTTGATTCTGATGGTTCAAAAATTTCAATGGCCCAATGGTCCTTCACGACAAATCACCAGTTGTTGGGTCCGGTGTTCAAAACTTTCAACCAAGCGCAAGCCTATATCTACATTCTGTAGCCCAACTCACGGGGCCCTGTTTGCGGAGAGCAGGTGGAGCCCATATCGCCTTCTCTCAGCTTTCTGACACAAAATGTAGTGCAAATTTGCAATAAAAGTTTTTCGCCAATGTATAATAATCAGGTTAAACACGAACATATGCAACGTGGTTCGCACCCACGGAGGTGAACTTCCTGGACAATAAAGTCAAATCCATTAGAACAGTTACCTACATGTGACTAGACTAAGCCGCACCCTGTCATCCACGTCAGGACAACAAGCTCTGTCGGAGCTAAGTTGGTCAAGTTGACATAAAGTAAGAAAAGCAATGTTCAATTACCTATCATGCCTCTTGGATGAAGTGGCTAAGTTCACTGGATCTTACAATCTATGGCCAAAAACTGATAAAAAAAATAAAAAAAAAATCTATCATTTCAAGAAATGCAGTGTGGATATGGTATGAGTAATCAAATGTGCACACACCGCGTCACATCAATCTGCCTATTTCAATACCTTTGCTGGCATGTCCTGTCACAATTCTGGTTATAGGCCGCTAAACATAGATTTAAAATTTTAAATTTAAGACGTGAGGTTTTGGGTTTTGATTAAAAAAATATTAGTGTTGGTACAAAGTACAGCCAAGATTTTTCTTTTCTTTTCTTTTCTTTTCTTTTCCTTTTTTTTTTTAAGGAACGGTACACCCAGAGCTCTTTGCCATGACCTACAGTTGGCACTCAAATCATGGAGTACAGGCCAAGTTACTGAGATGGATCTTTTTCATGGAAGCTTGGAATCCACCTACAAGAGACCAAGACACCCAACATGGATGATCTAGTCTACTTCAGCATAAAAGATTTAATAAAAGGGATGTAAATGTCAACACTCACGCCACGTTGAACTCAATTCACAATAAAATATAATAAGAAGTTCATCTAGTCTATTCAAATTAAATTTAACATCAGGTGATACTAAAGAAGAATAAAGCCAGAGAGGGAAAAGGACATTTGCAACATTCATCGTCAACAACCAAACCCCATCAAATCAAACGGTCCACAATTGTCCCCCGTTTTCCACTGCAAGACAATGTTCACATTTTCTCGCCTCTTTCCCCGCTGTAAAATCTCACAGCCATCTTCCCTTTTGTCCTTTAGACATCCACTTAACGCCACTTGCAAACGATGATACCGATGCAATCCACCATCCTACACCGTACGATCAAGACACCACATCATCAACCGTTGATCGCCTCTCAACGCCCCGATTCACCTCCCTGTGGCCCGAAGGTACGACTCATAGTAGATAATTGATACAAACAACGCCCACAGGTTTAAAAGGCCCTCGAAAAGAAGACCGTTTTCTCTTTAGTGCAACTCGTTTTTCTCTCTATCTGTATTATCCACAAATCCCGGTAAGCCTTCTGTTTTTTTTTTTTTTCATTCATTTTTGTTGGTTATTTATTTGTTGTTGCTTATTGCTGTATTGTTACATTTGCTTGACTTTGTTTCTTGGAAAACTCCCTTATAACAAGCTATTGTCTTTGCTTTCAAGATATCAATTTTTGTTTCATTTGTTTTGTTCTTCGATTGCATAATGAAATTCCGTATCTGGGTTTTTGGTTTTAATTCTCGTTAGCTGGTTTTTATTTGGTTATATGATCGGTTGTGCTGACCATTTTGGTTATTATTGTGTTATGCCGATTGAAATGAGCAGTAATTTTAAGTTTTGGGTCTTGGGGAATTCAGGGATTTCTGGCTAAAGTTTTGAGAATGGAAAATGAGGATGAGAGACTTAGTGGTTCGGACTTGCGAGAGAAAAGAAATGTTGAAAATGAGGTTTTTGAGCCTAAGGTAGAGGAAGGACTTGAGTTGGGGTCTGGGAAAACGGTGGACTTGGAAAAATTTTTTGCACAGGCAAGTGACTCCCAAGAGGAATTGAGGGAGCCAAGAGAAAAAACTGAATTGGGTGCTGGTGTTATGACTATTGGTGATTCTGGTTTCATGACTATCGATGAGAATTCAAGTACTGAGACTTTTGAAGAGGCAATTGGTGTTCCTGTTGTGCTTGGGAGTCCTGAGGAGTTAGTTGCTGTGGTTAGTGAAGAAAAGAAGGAGGATTTGGTTGGTGTTGAGAGCAGTGATAAGATTGATGAGGGAGGGACTTCCAGTGAAGTTGGAAGTGATGAACCAAGTGGGAGAAAGGATGTCTTTGGGAACAGAGAAACAGAGGTTTCAAAGGCTGGGAACGGGGAGGCTCATAATTGGGAAGCTTCAGGCGGGAAGATTCTGCCTGAAGATGGTAAGATAGAAGAACTGAAGGATAACTTGGATGCTGAATATCAGAAAAACGGGGGATTAGCTGGTGTCTCAATTGAGCTTCAACAGGTTGAGGATGATGGACCTGGTGAGATTTCAGCTGTATTGGATATAGAAGATTGGGATGACAAAGGTGAAAAATTGACGGGTGATGTAGCTGTCCTTGATTCTGGGAATGGGCATCATATTGATGAAAATTTGAGTGTTGATCAGGAAGGCAAAAATCTGGGAGTCCAAGGGGACAGCAATGGGGATGTCAAAGATTCTTCAGTTGCAGAAACTTGGAAGCATAGTCAGGAATCTTATGAGTCCAAAACTACTTCAGCTTTCATTCACAAATATGTGGAGGAGCCAGAGAAATTTGTGAGTGGAAAAAATGAAAAGGTTCGACCTTGTGCAGCTAATTTGGGAGGAGAAGATGGTGAGTCTTCTAAACTGCTTCAGGCAGATGAAAGAGCTGTTGAAGTTGAGAAGAATGGTGGCGAGACCAAACATCTTGAAAATAAAGTTGAAAATAGTTCTAGAGATCATAAAATTCACCCAGCACCAAATTCCACCTCTTCATCAGGAAGGTCAACAAATACAACTCCCTCATCAGCTCGACCAGCTGGTCTTGGACATGCTGCCCCCCTATTGGAATCTGCACCTAGGGTGGCACAGCCAACACCACATGTTAATGGAACTGTGTCTCACAAGCAATTACAGGTTGAAGAAACTACTAGTGGCGAGGCAGGCGAGTCTGATGAAACTCGCAAAAAGCTTCAGATGATCAGAGTGAAATTTTTGCGACTAGCACACAGGCTGGGGCAGACTCCCCATAATGTTGTTGTGGCACAGGTTTTGTACAGGCTAGGATTAGCTGAGCAGTTGCGAGGGAGAAATGGGGGCCCTATTGGTGACTTAAGTTTTGATCGTGCAAGAGCCATGGCAGAGCAGCTAGAGGCAGCTGGGCGAGAACCCCTTGATTTCTCTTGTACAATTATGGTTATTGGGAAGACAGGGGTTGGCAAAAGTGCAACCATCAATTCAATCTTTGATGAACTGAAGTTTGGTACAGATGCTTTTCAATTGAGTACAAAAAAGGTTCAGGATGTTGTGGGCACTGTGCAAGGGATTAAGGTGCGGGTTATTGATACACCAGGCCTTCTCCCATCCTGCTCTGACCAGCGTCAAAATGAGAAGATCCTTCACTCCATTAAGCGTTTTATCAAGAGGACACCTCCAGACATTGTGTTGTATCTTGATAGGTTGGACATGCAGAGCAGGGATTTTGGTGATATGCCACTTCTGCGCACTATCACTGAGATATTTGGACCTTCCATATGGTTTAAAGCAATTATTGTTCTCACTCATGCAGCATCTGCTCCACCTGATGGTCCTAATGGTACTGCTTCAAGTTATGACATGTTTTTTACTCAGCGCTCTCATGTTGTCCAGCAAGCAATTCGTCAGGCAGCTGGGGATATGCGGCTTATGAATCCTGTTTCATTAGTAGAAAACCACTCTGCATGTAGAAAAAATAGGGCTGGGCAGAGAGTGTTGCCAAATGGCCAGGTTTGGAAGCCCCATTTGTTATTGCTCTCATTTGCAGCAAAGATCCTTGCTGAAGCAAATGCACTCTTGAAGTTGCAAGATGGTCCTTCTGGGAAACTTTTTGCAACTCGCTCAAGAGCACTTCCTTTACCATTCCTTCTCTCTTCCCTTCTCCAGTCAAGACCACAGGTTAAGCTGCCTGAGGAACAATTTGGTGATGAGGATGATTTTGATGATGATCTGGATGAGACCTCTGATGCAGAAGATGAATCAGAATATGATGATTTGCCCCCATTTAAGAGTTTGACAAAAGCACAGCTGGCAAAGCTTTCAAAATCTCAGAAGAAAGCATATTTTGATGAGTTGGAATTGAGGGAAAAACTCTTTATGCAGAAGCAGTTGAAGGAAGAGAAAAGGAGACGAAAGATGATGAAAAAGATGAGTGCAGCAGCTAAGGATCTGCCCAGTGATCATGCTGAAAATGCTGAAGAAGAAAGTGGTGGTGCTGCATCTGTGCCAGTTCCTATGCCAGATTTGGCCTTACCTGCTTCTTTTGATTCTGATTATCCTACTCACCGGTATCGTTACCTTGATAGCTCTAACCAGTGGCTCCTAAGGCCTGTTTTAGAAACTCATGGCTGGGATCATGATGTTGGTTATGAAGGTATAAATGCGGAGAGGCTGTTTGTGGTTAAACAAAAAGTTCCAATTTCTTTTTCTGGCCAGGTGACCAAGGATAAGAAGGATGCCAACGTTCAAATGGAACTTGCAAGTTCTATAAAACATGGCAACGGGAAAGCAACCTCACTAGGTTTTGACTTGCAGTCTGTGGGAAAGGACTTGGTCTATACTTTACGCAGTGAGACAAGGTTCAGTAATTTTAGGAAGAATAAGGCAACAGCTGGTCTCTCAGTCACTCTCCTGGGTGACACGTTATCAGGTGGAGTGAAAGTTGAAGATAAATGGGTCCTTAATAAACAGTTCCAGATGGTCATCTCCAGTGGTGCAATGACTGGCTGGGGTGACATAGCATATGGTGGCAGTTTGGAGGCTCAACTGCGAGATAAGGATTATCCACTCGGTCGTTCACTGTCAACCCTTGGGCTGTCTGTCATGGACTGCCATGGAGATCTTGCGGTTGGTTGCAACATACAATCCCAGGTTCCTGTTGGACGGTCTACAAACTTGGTTGCTCGAGCCAATTTGAATAACAGGGGAGCGGGACAAATCAGCATTCGAGTCAATAGCTCAGAGCAAATTCAAATGGCTCTGATTGCTCTCGTTCCCCTATTGAAGAAGCTATTTAGTTATCCTCAGCAAATGCAGTTTGGACAATGAAGTAAAAAATTTAGGTTATATGCTATGCGACATCAGAGAAAAACCTTTGATCAGGTCATCTTGCGACGGTCAGTGTTAAAAGCGAGTGAAATAAGATGCCTTCAGGTTTTGTTGTTTTCCATGGCCCTACCCACTTCTCATCGCCTTTCCTTCTTTTGAAGGTGTTGAATTTTATCATTACCCTTATACGGCATTGGGCACGGTATTTTCACATGGGGGTTGCCTGCTCCCATTTAGCAGTTGGCCCCAAGAGTTGTACGTGCTCCAACTATGCCTAAATCTGAAATTATACATACCCGTTTTGGAATCGATTTCTCCCGTTATTGAAATTTGAAAGCTAAGGTAACATTGGAGACTCTCTAGTTTACGGAACATTATAAACCAAAAATCAATCAGAAAAGTGGAAAGTAGCAGCGATTTTTCTTGGGCTCTTTCAAATTGGAAAAGTGCCAACCAATCAGAAATGCTTACAAATATGAAATCCTTTCAAAACATGAAGTCCCCTGGTGCTTCCATGAAAATAGGCCTTGCTTGGAAGCTTCATTGGGCCTTTTCAGTTAATGAGTTACCTTTCTCCTGTCCCAACAGTGTGGGTGGGTTGCATTTCTCCTTGGATTGGGCTTTCAGTGTCGAATCTGGGTTGGCTCTGGCCTAGATCGATCAATTTCCGTGGACCCACTTCATTTATCGCTCAACTGTTTAAATCGTTTTCTTCTCAACTCGTATCCTCTGTCCTATCCCTTCCCTTCCCTACTTTGTCTGCCGAAGAAAATTAATTAGGTCAACGTGGGCTGAAAGCCGCCTGGTTTGGTAAACAAACCCTGTTTTCACAATGCAGTAAGCAAACGAACATGCAAAGAATATTTTGTGAAATTAACTAGAACGATTGCCGCGGCGAGGAGGAAACTAAATAAATCAACAGATTGCATAGTACACACCGCACATGTGCGTTCGCTTGTTGATTTGTCAAAAAAATTGTCACGTCCTGGAAGGTAGTTCACCAAACTCATTGCCAATGTGGTCCCATACAATATTAATAATAGCCCACGCCCATCTTTGAGATGAGTTCGAATCATTGTAAATGCACTAAAAGAAAGGGAAAAAGGTAATGCAAACATCATAGTTTATAATTATAAGCAACCCTGGAAGACCTCACTATTATTACAGCGTGCCATGAGAATAAAGAGAGTAAACAATGAAAGCTCAAAAAAAAGAAAAAAAAAAAACAAAAAGTTAATAGTTGCTCGATAAGATCTAGTGATGAACTGTGACATTGTAGCCAAGTACAGAATCTCTACTAGTAGCATCCACCGAATATGTATTCACGATCGCATATCCAGTGGCGGATCGGAACAGACCAGTCCCGCCGGTGACCGGGATTTCACTAACTGGACTCGTCGGAGAAATCTTACCGAGGACGCCAAAGGAGCTACCACTATAGTCACCGCCCGTGAAGTAAAAGGTCATGGCCATGAGTTGGGACGCTTGAGTCTGCCCGGCCAGCCCATAAAGCCCCTGGGCACGGCCCAAAAGCTTGGAGCTTGGATCGGGACCCTCGGTCAGCGGATCATCGGCCATGAAAATCGCACCGAAACGAGTGGAGGACTTGCTTGTGTCAACCGGTTTAGCCACCTGGACGGCACTGGGGCTGTTGCCGCTGATGGTGTCGTGCAAATAGAATTGGAGGGTCGACACCTTTCCACTCACGGAATCAAGTCTCCTAGCCCAGCCGCCTAATCGGGAACTATTGGCCCGTGGCACCACTGCTGCCAGTGCTAAAGAAATGAAGAAGAAGAAAGCTAGATACAATTTACCCATCTCTCTCGGATTCTTTGTAGCAGCTTTACAAAACCAACAGGGAAGCTCTAAATGAATAGGAGAGGAGAAGCTGAGTTGAGAGAGTTTTACAAGAATTGGGTTTCAGGGTCCTATGTGGGATCGATCTATGAAGTCTCTCTATCAAAAACCTTTTTTATCGTTCTGGCTTTTTTTTTTTTGACTTATGCGGAGGTTGGGACCACTGCCGGGGATGGGATGTGCCAATAGAGGATGATGACGTCCCCCCCCAATAAACCAAACAAAGTAAATAATTCCCCCTTGCTACTCCACTTGCAATAATTACTCCATATTTTTCCATAATAATAAATTAAATAAGAATGTTTCATTTTTTTTAATATTCCGGTCCAAAATGGATGCACCTGTTCCAAATGCACATGGGTCTGGCCGGAGAAAAAAACTCGGACACGTAATTAAAACAGTCTTATTTATTTATTTATTTTTAATTTCGTCTTAAATATTACATTCCATCTGTTTAACTTGTATTTTCTCATTTTCTACTGTACAAAGTATCCTCATCCATGTTTTGAAAACGGACCAGACCGGTCGGTCGGACCAGTAAAACCGAAACCAAACTTTAATTCAATTTAATTTATTTTAAAAATTATTAATTTTAAAAATTAATGACAAAACTAATAAATTAGTCAATTATACTATATAAATCGTTAAATAAAATATAATTTTTTTATTTTGATTAATTCAAAAAAATTTATAAAAAATAAAAGAATAATTTTTAAAATATTTAAATTTTTTAAAAAATAAAAATTATATATATATATATATATATATATATATATATATATATATATATATATATATATATATATATATATATATATATATTTTATTTATTTAAAATTAATTAAACTAATTGAGCCGAACAAACGGTTGGATTCTGAAAAGCTTGATACTCACAAGGTAAATTTTGTGACACATCGTTTATCGATAATTCGTAGATTTTTGTAACATCTTGTCGTGCAATATTGAAAGGAAGCCGTAACGTTGCTTCTTTTAGTCAATCATTATGTCAGGATGCGTGTTTCGTGTTGCAAACGCTGCATTTGAGCGATGATCAACGAGTTGCCTTGAGGTTTTTTTTTTTTTTTTTCCGATCATTCCTTTCCATCCATTGTAGTTGAATGGGAAAGCAGCTCCCCTTTGATATGTGTACTGACCCATGTTATTGTGACCCATGTTGCTTTGAGGGCCATGTGAGAATTATTGTGACCCATGTTACAACCACAACAAAATTTTGGCTTTTAAATTTAATTAGAGTGACCCTCGTCATTCCGTTTTATGACAAAGAATCTGCACATGGTTCGCGAAGACCCGTGCAGTTTCCTGCAGACCTCTCTATCCAAGCTTATATTCGTATCTGGCACTAGGAACTTTGAATAGGACAGAATACACGATTTTTACACGAGATTCGCGAAGACCCCGTGTGCAGTTTCTTGCATACCTTTCCTACCCAAGCTTATATTCGTTTCCGGCACTAGGAATTTTTTATAGGAAAGTTGGCATATGGTGCAAACAATGTCTCAATCAAGGAGTAGGTAGCCTGTTTTTTATTTCCTTCTAAAAATACATAGTAGGTAATCAAATCGTCCGGAATATGAAACGAGATTCTACAGAGTAAAAACCAAGGAGTTGACCTATCGCAATGGCCACAGCTAAACAATGCAGTAAACCATGAAAATAGAGAAAATGACTACTGAAAGGTGATTCAGAAACACGCTAGCAGAGGGACTAAAATTGCTAGCATCTACTGTCCTCGTGTTTGGATTACTCCCTGGCGTATTCGTATTGTCTACACCATTGTTGTTGTTGCCTCCTGCAGCATTTGAATCGACCAAAATTGTTACATTGTAGCCAACAACAGCATCGCCGGCAGCATTGAGGGATAATGTATGGGCAATTGCGTACCCACGTGCGAACCGGAAAAGCCCGGTTCCACCCACGATTGGCATCTCGCGTGCCGGTTTCATCGGCGGATTCTTGCCAAGGAGACTAAAAGAGCTTCCATTGTAGATACCATCTACGAACGAATAGCTCATTCCCATGAACAGGGAAAGTTCATTCTGCCCGGCTGAACCATAGAACCCTTGTGCTCGGCCTACCAATTTCGAGCTTGGATCGGGCCCCTCGGTCAATGCATCGTCGGCCATCGTGATAGATCCGAAGGATGTAGGCGATTTGATGCTTGATTGAGTCGCCACCACCACGGCACTGGGGTTACTGCCACTAAGTATATCATGGAAGTAGAATTGGAGATTGGTCACGGTTTGGTTCTCGGACACATCTCTTTTCGCCCACTTCACCGCATCAGGAGTCTGAGCCCGTGGCATAGCTGCTACAAGGGACATGATCAACAGTACTAAGCAGAGTTTTTCCATGTTCAGCTCTCCGCTAGTCCGTCTTTTACCTGCTTTCAAGGCGACAGAAGAGGACTTTGAGAGATTTGTGGAGGAGGGGTTGCGGGAGGTCTTATATAGAATAACATCAAAACGAAATTTCTAGCGACCGTTTAACTACAAACGGTACACCCACCCAACCGCGAGAGTTCTAATTTTTTCCACCATGATTCCAAGAAAAAGTCAAAGAAAAATGTGGGGTTTTTTTTTTTCTTGTTTTCACATGTCCAACTTTGCATTTGGCGACGTCGGGCCCAGAATACCGCGCCTGTCTCTCTTTTTTCTCTTCCTGCCTCCCTTTTGTTGACTCATGTTATTTTATTTATCGTTCGACAGGAGACAGCGCATCGAGCTGGTAGCCAGCTCTTTTTTTTGTCAATTTTTTTCTGGCGAAGGAAAACAATACTTCCGTTTTTCTTTTCTCTTCATTATTTAAGTAAATAATAGGCTACAACGCATTGACAACCACAGAATGTGGAACAGCCGTATTCCGAACTTTATACATAAAAAAGTGAAGCACGCCAAACCGTATGAAACCAACACAATCAATGACACCAATAAAGGGTAATTACAGTGATAATCGCTACAGTGAGATGATTTATAAGCGTGCTAATAACGGTGGCACTATGATTAAGGCCTCCTCCTACTCCTCCTCCGGCGCTCGAATCAACGGAGACCGTAACTTTGTAGCGAACAATAGTACTCGTCGGATCCAAGGAATAAGTACTGGCAATGGCCTGTCCACGCGCCAACCGAAAAACGCCGGTGCCGCCGACGATCGGCATCTCGCGCGACGGATTGTTGGCGGGGTTTCTGCCTAAGAGACTAATAGAGCTTCCCTTGTAATCACCATCCGTGAAAGCAAGGCTCATGGCCATGATCAAGGACAGCTCGCTCTGTCCCGCTGACCCGTAAAGCCCTTGGGCCCGGCCCACCAGCTTCGAGTTCAGATCGGGTCCCTCGGTCAACGGGTTGTCCACCATCGTGATGGCTCCGAAATTGGTGGGCGACTGGTCGGTGTTGGCGGACTGAGCAACCCTCACGGCGGTGGGGTTGCTGCCGCCGAGTATGTCGTGGAAGTAGAATTGGAGATTGGTCACCGTGTCTTTCTCAGATACAACTCTGCTGGCCCACTTCACTGAATCGGGACTCTGAGCACGTGGAGCGGCCACCGCCAGGAAAATGATCAACAGAACAAAACACACTTTTGCCATCTTTTTCTTTTGCTCTTCTTTCAATTCAGCAGTTGTTATGGAAATGACAACCGTGCTTACATGGAGAGAGGGGAGAGGAGCGGAGGCTATTTTGGGACGTCTACGTCAGCCAGGGGGCCCACTTCTTGGAAAATTTTGCCAAGTTGTTAAAAGGTAGTATTCGGATCTTTGGGTGCCCGTATAATTACCTCATAAATAAAAAATAAGCAAATTGTCTGAAACGAGAAGTACTAATAACAAAATAACTATGACTGCGAATGGTCTCAGCTTTAGCCAATAAACACCAATTACAGACTCGTGAAGAGAAACTCTGTGGTTGCTTCAAAAGACGTGGGAAAGGGTGGCCCCACTAATCATATGGTGGCTTGCTTGAAAGCAAAAGCGATCTGGATTAGCTTTGGTTCAGTGCACTTCTATCCACCAAAACAGATAACCAAATGGCATTCCCTTGCCATCATATCTAGCTGGGACCGTAATTCCGAGGTATCTCCGATTGCCAGGACAGGAATTGCACCAGTACCTGGTGTTACCCCTGCATCCAAATTGTTTTCTATCATCAGTTTCTCAGATCGATCTCGTGACAGCTTTTCTATTAATTCCTTGGCCGCCTTCTCTTTCTGTTTCAATCCCACTCGTCTTCTGTGATGCCATGAATTTGTCCTGACCGTGCTCTTTAGCCTTTTCCTGCATTTGACATAGCTGTGAGAATTCATGTAACTTGAAAAGTGGTTGTCCGTTTGACTTGCTCCATTTAGTTAGCCCATTGCTTGAATCTTCTTTTCAAGCATAGAAAATTCGGGAAACATAATTGGCTAAATTCATTGGGGACAAGTATAAGAGCTTACAAGGTCAGGGATTATTCTGGTTGAAAGCAACAATGTCAGCAAGTAAGGAGAAGTAACAAGCTCATTAAGGTAATCATTCAGGGAAAGCTTGAAGTCAGCCACCATTAGCGTTAATAAACCACTTTGCTTTGCATTCATGATTTTATCGATATTTGCTATCTTGAGATTGTCCACTATGGTAGCTCCTTATTGCCTGGAATGTTTAATAGTAATAAGCTCCCAAACCAACCTGTGTTCTCTTTCCTTGACATTGTGATTTGCCCATTACCATCAGCACATGCCATTGCTGACTTTGATAACAAAAATAGTAAAAATTAAGATCAATGTTATATGATAAAATATCATCTGACACTTTCCACATTCTCAATTTGAAGGTTTAAATTCCAACCCACAGAACATCCACTGCCCAGTTAAGGCAAGCTAATCAAAACCCAGAACAAAATGTCGTGCTAACTCAAGTTTACGCATTGTCCTGGTTAATGATGATTATATTCTTGCTCTTGTATCTTTCTGTGATTGCAAGCTTCAATGATCAAAGACGATGCAATGCCAAAGCACAAGAAAGAACTGGGGCACAATTATGTGCTTAATGGGAAAGCATGTGCAAAGACGGAAGTCGATAATCAAGAATGTAGTTAATGATCGAATAAAAGAGATCAGAGCACAAGCTCTCACCATAAATAGGATGGTCAAAGAGAGATGTTTGGCCGACCTTGCATTGGTCACAGAATACAGTGCCAGTGACCACGACATCTGCTTTGGCCCCCATCAATGGGCGCAACAAGGATGAGAGAGGCTAAGAAAAGAAGCTTGTGCCACCAATCCATGTTGTCTGGCAGCAATGAAACGTGCAGCTGATCTTTTCAAAAGACAATTGGAGAATGGTTAACTTGTGAGCACTCTGCAATTGACAAAATAAGCAAAAGGGAAGCAAATGACTGATGATGTTCTCAACTCTCAACGGCCTACATTCATAAGGTTAAGAAGTGCCCGAGTTCAGATTATTTCCGCAACTTCAGCCGGTAGTCTCTAATTCACAATAGACTCGCCCCCAATATTTATAAGGTGTTGAAGGAAATTTTCTTCTGAAACAAAGTACGAACAAATCATTTAAGGTAGACAATTAACTGACACTGAATTTTTATTCATGTATCCATGCCCATGGCTAATAACTCCATTAACCATTTTTACCAAAAGAAGGTGGCGAGCTAAGAATTTGACATTGATTTCCTGCTACCAAATAGGTTCTGCTCTCAGTTACTGGAATACTGAAGGTGACGCCCTAACTAAGGTAATCCTCTTTTTTCCCCGTACGGTGATTTCCACAAAAATAGAATATTTTGCCTGAGGCTTAAAATTATAGCTTTTTGCACTAGATTTGTGGTTGAATAATTAATTATGGACTTTCTTGACAATGATAAACTTAAATAAATACAAAATATTTATATATATATATATATATATATATATATATATATAATATAAAAATTATTTATACTTATTATCTGCATCAACTATTTTTACCCGTTAAGTGCATTGTAGAAAAAGAAGCACAGCAACATAGCTAACTTTCCCGACACGGCACGTGGGTGATAACCCTGCAGCCATTGTCATGAACTTGGCGGCGGGGAAGGGTGTTGATTGGCTGGCAAAATAGTGTTTTTAAGCATCAAAGCAAAAGCAGCAAAAAGTTCGCGAAACATGCCCATGACAGGGAAAGATAAAGAAAAGGCATCGACCTTTTTTTCTGTTAGTCACGCCCACATTACATTGCATGCACACAAGAGTGGCTATGCTTACTGGGATTGCATTTTCCAACTTGCTTATCAGTTCTTTCTCATGCCTATGGCTCATTCACTCATACCCCACCTGTTTTGATTGATTTTAGTGGGTAAGGCTGAAGGGCCCTCATATCGAATCTATTTCCTTCTAATTTGGGGAGATGAATATCTCTCATGTTAAAAGGGCCGATGAATTTGATCCACTAACAGGCAACCAGACGAAACAAAAATTTTAGCTACTGCCTAGGTTTTAATTCACAAAAAGCCTTCCGTTTGGAGCAGTCCAGGATAGAGACAAGATATTACCCGCTCCAAGGATTTGAGTGAAGCCTTTAAGAAAGCATGCCCCTCCGTGGCTACAAAAGCAATGAAAGCAATAAAATAACATTTGTTATCAGTAAGGGTTATATCAATTAATTTAATCAAACCCGATACTTTCTTACCTTTCATCAACAGTTTGACTTCCTTTGAGAAATCTTCAACACGCCCCAGTACTGGTCTTATTCTGCATATCTGTAAGACAAAAAGCTCCAAATACAAGGCCATCTCCAAGATGTGTAGCAGCAAGCGACAGACAGACTCTATTTCTGGCTGATTGTTCATTGATCGGTTTGAATAACATAGTTCTGAAACAATAGCAATTGCTTGGTCCTGCATTCAATAGATAACAAAGTCCATCAAGGCATAAGTAATGCAGAGGCCGACCTGATAGCCAACAACACGTTATAAATCCCCTCAAACATCTCGCATCCAACATTTTGTAGAATCAAATAAGAGATGAGAACATATTTTACCTGCAAGCCATGTAGTATCTCGGGCATTGGAAGCTCAGGAATATGAGTAAGATCAACAAATCCCACCTCCTCCGACCTTTTAGCAGCCCCATGTGCTTCTAAACAGAGAAATTTCAAGAGAAGAAATGTGATCTTGTAGATCTGCTGGCCAACTAGGTCGGAAAAATGTGTTGGAGAAACAGGATTGGATTTTTCACTTGATTGACCCTTGATTATAAGAGAAGCAACAGAGGATGGGACAGCAGAAAACTTGGGTTTTGGCATGCAACATAGAGGTGAAAGAGCAAACCAGCCATTTCTGCTATTTAGAAAAGATGGTTTCTTGCATAACTCAAATTCCTCTTTGAGGATAGGAGGACAGACAAGGGGAGCAATTCTGCTGGGAGATTCACCATGACGGTGAGTTCCTCGGCTGATGAAAGCCAAAAAATGGATACTTTTCTCCGCAACTTTGAATCCATTTCTTTTGTTGCTTTAACCCATGAACTCCAATGCTTTGCTAATGTGCAGATCAACTTGAGGGTATGCTCTGTTTCCTCAAGTGCAGTCAGAGAAGTTTGTGTCCTTGGTGCCCTTGGTCTTTTCTTTTCTTGATCATCAGAAGGAAAGTCAGGTGCATTGAGGTAATAGGAAACAAGATATGCTTTCTCCGAGAAAAAGTTGGCTATTATATAGTCCATGATATCCATACAAGAAGAACTATTTTCCAAAGAATGGACCATGGACGTTACCACAGCCAATCCAATACCCCAAATGTTCAGAGGCTTTTCAGTTGCATCAGGTGACTTTGGGAATCCTCTACTGTTAATGATTACTGCAGAATGCTCCCCATCCACTGAGTCAGCAAACAACACTCCAAGAGATGATAAAAAGCCAGCACTAAGGAGCATCTCAGCCCCTCCCCTCACACATGCCAAAGTTAAAAGGAACTTCAAAGTCATTGGAATGGTTGCAAGAGATTTTTTGTCCTGAAGCTTCAGAATAACATGCTGAAGGTGGAGGTGCTGCTGTATGATGGGGAACCAAGTGCTAGGTGTCAAGAAACTTTTTAGTACCAAGTCAAGGATGGTCAAGGAGAGGGCAGAGTGCTCAGTGGTAGAAATGCATTTGCAGAGAATAGGTAATAAGGCCAGGCATGCATTTGAGACCTGAGCAAAGTCTTCAGACTCCTTGTCTGAAGTTTTACCTAACTCCAGTGCCAAGAGCACCAGGATTAGTAAAAGCTTCACAGCTTTTCTGACTCTAGGGGCAGATGACTGGAAGTCACCGAGTACTTTGAGACCAGAACCCGCAGCCTTCAAGACAGGTAAATGAACAGATAAAGATAAGCTGCTTTGGGAAGATGTGATGAGACAGAGAAGCAATTCTGCTTGTGCTGCAAGGAAATCAAGAACCTCTTTAGAAGCATCTGGAAAATGAGATAAGGATTCCACTTGGGCATGGAAACACTGGCATATATGGAGAATACTCGAAAAGCATAGTTGATTGGGGATCTTCCTTATAGTTGCCTCCCTGTTATCTGGTGACTGTGCAGTAAGTAGATACATTTTGTATCAGTAAGAACAAGAAATTCAAGGTTATGCTAGTGCATCAAAAGAATGCTTGAAATATCAGATGTGCATGGAACAGTGGAAAAGAGAGTAGTTTGTAAGTAGAACTATTGAAGATGGTACTTTCCTTAAAAGCCACAGAGAACCTAACCCCTTTACAGTGGTATATCGCATGCACTATAAATATTATTGGATGCTCGCAAAAGAATCTGTGAAGAATAAGCATCTATGCTAATCAAGAAATAAAACTGCTAACCTAAGGATGCCCACGAGCTACCAGCTAGATCCCTTACTGTACTAGTTAAACAAATAATTTTGACATTCAGATCTTAATTATTGAAAATCAGACGTTAAACAAGTAGCCCCTCATAGACTAGTTAACTAAAAGAATTCAAAAAATGCAAACCTACAGTAAGTATCTCAAAGGTTTTCCAGTAACCAACAGCAATAAAACACTTACAGATCCTAACATTGCAAAAATTAACAGCTGCAACTAAAACCAATTGGATTTCAGATACTCACATTCTCCTCATACACTGTCAAGACAGTTATCAATGCTGTAAGTGCAGAAAGCTTTGAACGTGTAAGCAAAACCATTGAATTCACTTCTTGCATGTAGGCCAACATTTTTTCTGCAATATCTTTAGATACTTTCCACTCTGTATAATCCCATGCATCCAAGCCCATATCTGATTTTATATGTGGGAGATCATACAAATATACATCTTTGACATTTCCAGAAAATTCATCATTGCATTTAACCTGATAAATCTGCAAACAATTCGATTCAATCACATACTGAGAGAGTTCTTTGAATGTTCCAGGAGAAATTGTACGACCTTCAAGCTCTCCTTGCAAATGATAATACAGATCATTGAGTATCAGACTTCTTAGTTCATTGCCTTCACTGAAATAAAGGAGAATATAAGGGGAAAAAAAAATCAACATTGTATTGCTTCTGAAAAGATATTGAAATGCTATGTATTTTAGATAAAAATTGAACTGAAGAGCAAGATTGCAATTCACTGTCCAGGTAACCCAACTCTGTAACTAAGTGCACACAACATTTTCGGCAGAAGCAGCATAACAATCACAAATGTTAGGCATGCCTAAGGAGAGAAGCAGAAGGGAGACACTGCATAATGAGAGCTAGAAAGTATAACTAACGGAAATGGAGACAAACACATACATCAGAGGGTACCACAACAAGACTATAACAATTGGGTAGTTATTTTTGTTAGCCATTGGAAATATGCTTAGTAGACAGATATAAGCTAGAAAGAAAAGAAAAATTGTCAATACACTTATGTTTAAGAAATGGTAGGAAGTAAATACTATGAATCAGACCTACAGTAGCTCCAAAACCTAACAAGAAAAATTATAGAACTTGAGAAAGATTCAAAATATATTTGGGGTTAAATTCCGGGATTAATCACCCTAGTCATACTGACAAGCCTTACTTAAGAATGCCACATTGGTAAAAGTTTGAAAATGAAATGGTGTAATTGCACATACCTATAGCCCTGTTGTGAGTATTTTGCCACCAATTCCAAAAAGCAAGGCTGACAGCTCAACTGTTAAAAGGAAAATAAACATGCAACCTGAACTCATAGGAAATTTAAGCACAATGAACTTAAAGTTCATCCTTCAATGAGTGATTTATGCAGAAAGAATAAATTGACCTCAAGGACAAGAACATACATTTTTATAAGTGATGCTGATCTTCTCAAGTAATGATACAGACAAACTTCCAGGATTACCAGTTGCCAATTTTGCCATCACATGGACAATGAACAAACTTGCAGCAACCTGCAAGTCACATATGAAAGCACAATTATGCCTTTTTCATAACAAGAATGCTTAGAGTTTCTCAAAGACAACAGATTTTTTGGGATACTGTTGAGAGACAAACAAAGGTCAAAGAAGAGCAGGAACTACATGCCAATATAGCATCAATAAAACAAAAGAAAAAGAAGAAGAATCAAAAAGGTCACCTTTGCACGATAACATATTTTGTTGTCATATTCACAAGAAGTATATAACTTGATTAGGTTGCCCAAGATTGATCCCTCACACCAACTTGACAAGGTGTCCTTCAAACCATAAAAGTTTGGAGATTTTGAGTTTTCTGCACTTACTGCATTTTCAGCACTCTCCTTACAATCTGAGACTTCGTTTGGACATGACTCGGCATGTAACAACTTTTACAAAAATGTCATATCCTATAATTTCCAATATGGCAGCGTGACAACAATACTTGTAAGCCAAGCTTTGAGCCTCACTTTCAGTCAAATGCTCGACAGAGGAGGCTCTCCAGCTATCATCTATTGAAAGACAGTTGGACAATTGTTTCCACAGCTTTCCAGAGCTCTTTAGATAGTCCAAAGCTTTAATATAGTGAAAAGCCCCATGCCACAGTGCATTTAGAAAATCAAAAACCAGGAGCAGTATGCGGGGTTTGCTGGAGAAAAGATCATGCAACCAACAAAATGGTGTTTAGCATTTGTCTATTTAATTATCTTACCATCAACAAGCAAGCAATGCACATGAAATCAAATCCTAAAGTCCATTTAATAAACAATTTATATTCCTATATCACAATAAAAGGTAGTGTGTCCAACAAAGAAAAATGTGAATAAGATGTAAACAAGGAAAGTAAACACATCTTATTAGATCAAAAGAATCAAAGATACTTGTTAATTTGCTAATAGATAAATAACAGGACTTATTGAGAATGCTAGATTTGATTTTTTAGGGGGATATTTCAGAACCCATTCTGACTTTCAAAATTATATATGATCCAATAGCTTGTCATGTAGCATTCTTTTCTTCCCTTCTTCATTCCCTCCATTGACTAATTTTTTTCATTTACCCTAATGCCTTTCAAAGTTATATAAGATCCAATAGCTAGTCATGCAGCATTCTTTTCCTCCCTTCTCCATTCTCTTCATTGACTAATTTTATATGTTTACCTCTAATCCCCCCATTACTTATAACAGTAACATGATGGAAACAAAACATCATAACCTCCCAAGACAAACCTGTTGACAAACTCATTAGATCTTTCAATGTGTTGCATGAATGCATCAATCAGACTTGACTTCTTGCTCCCTGGTGAACTGTTGAGAGCTTCATTTGTTGGCTGCTTCAGGCCAATGACATTACTTGACTGCACTTCTGCATTGTCTTGTAGATCAAATATGGCAACAAGAAGGGCAGGCTGCACAGAGAACCATGTGAAGCAAATGGTTCAAAGAGAAGCCAGAGAGATGACATTAAGGTGAGACTTATTGCAAGTTGAAATGAACCATTTTTCACACGGAAGTGGTAAATGGTAAGTGAAGTCAACTTTGCTTCAAAGGTATAGATACAGCTAACGTTGGGCTTTGAAAACAGGTATCAACAAGCATTTTTCTTGATCCAGTCCATTGAAAATTGAAAATCACATTCCAGAAAAAAAAAGGCCTATGCGGAGGCCTGACAGTCAATTGGACTTGGACCCATTAATGTGAAAAGCCCATTTACAAGGTGTAAGGATCTAGGAGAACAGACTATTGGAGATGAACATCAATGTCAAGAAAATACTAAAAGTAAATCAAGTAACTCTACATAAAGTCCTAGATAAAGTTCTGAGACCTGCATGGTAAAACTAACCTGATAATGTGCTGCAGAAATGAGCAGATTGATTATTTCAACAAATAGATCTTCATTCCACTGTAACTGCTCAAGCAATATACATTTCACTGAACCTCTTAATTCTGTGATCTAAAACCAAGCACTTAATCAAGATTTGGCTTAAATACAACAACAATGATTAGAAAACAAGGACAAATTAAATAAAAAGTACAAATTCAACAGACCAAACCTGCTTATCATCCAGACCAAAGAACATTCTGCCAGACAAATACGGTTGTTGGTAATCTGTGATAATCAACATTGATAGTACCCTGGCAGCACTAGTCTGTATTGCCTGCACAAAAACTCCAGCATCCATGTTAAAGATACTAGGATATAATATTTGAAACATGAGCCAAAAGATTTTAAAAGAAATTTGTGAATCACGCTATGTCCAATGGAGAGTCAAAGAGGATGAATACAACTCAATGCAGGAAACAAAATCCAATTTGCTAATTGCCAACCATCCAAGTTTAATATATCTTATTTTCAACAGCCCATCATGTTTGGTTCCGCAAACCAGGCTACCAGAAAAATGGTCAACCTCCACCAGATAAACAGAACTTAACTAATTATGGAGGACAGGCATTACCATGCTTTCAAGGCTCAATAGAACAAAGAAATTTTGGCAGGTATACAGCACTCTTATCATTACTTAAGAAGCTATGAAAATGCTGGCTAGGATATTAAATGGCATAATGAAAATATCCAACCATCAATTAGCCTTGTAGGACTCACTATAGCAACCTGACGAACTTCCCTATCTGATTGCAAAATCCCTCAACCTAGTGAAGAAGATAATTATGTGCAGAATATAATTAACCATTTACCATGAAACACAAATACACAAGATAACAAATGCATCAAGAAACACAAACACACAACAGAAGAAATTGACAGGCATTGTTTAAGATAAAGGAGGTGAATGTAATGTGCAAGGGAAACATATATAAGCAGGAGCGTATTAAGTTTATACTGGATCTTGAAAATATGATATCAATGATATGACAGCTGCAACAATCGAAACAGGTTTGGTAGTAAATGACAGCAATGCTTGGTGGAAGACTTGGAGGCTGGGTGATGTATCCTGGAAAAATGGCAGAGATTGAATATACAAATAAGAGTGTAAACAGCTGCATGAACTATTTTCTTTCAATCCAAAAGAAGAATATTACAACAATCAAGAAAATTTGCAAAGACAAGCCCAGGTAATTTTAAGAGTCACCTTAGAAAATCTGGAGAGCATGTTATAGAGAATATCCAAAGCAGAACCAATAGCATGCTGATATCCTTCAATATCAGTTGGTTCAAAGAGACGGCTGACACACATGTTCTGTTAAGGAAAACAACAGGCTCACTACCAATCACTAATTAAAAAATTAATGAGGAAAATAAAATGGAAGGCACAAAGCATAGCTGACCTCCAAAGTTTGCTTAGTAAGGCAAGCAAGACGAAGAAGTGCATTGTGGATAGAAGAATCAGATAGTAACATGTCATGGATTATCACACCCGATTTCTCCAAGAATGAGACTGATATAATACATGTTTTCATTACTTCCAGAACCTATAAAGACAAACAGAAGGTTAAAGATTGAATATTGAAGAATTTTTCCCCACCAAAGAAATAGCAGCATCTTGATTTGTTTTTCTCAATTTTAGTTTAATGTCCAGAAGAGGAGTTTGCCAAAACATCTAAGCTTTGAGCTGAACCAGACAACCAGAGAGTTTAGAAACAACTGCCTGAGCCATGAATTACAAGAATCCAAAACATGAAATACAGAACTAAAACCAAGATGGAACAATGCCGATCATCCTTTCTCACCAAATATAACAAGTAAATATGAAATACCGTGGAATCACACTCATCCCTTGTATCCAGCCCAAAATATGAAATGAATTTTAGAAAAATAACTAGCTAACTTGAAGAAACTGACAGGAAAAACAAAAGCTACCTTCAATGTTACTTTCCACCGAAGATGCTTCACCTTGTATTTCCAATACTCGTGATTGACTAGAATATACTGCAAAGAGAAAACAACTAAAGCTAGAACAAAATTGTTATCTACTCTTGTCTCCACCAGTTGCTTGGTAAAATCCATTACTGCAAGGTACAGAATGCATGTCAGATAAAGAGCAGAGACTTGAGATATCATAGAAAGTTTACATGTAACAAAATTTTATATGCAAGTTCAATTAATACCCTGCAATGCCCAAAAATTTGCAGATAGCACATGCAGTATGTCAGATGTACATCTGATAGAAATTAACAAAGGCAAATTGCATTGCAGAAACAAGTCATTACATAATCAGACAGTGGAAGCACAACAGGAACCAAAATAGCAAAGTGAATCAGAGAAATGTAAATTTCAAGCCCTCAAAATATCACAAAAAGAAGAGAAAGAGAGAGAGAGTGAGAGAAATGCAACTTCTAGTGCCAATATATCTCACTACTTCCTCCATGTGTCCACAGTTTTCTCGTCTTACATGTATCTGATATCCCATTATCTTGGAACAGCAATAGCACAGGGTGTCTATGCTCATTTAGCTTCATTGCTTTTGTTCTTTAGATTGTTTGACGATGCTGACACATGTTCAAAGAATATTATCCTATTCCTTATCCATCAATGACAAGAAAAAAATATCTAACATCAACTAGAGTTCAAACAATAGTGTCACTTTGAGATAAGGACTATAATCTAAAGAAAACATAGATAAGATGAGAATGGAAAAGGTAATTATACAAATGTGATAACATGGAGAATAAAGAACATGAAAGGAAAAGAAAAAGAGAGAAGAAAAGGTCTTCACTTAAGTACTATACATAATCAAAAGGTTAACTATAATAAGTAGACACTGTAGGATAGATTGCAAAGCTACACTGAATGAAAAGACACAATAATATTAATAACGAGCACTTGATTTAATGACCAAGTTACCTGATATAGCTAATGGGTTGTCACAATTATTCTGCTCACAGTCCAATAAGAGCATCTTTGCAAGTTTTCCAGGCAGTAACCACAATCCACTGGACCGCAGAGGGTTATGACAGGATTAGTAGGCAATAAACAACCAAAGACAATGACAATCCCATCAGTCAAAAATGGCAGTCAATAGGTACACAGAAGAGACTGACCACTGCAAAACAAAGAACAAAAGCAAATGACAAGGCCAGCCAAGAAGGTTATGGCAGCAAAACTTTCCAAGCTACCCAGCCCAAAACAAATCCAATAAGAGGAAAACAACAAAAAGGAGGAAAAGGCAAGAAAAGGCAGGGCAGCGGGACAAATCTCCAGTTCCTGATCTATTTCTTTTTTGGACAGCAGCAAATCAGGCCACTAGTTTAAACTACTAGAGTAAGTACTGTAGCCAAAACTAAAAATTTGAAACAAGCCATGCATTTTGTTTGGACAGCAAGTCATGCTTCTTTTGTCACAATCCATTGGAAGGCTTTAGTAGATATGGAAACAGAGCAAACTAAAAAGTACATCTCAATCCATTCAATTTGCCACCAGAACTGAGGAGAAAACAACAGTTAAAAAAAGCATGCAGAGCAACCGTGCAATGACAACTCTGTCACTAGAACTGTGTTGCAACCTGACAAGTCTTACAGTAGTATGTAAAGCCTGTAATTGAAATCAGGCACAACTATAATCCGTCCAAGGAAGTAACCAAAAGCCCCATATACAATACCTAAATTCAAATCCATCCTAAGTGAGCATGCTTCCATACTACGATAGACATGCACTAATACAATCAGATATGAAAGCTCAACTCTGATTCACCAAATTTACCTTAATGAACCAACATCACCAGCATCAAAATTCCTCGCCTTTAAAGACATCTCAAATATATTAGCTTTTAGAGTGACACCAATGACTTGAGATGGAGCACTGCCATAAGTGAAAAAGGTTAACTGTAGCATTTGAGCAATATCAATGTGTTTCTGCAGCTCCCCAGAGCAGAGAATGGCAGTTGCAACAAGACATTATTAAAAAAAATTCAAGCACCCCATGTAACAATGAGCTAACATCATTAATATGAAACAATTAGAAGAAGACAAGAATGAACCCAAAATCAGCCAACAGAGACATGATACCACTTCAACATCTTGGCTAACACATTGGTACCCACAGACATCATTATGGCACCACTGGAGTTGGTAGGCAAATTTTTAATCACAGTGCAAATGATCTCAACCACCCTGCAATGAAGAAATGGAAAAAAAAAAAAAAAAAAGAGAAAATTAAAAAGGTTGACAACAAGATACACAAAAGAATCAATTAAGAGAAAAAAAAAATATAAGAAAATCACAAAAAGGAAATTTAAAATTATTGATGTCAATTACCACAAATTCTTTTCCGTTGGTCCATTCAGTTCAGCTTCTTGGGCTTGAAAATAAAAAGAGTTGCCAATGTCCATCAAAGAAAAAGCCAAGGCCTGCAGATGAATGCACCACAAAAAAAAAAAAAAATGGTTCAGATAGAATGAAGCTCCAAAGCCAGTCCTCCAAACAAGATGCAACAGCTAATTCCTTAATAGATTGTTGATCTGGTGAAATCTAATAATTATAACGAACAAAATCATCCAACAATAGAATTACCGTGTTGAAGGAAACCATCCGACAAAGAAGGTCAAGAGTAAGAAAGACTTCCTTGTTGCCCTCCGTGTAGAGCTGTTGGGCCAACCGCAGGAGCAAGATGCACACCCCTGATTGTGTGTACTGCAAAGAAATGCAGGTGTTGCCAGTAAGTTAGTCAATCACAGGTGTTCACTTTCTGAAGTATAATGTCAGATTACTTCATCTGGTCAAGCACTACTCCCCCACGCTCAAACACCAATAGAAACCAAACAGTAAGAAGGCATTAACATGTTAGATCTAGAGGGATTACACAAATCATATGATCTGAAATTAGATGCAAAATACAACTCTCCTAACCATTGTTTAGAAAGTGAGCAAGTGAAAGGAAATATAATCAGTTTGTAAGCAACAGGAAAAGAATCTTTGACAGGAAGTTACAGCATCCATTATTCAAGGTCCTATAACATGCCATTGAGTGGTGACACAATGAAAGGGCTAGCTCCAAAATTAGACCATCACTACTTAGAGAGGTTTCTAGAAGCATCACTTAGACACAGTTGTATCAATTTTTTTGCTCCAAAAGATTGGCCCTAATAAAAGCTTTCTAAGATAAATAACTTTTTTGCATTGTACGATTGGAACATAATCTGGCATCAAGTATATTTCTACCGTATAAAAGTGTCACAGGGAGTATCGGCAGCTAATGCCTTTTTACACCATAAAAGAGATAGTGGCAAACATAAGTTAAGGCGAAGAAGGAAAATAAATATACTATACCCATTACAAATCCTTGTTTTATGGTCCTCATTCTTTCAAGAATACCATTAAGTCCAGAGTGAAATAATGTTGTTTGCAAAGAAAGTTAATTAGACACAAATATTGAGAGAAATAAGCAAACACTTGGTCAAGATCAAGATAATTTGTGTGCCTTTACCTCCCAACGTACAAGAGCAGTATTCCCCCCTATAACTTTCAGAATATGTCCACATGTGTTGTTAGGTATAAGCAAACTCTCAACCCCAGGAACACAAAGAGGCTGGTGAGTTTCAACAATCTGAGAGATTTCATCAACCAATGACTCGCTGGTAATTTCAAACAAGGAAGATATACCAACGGATTCATTAAGAAATTTATACCTGTTTGCAACATGAAAATGAAGCATATGAGCACCTGATAATCAAATTAGCAACTCATCATGGAAGAAAAGTCTCAAGAAAGAGAATTAAACAGCTCATTTCAGGTAATTCCTGGGAATAGTTAAAGGTAACAGAGAAATCCACGCACATACAAAAACAGATGCTTGGAGGACTAAACAAAGACCATATATTACACAAGAGATAATGCCTTTAATGTTTATAATCACAAAAACACATCTACTACTACATCAAGCTACTTTGTGATTCTAATTTCATGTGGAGGGTAAATACCAAACTTCCAATAAACGAGGTATTAATTTCAAATGAGATATGTGGTCAAATGATTACAGGTTAAATTATAGAACTGGTTCCCATTCATCCATATTGAAAGTCAATGTACTATATCACATGTCTATTCATTGAATCAGTTTGGAACCCCAAACACATGCAACCACAACCAAGTACTCCTCCACAAAAGCCTGTCAAAGCACCCCACCTTTTTCTAATGACACCTTCCCCCAACCCAACAAAAAAGGGCCTTCTGTAAGACCAAACAGCTGTCACTTTCAGATTACAGATATTAACTGCTTCATTCATCAATTAATACCAGGTCAAAGATTTTATCTCATTGTTTTTCAGCATTTAAGTAATTGAAACCAGAAGAGGAAGAATAACATCAAATAAATGACAAACTGAACTACTCAATAGTTACAAAGTAACCTAGCCACATTAAGAAAAACATAGAGCCATTACAATGGCTCCTACACACTCAATAGTTCCTACCTTCTCCATATCACAATGGCTTCAACAGGATGACAAAGTTTTACCAAAAAAGCAGCAAAGCTTACAACCTAAACAATTACTTGAGACCAGGCAGAACAATTTGAACAAGCACATCTCTCAGAAGTCTGAGATTTAGCTAAAGGGTGGACCATGTCTTGTTGAGAATATTAACCAAAAGAAGATAGCAATGAAACAAGCACAAACCTAGTGACTTATAGGCAATTGATTATGGGTGGCAAGTTTCACTTCAATTAGCAGAAACATTCTTCCACCACCTGATTGGCTGAGTAAGAGTTGTCCAACCCATTGAAATACACAACACAACAATTTTCCCTCCAGAATATTAAGCCTGTAGTGGACTTCACTTAATAAAAGGGGGAACATTCAACTCATGCAAAGTATCAATTATATTCCAAAACTGAAACAGGAAGAAGTCGTTATCCATTGGCGCAGAAAAGTGACAACCACAAGCAGTAGCAATCAATGATATTCTGCTGAATTGCCTTTAGTAGCTTCCAACCATTTCATCATACTATGTAGAAAAGATAAACATTTGCTATGGAAGAAAAGAAAAATGAGCAATCACCTAGAGAACTCTAGAGAAATTACACTTACACACACTCAGCAGGCCAGCTTCCTTCACAAAGAGATGACAAAAGGCGAATAAGTTCTGTAGTCCTGAAGGGAAATTCACCTTCCAAGTTGCAAAGAAGGCATCGAATAGGACCATCAATAAAACTTTCCTTGTCCCAAAACTGAATACAAAGCGACTCCTGCAAAGTCAATGCACAGATCTAATCAATTTTAAACAATAAGGCAATAACTACTATAATAACACAATCACTGCCATCCACATACCTCTCCTCGATAGATCTTGCAAAGAATATCAAGTATCTGACTGAAGGTACTGTCCTCCAACTACGGTGATGAGAAAGCAGCAAAAATAAGAAAAAAAACATATGATTTCTGAGGAATTTTTAAACAACATAAGCAGCTACCTGAAGATTGATCTCATAAGATGCAACAAATGCAGAAACAAAGGTTCTCAAGACACTTCGATATCCAGCCATGGGCCCCTTCAGAGAAAGAAAAAATATCAAAGCAGCATTTATGACCAAAGAAAATGAAGTGTTATTAAATCTCAATGACCAAAAATATGTAGCTTATCCAAACGTGAAAGCTAGACACAAACACTTAAAATGAGTGGTAAGTAGAAGTCAGTTTCCATTGCCACCAAAAGACTAGGAACAACTTACCTCTGAATCATTCAACATGTCACTCTCAAGAATTTCAATAAAATAACTCAGAGTTGAACCATCAAAAGCTTGACGAACATAACCAACGTGATCAATATCCTGTAAATCAGAGTCTCAAAACCGATGGTAGCAAGATGCACATGTCCCAGAGAAGAAAGCATCATTTAAGAAAAGATGTACCATTAGCAAATTAATTTCCTCTTTTCTAGGAAGTGATGAAATTAGACAGAGGCATACTGCCCATGTGAGAATTAATGGGCCCGCTTCTTTCATTTCAAAAGTATCAAAACTGGATACCAATGCATCCATCTGCTGGATATCAGTCAAGGAAAAGATAGAAGCACCCTGCCTGACAAATGACCAAACAGATGTTCTCAGAGTTAGACAGGCAAACAAAGAAGATAAATACAAAAGGGAAAAGTAACTGATATCAGAATCACTAAGCACCAGTAAAAGATTACCAGACTACTCAAGATTCTGTAAGGTTGATGAAATCTTATACTTAAGCAGATTGAGAGATGCTAAGTGAAGCAAATGTCAACCAAAGAGATCTATTCAGATACTTGCAACATTTACCACCAAAAGGGCTATCCTGAACTCTCTGTTTCACCCAAATATCAACAAAATCAAACTAAGGGCAAGGGAGACAAAACCTGAAAGGAATGTTATCATGAACTAACTGAAGAAGATTTTCTAGGTCCAGAGTTTCTATAAGGATGAGCAGAAGCTGGATCTTTGCATGATAACAACACTTTAGTGCTTCTGATGATATCGCCAGCTTCCCAAAGTTATAGGTCCCTGATAAGAACCCCTGTGGCATGATGTTAGTAAGCCAGAATAAGGCTAAAATCCATTATCCAGAAAAAGAGCAATATACCTTATAGATAGAGAACAATTTCTTCCAAGTTTCCCCATTACAAGTACAAAGGGACTCATAATAAGCCAGGAAGAGAATGTCCAAAACCAGATTATCTTCAATCAGAGTCTCCTCAGCCCATAAAGTGAAAAGATCAACATCCTACAAATGATAAAAGTTGGTATATAAGGAAAGGCAACAAGCAATATGTAGATAAGCTGATGAAGCTACTATTTGTCACATAACTGATAATATTAATGAAAACCTGATATTGGAAGAATGAAGTCCCTTATTTTACATTATTATAATGAGCACCACAACTTAGAAGACACAAATTCATTGGGATCATACCATCTGCTCTGGATGACAGGAGGTAAGGAGAACCTCCAGCACAGAAATTAATCTGCTTTCCAATCCACCAGAAATCAACTTTACTGCTACTTCTTTCACAATGTTTTCTACGTTGCAGTCAATTCCAATGTATACTGCATCAACATTGATGAACGGGCAATAAAGTGATAAAATTTCACAAATTAGATTGTCACCTAAAGGCAATCTTGTGAGTGAAAAGAAACAGTTTCCATTTTATGATCCATGCTTCAGGTATTCCGTGACAGGGAGAAAAAATCAACTGAAAAGGTAAGAATTGCAAAATGAGAAAAATGCTAATAATTTAAGAAAGGACATGGCAAACTTACAAGTATGCATTAAAATCCGCCGAGTGCACTTCAGCAAGCATTGTCGCTCAATGTAGTAATTAAGCAAAATCTACAGGGCAATGGGCAAGGATAGCAAATGGCAGAAGGTTCAGAAAACTTCCTAAACATATTATATAAAGACAGTGGCCTTTCAACTCCATAAGCAAATAAATTAATTTATAAATCAGCTACAAAGCCCCATACTAAACACTCAAAATCACACAATGCGTTAATTGGATAGCCATAAAACCAAAAAAGAAAAAAAAAAAAAAAAAAAAGGAAAAATCTAAGGAACGTTTTGTTAACAATCAGCAGCATTTCAGACCAGGGTCAAAAAGAAGACTAGGTTGAAGCAGAGGGCAACAATGAGTAGAAGGATGGACAATTTATGTATACACAAGAAGAGAGGCTCACCACGTGTAGGTATTCTTCAACTACGGTATAAAGACCCAAACCATTGCTCTCAAGAGACCTCTCTACAAGGATATACGATTGCACCTCATCTAAGCCCTGAAACAAACAAGAAGCCAAATAAAGGGCATCTAGGGGGATGCTTATTCGCTTAATGAATGGCATGTTTAGTCAAAAATTAACAGAGTCCAACATTAATTTCCCACAAACAAAAAAAAAAAAAAAAACGAAAAAGAAAGAAAGAAAGAAAGAAAAAAAAGAGATTACCAAATAGGAGCTAATGTGCAGAGCCTTATCTTTCAATTCAGGCTTTATAGTCAACTCACGGGAGCCAATTTTGACTTGCGGCAAGTTCAATGCCTCTCTCGAGTTCGCATTCGGTTGCCTAAAGCAAGAAATAGTGTCAAGGAACCACGCATGGTTCTCCTTCAACTTCTTCGCCTGCCAAAAAAGGGGGATACCCAGAATCACAATACGACACGTAGTTTCCCTATTTCATGAACACAAGGAGAGAGAGAGAGAGAGAGAGAGAGAGAGAGAGAGAGAGAGATTACCAGGTGTGGAGGGAGGGGAGAGGAGAGAGAAGCGTTGTCGAGTTCGGTGAGAAGGGAAGTGAAAGAATCCCACCAGAGGGAGGCATCGAGGGCCTTGGAGATCGACATTGAAGGAAGTAGCCCTCCCACTCCCAGCTTCAAACTATTCTATATGTTGAAAGTTCAAAACCTAGAAGAAAGAGAAGGAGAAAAAAGAATGAAAGAACTAGAAAGAGCAAGGTACTTTAATTTCAACTTTTCGCGCTTTACTGGGCTCTTTCCATCAGAGAGCCGCTGCGTGAGCTCGGAAGGGTTGAGAGCCGCAACCAGTCAAACTCGCAGACGATTTGCCGTTTTCATTTAGAATCTCATGTCGTTTTGTTTCAAACGGATCGCCGTTCCTGAAAGCAGAAAAGATCTTATAAGACCAAGCCCAAGCCCAACTAAACCCTAGTTTTAATGCAAAAAATGACCCAAATTATAGGCCCAACACCGCTCTGTCTCAAGTCCAAGCCAAGATTACATAAATCACCGTTTCTTTCATCTTCCTTGGCTGTACGACTGATCACGCAAAAGAAATCGCTGTACTGCAACACCGTTGGGAGTTGAAAAAGAATTTTTAATCGCAGAAAAAGCCACATAGGCTGGCTCCCTGCTGTCAAAGATAAAAATAAACGGAAGACAACTTTATCTGTTCTAGAGAAAATAATGGACGCAATCAAGATAGAAAGATTTAAAAAAAAAAAAAAAAAAGAAAAAAAGAAAAAGGCAGACAAATATTAAAATCAAGAAACCAGGAGAATAAATAACATTAAGAAAGAAAATGTTAAAACCTAGAAGATCGAGACGAAAAAATATATAAAGAAGAGATATACATTTATATCGCGACGATCAATATCATAAATATGAACGGGAAACGAATAGTAAAAGCGCAGGCCAAGAGAAAAGAAAGAGGAACATGAATAACATCATATTTCCTGCAAGAAAAGAAGAAGGGGAAATCAAGAGTACGAATCTACGTTTAATGAAAACTGGACGAGATAATATTGAAATCAAGCAGATTTAAAGACCATATCAAATAAGAAAGAAGGATAAGCAATAAAAGACAACGCAAAGGAATCAACAAACAATATAAAGAGACTACACAAGAAGAGAGGATGGTGAGAAACAGAGACTATACCTTGCTTATTACTTCATATGGCTCTGCCTCTGATTTGAGAGAAGAAGGCGCTCCATTTGTCAAATTGAGAAGTGAAAATGGAGGGGCGCTAACGGGTATTTATGGAGGAAGGTGGGAAATTTCAAATTTTGAAGCCGTTAGGTTTCACGCTGGTTATCGTTTTTGACACATTTGTTTAAGATCAATAAAATATTAACAGATAAATTCTTTTTTTTTTTTTTTCAATTTCTTTGTACAGCGAATAGCAATTAATGCAAGTGCAAACACAGTTTTCATTTGTTATATCTATTTAATCTTTTATATATAATATTAAATATTAGTTATAACTATTTAATCTTAATTAAATTTTAAATTTTTAAACATTTTAATTTAATATTCAATTTAGTTTTTAAAACTTTAATTTCAAGTCCCTAACTTTTAAAACATCACTATTATTTGTTTATTTGCGTGCGATCTGCATGCAAATTTGCACTAACAGTGTTTGCTACCTTACCAAGAGTCTAGTTATTGGAGATTATAATTGATTTTTTTTTTTATTGCAGCCAACTAATACTTAAAAAATATATATTAATAAATATAATTAATTATTTGATAATTATTTATATTATTTTGAAATAAAAATTATTTAAAATACAATTATAAAAATTTATTTATATAATTAAATTATAATTATTTTATATAATAATAAAAATTATTATTTTAAAAAATTATTAAACTGTTATATGTTTTTTTTATATATTTTAAGCGTACTAAAATGTTATATTTATAACATATAAATTTTAGTTATAGATTATTTTCAGCAAATATAAATTTTACAATTTATTAAATATTAAGTGTATTTAGTATTATAATTAAGTTTTGTTATCATGTTTGATAAACTAAAAATAATATTATAACTTTTTAATAATTATTTATAATTTTTAAAAAGAAAAGTAAAAATTTTTAATAAAGATAAAGTTTATTCAAATTTCAGATTGCATTATGGCGTGCTTTTATTTATTTATTTATTTATTTATTCTATCCAAAACCAAATTCTCTTTTGATTGAACGCTCGATTGGAGAAACGATCCAACCCATAAATTATTTGGTGAACCTTGTTACAATGGTTATCTCCAATTCTTTCCAATCGGCTTTTAATAGCCGCATTCTCAGATGTGAAGCACAGTGATTCTTGACATATTCTGATAGCAACATGTCTCCCCCTCTGGACACGTGGAAATTGAATGCTAAACAGCGGTCACGTTTAGGAAATTAAGGCCGCTGCCCTTGGCATTGCCATCAAACAAACAAAGAATATGCCAAGCATTTTTTTTTTTTTTCTTAATTCATTTTTTATGTGAACTCAATTGACCTGGGAACCTTTTTGTTAATATTAATCAATTTTTTTAATTTCGTACAGATATATGTAATTGATGGTGATTGTTATTTTGATTTTCTTTTTTCTTTTTAAACGAGTCAAAATAAATTGTTATAAAAATAATTAATTATTATTATTATTATTATTTATTTTTTTGTGTTGAGTTATTCTGACTCAGTGAATTAAAACAGATTTTCCTGTGATTTTCACGTGTACATTGATCACCAAGATTCACTCACGTTCACCATATCCAAAAGTCCTGCATTCACTCCTGTGGTCTTCTGCTCATGAAAGAGTTTGTAATTCAATGCCCAACAATATATTATAAGATGGGAATTGATTCCCACGATCCTGTGACAGTAAAGGCATCTGGCTCACCAACTTTGCTGGTTGCAAACAGACAAATATCCATCTGCTACCTTGAAATGTAGATTTGTACAAGGTTCTCTGTTCCTGTTTCTAATTTTTTTTTTTTTTTTTCCTTTCCAGAGTAGTGGAAATGAAATAACTTGAGAATTTGCCTGCAAAAGCATGGGTATGTCATTAACGTTACAGTAAAAAAAACTTTGAGAAAGGTGCTTTCTTTCAACATCAAATATACATATGGGCCATTGTCTTTACAGCTGTATATAGGTAGGTTGCGCAAGCCCATCCTCCTGAACACCTTTTTTTTATTATTATTTTTTATTTTTTTTTGAGCCTATGAACACATTTTTCTCTTTGGTGCGGAGGAAACAAAAGGGCTTTTGAATCCAGTTTCATTGTCCTGGGATTGAACTTGGATTTGTGAGTTTGGATCCTTACGGTATAACTCATAAGTATTAACGACGTTTGTTGGGAGCAAGCCTCCAGCGCTGCAACTGATCACCGGACAACCTCCATTATCAAATATATATATATATATATATATATATATATATATTATTAGAAAAAAAAAACAAAAGGGTCTTCGAAAGAAACATGACTGAATCAAGTGTTCATGCGGGCAATGAACCACGTTTCTTGCTTGAACGATGCCATGAGCAACCACAATAAGAGATTCATTTTGTTCTTGATAAAAAGTGAAGACACTATTACTACAATACAGTAGGCACCCAAACCAAGCCTTCACATGCCATACGAAAAATGAAATTCACACCCACCCTTTTAAAATTCAAACACTTTATATAATCTTGACGATAATAATTCACACATTTAAGACTGGTTCAAAGATCTTCTTCTGCTTGCTTTGTACCTCTCTTTCAAGGTTTTATTACAGAACTTGAAACAATGATCACGCTGGAAGCACCACCTTGTAAGAGAACTGAAATGTAGACTGGTTAATGAATGGGAGAATAAGGTGGCAGAGGAGCCCATTTTCCAAACTTGGGGTGATGGAAGTAAGTAGGAGTCTTGGACAATGGAGGAAATTTAGGAAGAGGAGGGCATGGCTTCTTTTTGAATGGAGGAATCTTTGAAAGAGGAGGGACAGGCTTATGGTAGATTGGTGGGATTGGTTTGTAGATTGGAGGATGCGTATAGTAGACTGGTGGGATTGGCTTGTAGATTGGAGCTGGAGGCTTGTAGATTGGGGTTGGAGGTGGCAGAATCTTGGGGATTGGAGGATGCGTATAGTAGACTGGTGGGATTGGCTTGTAGATTGAAACTGGAGGGGGAAGTGGCTTCTTGTAGATAGGAGGACAAGGCTTCTTGACTATGGGCACTGGCGGTGGTATCGTGACAACTGGTACAGGTGTTGGGGGAAAAAGAGTCTTTGGGGGCAGTTTCTTTGGTGGGTAGGTCACTGGGGGGAAAGGGGGAAGTACCTTGGGGGGGAAGGGATGGCCAAAGTAGTGTTTGAATAGAGGCCTTTTCCACTTAGGCCACGGTGGCAATATGGGTTGAGGAGGGTACTTGTAGTAAGGCCACAAGAAGGCCGAAGTGCATGTTTCTGGTGAGAATTTCAGCTTGCCTGCTAGCCCAAACGTCTGTTTTCCATCTCTTTTTGATTTGAATATGATCTTGGAGGATTGCAATCCATCGCGTGCAGCGCATGGAGTAGCAGCTGCACTGTGAAGCAGCGCATAGCATTCTTCCTTCAATTTTCCATCTTCTGCAATGTCATTTGCAAGAGACACTTTGAACTTTCCCCCTTCATCTAGCTCGCCAGCTCCTCTTGTCTTGAACCGTCCATTTTCTGGCTTGCAATCAATGGTTATGCGAAGCCCTGTACAAATAACACATACTATAAGTTACCAATTACTAAACTAGATCAATAAGTTTTACGACACGGGGACCACTCGGCCATGAATGCTCTCAGGTTATCTCTATCAAAACAGGCGATGCAATTTAGATTGACCAGTTAGGAAAGACAGAAGAGAAAAGGCATCTCTGCATTCGCAGATAGTTGCCGCAGGATTCCAAAAACGTCACGTTGGCCTTTCTTTACCATTCTCCACTGTTTTGATACACATGTGAGTGAGAACATCACTGATGGGACGACTTCACTTCTGCTACAGGAATAGGAAAATTGCATAGAGACAGACGGCATCAAAGGAACTAAAGAATCTCATTTCTCTCTCTCTCTCTCAGGACCCATACATGGATTGGGGTAAGAAGTTGGATCAAGTTGGTGTGCCAGAATTACAGTGCAAGTCAAAAATGGCTAATAACAGTGTAACCTTCTGCAGGATCAAGTGGAAATTCTTATTATACTATACGAAGTATGTGTATTTTTGGCATATCCCAGAACATAAATGTACCTGAAAAGGCTTGGCTAGTCTTAATGTTATTCTCTGCACAGCCTGCACATTCTCCAGCCCCAACTACCTCGACTGTTGTCTCATCCCCATAGCAGAAAGTTGCAGCGAATAGCAAGGATACGTAAAAGCACAGAAGTGCTCCTCGAAAATGAGGAAGAATCTGCATTGGGAACCACACTGATGTCTCCCCAAAATAAAGATGCCGTAAATTAGCTTCTACATAGATTGGAAGCAAACAAGGAATGAAGAAACTTGAGACCCCTTAAGCTCATTATATAATGTGAACAAAGGCTGTGGACTTGAAATGCATTACCGACACTGAATTAAGGGCCTCACATGAGGTTAGGGCCCCCCATGAGATGACCTTCGTTCTTGGTTGAGAAAGAGGGTAACGTGCACGTTGGCTTCAGTCATCAAAGGGCATTAACTTCATTGAATGAGCTCTCAACCGTGCGCACAGCTAAATCGTTCCGTGCCCTCTCTTTTTTAAACCTAGTAACCTGCTCTCATAAATACCATGCTTTAACCAAAACAGGTGCTTTAGAATCACGAAATTGCTCATGCTTTAATGGAAAACACAAGGGTTATGGCATTCCACGACTCCATCGTCCCGAAAAAGAAAAAGAAAAATACACAAGATAATATCATTTCTAAGGCACAACAACTTCATGTGAATCAACTGCAAACTTTGTCAACCTGACTGCTGTAGTCTCTTAAACAAGAATTCTCGGCCACATTATTTTAATTAGGATTTAGCCATGAATCTCATTTGATATTTAAATTTCAAACCTACGAAAATCCTACTAACTCATGAATCGCATCAATGGTAATTCCAAATTTTGAGAGATGACTTAAGACCATTTGAACAGTATTGGTTAAAAATTTAAATTCTTGTCATACACTTCAACTACGCACTTGTGAGCTGATCTCATGTCATTTACCAAGCACGACTTTCTCACTCTTAAACCAAAGTATTGTTGCCATGTGAAATCCAACCGTTCTTATGTCTCTAGTGCAAGTTGCAAGAGGTATTGGGGGACTTCTGAAATTTCCGTAGTGACATGACAAATCCAATTGCTGTTTTTAGCACTGATAATAGTAACTAGCTAAAGGACTAACTTCCATTAACGTTTAGTCATAATCTGATAGATGATGCCTAAAAGATGAGCTGTTAGATTGTCATAAAGAGTCCACATTTTTGGTTAGCTGAAGGACCCTAGTTATCATGTGATGCATACTAATCAGTTGGAGACCACGGATATGTTCCAACGAAACTACAATTTACAGCATTAATTGGAAGGATAACGACATTTTCTAGCCCCACATTCAGGCGGCCTAAACGTGGTTCAAAAAATGGTTATTGGGTGTATTTACTGTCCCATAGATCAGGGTTTTAATTCTGAGAATAAGCTGGCAAATTTGTGAATTTTTTGCAGTTTTAGGAGGAATGACTACCTTTCAATTGGAGTAGAGAAATGAATTTAGCATAGAGCCCAAAAGTTGATGAGCAACAACACTCAGTCGCAAGACTTAAAAAATGAAAAATGAATGAAAGAAAGAAAATGGCCGTCAGGAGATTAAGATAGCCCGAAAAGTAAAGCCGTAGACGCGACATAAAAGAAAAGAAATGAAGATATCTTGGCATCTTAATCACCGCTTTAAATGGTGTGATTTTCATAATTTTTGTATTTTAATATTTATTTTTTTTATTATTTTTAAATTAATAAGTGTAATTATATTTGTAATAATAGTTTCTTAAATTCATATATTTACAAAACTCTATCCCTTTTAGATGATACATACCTAGATGGTGATGATACTCTTATTGAATATATAGATGAGCCCACATAGTATTCTAATTAACAAATTATGAAAATTGATAAATTGCTTAAAGGACGACTTGTAGTGGTGCTAGTTGACTTAAGTCTCACCAACAATTTTATGAATGAGAAGATTGCCAAAAAAGTTTAATTTATTGTGAAAGTTGTAGATTTAAGAAATTTGACATATTAAGGAAAGTGCACAAAGGTAAAACTTTTATTATAATGTTAAGTCATTTATATTGATCTCTTCTTATTACCTCTAAAAGATTATGAGATTGTTTTTAACATTGATTAGTTGCAGCCTTGGGAGACATTACTTAAAATTTCTCCAATTTAAAAATGAAGTTTTTGTTAAATAGACATATAGTAGAGTTACAGGGAGAATACGAGGATAAAATCACTACTCTTAGTAATCATTAGATGAAGAAAATCCTACAGAAAGTAGGATAAAGGTTCCTTATGTAGTTATTAAGTGCATAGGTGGTCAAATTACATTTTATATAAGGGAAGGAAGTCACTGCATTATTGACTAAATTCTTTGATTTGTTTGTTGAGCCTGGAAGTCTACCCCCAAGAAAAACACACAATTATTATTCTGTTATTATCTAGGAGTGCACCTGTTAATGTTCGACCTTATTGTTATCCATATTTCCAAAAAAAAAGAGATTGAGAAAATTGTAAAGGAGATGTTTGAAGTTGGTATCATTAGACTGAGTGTTAGCCTATACTTCTCTCCTATTCTCCTAGTAAAAAAAAGAAGATGGTTCCTAAAGGATGTGTGTAGACTATCAAGCACTAAACCACATTATTGTGAAGATAAATATCTTATTTTTATGGTTAAGGACCTACTGGATGAGTTAAGAGGTACTTAGCTATTCATTAAACTCGATTTAAGATCGAGTTATCATCAAATTCGAGTCCATAAGGAGGATATTCAGAAGATAACTTTTAAGACACATGATAACTATTATGAGTTTTTGGTTATGCCTTTTGAGCTTAGCAATGCACTTTTAACATTTCAGAGTTTAGTATCATTTTGCCATATTTATGTAAGTTTATGTTAATATTTTTTAATGATATTTTGATATATAGTTTTTCGCTTGAAGTATATTTGTTACATTTATAAATTATATTTACTACTCTATGTAAGAATTTTCTATTTTTACGAAGTTAAAATGTAGCTTTGCTAGCCAAACAATGGAGTATTTTAACCATGTTGTCTCCAAGGAAAGTGTGACAATTGATCTTTTTAAAGTTCAAACAATACTAGATTGACTAGTTTCAAAAATAATTAAGGCACTAAATGGCTTTTTGGGATTGATTGACTATTATTACAAGTTTGTTCGTGACTATGGAAAGATCAATGTTAAATTGACAACTCTTTTAAAGAAAGATTCATTAAACTAGAATGATAAAGTGAAGGAATCATTTGATTAATTTAAGTGGATCATGACTGTCACCCTAGTTCTTGCCTTACCTAACTTTAGTAAAGTATTTATCATTAAATATGATGTTTTGTATAGTTAGAATTGGTGTAGTGTTAATGCAAAATGGTCACCCTATTGCTTTTACCTATAAGGCCTTATCACCAAAACATCTCAGCATGTCTGTTAATGATAAGGGAGATGTTAGTTATTGTTCATGCAATCTCAAAATAGCATCCTTATCTAATTGAGAGGTGTTTTCCAATTCAAATTGATTGTAAAAGTTTGAAATATTTATTAGAGTAAAGAATCTCTTCTATAGAATAACAAAATGAGTTTCTAAATTATTAGACTATGATTACAAGATTATTTATAAGAAGGAAAACAAAAATTTGGTAACTGATGCATTATCTTACATTCTAATGTATGTTGAGCTGGTGGTAATCTTTGTCTCTACTTGTAATATATTTTTGAAAATTAGAAATGAGTGGTAGGATGATCCTGAAACTTAGGAAATCACTAAGAAGTTGTAAATAGATCCTAATTCTGTCATCAATTACACTTGAAATTTTACAGATTTGCGCTATAATGGCAAATTGGTACTTGTTCCTCATTCTAATTACAAGGACACAATCTTGCATGAATCTCATGCATTCTTGATTGCTAGACATTCAAGATTTCTTCATAGCTATAAGTGCATTCATAAGGAGTTTTATTGTAAAGGTATGAAGAAGGTAATAAGAAAATTTGTAATTGAATGTGATGTCTGCCAATGTTACAATAGTGAATCTATGACATCTTTAGGTCTTTTTCATCCTTTACCTATTCTAAGAGAAGCTTGGATTAACATATTTATGGATTTTATTGAGAGACTTCCATTGTCCTAAGATAAATTTACTATTTTTGTTGTGTTGTATCGCTTAATTAGTATGCTCATTTTTGTGTAATTAGTCATCCTTATACTACTACTAGTATTACTCGAGTTTTTGTTGATAATATAGTGAAACTATATGGTGTTCCTGAGTATATTGTCAATAACTAAGATAAAGTCTTCACCAATATAAAGATGATTGGTGAATATGAGCACTGCTTATCACTCATAGACATATGGACAGACTAAGGTGGTTAATAGGTGCTTGGAAAACTATTTTTGTTGCTTTATGAGTGATAAGCCAAAAGATTGAGTAAAATGACTTCCTTAGGCTGAGTGGTGGTATAATACCACTTATCACTCATCTACAAAGATGTTCCTATTTCAAATAGTTTATAATTGAGCTTCATCTACTCTTACAAGATATATAGCTAAATTGTCTTATAAGATAGAGATAAGTTGCTTTAATTTTTGAAAGACAATCTTGTTACAATTTAAGCCCACATGAAACAACATGTTGATATGCATCGTACTAAGTGTGAGTTTTTAATGGAAGATTAGGTCTATCTTAAACTCCAACCATACCAATAGTTGTTGAGCGCATTGGTCTTATTGCCTACCATCTTAATTCACTTCTTTATGCTAGATTAAGTTTTTGAGTGCATTGATCTTGTTGCCTATCATCTTAATTTACTAACAAGATCAAAAATACATCTTATCTTTCATGTCTCTTGCTTGAATAGAAAAGTGAGGGAAGGTGTGATGGTACAAAGCTAATTGTCGACATTACTTCCATTGGAGATGTTAACATTCTGCTACAAGCCATCCTAGACAGATGTATTATCAAACATAGAAATCGAGCTATTTGTCCAGATCCTAATTTGATGGACTAATCTTCCTACTGAGGATATTACCTGAGAGTTTTATCATTTTTTTTACAGAGTGATTTTTGGACTTTATTATTGGTCAATTTTAAGAACAATGTTGTTTTGAAAGGTAATTGAATGGTGTGATCTCTATAATTTTTGTCATTTATTAATTATTTTTTATTATTTTAAAAATTAATTTTTCTCGAAATAACTATTTAAAATTTATTCCCTTAATTTTACCCTTTATTTCCTATTTCTCAAATTCTTAATTTTCAATTTTTTTTTTATTTCTAATTCCCAAACTCTAGTTTCTCGTCAGAAAAACCAAGTTTGAGTGGTCATTTTGCTAAAACTAGAAAAAAAAAAAAAAAAAAGAATCATGCGGATTTCACGTGGGTATGGTTTCGCGTCGAGTCATTGGTTGGTTATGGCCTTCGGGGGAAGCTATCTGTGCCCACCCTGCACTCTATCACCAACTAACCTGTTGGCGCCTTATTAGAAAATTGACACATTGATAACATATTTTACAAAGAAATTTTAAAGGATCAAAGCTATAAATGAGAGGATGCTGGTACAAGTTACTTGCTGAGTCAATAGATAGAGTATAATTGATGCCATTATTTGTCCACTTTTGCTTTCAAGGCACGAGCATGACTAATGGGCCATGGCCACCAGTGAGGCCTAATTGCAGCACTCTTTGAAAATTCAAGTTCTTCTCCCCCCCCCCCCCCCCCCCCCCCCCCGGAAAACACGGACAAAGTTCCATTGGCTTCACGTTAAAATTTTGCACCAATCCCCTTCTGGCATGAACTCAGTTACAAAAGAAGTTGCTCAATGCTCATCATCACAGTCATCTCCTGGCTCGCTCTCTTTCTCCTGTTCCTTTCTTTGTTTTCAATTTTGGGTATAGAAAGAACGAAAATTGAGGCCACCTGCAAGACATGTGCTTCTGGAGCAGCCACTCCTTACTTCCCATGCAATTAAATGTCATTCACCCTCAATTAGCAGAGTGCTAATTACCTTGTTTGGTACAATGGCTACTGATTGTCTAAATAGCCAAGAGATTCCAAATCTCAGAGCGAGTTCTTTATTGGGGAGCAATTAATCTGGTAGGTCCCATTACCTATGGGACACAGTAATTCTAAATGAATTCACGAGTGGCCCCCAACCGCAGGCTCACAAAATCACGTACAATTGCATTCGGAGTGTAGCACACCGACGATTCGATTCAGGGGATATCATGGGGCAGAACCGAATGCCCTAACCTCGGCCGAACAGAAGGGCACACCCCAAAAGTTGATATACTAATGCATTCAATTAAAGTTGCATCCAACTCCTGTGCATGCTTCGTTGGGGCTAGAACGATGAAAGCGCATCATATACACTGGCTAAGCCCCCCAGGACCGCACCAGTACTTCTACGGGGCTCGACAAAATTTTCCAAAATCTTAACTCACTACAAACAAGTAGTAACAACAGAGCACTGCTATTTCATGACGAGTCATCTGGTATGTGCTGCTGTGAAATGGAAATTTATGACTAGCAGATACTAAAACCTTTTACAGCTTTGGGTTGATCAGCCGGGGAAGAAGATAAAAGAGAAATGAGCATGTGCGACGTGAAATTTCACTAAGTTCAAGACAATTATATCCTTCCCACCTCAATTGGAGTTGGTTTTCCTCATAAAAAAACAAACTTCCAAAATCCTCTAAAAAGATATAAAATGTAAAAATTTTTTTTGCATGCTACAACAGCGAGGCAGGTCTATTTTTGGTCTAAATTTCCGAGCTCTATCAGGATCACCAGATGCACCTAGCGTGAGCTACAAGATTCTGAACTTTGCTACAGTGTTGCAGCTGAACATATTTTGCCCACCTACTTTTTCTTCTTTGATTTGGTAGATTGTGGCTGAGAATATGCAGTTCCCTGAAGATCACAAAAGCAAAACATAAGCAAACAGTCAAACCCAGATTTGCAGTAGAAAGAGGCTATGAAATTATATACTTCAAAGTCCTCCAATGTCAAGGCGGTGAGTAGAAAACTTGCAGCAACAGAAGCTAAGAAAAAAGTTAAAATGGGCTGAGCACAGAAGAGCAAATCTAATCTAATCATCACAATAAAAACTTTTGCAGGGAAATTTCTAAATGCACAATAAAAGCACAAACAAACACACCTCAAGCCATTCGTCCAGCGAGGCATCTCTAGTTGCAGTTCCAACTTCAACCCTTGGGGCTCTCTTTTTTTTCTGTCCAAACAAAAGCAGCAAAATAAGAAAATTTATACAAAGCAAATATAAAATGCACCATGAACAGGCAAACTTTTAAAGCAACCTGCCAAGATACACTCATCAAAAACATAGGCCTATCTAATACAAATTTGTCTGCCATGAGTGTAGTAGTAAACCAAAATTGTTTCTCACACGATACACAGATCAAAAACTTTGTCAATAAACTGATTTATCGAATATGACACTATTACCAATTGGGATAAAAACCATGCAGTAGCTCAATAATTGTGATAACAACTATGCAATAGTTCAATACTAACATGATCTTGTTTGTCCACATGCATAACATTTTAAGAATAGTTGCTACAAAGGATATTCTTGTGAGTAAACAAAAAGAACATACAAAAACAATACATCACAGCAGATGAATACCTTGGAAAGGTTCTGTATTTGACCATGCACCCATAAACCAAATAGGACAAGGAGAGCAATTCCAAGGGTGACAAGAAAAACTGACTCCATGCTGAGGAAACCACCAGATTCCATGACTTCAATGGTACCATTGTAAAAGACACTTTGATATGGATTCTGGTCTATCTCATAAATAATGGTGCCTACCAGATCAAAGTTTCCAGGCTGCAGAGAAGTCACTAAAGATGTAAGCTCAACTACAAGCTTTTTCCCTAAACTATGGGCCAAATGGGCCTAGAAAGAAGATTAGATATTCATCATGCCAAAGGTTAGTGACTGCAACAGCTTAGAATACTTTCAGATCCATGTGTCTTACCTGTAAAAACTTGCTCACAGCAAAAACATATGAGAAAGTAGCCTGAGCAGAAGGCAGAACAGTTGCATTGTTGAAGCCCTACAACCAAGACACAAAAGTAGAGGTTAGCAGGGGCAAAGTAAAGCATCCCAGTCCCCACGAGTATCAACATGAGTTTCGTTTCATTAGTGATTGAAGTGAAAATAGCCTTTAGTGTTACCTTACAGAATTTTAGATCACAATGTTCATAGACTAGCAGAAAAATTGAAACTGACTTCAAAGTCTGCCAGGCTTAAAGTCATATGTGGAGCCTCACAAACAATATCCACACAACAATGAAATCCAGACACTCACAGGTGAGCAACTGTCAGAGTGCTTCTTGAGAAGACAATTTTAGTGATTGACTTTGCTGGTGAGGCATTCTGTGCCTATGCACTGCATGCATGTTGCTCTGTGTGTGTGTGTGTGTGTGTGTGTGTGTGTGTGTGTGTGTGTGTGTGAGAGAGAGAGAGAGAGAGAGAGAGAGAGAGAGAGAGAGAGAGAGAGAGAGAGAGGAAGAGGAAGAGGAGGGGGGGATAAGAATGACTTGATCCTACCTGAGCAGTGAGATTCTGAACCACATATTGATGATTAAAAGGTAGATGAACGGTGGCTTTAATTGCAATAACATTTATGCTTGACTCCCCTGCATTTTTGTTCAACAAAGAGAACAGTGAAAAAATGCAAGTGATCTATACATCAATCACCTAGAAAAATAAACAAACAAGTAAACGTGCTTTAAACTATAAAACCAAACTCCAAGTTCTCAGAAGTACGAAGGTAACAAGAAAGTCATGGCTAATCATTGATTATCATAATGCATCGTATAAGTACCATCATTTTTCATTCCAACGAGTAGTTCAGTCTCTTCTCCAGGAGGCACCACTGCACAAACCAACATTAAGATAAACTCAATACATACCCATGTCCCATCCATCAAAGAAAAAGTCAACTGACATTCATCTTGCTTATTTATATTAGCGAAAAGGAAACAATAAGGTAGGCAATATTGGCAAAATTTCTTACAACGGGCACTATTCTTAGGGAAAAAGCAGACTGTATCAACTCCAGCAGCTGGGCTAAAATTCCCATCGTCGAAATCCTGGGCGTCCTCACCAACAATCCCTAAATCAGTAGCTTCCTCAGCAGCCTCTACAACCTCAGCTTCTGAATCTGACTGACACCTCGCAACTACAAAGGGCCAAAACTGTCAATTTAGGTCAAATCCAACGAAAGCCCATTTATCACAGCAAAAATTCGTACACCATAAGAGACGGCAACCAAAATTTGGCAAAAAATAAAAGAATAAAAAAAGAAATTCCAAAACTAATTCACATAGAAGAGCTCAAGATATAAACACGGAGAAGTGAAAATCAGATCTCGTTTCAACAGATCACAGTAGGTTCCAATTAACAATATACCACAGAAACGTAGGCATGTGCGGATCCAGATCTAAGAATTTAGATTGTGAACAACCTTGAACGAGAGGAGAGGCGATGAGGAGCAGTGCTAGGAAGAAAACCCTAAGAGACTTCAACGTAGCCATATCTCGGTCGCTTTCTGGGTTTCTTCTGGTTACAATGAACACAAAAATCAAGAAAGAGACCGAAAAATCTCTACTTCGGCTGTCGGGTCAGAAGATTGAGGGGTATTTATTGGTGCCGTGAATTGCAGATAAACGTTGCCGTTTCGTTGCCATCGTGGGCATTTACCATTTCCAAATATTAAAATATGTCTAAAAAGAAAACAAAGTGGTCTGGACGTAATTACCCAGTCACCACATCTCCGAGGGTAAGGTTTAACTACTGAGTAACGGGCCCAATAATGGTTTTTGCCCAATAATTGTAGGCCTTCTAGAGTTCGCATCCATCGGAACCCCGTCGTACTCGCCGCCGCCGCGTTCTCCGACACGAATCACGATCACTTGCATTGCGTAGCTTTCCTTTTGAACGAAACTTTTTCCCCCTTCTCCTTGTGGAATGAAAGTTCTTATTCAAATTGAGATGATGAGAAGAATTTTTCTGCAGACCCAGCGAACATCCGGATTGAAGCCAATTACGCAAAGCAGTCCACTTCAGGAAATTTGGCGACTTTCAGGTTTACACATAGAACAGAATTTATTAGAATAGCATGAATGGCTGCAATGGGGTGATTTACATCCAAAAAGCAGGTTCTTGAAAATACAAATGGAAGAAGATTAAAAAAAAAAAAAGGTTGAAAATGAAACAAACTGTCTACTCATATTTCAAGAACGGATTGCAGGAGACAATGTTTGGCATTACTTCAATCCCAATCCCCATGGATGGTGTAATGCTCCCACTTCTTTGATGGATCATATATCTAACATACATGAAGGGAGGAAAACCAAAAAATAAAAAAATGATTTATACATTTGTCTGAGTAGGTATCATAATACATTCCCTATAGTCGTTTACCGCATTGGGCCCAAATTCAAAGAGGGGGAAGGAGGGTTAGAGAGAGAGATAGAGAGAGCACAGTTCCCATCTTGAAGCAGGGAAGATGTGTTTGTTCTTTTCACACCAGTGCCTCTCAACAACTTTACCAGCTTGTGACTGTTAGAAAAAAAGAAAGTTAGTGAAACCCTTCATTTATACAGGAACAATGGCAGAGATAAGCGACACGTACCTCATCCTTTTCTATTTGTTGCATCAGCAATTGGCACATCCTCGTGCACATAAAAGTGGAAAAGCTGAGCAAAGTAGGAAAATACGAAGAAAGCATGGTCACTTGTTATCTACAAAACACTAATGCTTGATTAGGCTAGCTCCAGATTGTAAACTGCCTTAATAACCGATCATTACTATCATTGCATTGTTTGTTTTGTACTTTTTCCTCTTTCATTTCTGAGCAACCAGTACATATTTGCCTATGTATTGTTAACCTTCGGTTACTTCGGTGAAAGCATCAATACAAAAACTAATAAGGTCTCAGTCCTGAACTTTCCTGCCACCAGGTGAGCACAAAAAGGACAACTTGAAAAAGCTACAAGGACAACAAAAAGAACAATGCTTAGATTTGTTATTTAACAATATTGCAGGCCTTTTTTCCCATTCTAATGCTAGCCAGATTGAAGCAACTGTAAAATGCATCTAAAAGTGTGTGAGAGATTGAGCATTACCGGTCTACTTTTGCCCCTAGCCTTATTCACGATCAATTCATAAAAGTTGTGTTGCTGAAATCCCACAAAATAAATGGTTTAATAAGTTTGATTGCATTTAAAAACGGAATCATGAGATCTTTTATACTAACTTGAAATTTCAAATCATCTTACATGGGGAATGATAAGATCTTCTTTCACGTATAGCAAATTGTCCACAGAAGTTGTTCTGATTTCTCTGAGTTCAGGTGCAAGTTGCTGCTGAACTGCCTGAAGAAACTTCCTTGGGGTATCAACTTTGCAAACCTAAATGATAAAGCCATGAATCCAAAAATGAACATGACAATGCATAGTCGGGTTGGGTAGGAGAAATTTAAAAGCATACTAGGGAAACATAGGTCAAGTTAATACAACTAACCTGGATCACCCTTCTATGGCCAGCTCCATCCCATTAACTATAAGTGATTTCAAGAGGCTCATCTGAAACAATAAATAAAGAGAATTTGATTCAGCATGAAATTCTCCTTCTCCAGAATCCAAACACACAGAAGGCCTTATCCATAACTACACTCAGCTTGCTCCTCAGCCTCCCCGTCACTGAATCATCATCCTCAGCACCCCTAAGCCTTCATGTCAGTCCCACAACCATGCACGGAGAGAGAGAGAGAGAGAGAGAGAGAGGCCAAACCTGTCAGGCAAAAAACCTGTCTCCACCAAAGGATCTTTGCCAAATTTTCCAGGCACCAACTTTTTTGGGTCTAAAATGTCTTCACATGTCATTAACAAGTAATATGACAATGGGAAACAAAATACTGAAAATTCCATTCTTATGCCACCAGAGAGGCAGACATGAATAAAAAGGACCATCAAAACTACTTCATCGTCTCAGAATTTATTTCCTCATAAATGTCTAGAATAAAAATCTTAAAAGCTTCATGCACTAACAAAAAGGGTAGATTTCACAGATAAACCTCTAAACCAATTTGTTGATCAAATCAGAATATGTAAATCATAACAATTGGGTGTTCTAAATTGAAATCTCATAGCAATCAATTCTGATTTTCATTTAAATGAAAATTGACCAGAAGCCAATACTTGAAGAGAAAAACAGTCCAGGGTACAGCATTCCAATGAGAACCTTTAAATAAGAGCAAACAAATCCTACATAACAAACATTCTGTGCTTACTGTTTTCTCCATTCTCTTGTTCTTCTTTGCCACTGTTTTCGATATCATCAGTCAAGGAAAGTCGGAAACTCCCCTTATTCTTCGTCTTTTTTAGCTTCTTTAACTGGAGCTCCTCCTCCCTGTGATGTGGAAGAAAATTCCAACAAGATAACCATTCAGAGAGATTTATTTTTCAAAGGAAAAGGGCAGGCCGGCCTGCAATAAAACTCACTCTTGCCGCAGCTTTTGAAGCTTCTCATTCTCTTCCTCTTCAATTTTTGTTCTGAATATTGACCCTCTGCGACAAACATATACAATAAAAATTTTTTATTACATGAGAACCAATAAATAATGCAATTAACGAATAAGAACAAAGAAACAAGCATGCTTACCTTCTCAACACACTGCTCCCTCGTGACCAGACCCACAGTTTCCTTTTTGAACGCCGTCTCAAGAATCTGAAAATCCATAAATAAATAAATCACTATCAATTTAAACGGCTGAATAACAAGCGGCGCTATATGGAAACTACGAAAGAAACAACACCAATCTATCTTGTTACTCTCTACATCAAGATTCTTGAATTACGGCACAACAGAAAAAAGAAGAAGAAGAAGAAGAAAATCGATCTTTACAGCAAGATTCTTGAACTTTCTGCAAGGAAAAGAAGGAAATTTTACTTGGCTACGAACCCTCGCAAGAAGAAAAGGCGTCAGTATGAAGAAGCCCTACAAATTAAACAGAGATTCCGGGCACGGACCTCCGAGGCATTTGAACCGAACTGGAGGAGGCCAGGCTTTTTCGGCTCCTGAATTTTGCAGCGCTCGGCCTCTCGCTGCTTTTCGAGCCTCCGCATCCTGACGGCGTCTTGGGCCGTGCCCACGTACCCGTCTCCCATCCCCGACATCTCTGGCTTTCGCTTCTCGGCTTTTAATTTTTTTTGTTTTCAACTCCTCTCAAGATACGGAGCTATTTCCCCTCCTTTAAACCGCCAAGGAATAGCCCGGATTGGAAATTTAATAGGAAGGGAGGGCGCGATATATGAAGATGGAGTTGTACGGCATTATTAAAGACCGTTGGATCAAATGTCAAATACAACTAGCCGTTTGAATTTTTTGAAACTCCGACGAGTCGTTGGACCTCCTCATTAAACTGACCCATATGAATGAAGCAGCAAAGTCCGTCTCATTTCCATCGTACAACCGTCATCGTAGTTTAATAATTAAAAAAATTTTATTTATGTCTTACCACCACAAGTTTGAATTATCAATAAAATATTTGATAAAAATGAATGTAATGTAAATTTAATCCTACTAATTTGGGAGGAAATCTGCTCATTTGTAGGTTTTATTATGCTAACTCAACTCATTATATGAATCCAACACAAATTTTATGTAAAACTGTAGAATACTAATTTCCCAGTTTTCATAAAATTGTAGATCTTGATGGTCAAAAGTTTTTTTTTTTTTTTTTTTGGATAATTGGTTTGGATTTTTTTTATTAAGGTGTTTGTCTAATTAATTATTTTATGTAATTCTTCAAAAAATTATTAATAAAAAACTAATCATTAGTAATGGAAAAGAAAAATATACAATATAATAACAAAAAAAAAAGCAGCCAATGGCAATAGTAAACAATAAAAAACTACAGCAAAAACTGAAAAACCAAACAAAGTTAGAACGTTTTTCTGAAAAGTCTTGGTTTTTAATTTTAGAGCCTATTAATGAACTGCAAACATGAATTGTAAAGCTACACGAAAAAGAAATATAATCCAAAAATTTTTTAAAAAAGTATGGGAAAAGAAAGTAGAAGAAAGAAAAATGAAGGAGAAAAAAATTAGATATAAGAAAATTTTTTCATTATTTTTTGTGTTTAAAAAAATAATAAAAGCAAAAAAAATTATAAATTTTTTGTTTAGTAAAGTGTGAAAAGTGAAAAAAAAAAGAAAAAGTGTATGAGAATGCCCATTTACTCTCCATAATAAAATTATAATATATATATATATATATATATATATATATATATATATATATGAACAATAGAATTTTAAATGAAAATGATAGAAAAATCAATAATTGTTTTTCTTAACATTAAGAAGAAAGAATTTAGTAAACCAAAAAGAATAATTAATTTTCCTCTCTCTTCCATTTGTTCCCTCCCTTAAACGCAATGAAAAATTGCGACCACATAATCTACTGGGAACCGTTCCTCTTTTATCCGCATCCTTTGTCCCAAATTACGTGGCAGAAGCAAAGACGTCCCGGTATCCTCCCGAAACGACGGCGTTATTGCTCGGAGTGAACCAGCTAAACAACCTTGCTTCTTTCTGGCTTGCCGTTGACAGGCAGCAATCACTGCTGCCAGAAAGAAACTTCGATATTTTCGTCCCCACGCGTCTTTTAGAGAGCGTTGCGCGATCACCAACTGGCTTGTGTATTTAAATTAAAATTACATTAAAAAATATTTAAAAAATTGACAATGTTAAATTTATAAAAGAAAAAAAATGAATATCGAATAAATAACTCTATTTATAGGAAAGAAATAGAGCGCGTCAGCAAGTTTGTTGCAAAGTCGCGTGGAGACTGAACCACTAAGACGCACAAGCACACCCAACAACCACACATAGGTTCGGAAACAGGTTTCCCTTTAATGTCACTCTCCCCTCACTCGCAGGTTGCAAGGACCCAACGGAAAACCAGAGCCAAACCTAAGCTTAACCTCAACTTTTGTCATGGCTATGCTGTCCACGTGTCCCAAATCCGCAACCTCGTATTCCGCGGCCCAGTTCTCGGGTCTTCGCCGGTCTTGCACGAAGCTCGATGACACCACTTCTCACTCTCACTCCTTTCTTCGTCAACTAACTTTCTCTTCTCCCAGAAAGCCTTCCGGAGGTGTTGTCGCCATGGCTGGCACTGGAACGGTTCGTTTGTTGCTTTTTTTCTCCTCCTTCTTCTTCTTCTTCTTTTTTTTTTTCAAATATTCAGTTAATTAATTTTCCCTCTTCTATGTGAAATTCAGATCTCCATTGCCTTGTTTATGAAAATTCAATCAATTATCCTCGCAATATTATTTTCCCACTTCTTAAGCTGATTTTCTGTGTGCTTTCTATAATCACAAGTTCTTCAATTGGGCAATTTGTTAATTGGCTTTACCCTTCCGCCTTGCAGTTCTTTGTTGGGGGAAACTGGAAGTGTGTAAGTTCTACTCATTCTCACTGTTTTGTTGATTGATTTTTTTTTTTTTTTCAAAGATTTTGATGTGTTATCGCGTTGCGTCGGTTTCTGTGTGTTGTTTCCGTTTTCTGTAATATAATTTGGTCTTAGAAAGAATTTTTTTTTTTTTTTCAATCCGCGCATAGCTGAGCAATTGTTTGTTTGTCTTAATTATTTGCATGAAAGGAGGAGAAATGGAGAGATATTCATCAAGATAATATTTTTAATTTTTAGTTGGGTTTCTCGTACTTATGTATTGTTGCTTTTTTGTTTCGTACAGAATGGGACAAAAGAATCCATCAGTAAGCTTGTTTCAGACTTAAACAGTGCAAAATTGGAAGATGATGTTGGTGAGATATTGTTCTCTTTTTTGGACTTTATTTGCCTCTCGCTATAGGGAGTGGTGCACATTGATCTGATTGTGAATTGCTTCTGTTGTTCCATTTTCACTGGGTTGCGCAGATGTTGTTGTAGCACCTCCTTTTGTTTACATTGATCAGGCGAAGGCCTCTTTGACTGATAGAATTGACATATCTGCTCAGAACTCTTGGATTAGTAAGGGTGGTGCTTTCACAGGAGAAATCAGGTTGGCCAGTGCTTCCTTCTTATCGCTGGTTTGTTAGTTCGTTGTGATTTTATATGCATTCACCTAACATTGTTCCTCATGGTCTTTCTTGTTTTCCCCCCTCTGTGTTAAAGCTTGATGTTAGATTTAAAATGGAGAGAATTTTATTGATAAGAAATCAACTTTTGATGGGTGGTCATTATGCCTAGATGAAAGGGGCAACAGATAGTACCTGATTGACAAAGAGTTCTTGCATGGTTCTTTCTTGTAGGTTTTCTTCTTGTTTTCATGGACAACTAAGTATCCTGTTATATTAGAGTTTACCTACATGGCTCTTTGAAGAACCAAATGTTAAGAAAGTCAATTAATTTGTGGCTTTTAAGGACTAAGTTAATTTTATTTGTACCATATTATGAGCTGTAATTGATAGTTACAGTCAATTAGAATTGGAACTTAAGCATTGTTCTGCATACATATGCTATTTTATTCACTTTTCTCCTCATACCTTCAACATGTGTCTCTTAACCCGTTTGCAGTGTGGAACAATTAAAGGATATTGGCTGCAAATGGGTTATCCTGGGGCATTCTGAGCGCAGACATATAATTGGTGAAGATGATAAGGTGAAAACATGGACAACTATATTGTTGGTGTGTTTCAAAGAGCGTAGTACAGCTGCTTTTGCTAGGTTATGCAGCATGTTAAGAACTTGGCTTAGACTTTGGTAACTTCAGTTTATAGGAAAGAAGGCTGCTTATGCCCTAAGTCTGGGACTTGGGGTGATAGCTTGTATTGGTGAACTGTTGGAAGAACGTGAAGCAGGGAAGACTTTTGACGTATGTTTTCAGCAATTGAAGGCATTTGCAGGTAACTGCTCATACTTTTTCCTTATCTTTTCCCTTCATAAAGGATATTGGACTACACTGTCAAAGAATAAAACTTTATGCTGACAACCATTCATTTCTGCATCCCCAGATGCTGTACCTAGTTGGGATAATATAGTTATCGCATATGAGCCCGTTTGGGCTATTGGGACTGGTAAAGTGGCTACACCCCAGCAGGCACAGGAAGTACATGTAGCTGTTCGTGATTGGCTTAAAACAAACATCTCGACAGAAGTTGCTTCAAAAACACGTATTATATACGGGGGTATGTGACCTGATAACTGATAACAAAATGTTGCTTCTTTGATTTTCACTTGCTTTAATTGCGTAAGGTATATGCAAATTTTTTTCATGAATTCATGATTGGCTTAAAACAAACTTCTCAGCAGAAGTTGCTTCAAAAGCACGTATTATATGCGGGGGTATGTCACCTGATAACTGATAACAAAATGTTGCTTCTTTGATTTGCACTTGCTTAAATTGCATAAGGTATATGCAAATATTTTCATGAATTTTATGGACTACATTTTGTTACTTCTCATTACCTTTTTTCTAATTTTCTTTTCATTTTTTTGGACCATCTCATTTACTTTCCTCCCAGTGGGAGACTCATTAATGGCAAAATGTATCCATTACCTGTTGTATTAGTGGCTAGGCTTAGAACTTCTAGGTAGGCTTGATTATGTAAACTTAATGATTTTCTTGGGTACCATAGTTCCCTAGATCTTGTTAGTCATTTCTGCTCATAATCTAATGATATTTGAATCTCCTTTCCAGGATCTGTAAATGGGGGCAACTGTGCTGAACTTGCAAAGCAAGAAGATATTGATGGTTTTCTTGTTGGTGGTGCATCCTTAAAGGTATACTATTTTCCTCAACCTTATGCACCAAAACTTAAAAACAAAAGTAGTAATTGACAAAGCTTATGCACTCAACATTATAGTCAGTGTACTCCCTATCACAATAAGGGCTTGATTTCCATTTTTCTACCTTTTCCATGAATTAAACAGGGCCCTGAGTTTGCAACCATTGTCAATTCTGTTACATCCAAGAAAGTTGCTGCTTGATTGCATAATGTTGGTTTTGGTCGCATGAACAAATAAGGGAAGCTACTGGAGTTAAAACCTTACTGTACTCAGCCACTGAGCTTTTATTTTATTCAATGGAGTTTTGCTTATTGATCCATTCTTTTCCGCTTCCTACAAAGCCCATGTTTGTGTTAGAAAAGAGTCAATGTAACGTGACACCATAATGTTAATGAATTCCCATTACCCTTCCCCGCTCTCTTTGTCTCTGGCAATTGAGTGATCTCGTAAAGGCTTACACCATTAAGATGTTGGCAGAGCCCTTTGGAACCGAGAGGTTATTGCTTACTTGGTAGACTTTTGGCGATGTTTACTTGTTAAATTTCGTAGTATAGGTATGCATAGATAAAATATAAAATACCATTACAGTCACTAGTCTCACACCAATGCTATAATACCAATGATTGTGATTTGGTGTAAAGATGATGGTGGTAGTGACAGTGGCAGTTGGAATCTCGCCAGGTTTTGTGCTTATAAACAGAACATTGTACAATGAATAATTGCCCGATTCACATGTTGGGTTGTTACACCAAACCAGCGTGTTGTTAACATATCAGTTCAGAAGGTCTTTCTCAGAAAAACCAAAAACCATCGAACGGGTGGAATGTATGGGGCATGCTTGGGTGCTAGCTTCCATGGACTAGCTCAATGATACATCCAACGGATCAGGAAGTTAAGGCTCGTTTAATGTGTTGGATGGCCCAAACGTATGGGGCCATATGTATGGTCCAGTTTCCTTCTTTCTTCATCTTTTCGGCTTTAATTTTCTAAACGGCGCTGCTTTGAGTCACTAGGGTCATTGGGTCCCTTTTTATTTATTTTTAGATGACCAATAACTACATATTATAAAATTATTTCTAAATAATTACCGAATGTATACTTATTATTCATCTTTTAAAATGTGTATTTATTATCTAGATATATAATTGAATGCAATGATAATTTGACTAAAAATTTTTTTGATTGTAATTTTTTTTTATTTTAAGAAATTTATGTCTCATATAAACTGTTACTATTTTTTTAAATTTTTTTATTAATTATTTTTTAATATTTTCATTTTATTACAGAAATTCCTATATCACGTGGACTCCTTCTATTTCTTAGTAATTTTTGTTTTTTTGTTTTCTAGTTAGAAACCCTTGACTCAGATGGATTCTTCGTTTTTGTTTTTATGTAATTTTTTCTTTTTATTACAGAAATCCCTATTTCACGGGGACTCCTCCTATTTTGACTATAAATAGGGGTGACCTGTCGAAAATTGAATTTCTCTTTTCCCCCTTCACCCAACCAAGTAACGTTTCCTTGCTGTTTCTATGCTCTTTCTGTCTTTTTCTCTTCCCCTGCCATTTTCTTCATTTCCAAACCTTAATCTTTGCTTCGCATCGAACTCTCCTAGTCGATCTTGATTGATTCTTGATGAATGATTGGAAATTGTTTAACTTTCTTGATTGTTTCAGACCCTGATGAATATCAACTAGCAAAGGTGAAACCCGTATTGTGAGAGTGTTAGAATTGTATTGAATTGATCCAAATCTGTTAATGGGTTTGTTGCTTTGTAGGGTCTTTAAGATTTAGCTGTCACTCTTTCCATTTATTCCACCCCTCCTGCAAAGTGTTAGTTTTATTGCTTTCTATTGTGTTGTTGTCTATACACACACACACACACACACACACACACACAAAGTAAGAATGAATGGAAAAAGACATCTATCTTTAGATCCAATTAAATCTTTTACTGCTTTTACAATATCTGTTATTCCTTTTTCCATCCCAACAACGTTGGTAACAAGATTTATACGGATTGATCATAATTTCTGGCACAATGGGGTTTCTTCTCAGTTACTTTATGTTGCACGTTCACTGCACTGCTTTATTCACATCATGCACAATCGTACACACATGCACTCCACATCTTGTTTATGTTTTTATGTTGATGTATCCCTAAAAAACAGGTTGAGATTATAATTTATTCATTGTTTTCCAAATTGTGATGCAACATATTGTGCAAGTCATTTTGAAGATCAACTTGGAGATCTGATTATATGCACTCTGCCTTGTCCTCAAGAACACCTAGTGGTTAAGAATTTAGACTTTCTATCTTTTAGGTTTCAAAATTTGATTCTAAGAAATGGGGTGAAATTTATAAAAATGGAGAAAACTTCCGATTATGTAACTCACAGTCCAATAAACCTCTTAATGAATGGAAAAAACATATGCATTATTCTTCCTTTTTTAGTTCATTATCTGCTAGAAATTTGGCACACATAAGAATTGCTGTTAATGGCTGACACAGTAAATGGTATCAAAATTTCAAGCTACAAGGTTTCCTCTTTGTGCTTGGATTACTGAAGCAGCTTGTAAGCATGGTTTCCCTTGATGGAATTATGCTAACATGCCCATATACGCCAGAACTTTAATTTGTTAGATGTCTCCAGAATTTAAGTGGGGCGCATATCTGGTTATGCATAATTGCCAGTGTATTGGGATGTGAGCACTGCTCACCAATGGCATTTTCTATTGTTCATATGCCTGCTTTTTTGGCCAGACTCATAGATCACTTTCTTTTCTCTCGGTTTGTGTTTTTATTTGTCTGGTTTGTTTTCCTCTATAGGTGTTTTTCCAGGACATGCTGCTCATGTTTTCTAGTTTTCCCCATATGATGAACTATCTCGAAAATGCCGAAATGGAATTAGTATTCAGGCAGTAGACTTTCCGGAAGTCCTTGAAGAGATTGAAGAAGCAGGGCTTTCTGCTTCACCCTCCGGCACCCTGTGTTTCAATTTTCTGTTGTAATGGAGAAATTTGATTCTATGACCGTATTCATGAACACCTTTTTACATGGTATATTCTGCTTCTGTTCTTTCACGTGTTTGATCTGATGTAGGTGCAGGAAGGTGCAATCTATATGCATCAAGGAATGGCCTTTCTGGTCAAGGAGTTGGACATAACAGAAAAGATTGTCTGTTCATGAAGCTGATATAAAATATTAAGCAAGAACTCATGATTATCCCCCGTCATTAATGCCCTTCTCATTGATATTGTAAACCAATTCCCATCCTTTTCATTTCGATCTATAAAGAGATTCTAGAAAACCCAAACTCACGTTAGTCATTAAATGGTAGAAAAGCAATATTCCATGACCATAGTCGATACTCACTGTAAGATTCAGATTAATCCACAATCTAATGGGATTCATCTTCTTCATTGGTTTGAGATGGTATCAATGTTTATGTAGAATGCCTTTACATGATAAGTAATCAAGGCCTGGCAGTTGATGTTGGCTGATCTTTTGGAATCATGATTGGGATATCAACTTCTTCTAATCAAATGGCAGCTCATACGCTCGTGGGGAATCGATAAGAGTGCTCATACGGTCGTGGGGAATCGATAAGAGTGCTCCAAGAAGTGCCTGCTCAGACTAGCATTAAAGCACTTAAAGCTAGTAATAGTATTCAAGGTTTTGTTTGCTTTTGTAGCCAGGCAACATGGGAAGAAGCGTGGAACTAGGACTTTGCCCTTGAACTCCTAATAAAGGCTGCTATTGTCTCTCAGGAACACCCAGTGGTCAGAACTTAAAACTTTTATTGTAGAAGTCTCCAGTTCTAATCCTAGGAAGAGAACGTGATGCTTACGGGAATAAGAGAACTACTCCATTGTGCAGCTTATAGTTCAACAGGCCTCTTAGAGGACTAGTGCAATTGTGGCATACTGACACGGGAAATCAGGTTAGGAATCCATTGGTTAGATGAAAGCAATTGAATGACTTTCAGAATGATTGATATTTGATCAGTCAATAGTAATTTCGTGTTGGAAGGACATTTGTAAAATCTTCTGCCACCTTAAGATTCTCGATACACAGATATTTTATCAAGAAACCTTTGATAAGCCATTGAAAGATGCAATTAGATGAAAAGTAAGTTTTGAATCATCAGGATTGAATTTCACACATCGTTTTGGAAAGTGAAATGAGATATTTATTTCATTCACATTTCCCCAATTTTCTCGGCATCCAAACAAGGATACAAATTCTGTCAGCAATGACAAAGTTTGGACTTGAATTAATTTATAGACTAAATCGCAAGGCACAGACTGAGCCTAACAAATATACAATTTTCGATGCACAACCAGATAAATTTTGACAGGGTCAAAAAAAGCAATTATCCATACCCGATTCTTCATCACATAATCCGTATTTGATTTGGTACAATATTATCACACAAGCCAGCTATCAAGAAAAATGGACTGATACCCGACCAAAACGAGTAGCAGCAATATCAAAACAACCACACCCCAAAGCGACAGGCTTAATAGCATGTCAGGATTTTCCATTGAGGAAGACAACCCACGAACCATGACCGGTAACAATTGTGGAAGGGTCAAGAGTGCACAACCCATTTGTACCTCTGTGGTCTCCACGGTTCCCTCCTAACTCAAGTACCATGACATGGCCGACAAAGATAGCTAAAAGTGACAAGAATAACAGAAACTGGGCATGGCAGAGGGGAATCAGAGTGAATACACAAAAAATGGAATCTCTTCATCTGTAGCACATTTTTATGGCCGGCCTTTCTGCTTTTCTATCCGTTCTTTGTTCATGTTGGAAGCTTATCAAAGTTGGCGAAATTCAAGAGGTAATCGAGAAGTCGAGGCTTAGTGTATCTATCTATATCAAGAGAGGGTGTCACGATGCATGTTGCCACTTGCCATCCACTGGGTATGTTCCACATCACAAACACAACCCAACTATCTATACCTAGTGTTTCTCAGCTGTTAATTTAGTTCTGTTTACCCAATTGGGCAAACGTTGGTGAGGATTAATTTTACTTCATTGGGTCTAATGAACGACAAGAAATTCGTAAAACAATTTAATCCAACTTGAGGGGGGGCCCGCCACATACTTCTATTCAAGCGGAAAAAGGAGGATCCCAAACTGCAGAACAACCCGACCCCAAACTGGCCCACCCCCAACCCAACCCAACCCACAATAAGGGGAAAAAGGAGGATCCCAGACAAAATTTTGTCATGTTCACCTATACACTAATATGAATGACTGACTTCGTCAGATGTTAGAAGTTAATCTAAAGTTCATTCCTCAATTGGCTGCAGTTGGCCACAATGGACTTGATGAAAGGGCCGATGCCTGGCAGGTAATCTATATATTGCTGCAACAAACCACCGAGACACCTGCAACAGCGGCTAAGAGAACTGTTCTTGTGTAGTCTTAGTATAAATTCTCTGTATCACAAAACACTATTTGGAAGAAAAGCCGTTGTTGTTTTGTCATGGTTGACCAGCTGCATATTAGGACTTACCCACTTGTCAGATGATATTTGACTACAAGAATCTTAATCAAACTTTCCCTTCATATTGAAAATTCAGTTTGTAATCGTGTTGCAACATTGCCAATGTGTTTCTGCAAGGACCCTCTGCATAAAAAAAAAAAAAAAAAATATATATATAACAGAAGAAAGATTACACAGAAGTCAGATTCTTCTGGAATATTAATCAAGCTATCTAGTTGAGTTCGTTTACCTCCAAATTCAGAATGAATCTGTTGCAGATCATCCGATGAACAAACATCTATTAAAGCATAGACACCTGGCTTTAGGGCTTCATCAATCTCCCTGCAGATTAGTTAGAAGAGAAATTCACCCTCTCAGTACTCCGCAGGGTCTAAAATGTTGTTTAAAATGAAAGCTTCAGTAATGTATGTGTCTAATACTAGGAATAAATGCCAGTAAAGAAGAAGAAAATATGGTGCAGGAAACCACCTTCTGATGCCTGTTTTTCGGGGACCAAGCCCGGAATAAATCCATATGTAATCAGCCAAAAATTTGTAACAATGCCGCCCAAAGGTGCCTTTCTGCTGCCTTAACTGTGAAAATAAGGAAAAAAAAAAAAAAAAAAAAAACTCATTTCAGGCAAAGTAAAGTACAATCAACACAAATCACTGCCAAACTTGGACCAGCAACTACCCCAATATTGACTCCATATGTAAATGGAGAAGAATTATCCAAGTTCATCTCAATATTGATGCCCAAGTAAAATAGAAAAACTCACATTCTCTGCATACATGTTCATCCAGTAGATTGAAAAGGCAAGATGAAAAAGAAAAAAAAAAATGGCTAAGCACAACACTACCAACTACAAGATGATTAGCAAGATCTAAGGACCTTTTCAAGTGTTTCAAACTTGAAGCTGAACAACTAGGAGTCCATGAATTGAATTGCACCATGCAAGAGACATAATATAGTACTCAGACATTCTAAACATCAAATGGAATGCATTGACAATCAAGCACTTAAAGAAACCTTTTGGGGAAATTTTCCCTGTCATGCAATCTAATCTGCAAACACTATCCATTTTTTGTTTAGAGTAAAAATAAAGTTTTATTTGGAAACTTGGAGTTGCAATCTCCCACATGCTTGGTGGCTGAGGGGGAGAGGGAGCTGTTGGGGCTAATACCCTACACCTGCTGCTAACTCAGCTGCTGTTGATCATTAACTTACTACAACAGGAGGCATTATCAACTGTGCCAAAACAGAAGAAGCTCCCAGAACATATTAGGAACATGGATTGTTCTTTATTAATGCCCTTGTATTCCACCCAAAGTTCAAACAGCATGATTTTATTCTTATCACATATAATGTGCAAGAAAATTAGACAAACCTCTTCAAAAATCCTCCGGAAAAAACAAGCACATTTTTCTCCCTCTTTAACATTCCATGAAAAGCAACCCTTTCTGACGACGTAATCTGCATCCACTGTCTCCAAATGATGAAGAAGAGCACGAACAGATTCTTGAAGTAAAGCAATGCACTGTTCTGACTCACTAGAATCACAAAGATATTACATAGTCTCCATTGATTGCAGCTTTCTAGGAAACAAATTACCAGGAAAATAGAGCCAAGAAGAAGATATGCATGCCAGACAACACATTGAGAATCTAATAAGCATATTACAAACAAGAGGAGCTATTATGTAGCATGCATAGTAGCATATGCTAACACAGACAAAATGCCTGATAACCAAGCAAAATGAAGGCAACAACTTAAGTCCATTCGAGGACAGGATGATTTTGTACTTTCACAGTTCACTCCAAACAAGAAAACAAATGAAAGATGATAGAAAGATTTAATCACTTCTTGAAAGTCTTTAAAGCTCGCAGATCTGGTGAAGTAAGAAACTGTAAGCATCAGATGGAATACTGACTATGGAAGTGAGAAAAGTCATGCTGTCACATAAAAAATGGTATACATGGCAACTGTTTAGCAGCAGATATGTCCTTCTATTTTCTTCTTCTTCTTTACTCTTTTTTTCTTTTTCAGAACTCAGATCACATGATAATAAATATGTGATTGCCAAAATTATGATCATCGTAAGACGGTTCTCAACTGCCTATAGTAAAGATACCAAAATTATAAATACAATAAGCAAGTTATTTAGCGAACTATAGCAAGGGTGGGTAAAATTACCTTTGGCGATGCTTCACAATGGTAGATAATAGTCGACAGCATGTGGCAAATAATTCTATTGAGAATTGGCGATCAACAACACAAGAATTTGAATTCATGCCTGCTACTTGATCACAGTCTTGGTTGTTCAAAAACAAGAAAGGATTGGATGAAATGGGACCTTCAGATGCCCTTAGTTGAACAAAATCTTGAAAAAGTGCTGAAGGTATACGTAAAGACTGTGCTACATGCCAGGAATCCAAATGAAACAGAGCATGCTTTGCTAAAATTCTTATTAGCACCTCAACACACATAAGAACAACTGCTCCTGTATGTGGGCCACTGTCACATCTGGGCAATCTGCTGTTGAATATTAATGGACTCTGCAAGTGCAGAATGATGTTGAACAAAGCAGCAGTTAGACTCTGAATGTGTCTCTTAACAACACTTAAACGTTTGCGACCTGCAAGTCCCATACATGCATTCACAAAATCAGTTTATATATTTTCATCACTGCAATAAGGTGATGAGATGCATGCTCTTGCTTATTCACTGAATATATTACCTGAAACATATTCCAGAACTAGATCCAAACAATCAATGCCAGCTGCAACTGTTGCAGAAGCCTTCCCACCATCTGCACTTCCAACATTTACCCCATAGATTATTGTACAGCCTTCATGCACTCCCACAAGTGCTCTCTCAATGGCCTGTACTGCAGACAACATATGTAACTCTGATGGTTTTTCCATCAACATTTTGAGAGACATCCGCACCCTAGCTTTAAATTCATCTAGCCAGTAAATTCTACAGGAAACAGATGCTTTGGTTGATCCTATAATACTGTGGAGTGTCTTAGCACTTGAATCTATCTCATGAGATGCTAGAGTAGCTTCTTTTCCTTGCAAAGATATGCATTTTCCTAAAACCTTTAAATGTAGTCCTACTAGCTTGGCATACATATGCCTAGTCAATGTAGGATTTGTTGAAGGAAAATAACTGCCTAGTTCTTGCAGAAATTTCAGAACTCCATCTAACCAAACAAATGAAAAGGACTCTGGCACCACAACCATGTCTGCTAACTTCAACATTAATACTTCACATATGCCAAGAAAACCTGGAACCAATATAGACAAAAGGGAACTACATCCAGTCTGCCGATGTAGTCTCAAAATTGCCGAATAAGCAATTAATAGGTGCCTGATCAAAATTGCTGCCTCATGATTATTGCCTTCTAGCAAGGTCCCCAACAGATCTGCATTTACTATTTCACACTCATATGAATCAATCTTACACAGAACACTGGCAACAGAGTCTGCATCTTCTGATAGCATACCATGACTACACATGCTAGTACTCTGAGAGTCATCACCAATGTCAGATGGTGCTCTGCATGCGGTTGCAATTTTTGATTTCTGATGCTGTTTGCCACATAAAATGTCAGTCTGCCGAAAAATTTTAATTGAAAACTCCTTGGAATCCAACATACCACAGCTATTGTTCAACCTTTTAAAATTATGGACATAGCATAAATGTCCAGGAGAATCGGCCTCACCCAATAATTTGCATAAGACAAAACAAATAAAATCTACAAAAACAGCTATGCAAAGATTAATTCTGGAGGCAGGTTCACCTTCCCAGGTCAGCAATTGCACCTTGGGATCACTATCCATTTTATTTGTGTGGTTCAAGTCAGATGCTAGGCCCCACAAGAATCCACCAAAGCAAGAAACTATAGAAGATAGTTTGGTAAAATTGACAACACTGATACCATCTCCAACTTTCTTGTCATAAAGGGCATCCTTCAACAAGATAAGCAAGTTCTGCATCTGTTCCTTCAAACTCTCAGCAACTGCCACAATGCTTTTCCAGGCTTCAACATCTTTGCACAAATTCAAACATGGATCACATTCACTTGGACTATGTTTCTGGTCAACATCAGAACTCTGTTGCTCTTCATCAGGTTTTACTACATTTAAGAACTTGGTGGCATAAATGCATTCATATTTGGTTAGTGTCAGGAAAACATATGACGTGTGATCCATCAATGAACATAACATATATCTAATGTCATCTGTGAAATCTTCTGAAAGTGTCTCTTGAAACCCAACCACTATATACATAGACTTGAAAAGCCATAAGACAGATAAAATACCACCAGGAAATATAGAAATAAAAGAAGATTGAGTAGTTCCTGTCTTCTTCTCGCAATATGCCATAATTAAAAACTTCAAGGCCCTTCGGCACGACATGAGCAATCTTACAATTTCATACTTTTCATGTGGGGATAATGCCTCTTTACAAGCCAGGATGCTGCCAATTGCAATCCTGCAACATAAATACATCATATCGATCAAAATTCAGCATACACTCTATTCTGTAAAGCATATGCACTGACAGAAAAGCATAAGGAAACTAATGACAGCATCTCTTAAAATTAGACATTGCAAAAAGGAGAGTGGGGATACTCAGGGATTTGGCTGGTTCAGGTCCTAAAAAAAGTTGATTTTGAGATTATTTGCATTATGTGCATCCTATGCAGAAAACTTACATTTACCATGTGCACATGCTTGCTTGAAAAAAAACCAAAAACTAAAAATAATAAACAGTGACTACACAGAAGGACAGGATAGGTTTAACCTTTCTAGGTTTAGTAAATAAGTGACACAAAGTGAGAATGATTTTGAATTCATATATCCCTTGGGAATCCAGGACAAAAGACTAAGCAAACTCTGACAGGCCCTAAATTTTGTTGCAAGCATCTCGCATGATAAATGAGAAATTGATTGTCTTCCAGAAAACTCCTTATGGTTGACATTGTTGTTGCCTGAGACAAGCCCTGACGAGTTCTCAAGTGCACTTAGAACCTCTTCCCAGTTGGATGATGATTTTAAGCCAATATCACCAATTGAAATGTCTGTAAATAGTGGTCGGACTGATTTCTCCAGTAAAAGACAAAACCTTTTTGCCAAATGCCTGCGAACAAACTAATAAAAAAAGCAATATCAACATCACCTGATGGAATAGTTTCCGTGAAATATATAATAAAATCAGAAACATGCTCAAACACTGTGAGAGAGTGACACCGAGGGGAGAGAGAGTTAAGCCTTTAAAATTTTATCTTACATTATAGTCATAAAAACTGGCATTGTGCAGAAGTGCTAATGAGATCTGAGCAAGTGTATTAAGCGGAACAGTTTCATCGCAACTGTATTCTCCCATTTTTGTAAATCTTTTTGCTGTAGAGGGAAGCGAGGTACTGATCACATGTGAGAGGAACATCTTCAATTTCTTCTTGCTAGCATGAATGAACCAGATATCAATGTTTTTGCAAACAATAGACCAGATTGCAGCTGGCAATGACTTCTTGTTCACATAACAAATGCCCAAATCCCATGTCTTACACATATGCAAAGTATGGTCAAAAGTATCCATACAAGTTGCACCATCTGTGACTGAAATTTGACCGGTGCCCACCAATGAGACGTAGCTCATCATGAATTCGGTAAGATCTGCTGCCTCCTGCTTCATCAAAGAGATGCTTCTTCTGCACTTTCTGCTCTGTTTACGGTACGATGAATCAGTCAGTAACTTGATTTCAAAGTTACCATCAAGTTTTCTCCCTATATACTCAAATAATTTTATCTGCCTGTTCAAATCAACAAGCCTCTGAAGGGCCATGGTGTGCAACAAATATGCCAGAGGACAGCTATCTGCAGTGCTGCCCTGAAAATATGTGTCAGAAACAGACTGTATGATGACAGGAAGAGGAACTGAAGGTTGAATAATCCAAGAAAAGTAGCCCTCATTCGTCCAATCAGTCGTCTCCAGGAAATCTCTTTTAGAGTATGCCATAAAGGAATCACCCAACACACCTGACATTTTTCTTGATATGTCTGGAGGCATGAGGCTGATTGCCTGCCTGTACAAGCTTCGGCAGGACACGTACAGATGAAAAATGAACACAAAGACCCAGCAGGTGGACAATCCACATTTCAGCATGTCATGCTTCTTTCCTTTAAGCCTCTCACTGAAACTGCTTCCTGTAATGCAAGAAACAAATTCATTGACACCATCCAGCTGTTGCCCAACCAGAATACTCATGCAAGGACGGACAACAGTCATTAGGTCTTGTACAGATTGTCCCACAAGGACACTGTTCCCAATAGTGATAGTTAGTGAATCTAACACCAGTGTGTACACTTCTGACAGTCCTCTTCCAAAAAGTTCTTCTTGCAGATTGAACTTTCTGTGATCAGCAACCGAACAGTTACTCTTCATCCATTCCAAAGATTCTGATAAATCTAAGCTTAAATGTTGAATGACTTCACGCACCTGCCCTTCTGGTATGGACTTAATACCCTCATGCAAGGCAAGTCTAAAGCTGTGGGTGCACAGCAGAAGTCCCACAGATTTTGCATATGATTCATATGGTAATATTGTATTAGTCAAAAATGAACCATGATTTGATTCCCCATCATCAACATTCTCACGTATCATTATGGGCCTCATGGCTTTACAGAGTGCAAATATGGTAGTTTTCACCTACATTAGTTTAACAAATAAGAAGAGGGGCACATGAAAACCATCTACAAAAACATGAAGTTAAAGCAAAAGTTATTGAAGAACCAATGAAGAGAAAAAAAAATAGTGCAGATGGAACAAAGAGGGAGATGCCATTGCCCATTGGCAGAACTATGAATTGCATATGGTCACCCACAAACCCACATCCTCCCTTTACAAGGCTCACAAAAACAGCATAATTTCCAAAAACCAAATAACTCAAATGTCAATACCACAATTTTGGAGCTAACATTTGATTGAAAGAAGACATGTGGCATCTTAATGGAACAGGTGAACAAACCTGTCGAAGTTCACCGTAGAGCTGAAGCACCTGACACCCAAGTCCTAGTAATTGAGAAGTTAACAGGCAATGGTTGGAAGCATCTTTGAATGAATCACCAATGGCCAAATAACACAGTATCATAGTCCATAAACTGGTTGAATCATTACCAATAACTTCATATTCAATGTCCAACAAGTACCCTATGGCAACTAGCAGTTCCCTTGCTAATGAGATCAACGTCTCCTGCATTTGCTTATCCATATCGCACATAGACAAAGAAAGTAAATGATTGGAAAATAACAAAATGCTACCATATACCTTCTGTAAGAAATTCAGGCAAGCTCCTTCAGATATATCCTCTGTTTTTGAATATAGTTTTTCATTCAAAAGGCTAATAAGCAAACTATTGATAGATTTGACTGTATGGTGAACATTGAACAAAAGCAAGCCATTTTCTAATTCAGTTTTAAGGTACCCATTCATCTGAAGCAAAAGAGGCTCCATAATCTGTACAAAAAAATCAAAAAGTGATTTTCTTTTTTCTGCATTCAAGTTAGAAGGACCATTACTATTTTCTGGAGCTGCACTATTATTCTTATGTAACATATTAGATGGAGGAACCAACAAATCTGGTAAGTCACCAGCTTTCCCAACAATCTTGGTATCTCCAGATAGCACTGAGACTTTATTTGGCCTTTTAACTCTGTCAACGAGCAAATGAAACAGTTCTCCTAAGCCACTTAATATGTATTCCTTCCTTTCAGCTATAATCCTTTCCAGTTTATCAAACAAATGGCGATGATAACTTTTAACAACTGTTCTAGGTTCTACATTGCTCAATGCAGAATGCTTTTCTGAACTGCGCAAGCTCATAAATCCATCAACATGAATTGGATGAAATAATCCCTGTGATATAACCTCTTCAACCATAATCAATAAATTTCTTGGCCAACCATGCTTGCTTACATTGCAATGGCGATGCAAAACAATCAACACATACAACAGCAGCTCAAGAAGATCATCTACAAAACCATGAAAACTACTTTTCCGAGGGGGGTGAACCCTCAAGAACTTGGCAAATGGCTCAAGCACCAAGCAAGAGAAACAAAGGGCAAATATACCCACTTGTCCGCCCTCAAGGCTGTCTTCATATACTTTCTGGACAATCTCAAGAACAGCACGGACAGTTACAATCCACAAGTCCAAGTTTTCATTTGACAAGCCACCATGAGATGAGAATACAAGAGAAACACAGTCAAGTGAAACATCATACAATTCAAACCCTTCTCCAACAAAAAATGATTCTTTTGAATTGATAGACCTGTCTACCAGTAAAGACAAGGCAGTTCTTGCAATACAACCAATAGCACGTAAGAGGTTCCTTGAGAAATTTAACGAAAGTTGCAATCTCAAAGATTCCTCCAAGCAGAATTTAAATATCACCCAGCACCTATAATCCAAACATGCCTCAACGGTTCCGGAAGAGGGCTTCTCTCCATCATTGTTGACTTTCTTCCCTGTAGAAAGCAATAAAGACTGGACCCAATCATTAAGAGAAAGTATAAGCCGAGATAGTTTCACTGTTTCACAATCTTCATCCACATCAATCTCTCCTTTCGCTCTCGAATTCACACAAGTGAAAGCCCGTTCAATTTTCCTGAATTCCAGTTTTCCACTAGTCAGAAGTCAAAACCAAATTAAATCTATAAAAGCTCACAAATGGTAGAAACCAAATGCATCAAAAGTAGATTTCAAAGAGGCATTCAATTATCTCTTTTCAATAACCTTCTCAGTACCAAACACGTTGTGGGAGAGAGAGAGAGGAAAGACAATAAAAAAAGTCCAAAAAGAAAGAAAAGAAAAAATCATGTCAGTAAAAATAACACAAAATGATTTTCAAAAAAATAGAAAAAAAAAAAATGTAGGTTGCACCAAAAGTGGCTTTTCATGAAATACCAAGGGATAGAGAGTTAAAAAGGAAAATAATTTTTTTTTTTAAAAAAAAGACAAATTGCGTCCAAGAAACACTCAATTCTTTTTGTTTTTTGCAAACTTTCTTGGCAACCAAACACATAGGGAATGAGAGGAGAGGAAGAGACGGACAGACTAACTTTTGAAGATCAATTTCTTTGTTTCGAAGCAAGAGTATCAGGTCAAGGTTCTTCCACGGAGCACGCCCGGCTTCAAACGGTTCTTCAAATTCTTTCTGTTTGGATTCTTTTCTTTCCTTTGACTCATCAACACGGTGCTTTTTGGGCCCTCTCTGTTTCTCTTCGGGACTCCTTAGCTTTCTCTTCTCCTTCTTCATCTTCTTCTTCTCCGCTGATAAATCGGCCTTTTTTTTTTTTTTTTTCAATCCGGCCTATGCTTTGCCGAATCCTTTTAGTTCAGGGTTTTGGTTTTAGCCGTTGCGGCGAGGTTCTGCGTTGTAAGCTACAACCCACCGTTTTGACGCGGTGGATTGATTACGGGAGTTTGGGCTGGGGCCTCTCTAGGAGAGTCACGTGGGCCCATCGCGGCGCTTGAAAAAAGGGCGCGTTGGATGGTCCTGACTAACTTGTATAAGCCACGCCGCGGAATATCCAACGGCCGAATACAAACCCAATCACGGTTCTCCAAGTCTCGTTGGATTGTCATGACCGTACACGTGTACTTGCAGACAAAACTTTGACTGTAAAAATACCCTTTCCCATGATGATTCGAGTCCCCCGCGCCAAAAACCACGCGCAAGAACGGCGTCACACATTATTATTGCATATTCCATTTTATTTCACTCATATACCACGCAATCATGCACCGTCAGCACCAATCCCAGGCCAAATCAGACGGTCGCAATTGACTAAAGAATCCACCTGGGCCCCACCGGAATCACCAATCGTCCGCAGTACATACATGCAATGTGCAACCCCAAGAAGACTGCAAACAAAGATCATTGCTAAGCTAATGGCCCCCATCGCCCTTGCTTGGTTACAGATACATCAAGAAGGAATCTTTTTTCTTTTTGGTTTTTTTTTTTTGAGCAAAAAAGGAATCTTTATAACTGCATGCACTTATAACTTGGCACGCTCTCTTATACTGATCTTTCTTTCTTCTCTTCATCGATCTCCTCTCGAATCTTGAAGCTCGCTTTCTCGCGACCCAGCTTCAACCGGTAATGTTCCTATTCAAATTGAGGAAAAATGGTTTTGGAAAGTCTTGTGTGATAAATAAGATGAGATGTGAATGTAATCTTCCATTCTTGGTGTTCCATTTATTTAGGAATGCGATTGTTTGGATGTTAAGTAAATTGTTCTAGTCTCCCCTGTTTGACATTGTTGCACTTCAAGATTGCGTGGGTCAGAGAAATTTTTTCATGGCCATTTTGGGATTGATTGGATCTTCGGTACATTCTTGTTTCTTGCTTTTGTTTCGATCTTGTTGCATGCAAAAATGGGTGTACGTGATGATCGTGAACCGGTTTGCCATTTTTGCATTTTTCCCTCATGTTCGATAGCCTCACTCTGATGAAATTTTTACAGCTACCCGTTTGGTTGACGAGAAATCTTGGGAGAGGGAAAGAACATTTCTTTTTGTTAAAATCGTTAAGCAGATGAAAGACCTTAAGCCCATTTCATTTCGCCTTGATTTATTGCGTTTAAGTCAAAGATGTTAATCCCATTTGCAGGTTATACATTTATATATATAGCGACTAAAAGTCACAGTTGTGTTGATTCCTTGCCAAGAATTGCCGGCTTTGGAAAATGCCTTCGTCCACAGGGGATGTTTCCCAAGAGGGAGACGGAAAAGATGCTGATGATACCGTGGCTCAAATGTTCGAAGTGGATTTTTCCAGGTTATCAGACAAGCCAAGATCCTTGATGAAGGAGAGAGAGAGGCAGAAATCATATGACGAACGTGTGCTTCATGATTTGTCTGCTGGATTGTCCCCAGGCTTTCCACTCAGAGGTGACATTGCCTCCCGAGCAACTTACCTTACTGATGCCCCAATGACGGCACACAATGCAGCACTTGAGACGCATCCAATTGTAACTGAAGCTTGGGAGGCATTGAGACGTGCAGTGGTAAGATTTCGCGACCAGCCAGTTGGAACTATTGCAGCATCTGATATTTCTGGAGAAAAACTGAACTATGATCAGGTGAAAATCGCATCACTATGGATGTGATGATAAGAAATTTTTGGGTTTAGTGTCATTTTTGTGCCTGCCAGATATCATTCTCTTTTTAACTTATTTTGAGCAGCTGTGCCTATAGAAGAACAGAATATAGTTATCAATACATTGCAGAATTCAGTTATTTGTAACTAATTGTTTCCCAATAAAAGGGCAGGATTTAATATCTCTGTGGAAGATGTGATACGACCAGTCATCAATTTGCAACGCCAATTTCACAACATAGTAACTTCTATGTAGTCAAGCACATGACATCATCATCTGTGTTCATTGCGCTGATTGCTATTGTTGCAACAGGTTTTTGTGAGAGACTTTGTCCCGAGTGCATTGGCTTTCCTGATGCATGGACAACATGAGGTTGTGAAGAATTTCATTTTGAAGACTCTTCGACTTCAGTCACGGGAGAAGAAGATTGATAGATTCCAGCTCGGAGAAGGGGTAATGCCAGCTAGTTTTAAAGTTTTTCATGATCCAGTGAAGAATACTGAGACCTTGATAGCAGATTTCGGTGAAAGTGCAATCGGAAGAGTGGCTCCTGTTGATTCTGGTTTTTGGTGGATTATATTGCTCCAAGCTTACATAAAGTCTACAGGAGATACATCATTGGCTGAACGACCAGAATGTCAGAAGGGTATGCGGCTAATAATGAGTTTATGCCTTTCGGAGGGGTTTGACACCTTTCCGACTCTTCTTTGTGCTGACGGATGCTGCATGATCGATCGCAGGATGGTGAGTTTCTGTATAATTGGTATGCACAGTATTATTTCCAATATCATTATAATTAATTTGGTCTGTCATATACATGACATGGTTCACGAGGTTATGCATTTTTTGGCTAATTAAGAATAGGTGCATTCCCTATTTTTGTATATTTGTTCTCTGTTAGGATTATGGTTTTTTCTGGTGTATTAATTGACTTGATTGACTAATTACCTGAGACTCTGTGCAACTATGTATTTGAGAGGATTCTCTGTCCTTTGGATCATGAAGCTTTCATCAAATATTAAGACCAATCAGATCATGGAATTTCCTTGTTGCAGGGCTCTCTTTATGGTCAATTGTAGAAATTGAGTTTTTTTCTTTTCTTTTTTTTTTTATTCAAGGAGCAGTCCATGTTTTCGTGTACTTGTAGCTTCCTCTTTTAGATCCTTGTGACGATAGTTTCCATTTTCAGTACCAAATTTATATTTTCTGCATAATGTATTTTTTTTCACTTTTTTGGGTTATCAGGGTGTCTATGGCTATCCGATCGAAATTCAGGCACTTTTCTTCATGGCATTAAGATGCGCATTGCTTTTAATGAAGCAAGATGATGAGGGGAAGGAGTTTGTGGAAAGAATTGTGAAACGGCTTCATGCCTTGAGCTATCACGTGCGGAGCTATTTTTGGATTGACTTGAAGCAGCTTAATGATATATACCGCTACAAAACAGAGGAATACTCTCACACCGCAGTTAACAAGTTTAACGTGATTCCAGAATCTCTTCCTGACTGGATTTTTGATTTCATGCCCCTTCACGGTGGTTACTTCATTGGGAACGTGAGTCCTGCAAAAATGGACTTCCGCTGGTTTTGCTTGGGTAACTGTATTGCAATTTTATCGTCCTTGGCGACCCCAGAACAAGCCACGGCAATCATGGATCTTGTAGAATCTCGTTGGGAGGAGTTGGTCGGAGAAATGCCACTGAAGGTATGCTATCCAGCTATAGAGGGCCATGAATGGAGGATTATAACTGGCTGTGACCCAAAGAACACCAGGTGGAGTTACCACAATGGTGGATCCTGGCCAGGTATGGTGTCCTGATCACTAATTTTGCAAACCCACTTTAGTGTTCAATGTCTCGTTTCATTTTGGAACATTTTCATCTGGGGGAGATTTTCTCTGAGATGCAATCCGTCTATTGCAATGGTCGCAGTTCTGCTATGGCTTCTAACAGCTGCATGCATTAAGACTGGACGCCCTCACGTTGCAAGACGTGCCATTGAAGTCGCCGAAACGAGATTGGCGAAAGACGGTTGGCCTGAATACTATGATGGAAAGCTTGGTCGGTACATTGGGAAGCAAGCACGCAGACAACAAACCTGGTCTATTGCGGGTTACTTGGTCGCAAAGATGATGCTGGAAGACCCTTCTCGTTTGGGCATGGTGTCACTTGAGGAGGACAAACAGATGGAGCCCCTCCTCAAGAGATCAACTTCTTGGACAATCTAGTCAATTCTTTGTTGTTTCCATTGGCCCCCTTTTTCTTTTTCTGGTGCAAGTTTCCATTGGCATGTTGCTAATCTGTCTACCTCAGATACTAACCTAACCTTTCTAGGCTGAGAAGAGAAAGCTGAAATGTAGCATTTTGCCTAAAGGCTGAAACTGGTGTTTTCCATTTCTCCCTTGTACATGGACCAAGAGTCAAAGACGTGGTCAAAAGTCAAAAGTCAAAAGTCAAAGATGCAGATGACCTTTTTAAAAAATAAAAAATAAAAAAATTGGTATTAGTTTGGTGCACAATCATAAGGGTGGAGTAAGTGCAATTATAATTTCGATTAATATTATAAAGATAATATTGATTTATATTAATTATTTTATTTGACAGGATAAAATATTTGCTGATCATAGATAAAAAGGGTATATCCAATGCTTATTCTGAATGAATTAAAAAAAAAAATAATTTCAATTTTTTTCTGTTATTTGAGATATATATATATATATATATCCGAAGAGGATTAAATAAACCGAACTAAGAGGTTCTCTCCTTCTATTTTGATCTCTTTTTCCCTTACGGCACGACTGCGCAAGTCTCTTTCGTTTTTCGTCAATTTCCCGGAAAAGTGAACGGATGAGGGCGCAGAAGAAAACGATCCACGCGGTGACGACATGGGTGCGGCGACAGCCGCCGAAGGTTAAGGCTTTTTTGGCGGTGGTGGCGGGCATGGCGGCTCTAGTCCTGCTCCGATTCATCGTACAAGACCACAACAATCTCTTTGTAGCTGCCGAGGCTGTCCACTTTATTGGAATCTCTGTCCTTATATACAAGCTCATGAAAGAGAGAACTTGTGCTGGTATGAAAACTTAAAAAGATTAGATTTTTTTTTTTTTTGCTTTCCTTTTTTTTTTTCTGTGATCTCTTTTATGCTGATTAGTAGAATGTGATCAAGCTCCTGGGGTTTCGTTGCAATTTTTTTCCGAATTTCTCTTGCTTCATTCTCTTACGGTGTTATAGCATCATTTTCATTGATTTGTATTGGTAAGGGTTTCTCTAGTTGGGTTGAGTAGGCTTTACTTATGATGACAGGCCTTTTTCTTATTGCTTAGCCCTCAGTTTTTGTCTTTTGTTGGTTTATATAATTGGTATGCCTTTTGTATCTTTTAGATTTGGAATAGTTTTTTAACGGTTATGGGTTTTCTTCTTCTCTGCATGACTGGAAAGTTTGGTATTTAAAAGACCGAGGCTTCAAATTATGCAATTTAAGGATTAATAAAAGAGAAGGGAAAAAAAGGAGGTGATGGAATTTTCTAAGTTTTTTACGTGCAAAGATAGGAATGACATGCTTGAAGATTTTGGTGAATTAATAATTTGCTGTTGTTTTACAATGAGAAGTTCATAACTTTAGTTGAATGTAACCCAATGTGTGCATGAATGTTATGGTATTGGGTGACAGTGACATTATTTGTGCCATTATTTGTGCTTATGTTAATTGGATTATTTACCCAAAACATGATTTCAGAGTGGCACAATCTTGGTCATATAAGAATTTAGTTTCGTCAAGCCTTGTTTATATTGCAGCTCTTTTCCTCATAGGGTTGCAAGGTTTGCAGTGCTGAGCCCTGTTGTGCTAACTTTTGTTAAGTATCTCGAATAGTGCCTTATAGGAATGCTTAGTATAGCCCATCATATGGCTCCTACAAGAAAATTAGCAGAAGGTTTCCTGTTACTCTATCTGTTTTTTCTATTCTGTTGACCAACCCTTCTTTGAATATTTCTTTTTGGATTTGCAGGACTGTCACTCAAATCCCAAGAATTGACAGCTATCTTTTTAGCTGTGAGGCTGTACTGCAGCTTTGTAATGGAATATGACATACACACCCTGCTTGATTTGGCTACTTTGGCGACAACATTGTGGGTTATTTACATGATCCGTTTCAAATTGAAATCTAGTTACATGGAAGATAAAGACAACTTTGCACTATATTATGTGGTGTGTATTAATCGATCTAATATAACCTTTAGCAGTTGCATCACCAATTATTTATATGCTGAAGGTGCATTTTCTGCTATCTGTTGTTATAAAAGTTTATGGCAATTGTGTCCACAAGTAAAACAAGGACATTGAATGAAGTTCTTTGGACGACTCTCATTGACTAGGTCTGGATTTCTCTTGGAAACATGCAGTTGAACTATGCAAACATGGGGCTTGTCTATTGGATTTTTAGATTTCTTGTATGTTGGCAGCCTAGGGCTCCATTTGAATGTGATTTTTTTTTTTTTTTCATTTTTTGTTTCCCAGAAATTTTGCCAATGGCATCCAGTTTTTCCCCATACTTAGTTTGGAGTACTTGTAGAAATGCATTTGCTGGTTCTTTTAATTGCTTTGTTCAAGTTAGCCACTTGCACAATGGAAAATGTATCTTTACTCTACCTTTTAATGCCGGCAGGTTTCTTTTAGAAATTCTGTTTTACCAGTTGTGACAAATGCTAGAGAGAACTTCTTTCATTCCTGCTTACCGCGATTTCTTTTTGTGGAATTAGACATCTACCAATGTTCATTTCCTTAACATTTATCCTTATTCTTTGATTCGGATGCAGTTGGCACCCTGTGCTGTTCTGGCGTTGTTGATTCATCCATCAACATCTCATAATCTAATAAACAGGATTTTTTGGGCGTTTTGTGTCTACCTAGAAGCTGTATCTGTGCTACCTCAGTTGCGGGTCATGCAGAATACAAAGGTTTGGCTTTACTGAGTGGAATATGCATGTTTAGGAGGTTCTAAACTTGAAACTCATATTCGTTTCTGTACTTTCAGATTGTTGAGCCCTTCACTGCACATTACGTATTTGCATTGGGTGTTGCCAGGTTTCTGAGCTGTGCCCATTGGGTTCTGCAGGTTTGTTCTTGGTGATATGAACATTTCTGTATATGTTTTGGCTGGGGCTTCTATATGGTTTTCAGCATCTGGGAATTTCAACTCCTTTCTTTTTACCCCTTTTTTGTTTTTTTATTTGTTTTGCAAGAGTCATGATGATGGAGTTCTATTTAATTGGATTTTGAACCAGTTGTTTCTAGGATGCAATTTGTACATCAGGTCAAGAAATCCTTCAACCTGAAAACTTAAGCTATTGGGTGAGACCTAAAAATAGATCACAACAATATTAATGTTTAATTGCATGTAAGAGCCACTTAAATAGAACTTACTTTAACTTTGGTACTGAAATCTGTGGTTGATGTGTTTGGGGCTGATTGTCATAAAAAAGCGATACACGTGCTTGTACACTTAGAAATTTTGGAAGTAAAAAGATGCTTGATGTTGTTGCTGTATATTCTTTTGTAACAAATGCTTTGTCCTCATTATTTGAGAGTTTGAGCTGATTAGATGTGATGATGTTAATGTATTGTTTCATTTGCTTTGATCAGGTTCTAGATAGTCATGGACACTTGTTGGTTGCCTTGGGATATGGATTGTGGCCCTCAATGGTTCTCATTTCAGAAATTGTCCAGACATTCATCTTGGCAGATTTCTGTTATTATTATGTGAAGAGGTCTGTTAATTTACCCACATTTTTCTTTAATATATCTAACATGAGAAATCAGGCTACACTCTCATGGTATTTGGAGTACACTGTCATCATGATTGTGTATTTGGATTGCAGTGTGTTTGGAGGACAGCTTGTTCTTCGCCTTCCCTCTGGAGTGGTGTAATGTAACTGAAGAACCTCTTCCGTTGTATTCGAGTGATGTCAGCATCCAAAATTAACTCAGGCTGTGCTGTTGATCAATTCCATTTTTGTTCTCTGCAGTCTCCAACAATACGGTTCTCTGCTCCAGTCATTACTTGTGGGTTGCTTGTAAAGTTGAGAGCAGAGAAAACTTGGGTGGATATATTCTAAAAGTTTTTTTTAATAGTTGAATTAACTTATAATGCTACAGCTAATCTTATATTTTACAACATAGACTAGTTCTACATCTTATGACGTGCACAATTTCTGCTGATTAATGACTTCTTACCAGTATCATACCCAGCGGGGAACGCTAATGAATAGCTTAGACCTCTAAACATTTTATGGCTGGTGGTTTCTGGACAAGTTCAGATGCTTGCCCAATAATAGGGATACCGGATAGAGCTTCTGATGGTTCTCAACCTAATGCTTCTAATGGTACGGTATTTTTCCCTTTGGGTTGCCAAAGTTGCATAAAAATACAGGTTTTTCAGCCGGGGAGAGGTGAATACACTATTTTCGTTCACCTGCTTGAAACACCTCGAGTTATTAAGGACCATATGATTACAAATACTCATATGGTGAAGTTTCTTGAAAGAATTCCCTTGATTACAAATATCAAGCCCCATTTGCCCCTATCGATATTGTGCGTCTTGTTATTGCAGCTCTTTTTTATAATGTACTAACAAAATCCTGTCATAATCTTTGCCGATTGTTTTGGCAACTGCCATGAACTTGAGAGAGAAAACTTCTATGTTATCTTCAATTATCTTCGGTAGCGCTCTGGCTTGCTTGAGGCTGATTCGTTCTTCTGTCAACCTGCTATCAATAGTATTTTCTGTGTTTAGCAGATAGTTGCTGTATGCAGCTCAGAGAGAACTTTCAGTTTCCAAAACAGGGTCTGTGCCAGCATCATCCCCGAAGAGTGCAACCTTAAGTAGATCGTGTAGTACTTGGTTAATTAAACCCAATAATCCTAGTTTCAGAAGTTGTCAAGAAAGGTCTGCTCCCAAAATTATTCTCAGCCTATAATTTGCAACACGGAGACCAGCAACACCACCGGAGTAGCCCACAAGGTGAAGCATGCCATTTGGGACACAGTCCGAGGCTTCTTGCCTGGTAAAGATCGCCAACTGGTAGCTTAGCTTCACTTGGGAAGACATAGACTAAGCAGGTAATATCGGTTAAAGGACTGCCCCAGTTCTTGATGCAAGATTCTGTTGCTCCAACAGCCGTCCGTGTTACAGCATTGTTGTAGATATCCAGTTGCTGCTTCAAAGTGGGGAAGCCACCAATGGCTAGTTCAGGTTACAGGTTTAGCATCACATCGGACATGACCACATACCTTTATTTTGGTTGTGGTTGTCCAGCTATGTAAAACGCGAGAGAAGAAAACAAATTACAGAACCGAAGTGGCATATCAATTTGCAATTTGAAATATCCCCAGATCAAGAATTTTCTGCATAAAATGGAAAGCTCCGCATGGGTCGTCTAACTCTACCGTCAGGCCAGGCTCCCGCTAAAGTGAATTGGGGGGGAGGGGTTGTCGTGAAATTGCAATTTGCAACAAATCAAGACGATTTCACAGCCACCATTGACCAGCATGATAATTACTAGATGCCCAAAAAAGGCAGGGAGAAAAGTTGGAAATGTTCAAGAGTAGAGTTAGTTTCTGCTTAAGGTCTGGATCATCGCAATTGGTGTTCTTGAAATAACCATCCACTAGAAACTATTGCAGTAGACGCTGACAAGGGAATGCCTTGCCAAGAACCAGAATAGTACCTTTACCAGGGTTGGCGCTACAGATCTGGTACTTCTAATCAAGAATCATAAGCCCAGATAATTGCATACTTAACACATGGGTACTTATGTGAAAATAAAACGAGTTCTTTATCCCAGGCATGCTTGAAACAAATGTTTTGAACGGTAAGAAAATGATTAAACTATGAAATCTGACACACAGTAGCTCAAACCAGACCCAAAGTTGCACAATTACATTCCTTTCATAGCCAGTTTTTTTTCACTTCAACAATCAATCAATAAGAGAACGGTTCAAGCACTATGAATCCACAACTCTTGCCACAAAACAATTAGTTGTTACAACATATCACCTATGAGGCTGCTTGACCATAACCCCGAGCAAGCCGTTAACTATAGTTGTTCCATACTGAATATTAGATTTGTTCAGACAGGGAAGGACATTTCATAGGTCACTCTCTGATGTCTCTTCAAGGAAATGCCAAAATGAAGGTCATACCATTTCAAAGGTCAGAGATGGACTTTCCATTGATGAAATCAACTATTTGTGTGACAGCTTGGTCAAGTGCAGCAGTGACAGCAGCCAAATTCTGCATGAACTCCTCTGCAGTTGGCTTGTCTCCATCCACTATATCAGTCACAGCTTTTACAAATATTACGGGCACTTTAAAAATATCAGCTACATAGGCAACAGCTGCTCCCTGAAACTCATATATCAACTTGGTATATGAAATATTTCTGATCACAGTAAGCCACAGAAATGATGGATGAAGTGAACCAAATTCAAAAAGTCATGTAAATCCAAATTTAGACCACTTGCTACAGTAATAACATAAGAATGGAAACCTCTGGTTCAGAAGTTACCTCCATGTCTTTAACTGTAGCATCATTTGCAATAATTGCTGCTTCATCTTGTGGGGACATATCTAAAGAATCTCCAGTGGATAATTTACCAATCTGAAAGAAGGAAAATGTGAGTTAGGATGTCTAGAGAAAAGGAATTCCATAACTAGAATTGCTTGTATTTTTGTGCATATTGATCACCTTTAAGTTGAGCTCTTTCAAGAGATTGGGTGTTGGGCATCCCTGTCGCAAGCCAACTCCATATAGATCAAAAACCTGCAAAAGGAAAGGAGGCAGATTGAAATTAAACTTAAAAAAGCTGCTGGAATTCACTATTGATGACCAATGAAAATTTGCCGCAGCAGAGGATTAAGCAGCATTGAAATTAATGAATCCAACAACATCCACGCATTGTGCTTTCATTTCTTTCTTTGATGTTTAGAGCATAAAAAAGTTTATTACAGCCATCTACTTTGCCATCTACCCATCATCTAACCAGAACTTTAACTTTTTTCTTTCAGATATAAATACTGAGCTCACTACTCTCTTTTTGGAACAACAAGAGAAAAGCAGGAGACTGACTATGTTGCTAGCTTTTCAGCATATATTTTGGATATCCTCAATAATACCAATAGAAGAGGCCAGGTTCCTTTGCCATTTTAACAGTGTGAGAAGAAACTATTGGAAAAGCATGAAAACTTACAGGGATAGGGATCCTTCTGTCATGAAAAGCAGCATCAGATACAAGGAATACATCACCAATGCATGCTCCCTTGGCCTGAAAGATTTTGATAGAAATTCCAAGAAGAGAGAATTATTTTTTCTTTGGATGCAAATACAGTTAGTCTCACACTTTGTTTGTTTTGATATAAGGGATCCAATTAGTTGCTTGAAAACAGAAAACTGATAACATACATTAGTATGATCTAAACAGTGAGAAAGGACAGCCATTTGCTAAGGCCAGGAACTCACTATAGACAGTGGAAAAGTAACCAAGAGCTAGATAAATCAAGATCCTAAAGTCTTTTGAAAGGAGAAAAAAGAAGAAAAGAGTACTTTAAAGCCACCAGCAGTGCCTGCATTGATAATTAAGTCTGGCTTTAGTGCTTGGATGGCAGCATATGTCACAAGAGATGCAGAAACCGTGCCTACACTGTCAACACCTGAAACAATATAACACAAGGAAATTTTTTGAAGACAAAGGCATTGTTCAAAGAACAATTTTCCATTGGCACCCTCATTGGGCCAAAAGATGTGCATTAAACAATCAGATCATTTGTAAAACCAATGTAATATGAAAAAAGCATCAAGTTCAAAAAATTTTTATGTACAGTAACAGTGAAGATAAATAGATAGCAAGAAGAATATTAAATTTTCCTTCATCTCAAATAGCAGCAACCATAGCATTGAAAGAAAGAGATATTCTTTCTAGGATGGAAGAATTGCAATGAGGCAATATTGGTTTAATAGGTTAATCTTTTATTTAGCATCTTGTAGAAGCAAGTCATGAGCAATTGATTATCACAGGAAGCACACCCGTGGAATACGTGAGGTTTAACAAATAAACGCCATTTGCAAATAAAAATGAAAGGAAAGAGCAGCCAAGGCTCAAAGTTTTACCTAGAGCTGGATCTTTTCCACCCCATACTAAATTGATATTAAGATCTTTGTATACGCCATGATACCGGACCCAAGGTACTCCCTCAGGAAACCTGCGCAACCGTGCTCAGACACATCAAACTCGATCCCAACCAATAGATCTCAAATTGAACATACAAGTATATTAAGTTTCGGAAACTGAATTAACGAACAATAATCCCTCTTTACCGTGAATTATCCAATCTCCCAATTACGTGCAACCCTTGGCATACAACTTACAAAACCACTATACATCAATCTCAATGAAATCGAGTCCCTAAAGCAAATTCAAAGAACTTGGCATCCAGTTAAAGATACAAATGAAATGAGTCTTTCAAGGGCAGAAAGTCCAGAGCCCGCACACCAATACGGAGCATGAGCGAAACTTACACGGAGTCGTGGTCCTCCTTGAGCTGGAACTTGTTCACCACAGGCATCGATTCCGTTTGCATGGCTGTTACTCCATCAAAACCGGCCACAGAAACTGCCTTAGTATACACACGATACGCCTGTATTGAGAGAAAGAGAGATAGGAGAAAGATAAGTACCCATGACGATGAGGATGGTAGAAACAGGGCTGCGCCGCTCAGCCGGGACAACCACGGCTTCTCCGGCACCATCCGATTCCTCGTCGCGAGGAGCCATAGCCAATCAGCCCCCTCTCTGCCTTTCCCACAGAGTTGCCCAGCAAGCAAAGGACGGAGGAGCGAAATAAGTACGTATTTTCCCGGAAAATCAAGCGCCCGAGAGAAAGTGCAATAAAATTTCAATTGTACTTTTCTCCAACCAATAGGAAAATTGGAGAGCGTTGCGAGAATTTGCTGCTCTTGAAAAAAAAAAAAATTAAATAAAATAAAATAAAAAACACTCGTTGCCTTATTAAAACCTTCTTCAGCTGGGCATAAGGAATGAGGAAGCAAAAATGGTATTTCTTAATTTTGTTAAAAAAAATTGAAAATAATTGCGCTGAATAATACACTTAAAAAGCCGCGTGACTTTAGAGTCTCATCCGTGTCAAAGGCAAGAACCAAAAAAAATTAAGTATCATATAATAATAATATTAAAATTATTAATTATATATTTATAATTATTTAATATATTATTACAACCAATAATAAAAATTACAGCAGTGCGATTGCTAATTAATTTGTAACAGTACGAAGGAAAGCGGCGTGAATCTTTATAGATAAGGGCAAAGTGGTCAGAGAATAATTGCTGTGAGTGACAAGAGTTTGGATTTGACTTTGCCCCTCCTCCATTCGTCATGGGCTCATGGTGTTAAATCCACACAGACATTCTCTTCTTGTTCCTCTTCTTTTTTTTTTGTCCTTTTTGTCTGTCATTAATTGTAGCTTGTCCGGTACCCGCTTACCTGTTATTGTAATAAATAAATAAAATCTGCTCTTATTTTTACATATAAATTAGACATAATTATGATGCAGTTTGATTTAATTTTAATTTTAAATTATTAATTTAAATTTTAAAATTAAAATTTTAGTTGACATTTTAATTATTATTTATTTTAAATTGTATATTTTAACTTAAATTTAAATTTTAATATGATTAAAATTTTAATTTTAATTTAATTGAACTGAAAAATATTTAAATTGATTTAATTTAAGTTAATTTAATCTGATTTTATTTTTTATTTAAAAAATTAAAATATTTTAAAATTTTAATAGATAAATTTTTTTTTTGTAAATTGTTATATTAAAAATATTTTTGATCATTAATTTAATTTTTTTTATTTTCTTGTTTAAATTGGTGGGTTCAATTTTATATTATAATTTTAATTGAATTGCCTTTATTTACTGTTTCAATTCAAATTGAAACAAAATGGGTTGCTTTCCATTCGATTAGAATTTTATATCAATTTGGTTTCAGTTGAATTCTAATTCCAATCGAAATTGTGATCATATCTAATATAAGCGCTTTTTTTTTTTTTTTTGGTTTTTTGGTTTCAAAGCAATTCATGCCCTTACACGATGTATCTTTTCTTTTTGTTGGTACGTTTCCATACCTTCTTTTGGTAAAATTGATAAAACAGTGTATGCATTTACGGAATATTTCAAACAGCGTATCCATGTACATGCGACATTCTATGTGTCCACGTACTGCACGAGATCTAATAAAAGAAAAAAGAAGATTACGTCTCGAACGTTTTTCCTAAGCGTCAACTGTGAAGCTTGGGCTTGCACCAGACAAAAGTTGGGCCAACGGAACAGATGTGTCCACTGTGAGAATTGGGCACGGACACGAGATAACTCTTGTCTCTGGAAACAAAGTACTAAATCTTTTGAATCATTCGAAAGGGACTCGAGATGGGGTCTTGTGGGGGAGACACCATTCGGCAGCATTGGAAAAGTATCAGACAGAGGCATGGCACACTCCTCGCCGTTGAAAATAGACTCTTCTAGGCAAGGCCCATCGGTTTCTAAAAGTGAATGTTTTCGAGTCCTTTTCTATAAGTATTTCTGTTGTCACAGAACCAATAGTCTCTGCTGTGACCTGTAACAAATCGTCATTGAGGCATGGTATACCCCAGAATGGGGCAATCTCATCTGCAAGAATGCACATCGTGAGTGAATTGTAAATTCAATCTCACTGAGGCAGCAAATAACAATTGAACGACCGAATACTAGGCCGAATATTAAAAAAAAAAAAAAAAAACACACACACACACACACAGACACACAAAAAAGTGGTTTTTTATAAGAAATGGAAGTATGGGTGTATAAAGATATTAATTACAAGATATACAACTTGAATTTTATGTTAAAAATATGAGATTTTAACGTAAAATTTGTGAAAATTTAACCTCTCTAACTTCAATAATTGACATTTAGGCATCAATATAATGTGAATTTTGATTAATTTAAGATAATTTTTAACTATAATAATAATAATAGAAGAATACAAGTACCTGAAAATTCAACAGTGGGGAGTAATGCATTGTTGAAGCTATTTACAGTTGCCTTTTGGCTGAAGCCAGGATGCTGGACCAATAAATTCCAGTCTGGATAGTTTTTTCAGTAATTATAGTTGAAGATTGTCACTTTCACCTTCCAGTGGTTCATATAGGTGCTCTTGACATGCCAATGAACTCTAACTGGGCACATATGATCAGTTCATTGCACTACTTCTGGATCTGATGGCTGGTCACCTTCCCTGATATTCCCACATATACATATACAAAAATAGGTTATTAGAATCCAAGCTTGCAAACTGTGCTAGCCATGGAAATGCATGTACCTTATGCATCCACAGCTGCACTTGTGGCATGGGGTGACCTTGCTATTGTAAAATGTTGAGAGTCGAAACCCAACAAGTCGGCATTTCACTAGCCGAAAAACTGGAGCAAGTGCACGTGGATTTCCATGTTCCTGGAAATAACACAAGCGTTGGGATGAGCATTTATTATCAATGCTGAAAAGACCATAGTTTCTCAGGAACATCGAGGTCTGCACATTTTGACATAATTAGAGTACTTACTGAAAACCTGAATTTCTCTTCTACCCCCAAGATCAGAAGATGCTGTGGGATCGATATCCAAAAGGGGGCCACAAATGCAAACAGGACCTGGGGCCAAAATGTAAGTTTTGCAGGTGAATAGACAGTGGAATTTGCCCCCAGTTTCCAACTACCATTTCAAAGGTTGAAAAAGACGTGGAAAGATCAATTGCTTAGCCGGAAAGAAGGCCGCCGCGGCAGCAGTTGTCCGACATGTTTTCAGGCAAGGCACCTGGCATTAGATCAGCAATAACAGGTTTTTGCTTGCAAGAGTGCGGGATTCGGTTCTTGAAGGCTGAGCAGTCCCCTTGTGCTGTGGCAAACGCACCATATATTGACTGGATCTCCTCATTCCTGGTCCAAGCCCATCCAAGTTCCTGCCTGGTTTCTCAACATGGCGATACAGCTAGTAATTTTGGATGGCTACCCTACCTTGCAAAGACATTCGTATGGTATTTTGGATGGGTTTTCTGGGCAGGGCCTTCCTTGACTTGCATCTTGTACCATGTTTTCACTTTGACCTTACCACGGAAGGGCTGTCTAAGGGTTAATCAAGAGTGTGACATTTTGTTTATTTGGAAACTAATTTGAGCTTCTTTCTGGAAGACTCGAACTGGCACTACCTATCTCTCCCCAGAGAAAAATCCAAGTGTGAAGACCTGAATATTATTAATGCGCCATATAGAAAACCTGATGATCACTAATAAAAGCTCAACTCTCATAGAACTCTCATTCTGCGTTTCCATATCAGCACAATTACATTACAACCCAGTTCTTATTATACCTTAACCAACAATTAGTCCCCTTCTTATTATGGTTATATATTACATGACTAAACCGTACATGAACATCTGTAACAATTAGTCCCCTTCTTATTTGAACATTGTTAGGAGGCAAAGGGCTCATGCACAACAGAATTTGAAGAAATTGAGATGGGATTGCCTTCTAATTGCAGCATGATACGTCCAAGTACTTCAGTTAATATCTTCTTGAATTCTTCCTCTTTAACCAGCTTTCCATCATCCGCCACCATCATCTCCAACACTTGGCCTACAACCTGATCCATCTGTAAATCAATTTAAGTTCAAATCATTTACAAGGTATGTCTACGTTTAGTAAGATAGTCTTAGGATAACCCCATTAATTATTCTTTCTAATTACCTCATCAACTGCACCAACTGGAGGTAGACCCCCAGATGAAGCCACCGCATCCAGTGCCACGCGTGAATACTCCTTGGATATTTTCCCACTGTGGTCTTTTGGCACGTTTTCTAGAGCTGAGTTAAGCGCCTGCAACAGACAATAAATACAAAGTTTTAACCAGTTAATCGCAGTCAACTAGCTAAAATTGAACTAAGAAACATGAAGTTTCGTTTATAGGTGAAGGAAACAAAACCGTCCGCAAAAACCCAAACCTTGTCTAACTCAGACTTGTTGGACAATAACCTCTTGATACCACTACCGTCAAAGGTATTTTCACAGTGAGCAACAATCACAGGCTGCTCCTTGAGACGTTGAGCCACTTTCTCTGCCACTTTCTTGAATTCCACCAAGAGTATCTCTTGGGAAACAGGATTATCATGATATTGGCCAATGTAGCAAGCTTGTAAAGCTGGCTCCACTATGTTGCTCATCACCTAAATTTACAATTCCCATCAAGACCCCAAAAATCTGTGATTTTCTTTAGAACTTCATAGGACATTAATTGAAACTTGTGTTGTGCAGCTACTTACCCAAGAATCAGAAGAGGGAGGCATCCCTTGCCCAACGGTAACTTTTTCCAAGGCCTCAATCACAAAATTGCGAAGAGACCCATCAGGGGATTCTAACTGTGAAAATATGGACGCCATTTCTGGTTCATAACCTGGCCCATTGATAAACTCTAATAGGTCTTCTCCATCAATGCGGAGGATCACTATAGGATCTCGCTCCAAACCAGCAGCCATGCCTAGTAGAATATCTAAGAGGTCCTCCTTAAACTCAGTCTTGCTCACTTTCTCTTGCTTGCCATGGGTGAATTCATTTCGAACCTGTTACGTGTCCATTGAAGTGTCTAAGACATTGAGGGGATTTCTAATTTGGTTCAACTAACCGAGAGTTCACTTTTATATATTAAAAAAAAAATTAATTAAAATAAATAATAAATATATAATTAAAAATAATAAATTTATTATACTTTAAAAAATAAATAAATATAATAAATTCTTCAATTTTTTTGAAATTATTCCACTGAAATCCTGTCAAAGAAAAGTTATTACACTGCTAAATACTATGTAATGCATTGTTCGTGCTAGTTAAGGTCATGAATTCGGTGGCAGGTAGGAACAACAACGACAAAAAAACTTCAGGGTCATGCCTTCTTTTTCGATCGGGTTACTTGAAGAAAGAGAGAACCATAAAGTAAGTAAATCAAAGTGGTCCCTGATTCCACCTGTATTTTTAGGCACCACATAATGCTTCCACGTTTATCATGCACCTAACAAGTGACGCTGTTGTGAGAATCTGCCCCCCACCCCCCCATTTTTTTTATTTTTTTGGGTCATGGGGATCCATCTTTTGTATTGTCTTTTGGTGCATTTTACGTTTACCACGTTAGAACCAAGCAAATTTGGGCAGTTGATTCAATCACAAGGGATAAGGATAGCTACTGCCTCTGCTCGTAGCCCCACCTCGGAACCCCAAAACAAAAAAACTGCAAAAAGGGGAAAAAAATAGAAGAAAAAGAAAAAGGAATGAAGAGATGAAGTTGATGTGTCTGACGGGTATTGGCTTCTCTGCTTCGGACAAAGTTTAAAAGTTTACACATTAGTTTTCATGAGATTCGTCGCTAGATCTCTATCTTACAAAGAAATCGGAAAAGTCAAGTGGGAAATTAAAAGGCCAACCGAAAGAAAAGCTAGAGTCCCACACCACCGACCAATCCTTTTATTATTATTTCTTTTGTCCCTATTGGTTCTTTCCGACCAGTCCATATTGTTGAATCATGTGGGTGTTTTCTCGAGCTAGCTGGCGTTTCTTAACGCGTCACGTCTTTGATCCATTTTATTGATTGCAACGAGACTGAATTTACTAGAGGTTGACAGATGATTACAGACCCATATGGCATATTATGTGGCATCTTTTCGGGCCAGCTCAGTGGTTTCTTTTATTATCGACTCAACAGATATTGCAGAGCAGTAGTAGTAGGTCTTTTGCTTTATTTATTTTTCTTTTTTGTGTTTTGTGGGGTGGGGGCTCAATGTCGTCCTCCTTTGGTAGAAGCAGTGAAGTCGGGATCTCACATAACATCTTGTCCCTTGCGTCATTGCTCGAGCAAAACGCAACATTTTTAATTTTGTTATTTCGTTTCTTTATTTTTATTTTTGTTTTTGCCTCTGGATACAAATCCCATATAGGAACATCCAATAATACCCCATAAGAAAACATTCAATATTGGGTAAGTTCAGAGAAAATTTTCTTTTAAAACTTGTTAACTGGCCGCAAAATGAAAACTGGGGTTCATGAGTAGCACCAAAAAACGGAATATCAATGACGGTTTTTAATCAAAATTGGGTTCACTGGGCTGGTTTTAAGAAGAAGAAGAAGAAGAAGAAGAAGAAATAGAAAGAATCAAACTTTGAGAGAAATGGGCACTAACCTCAGAGTAGATATGATCAGAATCAGGAGAGGAGCCCTGAGCAGGCAAGCGGAGGGCGGCACCAATATCGTCAACGGCAGGCTCCAGTTCCTTCACGGAGAGGCCACCATCTCGGTCCTTGTCCAGCTCTTGGAACTTATGTTCCACGAAACTGCTAAACACCTCCTCGTTCCCAACCAACTCCATTATACCTGAACCGTCCACCAACTGTCCATTCTCTCCACTTTTGTCTCTCTTTTGTGTGCTTCCACTGCTCTCCATTTAATTCTCTTTACCTTTTTCTTACTTCTTTTTGGATCACTCTCTCGTGTTTCTTGTGAGTCCGTGTTGCTTTCTTTTCTTTTGTTCTTGTGATTTACACGAGGTAAAGTGCTGACTTCCTCTCAGTAAGGCCCCCCCTCTTCCCTATTTTATCTGCTTTCTAGTTTCAGTTCTACTTCTAGGGCCTCAACAGGGAGAAAGCTTAACTTTGTGTGCTTATCACTCGTCTGCCTGCCTTTAAGCTTTCGGCTTTAATTACCCATTTTTAGTAATTAACTTTAATAAAATTTATTTATAATTTTGCATTATATATTTTATTTAATTATTCTTTATTTTAAATAAATTTTATTTATTATGTAATATAAAATTATAGATGAATTATATTTTAAAAAATTTAAATTAAAGTTTTTTATATTTATTATATATATATAATTTCACATTTGTTGATATCATATGCATGGATATTGACCTGTCCCTGGCGCCTATGTAAAGTGTATACTTACCACTTTTCTATACAAAAAGGTTATTATATCTAAAATTGAAAAAAAAAAAAAATTGGGTGTGCTGGACGTAAATACCAAATAAGGCACGTGGGTAGTTCCGGAACCGCGAAAGGAATGGGTCGTAGAAAAAGGGACTACCGCCAGCACTCTTTTTCTTTGGTCGGCCAATATCTGCTCGACGTGTGGACTTTCTCAGAGTAATCCGCTCGGCATCTGTGTCATATGCACCTTCACCGGTTGAATTGAATTGTCTTCTTGAAAGTTTTTCTACTACGTACTCCAAGGGCTTTTTGACAAATTGAATAAAATTTCTCAAACTTCAAGTGTGGTGGATTATGCTGTAAATCCAGGCTTTGAAATTTTAGCTTCCAAAGCTTTCCCCCATTTTTTTTTTTTTTAATGCACAATTTAATTCTTCTGTTGAATACTAGTTAAAATTTAAAACGCAACCGTTCCAAGTTTTTTGGCCAGCAATATTAAGGGTGAAAAGCTAATTAAAAAAGCCTCGGGCTGCTCCGTTGAAATGGGAACATTAAAGCATTCCCTTGATATCAGGATTCTATACAGGTTGCACTGCTAGAATTGTGAACGACGACTGTGAATCATCAAGACAAGACATCAACATGTCTGAAACATGATTTTGCAATCGTTATCACGATAAGAATTGAGACCGATGCTAGATGCCTTCCGATCTTATCTTCCGGAGACAATGACGTGGGGCAGCAGTACACACACACACATATAAAAGTTAATATTTAACTAAAATTTTTAAATTTTATTAAAAATATAAAAAAATTTTAAAAAATAAAATATTTTAATATTAAAATTTTATATTTTTTAATATATTAATTTTAAATAATTTAATTAAATTTTTTAATTAAATTAAAATATTATATAATAAATAAATAAATTTAAATATAATTTATAAAAAAAAATTAAAAATAAATTTTTTTTTACATGCACCACGAAATCTTTTTATTTAAAAGAAACTTAATATTGAGTTAATGACAAGGAACTAACACCTCTTTTTTCATAAAATAAAAAAAATATTTAAAATAAATTAATATTTTTAATATAAATTAATAATTTATTTAGTAAATAATTATGTAAATTATAATATTAATAAATAATAATATTAAATCATCATTTACTTAGTTATAAAAGTTAAAAAAAATTATTGTATAATTAACAAGATTTTAGAATATGTGAATTATGAAATTATTTTGATTTGGTAATAACATCCTAAAACATATAAGTTATGAAATTTTCATCTAACTTGATAAAATATATTATTAATAGAGTGATCACTTGGTACTCTACAAAACCATTCATGATCAACCTTTCTTTTTCTGTTCGAAGAATCCAAGCCGAGAAAATCAACAAATAAGATGATAAAAAATTAACAATATCATGGAATCTATGAATTTTAAAATCATTATTTGATTTGGTAGCAAGATCCTAAAAAAATATAGTATCTTCATCTAAATTGGTTGAATTTATTATTGACAGAGTAATTACTTAGTGCTCCATAACATTATTATTGATCAACCTTTCTTTTTCTTCGTAGAATTTATTATTGAAATAGTGATCACTTGGTACTCCATAACACCATTTATGATTAACTTTTCCTTTTCTGTTTGAAGAATTTAAGCCCAAAAAATCAATAAATATAATAGATAAAGAATTAATAACATCATAAAACATGTGTAAGTTATAGAATCGTCACATAACTTGGTATAATATTTTGTTAATAAAATGATCACTTGGTGCTCATGATTGAAATCTTCATTAGTATAAAAAATACAAAGTCAATTTGGGTGAGTTCACAATTATAACCACAATAAAATAAGAAATAAATTATTTTTTAGTTAAATTTAAAATCTTATTAAACTTATTATCATTGTAAATTTCTTATATTTATTTAGAATTAAATTATTATCTTATTAGATTTTAATTAATAGTATTAAATATCATTTTACCAATTAATTGCACTATCTTTGAATTTAGAATAGGTAAAAGTCATTCTCTTCTCTTTATAAATATCATTATATTTAAAATAGACACTAATTTTTACTAACAATTTGACAACATCTTTAACAATGAAATCTTTGTTGAACAAAGAAATATCCTTTAAATTAAGAACATGTTTATAATCATACTTATTGACTACCGGTGATATATCCTATACAAGATTTGTTGTATTTATAATTTTGTAAAATTACTATAGATAGATTTTTCTTTTTACAATAGTCTTCTTATTACAATTTTTATCATTGAAGAGGTTGTTTTGAATTTTGTAAGACTATGTAAGTCATGTCATGGAAGCATAAAAAATATACAACAAAAGATTAATATTTGATTGAATTTTTTAGAAAAATATAATAACTTTTAAAAAAGAAAATTATTAAAATATTTTAATATTAAAATTTTATAATTTATTAAATTTTTTTATCCTTTTATATATATATATATATATATATATATATATATAATATAAAAAAGAGAAAATTATGAAAATATTTTAATATTAGAATTTTATAATTCATCAAAATTTTTAAGTTTTAAACTTATATATATATAATTTAAAAATAAATAATTAATTAAGATACTATTTTAATTAAAATAAAAATATTTAATAATTAATTAAAAATATTTTAAAATACTTTAAATTTTTTTATTTTTTTAAAAAAAATTAATTAAAATTTTTAATTATACTTAAATATTATAAAATAAATAAATAAATTATAAAATAAAATTATAACATAATTTATAAAATAATAATAAAAAAAATTTAACATATCATACTTTATACAAAGTTTCGAATCAGCGTATCGGTAGTCTTATTTCTTTATGATAGCCTAAAAAGATGAGGAATATTCGGCATAAATGTTATCTTGTTTCCCTGTCGTGCCCTTTGATTGCACTAAAGAAAACATATCCTGGTGGGGATCAACTATCAGCAATGAGGAGACTTCCGACTAGTAGATTTTAATTGTTCATCAATATTTCAACGTGGAATATTTCCAAAACCAGATACCAGTAAATAAACACCTCAGCACGGTAAACACGGCTGAAATAATAGCACCATGCTGAAAAACTGCCCATTTTTCCCTCCCTGATCCTAAACAAGCTTTCCCAACGTGATTCAGATATTTACCAGAATTTCGCAAGTGCTAACGGGGAGAGATTGTAGGTTAGCAAAAATTGTCATTTTCACAATAATTTTGTATACTGTGACCAAACCAAACACCTTTTTGTACCTTTTTCTTCAACAATTCAGTATTAAGAAGTATCTTACAAGCAAGCAAAATGACTCTAAGTTGGTTTACCTTGGTAATTTCATCTTTGCTGGTTTCACGCTTGATAATTGCAAGGAAAAACCCAATTATAGGATTTACATGATACGATGCATACAACTGACTACAGCTCTAAGGGATGTTAGTCTCAATTTGCTGCAGAGCAGCTTGATATCTAGTGATTTGTTGAACTGTGGAGCTGTGAAATTAATGTCTTGATGAACTCTGGAATATTCTCCATCTTCCTCGAGTCAGATAAGTTGATTCCTTAGATATTGTTTCTTGTTGGCATGAATGTAGGCGGTTTTCATTCTCCATTGATGATACTGGTGCAAACGGTATCCTTTCTAATTCACTTGCAGGCTCGTGTTGCTGCTGGGACAAAGATGCACTTGATTCCTTAGACTGTTTTTCTTTGGTAGCCTGGCCAATTGAATTCAAAACTCGAGGTTCTCCAGTATTATCTTCTGTCTCTGGCTGAAGGAAAAGAATTAATGTAATAGGATCAATAAGAGAGGATCCTAAATGTGAAAAGGGTAGAAATTTGCTTACATTTTCCACGTTATTTCGTGTAGTCTTATCTCTACTCTGTTAAATTCACATTAGCTCCTCGTGTTCCAATGTGAGAAGTTACTGTTATGTAATGATCTAACTAAATATTAGCATCAGAATCACAGAGCATGGATCTAATAGTTCTTGCGTGAAAGTACCTGATCAGAGTGATGGAGTGATGCTGACTGAGAGGAAACGTACTGCAGGATATCCAAAAACCTTGCCTGTCCATAAGCTGCAGCCATTTGCCAATGAATGCTTGCAATTTTCCTAACCTTAATTCTCAGCTCCAACAAATTCTGATCAATTTCATCCTCATGCCTTGCCACAAGAGGCCGGAGAAGACGGTTATAAAAATTTATTGTTCCCTAAAACCATTAAGTTAAAATGTAAGAAAGAAACTTGAAGAGCTAGTTAGGCTATTAAGATTCTACATTGTACCAGCTCATAGGTTTATCTTGTTGGATACCTACTCTTGCTTTTGGATACCAAAGATACACAAAAAATGCCAACTTAGCTTCTCCGTACATAGGTAGCCTTCCAAAACAGCAAAATTGGAAATAAGAGCCATGAACAGAACGATAGAAATCGATTACAGAAGCATCTAGCTAAGTCCCAGAGCACATACCATGAGATTAAATGATCCCCCACTCTCTCACAAACTGTAACCAATGCAACTAGAATCCTGCAAAAGTACTAACTACATGAACACAATGACTTCTGCTTGAAATGGGAATTTGTGATGTAAAGCACGATATGCACAACAGACCAATACTGGCACCAAAACAAAAGTTGCTCAACATCTGGCCTGTTCTTCTCCACTACTTTGAAGCACTGGTAAGCAGGGTAAGCATAACCAAAGACCATGCTGCGAAACAACATCCCACAGTCATTCCAAAAAGGCAAAAAGAAAGAATCAGTAAAAGAGCATAGATATGAATTCATTGTAACTCCATACATTAGAGCTCTCGACAGAAACAATCCCATCCTTTCGATTGTTCAGCAAGTACCGAAACAGCAACAAATATCTTTTATTGTAGTCCCTCTGGCACAATTCAACCTGGAATCAAAGATGGCACAAATCAATCCAAAAGGAACTCTTTTCTGTTAGACTAAAGATTTATACACAAAACATTATACAATTTACAAATAAACGAAGAAAAAGGAAAAACAAAAAAAAGAATAGATAGAATAACGATGGTGGCGCTGAGATCAAAATTTAACAACGATGATTTTCTGTCAATTAGATTTCTAGTTAATCACTCGAACGTCGATCGGCACACAAGGCAAGAAACTCTTGATCTTCTCCTCTCGACTCAATAAATCAGAGTCGTCAACCTACTCACAACATTCAAGTTTAATCGAATTATATTTTCATTCCCTCATTTTCTCAGCAACCAAACACAACACATTAAGAATCAATGATGCAGAAATTTAATTCAACCAGCGGGCTACAAAGACAGCCAAAAAAAAGGGGGAAAAAATTCAGAGAGAATTTTTGTCAACAGTAGACTTAAATTATTCGTACAAATTTCTGTTAAAAATTAGCAAAGAAAATGGCACCTGGTTAAAAAGATCGGAGTAAAGGGCTCGAGAAGCAACGACGATGAGGAGCCAGTCTTCTGGCAGAGAGAACAGGAAACCGCTTTGAGTACATTTCACATGTTATATAGGCTTTGGTCTCGGCCGAAACGCCACGAGCGAGCGTCGTTTCCGACTATGGCGGACTCTTGCATTATAATATATACTTGAAAAAAAGCGTAAGAGTCTTAAGAATGCGAACGCTTGATGTGTCCCTTAAATAACGTCGCGACTACTTTCAATCCGGAGTCTCCAATTTCTATTTTTGGACGGTTGAGATCCATTTTTTCTTTTTTTTTTTTTCAAATCAATATTTCCAGCTGTTGTTTTTTTTTTTATATATAAAAAAGAAAGAATAATGATTTGCAACGGCTACAAAATTGAAAATCTACCCACGTTATGTATAAAAATCCCCACCGCAAAAGGATTCCAAGGTCCCATTTTTTCCCAGATCGAGATTTCCATTCCCGCGGTTGATTTTTATTTTTTGAAACCAAGATTTTCAACGGCTAGAAAATTTTAAAAACTGTAGACTTGCGTACTTCCCATCGCAAAACGATTCCGTTTTTGCATTTTTTTCAAAAGAAACAACAGTGGCTATAAATTTACGTTACCGCAGGCAACTTCCAATAATCTGTTTCTATAGCGTCTTCCTCTCTATCTCGTTCCCAAAAAACAAAAAACTCCTCTCCTTTACTCGCCCTCCTCACCTAGCCTTGCCCCCCCTCTCTCTCTTTTTCTTTCAATAGACCCGAGGTTCTCTGCGAAATCTCAAACGCTAAACCTAATCTCGTTCTCCCAGTTCTCCATCCTCCCTCTGTCAACTAAACTCCTTCGAAGCGAATTCCTCGGTTGCACCCGCAATTCCGGCCTCCCGACGGCGGCAGACCTCCTTGATTTCGGAGAAATTTCAAGAAAGTGTGGGTTCATAGGGTTTCAATAACCGCGTCATGGGATCCGACTGCGGTTCTTGTTGTGGTCGCACTAACCACTCTCTCTGCTCTCTCACTTTTGTATTTGAATCAGCACCTGAACAAGAAGGAGAAGAAGAACAAGAACAAGGAAAGCTCTGACCGTGAAGAGGTAAAGTGAAAACGCCGAGACTCTCTTATGTTCTTTGTTTGAATGAGAGTATTCAATTTTCCTTTCGTCCATTGTGTTCATGGTTGAAAATATGTTTCTTGTTTTTACACATTGGGTTCTTGATTGAAAATACTTACCTAATTTAATTCATTTTCTTCTTACAGATTTCTTGAAAGTTACATTTTTAAAATCTTAATCTCATGTGTAGGCGGGACTCTTTTATCTTCTTTGTTTGAATGAGAGTATTCAATTTTCCTTTCGTCCATTGTGTTCTTGGTTGAAAATATGTTTCTTGTTTTTACACATTGTGTTCTTGATTGAAAATACTTATCTAATTTAATTCATCTTCTTCTTACAGATTTCTTGAAAGTTACATTTTTAAAATCTTAATCTCATGTGTAGGCGGGAGTCGGTTTATATTCTCAATAACGTATAATGAATTTACAAGCTATAATTGCTTGGAATTGAAGAAAATTTTGGTGTTTTCTTTATCTTGTTCTTTTGGTTTTTTTTAGATTTCTGTTCTCCTAGGAACTTTCAATATCAACTTCTAACGTCTTGACAGTGATAAAGGTGTTGGATTCCTTGGATTTTACTTTATCCAGATTTGGCAGGAGTATTGTAAATGAAGGCGGATTGTGGGTGCTGGAGAACTTCAAAGTGGGCTTCTTGTTAGTTCAAAAAGAATTGGGAGGATATGCAAGAACAATCAGTTATGAGGTTCAGGGTGAGGAGATCCACTAAATATGTCAGGAAAGTACTTTGATGCCCAATTGGTCTCTTTTGCATGAAACAGTAGAGTGTTCTGTTCATTCTCTTGCTTCTAATACTTGTGATCATGTGGTCTCAGAAGAATATGAAGGCGTGGGTTTATTTCCGCCTTCTCTTGTGCCCCTGAAGTCACGTGATGTACCACTTATGTTCGCAACAAGAATGTCTGAGTTGACATTGATAAATGGCAGGAAAGAAACTGTCTGACTCTGAGCTTTTTGGGCCAGCGTTAAAGACAAATCTTACCGTTGCTTCCATTCCTGTAAATCAATAAGCTGGTGAAAAGGGTGACTTCTCTGGCTATTTTGGCATTTTTAAAAATCTGTCAGACACTGTGCACGTTTTATGTGAAGAACCAATCAATGATGGCATCACCATCAAGTTTAAACAGTCTAAAAATGGTATCTTCTCACGCCTTCCCTCTTAATAGTGATAGGTTTCCATTGTTGAAGGCAAATACTCTGCTCAAAGGGGCAGAACTATCAGTGAAGCAGCAGTACATTGAAATTGCAGGCTGTGCCTTAAAAAAACATACTTTCTGTGCGGTATAAAGTACATAGCCTCTATTCATTTCAAGTTCCCCTTTATTACCATGCTCAAAGGGGCAGAACTATCAGTGGAGCAGTACATTGAAATTGCAGGCTGTGCCTTAAAAAAACATACTTTCTGTGCCTCTATTCATTTCAATTTCCCCTTTATGACTATGCTCAAAGGGGCAGAACTATCAGTGGAGCAGTACTGAAATTGCAGGCTGTGCCTTTAAAAAAAAACATTCTTCCTGTGTGGCATAAAGTACATAGCCTCTATTCATTTCAATTTCCCCTTTATTACAATGCTCAAAGGGGCAGAACTCTCAGTGGTGCAGTACATTGAAATTGCAGGATGTGCCTCAAAAAGCCATACTTTCTGTGCGGCATAAAATACGTAGCCTTTATTCATTTCAATTTTCCCTTTATTACTATGCTCAAAGGGGCAGAACTATCAATGAAGCAGTACATTGAAATTGCAGGCTGTGCCTTAAAAAAACATACCTTCTGTGTGGCATAAAGTACGTAGCCTCTATTCATTTTTCTCCTCTAATACACTCTGATTTGGAATAATTTTGAGCACTGTTTTCCAATCCTGAAAGAAAAAAATACATGTTGTGTATTACAATGGAGTTCTTTTCGAAAAAAATTCCAAACTTAGGAAGAAGCAAGGGATTTCCCAAAGGTAAGGGAAGGAGCAATTTGGTAGAGGATAAAACACATGAAACTGCTGCAACTCTCTCTTCCAAATGGATAAGGTGTTAAGGATAAAGACTATTTGCGATAGCAATCCAAGGTTTACAATCTCTTGTTTGGAATTGGCAAGTAATGGTCACCATTTACACATTTACATCCAGCTATGATTAGCAGTGTAATGGTAAATTCATATGATATGGGTGCCATGGCAACTATGTGGTCATGATAAAGTCCATAATAACATTTTTGCTTGAAAATGTCCAAATACCTGGATCTTAACCCAAAGTGGCCCTCTTAGGTTATCAAAGTGTCTGTATGTGCTTGAAGATTTGGAAAGGAGGGGTTTGCTGCCTATGAACAAGGTAAGGTTGCATCTCTTATTTGTTACCTAATGCTTTTGTGATCATACTAGTAACTTCTACTTCTCCACCTCCAGGTTTATTGTGCTAAGTTTTTTGAGATCTGCAGAAGTCAAATGGCTCTTAAGGAAGCTTTTCATTTCTGCACGCTGATTCCAAGCTCAACCTGAGTACATTTAACATGCTCATGTCTGTGTGTGCAAGTTCACAAGATTCCGAGAGTAAGTCCACGTTTGAGTTCTGAGCCTGTGTCAGAATCTCATATACATGGGGACAAAATGGTAAAACATTCCTGAAGACTCTGTTATTCATCTAGGGACATTTCAAGTTCTACAACTTTCTCAGGGTGCTGGATTGAATGCCGATTGTAAGCTGTATACAACTTTAATATCAACATATGCTAAAAGTGGAAGACTTGATGTAATGTTTGAGGTATGGTAAATTCTTGGTTTCGGTTGGTTTGAATAGCCAGTAAAGTATTCACAATTTCATATAGGTTTTTTTTTCTTATCATATTTTCTGTCAAACATTAATCTTGTTGATCTTTATACATCATTTCTTTCCCTTCTACAGAATGAAGGGAGGCCAGTATGGAAAAATTCTTACTATATGATGCATTGCCTTGTGAGAAAACTAAGGCAGAACGTTTCCTTACAACTGACAAATTTTTTTAAGGTTTTTGGACGACTTTTTTTCTTTTTTATGGTTAAAATCTGTCTCTCTCTAGATCAATTTCACTTGTGATCTTGATTAAGGAAGATGCAAGTAGTATGGGCCTTTCAACTACCAGAATTTCATCCACTTCAGTGTCCAAACCCTTGCAATTTAGAATTGGTTATCAGAAAAAAGGAAACATAAAAACATCTGACCTCGTGATTTTTTTTTTTTTACAACCTGATCCATGTGTTTCATGAAATGGTTAATGCTGGAGTGGAACTGACTGCTCATACCCACATAGCACTTACTGATGATTGTGGCAGAGCAGGACAAGTAATCAAGGCATTTGGTCCTTACGACAGTAATACTGGAGATATATCTACTTTTGTGTTACATATATGCAAATATACTTTATGCTACTGTAGTTTATTCTTTTTATCAGAGAATTTATTGTGCAAGTCTGTGGTTGCATATTCTTGTTTACAGCTTTATCAATCCTGTTCTCCACCCTGAAAAGACATTCTGTGTAGCAGAACAGGGAAGTGAGACCGAGTTGTTTTTTAATGCACTTATCCTGCATGTGGTCCATCAAGAGCAGTGGACCATGCTTTTGACATATTAGCAGAAATGACAAGTGAAACTCAGCTTATTGATCCTGATCACATTACCATTGGTTCTCTGATGAAGGCATATGCAAATGCTGCTCAGGTATGTGTAACATCTCTAATTTTATCTGCTTAATATTTGTATTCAACTAAAACCACTAATTTTTTCTGATAGGTTGATTGGGCAAAAGAAGTATATAGCATGCTCCACGAGTACAAGATCAAGGGAACTCCAGAGGTTTATACTATTGCAGTGAATTGTGTCTGCCAGATCAGTGATTGGGATTTTGCATTATTATTTATTTTTTTTACATCATGCATGGATTCTTCGTGGAAATAGCCCCTTTGTACAAACAATGGTAAGGTTGAATACTTTTGACCTTTCCCCAAACCCATAGTGTGGGAGTCTCATGCACTGTCGTCCTTTAATTTTTTTTAATCATGCATAGATTCTGCTAATTGAATTTAAGGGGTGGTTCCTGATGAGGTATCTCTTTGGCATTGCAGTATTGCACATAATTTCTTTATGTTCTATTGCTAATTGAATGTGGATAGATTAGCAATTCTAGCTGCTTGCTCTTTTTGGGAGGAAGAAATAATGGTTGGTAGTTGTCCTTTGTCAATTGTGTCCTCTACTTTGCTAGAGTGAGAAGGTAAATGGTGTTACTCTCAACATGCTATAGGAACCATCATTTGATTGTCTTTCTTAAGTCAATTACATTGGCAATGCAAATTATTCTTACTCTACTTTATCCTTTCACCCAGGTTCCTGCCAGTGCTTTGATAAATGTAGCAGGGCATGCTGGAAAGGTTGATGCTGAATTTGAAATTCTTCAGGAGGCCAGGATCCAGGGAAAACAGCTTGGAGTTGTAGCTTATAGCTCATTGATGGGAGCTTGTAGCAATGTATGCCTTATTTAGCTAGTCCTGATAAAAAGTTAAGTTGGTTGCAATTCCTGGTCTAATTATTTGTTTGAAGTTGCTGTCCAGGAATGTCATGTTTCCAAATTTCTAGGATTTTGAGTTTTGAGATCTGAATTTCAGTTTTTGTTGTGACATTTAGGATGTGAGAGCTTTTTCCATTAAGTATCCAAATTGTCCAATTTACATTATCTTCCTTCATGTTAAGATAACATTAAAGAGAGAGTCAAGAAAATGTGAGAACCAGAAAAATTAAACTAGGTTTTTGGTGTTTTATTATTGTTCAGCAATTGCTACAAATTAACTACTTTTTTATACTACTGGTGTCACGATGGCAGATATTCTTTTATTTTCAGGCTAAAAACCGGCAGAAAGCACTAGAGCTATATGAAGATACTAACTTTATCAAACTGAAACCAACACTCAACTATGAATGCTTCATTTATTGCCTTGTGTAAATCAGTATCTGCTGTTATATGATTATCTAGCACATGTTCTTCTAGGCCTCCTCCACTTCTTCTGGGAATATTAGAATAGTGTTCATTCATGCTTTTTTTTGTATAACTTCTATTAGAGGACTTGACATGGCTACTGATTGACTGTTGACTGGGGTATTTCCAGAAAAAGATATTAAGTTGGACCTTTGTGGTTTGGCTGCATTTGTTTTTTTTTATGCATTCATGGGCTGGCTATGCAAGATGCTTCTTATGATTATGGTGCACTTGTGATTGTTGAGTGTTTGACTACATTACCTTCTGGGGCATTTCTAGAAGGGTATATTAAGTTGAATTTTGTGATTTGGCTGCATTTGAAGTCTTTGTTGCAGGAAGCATTGGCCTGGCTATGCAAAATGCCCCCTTGTGATTATGGTACAGTTGGTGATTGTAGAGTGCCCCCCCCTCCCCAACAAAGAGAGGCTGCATGTCCTTCTGCACCAGTTACTGCTGTTGCACAAATAGCATGTAATTGTCATGCTTGTATAATGTACTTAGAAATATCAAAATTAAGGAATGACACAATAAGACGTTGATTGGGGCTGCATGTCCTTCTGCACCAGTTACTGCTGTTGCACAAATAGCATGTAATTGTCATGCTTGTATAATGTACGTAGAAATATCAAAATTAAGGAATGACACAATAAGACGTTGATACAGGTGATGGTGATCAAGTGCCTAGGCTCTTGAAGTTCTATCAGAAATGAAGTGCTTTGTTGGCTAAATACCATATGTACTCAACGCTTTTAGTCACAGATGAGAAGTAAGTACACTATATCACTATTGTTCGAAATCTTTGTTAATGTTTATATTTCCATCGCCATTTCTGAACTACAGTGACTCACTTTCTTTTGCTTTGCAGAAAGGATGATTTGGAGTTAGGCCTTGTTGCACTTTCTTTTCCAGGCCAAAACAGGTTGTATCACCCCTACTCTCCCTATGAATAAATGTACAAGTCGTAAGTTTGAAGTCTACAGCACCTCAAACATTCCTTCAACGACATTGAATATTTACTCCTCAAACTTGTCACATTCCATTGATGGACTTGAAAACTGGTCTCCATTGCATTTAATTGAATCATTCAAACATAATCTTCCCTTATTCAAGGAATGTGTTTGTGGAGATTTGAGAAGGCTTGTGCCATTGGTGAGTCTGTTCGTCTTTTGACTTAGGACAGCCGTAACTTCATGATAAGTGGTATTTCCTTTTATTTTATACCTTCATTCTTCCGCCATGTGGTTTTCCCTTTTTTTTGGAAACATATGCATGTCCATATTGCTACGTATCTTTCTTAAGGGGGTGGAGAGGGAGAGACAAGGGATTATATGTTCACATCTGCGTGTGCTCATGGTTATATTCACATTTTTATGTACTTAAGAGAGGAGAATGAAAATTTTTCAGAATTTTGGAATTATGGATCAATTCTTCATTCTTATAGCATGACAATTACCAGTCTATTCTGAACTCTGAATGTCTAGAGGCTGGTTCTCACTTGACACTCACTTGTTGCGGTTCAAAAGTATGTTCGAATTCTAGTCCATTCATTTTTCAGGACATCATTTGCTCCAATTGTCTCTTGTGAAGCAATTGTGGCTGGGGAGGTACCTACATTGGACATGGTTTCACAACTTCTTTGTTGTACACGGCTTCCTTACGATGCTTCTTCGTTGAAAAGGAAGTTTGTTGGAAATCTAGGGATTGTGAGCCTGGTGCCTCCCTGCCTTTGCTGTTAAAGCAAAATTATACGTTGCTCTTCAAGAAGTGTTTTCCCTAGCATGCTAGCCGCGGGCATCTTTACTTTCCAGCAGGAATAACAGGCATGAGATATGGCTTTGCGCAGATTTAATGTTGATGCGGTAAGCTGACTTAACTAGCAGTTCAGTACCCATTATTATTAACCGATGGTAACTGACTCATTGGTAAAGGATGTTTAGGTAAGTTCGTGCATTCAGCTAAGTTAAAGTAAAAAAAAAAAAAAAAAAAAAATCCAACCGTGGGCGAGACATTCTTGCATGTTCATGTGGCCTGGGAGAGGAGGTAAGAAAGTGGGACCCACAACCAGAACCAGTCTACGTTACAACCCAAGTTTTTTTTCCTCTTGGGCTTCTGTGCCGTTCATTTTGGGCTTGATTGCAAGAAACGTCTAGCTGTTTATGGGGCAGCTGGTCAGGGTTTAGAATCGTCATTTCATGTGAAGGCTGCGGCACATAAACAAGTCTTAGTCAATCTTTATAGCCCCGAGAGTTGTGTACCGGATGGAACTAGGGGGAAGGGAAATTAAACTGTCCTCATGAGTTTTTAATCAATCTTACAGGACTCAGCTTCAAATGAAATACTATTTTTTTTTTTTTTTTTAAAGGACAGACACGACTCATTCTTTGAAGCATAGATCACCCCAAATGAGAGAAATATCACGAGCCATGCAACCGAGAAGTGAGCTTGATAGAGTATTATTAACTGGCAGGCCGCCCTTCCGATGATTGAAAGTTAGAACCAAACGCTTCTTCTGTTCTTTGAAGCGTTTCAGGCAATGCCTTTTCCTTGCTTGGATCTCCCCGCCATGGGCTGCAGTCTATCGTATCGGTAAATTTAACTGGTTCTTTTGCGCATGAAATGAACTCTTTTTACGGATTTGTTTGGGAAAACAACCAGGAAGCGAGATTGACAAAGTCAAGGAATGATGGGTGGTTCAAGTATGATATTGGAACCACGTATCGTTCTCTTGCTCTGATTTCCCCGACGTAAACTGCAATGTGCCCTTTAGGTACATCTAACTGCTTTCTTGCATGAAAAGACTGCTGCTTTTCTGAAGACTTGCTTGGAAATAGCTAGCAAACCCATTCTTCCATGAAAAGATTGCTTTTTGAGGATTTGACTAGCAAAAAATAGCAAATCAATTCCCCTTTCTAGGAAAACAGAGAGATGAAATTTGGAGCATTTGAGGACCAACCAGGCTACACTGCAAGAGACTTGCATGACTTGTATTTACACGGAGGGAGCTCCAGGAGTAGCATAATCACCCGAGTGGCATTGGGGTCATCTTGATGCCTGGAGGGGTCCACCAGGAAAAAGGTCTCCCATGGATTTTGGCTCTGTCAAAGCAGTCAAATTTTAATACAACATAGTTCGTCACCCTAAGCTAACAGGAGCACTGGTCCAATATGTGGCTCCATTATTTAATGCTGCAAAGTCCCAAAAAGTGCCGTACATTGGAATTACGACCAATTCTTCCTAAGGTTATGGATACTACCTAGATACACGAGTATACTGTATGACAGAAGGTCGGATTTTAAGCTGCCGAACAGCTTTTACCCCATCAAAGCCAGGCCTTGCAGTGGGGGGAAAAAAAAGACTAAAATAGCAGAACTAAGCTGCATTGAGTTTAGTTTCTACACAGGATTTTTGATATATCCAGAAAAGCAGAAAAGGTGGCCGTGGATTAATGTCGATTGTTCGAGGGTGGAACTAGAATTTCTAGTTTGTGGGGGCTAAAAGAAGAATAAGATGAGAAATATGGGAGTATTATGGGCGGCCATAAGAAAAATAATTAAGATTTTGGAGCCATGCTGTGTCCAGACAAGTACTGAAGTCGTTCCCCAAGTTGTTAACTGTAGGTCCTAAGTTCAAGTTTTAATTAAAACCAATTATATAAAAAAAAAAAAAAAAGAAAAAAAATCTTAGTGGAATTTGGTGCAAATACTATAGAGGAATGGGCATATATTTTAAAAACTCTTTTGACCAACCTCGTCACCTGGCAAATTTTATGAATCTAGATGCTCGGGCATAGAAGGTCATGAGGTGAGATGGCAGCTATTGTCAAGTTCTAGGCAACGACTAGCTAATTGCAAAGGCAAGTCGGGGGATCCACTTATAATGGACCGTCCATCTCAAGATGGCATGATGCTTAGATAAAGGTTATTGATTTCAGGCACATGGATGGGATATCCCATGAAGATTTATGTTCTCTTTGAATTAACAAGGCAAGCACATGATTCCATCTGCATGTGAGACAAGAGACTCAGATAATCTTGAACCGAAATGGGCACTGCATTGGATAAAGAGGAAAAAAACTCATCTGGCCAACCAAAAAATAGAAAAAAATCTAAGCATTTATGTTCTTATATATATATATATATATAAGTGCCTATTTTTTTTTTTTTTAAAGTGCTATGTTCAAGCCATCCATTCCATTTGCCACACTAAACTAGGACTAGTTTTCACAAACCTGAATTTACAACTGGATGAGTTTAGAACAGAATATTAATGGGATATGATATTCAGTTTCCATGGCATTCTTAATCAAAAAATGTTTGAGCTATTTAGCAATGGAAAACGCTACTATTTGGCAAATTAGGCTTGAAATTTTTTTCTTCTATGCATCCATGGATGTACTGTTATATATAAAATCATGTAAATATAGTGTAAAAAGGTTCCATTTTAATGTTTTCATGTGACTTTTTTGTATTTTTTTTTCTTAAAAATATAGTATTTCAAATTGAATTAATTATTGCTAAACAAGGATTTTAATTGACAATTGTATAATTGCAAGCATATAGCATATAATTTGAAAAAGAGCCAACTAAATTTATTATATTGACCCAGTAAATAAATTTTTAATGAATTTATAAGTACACTCTTAAACAAGACATAGGGCCTACTTTTATTCAAATTTAACTCAATCATTAAACCATAATTGAGTTTCCTTCTGGTTTAGGTAAACGAGCCGAGCCACTAACGGCGTGGGCTTTTGCACCGACTAACTGCTCATTTCTGAAGCCCAACGTCACATCAGCTAGCCGCTAGCTGGCAGGTCAACCGCGGCTTATTCGGTTATTCGCGAAATCCATCAAAGCAAATTTGTGAAAAACAAATCGGAGATTTTGGGTGCTCGAGGTCGAAACAACCGCTGGTTTCCAAAATTCAAACGAAACCCACATTGAACGTTGCCTTCTTCAAAGCTCAAATTGATCAACAGATCCAAACTGAAAAGAAGGCAATGTCAATGTGGGTGTTCAGGCTCAAGAGTTTGAGAAAAACCACCGTATCTTTGACTTTTTCCAATCTACTTATTGTGATTCTCGGTGGGTTCTTGGCGTTTCTCGCGTTCCCTGGATGTGACCGTCACAGAACCGCCGTCCCCATCGGAGTGGTGTCCTTGGCCGCCGCGTTTAGAATCCTTGCCACCGTACAGGCCGGGATTGCGCAGGAATCCGCTGCCAAATGTATTCTTGATTCCCCAATCCACTGCAGCGGCGGCGGCGGCGCCACCGTCGAACCTGTTATTCGGATCCAGAGGCGGGTTCGGTACAAAAAATGGCTTTGGTGGAGCCGCGCCGGTATGGTAATCACTTTCCTGCAAATTGTCGGTGCAATTTACCTCGTGTTTAATGTGGCCGAGTATTTTTCCGGTGATGAAACTCCGAGCAGCGAGTGTCATTCGGCATCGTTTTTTAATGATAACCAATTGAAGAAAAGAATGCTTGTACTTTTTGTTTTCATGGGTTTTTCTGTTCCGTTGGTTCAAATTTTTAGTGGGTCTGAGGTACTTAGGTGGAGGTCCTTTTATGCGGCTCAGGATGATGCCTGGAGGGCTCACTATGAGGAGGTCTTTGATCATGGAATTCGCGAGGCTTTGTGTTGCCTTGGTCGTGTCCAATACTTGAGTAGTGTGTCTGATGAAGATGAAGTTTACTCTGTGGCAAAGTTATTAGGTGATCTTGTTACTTACCGTGCGTCCGGCACTGGGCATTTGGAACTGCTGGCGGGTCTAGCTTTGTTGCAGAGGCAGGAAAAATTGCCTAACTTTGACCAGGAGTTTATGCAGCAGGAGGCTCCCAAGGAACTGATTCAGGAAGCCTATGATTTACATGAGTTTGCTGTAGCTGCATATACAGGCCCGTTGCTTGATCTTGGGAGGTATAATGTTATGTTTCCTTGCACATGGCTCTACAGGCAAGGAATTTTGACCCCGTGGATGCGTAGCAGGCGACCTGTCCTTGCCGGAGATAACTGGTGGCGAGGTCACGCAGCAGCCTTCTTGAAATACCTTAATTTGCCCCCAGAAGTACTTCGACGAGGTCGTGTTTGTCCGGATAAATGTCAAGCTGCATACTTCATTGTGGTTCTGCATCACCTGAGGTCTATAGTGATTGCTGTACGAGGAACCGAAACCCCGGAAGACCTCATAACAGATGGTTTGGGCAGGGAGTGCACACTTACCAGTGACGACTTGGATGGGTTAAGAAATAGCAGCCATATACATCCTGATGTGAAATACAGTGTGGAGTCCTCTTTTCCACATTATGCCCACTCAGGTATAGTTGAGGCTGCACGTGACCTTTTTAATCAAATTGATGGAAATCCCGAGGACAATGAACCTGGATCAAGTGGATTCCTTTCCTCATTGCTGGGCACTGGAGGTGAGTGTGATGGATACAGTGTTTGCATAGTTGGTCATTCCCTAGGAGGTGCTATTGCTTCATTGCTGGGAATCAGACTATACGGGCAGTACCCAGATTTACGTGTGTATGCATATGGACCTCTCCCATGCGTGGATTCAGTCATAGCAGAAGCATGTTCGGAATTTATTACTAGTATTATACATGATAATGAGTTTTCTGCACGCCTTTCAGTCGGATCAGTTCTACGGCTTCGTGCAGCTGCAATTGTGGCACTCTCCCAAGATTCCAAAGCCGATACAGCATTGATTTTTCGATTAGCTCATAGATTTCTCTATTTAAGCAAGTATCAAATTGGAGGAAAAAGCCAAGTGGACCAAAGCTACACTACCTCAAATCAATCTGACCTGGGATGTGGTGATGGTGATATTGATGATGAGAATATTGAGAATCCTTTTTATAACAAGGATGCCATCGTAAACCCATTACCTGATCCTGTGTCTCAGTTTTTGGAAACTGTCCCCACATCTGAAAATGGATCACCTGGGGATCCACCTGAGTTGTTTCTGCCAGGTCTTGTGCTTCATATAGTACCACAACAAAGGAACACCAGCTTGCCTTTGTGGAAAGGCTGGAGATTCCAAGACAGGGCACAAGGTTATAAAGCATATGTAGCAAACAGAAAACATTTCAAACATATTGTTGTATCACCAAATATGTTCCTTGATCATCTCCCTTGGAGATGTCACATTGCCATGCAAAAGGTATTGGAAACCCACAATGTCAGAGGTATACTTGATGAATCTCAAATTGTGTGAGGAAATTCTCAAACTCATTCATTTGTTATCTGCCCCCTGGTGTTGTATGCCTGAAACCTAACACCGTATACTTGATAAAGAAACTAACCAAGAACATGTCAATCTGAGCATCTACTACGACCTGTACTGAAAAGGAAAGTTGAGCAGGCCATTCCTTGTGACTTTGTCAATCACCCTTTCAGATGTAACCCGAATTATATATTGAATAGCAGTTTATGCTGAATTCCTCTTTTCTTCATCATCTTGAGGAATTGTTTATGCCCAGTTACCCCCTTAATTTTTTCCTCGAGAAACAGTGCGTATACCATGAAGAATCAAAATTATGAAATGAGAAAGAAACAGACACTCAATAAACTACTCTGGGGAAGTCGCCAGGAATGCTGACACTAAAGGACCTTCAAGATGTTTGGTGGAAGGACATTTCTATGTGCTCTTACTGAACAATCGATGAAATGTTTATGTAGCTCTAGCACCATTAGTCTCTTGTAACTAAGAACTGAAGAAAGAGGAATTCGTGTTTTTAGTTCTCTTCGTTCATGAGGGAGTTATTCTAGAAGCATCTTCCTCACAGGGAATTGTCAGAGCACTCATTGGATGATTAAAACTGAACTCTTCCTCATTAAGAATTAGCGAGTCTCCAAACGTGGGATGATTGATGTACACCACAGGCATCACGAAGGCAGGGTTCTTTCCTTCTGGCCTTCTTCTACATATACTGTGATATGGCCTTATGGAACAGGTGGTTGTCCTCACTTCCTTTCTGAGGACTTTCTTGGCACTTGGAATTAAACAACGCAAAGGAATATGCGTTTCTAGTCATGAACTGTATTGCCTAAGGAACGGATGATTTGAGCACAATAGTTGAGTTCGACGAACAAGAAAAGTTGTAGCATTTCTAAATTCTTTGGGAGTAAGTGCAACTCCCTGCTACCTAAAGAAGTTTGATTGCAGTGTGTTTTTTATACAGTTTGAGAAACTGGTGGCTCTTGGTCTACAGTTGGGTTAATGGGATAGACCTACAACATCGTGTTCTCGCGTGGCTTTGCGTGATTGAAGTCTCTTTTTATAATATCTGCCATTTCTGGTGCTTGGTGGAGAATAGCATCTGATGTTTTTATGTTTCATTTCCAACACCGAAGCAAACATCCATTTTGAGCCTGGAAGACAGATGGCCATCACGGCCGCACGCTCGTCGTCGGGGGAACTTTTCTTTAAGATCATTTGCATTACACCCATTCTTGAACTTAGTTCGTATTATTGGCAGAGGTGACTAGCTAAGGCATGGGATATTGAAAATAACTAGGAAAGTATAAAGGTTACTAAATTCTAATTAGTAGCTTGGAGCCCGGAATCCACGGAATACAATTAGCTTCTGAGGTTAGATTGTCATTTTGCTTGTTCTATTTATTCATATTTCTTGTAAAAATAATTTATGTATAATTTGAGGTTAAATAAATTTATTTTATTATTTTAAATAAAATTTACTTATTATGCTATGTAATAAAAAGTTAAAATAATTTTTTTAAAAAAAATTTTATAGGCACATCTTTATTTCCACTAAAATTAATGCACCCATTAAACGACTGGCTAAAGATTAAAGTTTCGAGCCCATTACAGGTAACAGCAGCAATTTCTTGCCATTTCCTACGTGAAATCATTTTCTGAGAATACCATTTTTCTTTCCCTTCTTGGTCCAAGTGGGCTACCATGCTTTGCTGGTAAAGTAAACAAGCTGATACAATTTTGAGAGTTCAGATGTCTCCTGAAAGTGGTTTGTTAACTGGAGATGAGAGTAACTTGGCATTGTGATGGGTCCCAAGTCATTCAAAATTCACCAGTCTTTGCTCCTGAAACCGAAACAATTGCCAAATTCCTATCTGATAATCTTATGGGACACCGGGCTTGCATGTCCATAGATCCCAGAGAAGCATCCGAGGCCGTAGCTGGCTGAAAATTACAGATTATTATGAGACAGGCAGCAACAAAGGTGTTAAAAGTGAATTTGTAAGTGATGCACTCAATCTTTCCTCTCTAACTTTTTTTTTTTTTTTTTTCTTTTTCGTTTGGTGGGTCAATATCTCCTTCTCCTTCTAAACATTTTAGAGGGGCTGCAAATATGATTTGAACTTCGAGCTTTTCATCAGTGCATAGAACCCACACGTCCTTTCATCAGTGCCCAAAGCGCCAGTAGTTATTGGATCCATTTTCTCGGTGTTCCTAATTAATGGGCTGCAAACTGGTGTTGATCCCATTGCTCTCTGCAGCCAATTAGTTATGTTACAAAACAAAAGGCATAGCCACATCGTCTATGCTTCGGAATCCAATTCTTTGGAACTCTCGCCTTGTCTGACTCTCCCGCAAGAGACTCCCTGTTAGCTTCTGAATCCATCAGGTGCATTTTAAAGGATATTTTAACAAAGAGTGATACTGCTGTTACTAGGAGCTTTGAAACTATATCTGATAATGACAAATAATGTGAATGTTATTAATTAATAGTTTTGAGTTTTTTCTATGAGCCCTGTTGTTCTAAATTAATGTAAGATTATAAAATTTTATAGGATATTTACAAAAATATCTTAATCTAATCCATAATAGTTATATAATAGATATTAAAAATTTTCTATTTTGATTTTTTTTATCATAATTTACTTATAATTTTATATTAAATAATAAATAATATCTACTTAAGATAAAAAATAATAAAATAAATTTATATTATGTAATATAATAAATAAATTATATTTCTAAAAATATAACACTAATATATTAAGATTACAAAAAAAGCAAATAGAAAAAGACTCAACTCCTCGATCAATGCATAGAAGAGAAAGAAGCCTGTGCATGGACCAGTACATTTCCTCTATTTTAGAAGAAACTATATCACAAATGAAATCTCTCTCCCTCTCTCTATCTGTCACACATAAAGCAACTGAGAAGTGAGATTGATGAAGGTATCTTCTGTGCATGGAATGGTTAGGCCACCCATTGAGTGATCAAAACCATTTTCTTCTTCTGCCAGGCTAAGCAAGTCAGTGAATAAAGGATGGTTTAGGCACCAAACTGGAACTAGAAATCTCTTCTTCTGTAATTCTCCCACATAAACTGGAACATGACCCTTTGGAACATGGGACTGATCTTCCTCTGCTAGAACAAACAGCGCCTGCTTCTTGAGAATTCTCTTCACTTTAATAATCACTAAAGGCAAATTGATGATACCCATTAAATGATTATATGATCTTTCAGCACCCTATTGATGATGATACTATATACGGCTGTGGAAAATGTGTGTAGCTTTTAGTAGACTGTAATTTGCCTATATATGTGAGGATTATGCATGGAAATGGCAGGGCTATTTATAGGGTTTTGTAATCTAGAGGAGTAGATATTTTTTCGATGAACAGAAAATTGACAATCTGGAAGGACCCATGCACTACGTCAAATTCACATGGCTTTGTTAAATCCTGGTTACATAGCAATATATAAAACAATACCAGGGATGCTTTGAAAACTGAGGGCGGCACAGTTAGCTTCCAAAACAAGCAGACATTTGCCGTGTATTTGGATACAAATGGTGGCCAGAGGATGGCAAGGAGCTATGAAGTATCAACGTCAGGAATTGGGGAAAATTTTATCGCCACTTTTCTGGAGAAGTCATTGCCAGGCACATGGTCACTTCACGCTTAAAAGATTGATTGTTGACATGACCATTCATGCAAGATCATTTCTAGTGTACCAAACAGAAATTATATAATATGCACGCAAGGGATAAGCTTATGTACAGAGACATGAAAAGAAGGAGCATATAGGCCCCGGGTGGTTTGGAAAGGAACAAGTCGGCCGACAGTACTGCCTTTCTTAGTGTATCGTTTCATACGATGACTTGGGAACATTTTAGTAACAAAAAGGTGAAATTTCATATTTTATGGATTACTCCTTCATTAATAGATACTTTACAGTTAAATGCATGTATTCATAGTCAACAAAAAAGAGTTCTCTTCTCTATTTACGAGCAGTTATAGAGACTCTGTGGTATTGCCCATTTGGGAGTTTGATATGGTCTTGCTTCTTGGCCAACAAGAGTATTTTGAGTGGTTTTTAACCAAGTAGTGTTGACTATGTAAATTGTTGCTTAGGTATTTAGGCCCGCTGTGAGGTTTTGCAAAGCTATTTGCAAGAACTCCATCATTGCTTTTAAGGGTGGATTTGATTAGAAAGATCATGAACCTATATGCTTATTTATGTAGGCATAAAGAAGAGAAGTGAGAGAGAGATAAAAGGTTGAAGAGTCATCATTTTAGATCTGTAAAACGGGTTGTCACCTCCCCACCCCGCACACCCCCCCCCCCCGGGTCACCTTTCCAAATTCCAATACAATTCGAAGATAAACTCGTGAGTGAGCTCAAAACGCTCAATTGCATCAGAAGAGCCCAATTTATCTAGTTGCTAGTTACTGGGTCTATGTACGGGCTGAGCCCATCGCTTCATACTGGGGCAATTAATTGTGTTTCAAACAGAGCCATTGTAAAGGGATGAAAGTCTGTTTTTAAGGTTTGTCTTTTTGTGTAAAATGAGTTCCATTACCGTACTCTGAGTAATGAAAAGGACAAAAGAGGCTCCATGAATCGTGATAATTTCTGGGATGCAGAAGCCAGTGGCGGTCGTGACTGCAACAAGAAAGACTGTCAGTTGAAAGCCAGGGGGGCTGCTGTAGCCAGTAATTGTGTTTCCAGAAAAACCCTACGTGTCGGGCCAGAGTTTCAGACCAAAATTACCATCAGAAGATGCAAGGAAAAAGTACAAGTCGTTGCCACTCGCTTTAGCACATGACCTATCGATTGTTTAGCTAACAACCATGCTTATAAATTGTTTTATTTATTTCCAGTTCATCTGAATGCTCTGTGTACCTTTGTACTTTTTCTGGGGGCTACAGTACCATTGTCTTAATTGAAATGTAATATCCTACCTATAAGCCATGTTATGAGATTGGACCGTGCAAGAATGTGGTAAGGTAAACGAATAATTAAGTAAATTTTTGTACTCAAACGGAATAATTAACTATCAAAGATTTGAAAATTACATCAAGCTTGAATTGGGAATGGGCAAAACAGCTAAATCTGAGGGGTTGGGACTTGTGGAACGTTGATGATCACTCTCTGTTGCAGGGACGCAACCATTATGGGGAAGATTACGCGCCAATGATTGAATCCATTGTGTTCATGACCGTTGGATGCATTTGATCCAGCCGTCAGAGATACATTCACAAGGTGGGATGATTCTCGCGGAATCAGTACTCTTTACTTGTATCAACAATTCAAAGCCGAAGTTAGGCTTATGAAGTACTCTTCGCTGCAGGGTATTGTGAGGCCTCCCATTGGGTGGTCAAACCCAAATTCCTCCTCAGCACGATTTAGAAGGACTTGGAACAAAGGGTGGTTCAAATAGGATATTGGAACAACAAACCTCCGCCTGTACTCTTCTCCCACATAGACTGCAATGTGGCCTTTCGGGACATTATTAGAACTTGACATAACACATGCAATTTTTGCTGAAAGAATCCCTTGCAGCTTCTGTTTCGCTTCTGTTATCCCCATCAATTGGATGTCCTTCTTACAATAATGTTCTTCTTCTATTTCCCTTTTTCTGAGGTTCTGAAAGTTTGATAAAATAGAATTGAAGGTCTCTAGTGATTGGAGGACTTGGTTTGAAATGGTACCTCTGGTGTGTACCTTATATATAGGGGGACTTCAAAACCTTAACGACAAAGGTAAGTAGACAAAGAAAATGTGCGGAGATCTTAGAAGAATATGGGAACATATCAGGGGAAGAACTAGGCGAAGTTTCACATGGTTTGTTTTGTTCGTTTTCAGACTTCATGCCCCACCTGCTTTTAAGTACAATTGAGGGAACTACGAGAAAGCGTGCGCCTTTGGAATGCTCTAATAAGACATCCTTTTGGCCTCAGGACTGTTCTTAAATCAAATAGATAATAAGGCACATTTTGCCTAATTGACGCGAAGCATTGAATTTAGACCTGGAGTGTGCTACAAAGGGGCAGGGCATTTACAAGCTTCCCAACTTCCCAAGCAAACCCTGGTGGGGGCAGCCTGATGACTTTAGTCCCCACCAATTTTTGGTTTCGAACGAGCCTCAACGTGCATTGTAGTTTTCAACCAGCATGTAACCATTATTAATCGGTCAATTGCACTTCCAATGGCTTGGTGGGATTATTATTATTATCATGCCAAATACTCACTGTAATAAGCGGACGTTGTTTTTGCTGACAACAAAATCCAAGCATCATTAATTGGTAATGCAACACCTTACTCCCAAAAAAAAAAAAAAGTAATGCAACAACTAATAGAAAGCGTGTCTGACCAACGGTCTGCGAGATAGATTATGATAAAGTGCACCGATGACAAGGCTTGTGCTGCGATCAGAAATGTGGAATTGATGCAATGAATGTCAATGAACGCATGATATTGGTCAATGACCCAAAAAAACACATGGGGGTCAATGCTTCATGTAACCCTTTCGGGATCATTTAAATAGCTTCTAATTCTCAAAATAATATTTCTGCACCTTCGAACAACATGGAATGTCTATTGAGCATGCACACGAACTTTCAATTTATATACGAGACATGCATATTAAATGAAAAACGCCTGAAATTTTTTATTCAATCAAACTCTCATTGGGGGCGAAACAGAGGGACATGGAAACTTCTGCATGCAAGAATGCCATTGATGTTGGGCTAATTTCTAGTAGTTCCACCCATGTTAATTATCAGATAATACGAGACCAAAGACAAGACATCCATACACCAACAATACAAAAAGTATAATCCACAACCGCGGATTGCGACGCAGTAACAAAAGGAGAGAATTATCTTCTAATCATGGCAGTAGATTAGATCCGATGAATGTCAACGAAGAAGATGGCCAACGTAACCATTTGGGTTAAACGGCTAGTTTTCAAATTCAAATTCCTGGAAGCTTAATATCACAGAAGATCCTGAACAAATCTCAGACGATTACTGCCAATTAATCGCTAAGAAGGAAAGAAATTAGTACGTGGGTTCCACGCCCTTATACCGTTGGATCGCATAACATATTGATATATTTCTCTTTATTGAATTTGAAAATAAAATGCAATACTCACCCGAAAATTGAGAAACGATTATTATTGTCATTATTATAATCTCCGGCAACTGTCTCCTCCCAATTTTCTTTTATCTGTCATATAGCGGGGAATAATAATAATAATAATAATAATAATAATAAAATACAGCTTCTTATAGCTTGGAATGAAAGACACCATACAGAAAAATTGAATGATACTACGCAAGATTGAATTGCTTTCCCGAAAAATGCCAAGATGTTGGTTCCAGGCACACTACAAGCAAGACAGCTCCATACAAGGAACCATAAATGTGGCTGTCATGGTATCAGACAAACCTAGATGCTCTGCCGATTGCACATGGATAAGTAGCCACATGCTATGCATTCTTTTTGTTAATAATGCCTTTATTGCAATGCATGAATCTGTCGTATTCTAAATGGTTCTCCAGTTTCAGGGTTAGAATTTAGAGTTGAACCTTGTTTTCTCCACATTTTCGCGATGTCCTGTTACTGGAACACTTTGTGAATTGGCCAGGGAACGGAGAATTTTGCACAAAGCCAAAAAAATCAATTAAATCCACTCCCCATCCCCCCCTCCCCCCACGGGGAAGTATCAATGAATAATCCAAAGTTTAAATGCCAATGCAAGATTGCTAGCTAGTACAGCAGAGTGCAAGGAGCTGGAACTATCATAGTATGAGTATTAGCAGTCATATGATGTGCATTTTTTTTGTTGCTTAACCCCTGCCATGCACTGCATGAATCTTCTGTATCCTAGTTAAATGGTTCCCCAATTCCAGGATCCAGTGGCATATATAGGAAATTGCAGGCCTCCCTTCTCCCTCCTCTGCATCGAAACATTAAAACCAGAAGGAAAATGATTCGGCCATAATAGAATAGAGAAGTAAAACAAACTATCTTGTTTAGGAAATTATTCTGAAATATTTAGGAAATTATTGGGAAATATTTAATATTACATGGTGAAAATTATTCCTGAAAAAAAAGAAAAGACAAGAACCGGCTGGTACAGCAGGAAGCTAGGAGCTGGAAGGATGTTGATTTCTGAGCACGTGGTTTTTAATATTAGATGCCCAAGACGGCCCAATGCAAGGAATCAACAATTGATGTTTCGATGAATAGGACAGCCATATGATATGCGTTCCATTCGTGGCTTACAACCAGCCATACAATGCATGAATATGTGGCTTTATTAAACGGTGCCCAATTTCCAGGATAGGATTTGAATCCTGTATTTTGCTTTTCCTTCCAGGGCAGAAGCTTTCACAATGCACTGTGCAAGGCCACTTCGACCGCGTAGCAATGAAAAATAAAATTAAATATTCATTTTCATTCCATACAAAAAAGTCTCGTGTTATAGAATTTTTAAAAATATTAAATGTACGTAATATCACTCTTATTTTTCAGAAAGAGGCCTTTGAGAAGCAACTGTACTGTTTGAAACTATAAGGAGCACTACCTACATGTACTGGTTGATAATGCAGGTATTGCTATGGATATGAGATTTTGCGCCCTCTGTTAGTCCATCATTTTGAATATAAACTACGGAATCAGACCCACTAAAACAAAGACTTTAGTCTAAGCCACTTGATTGTGGGTTTGGATCATCAATCAGAGTGCATAAAGTAGCTTTGGGAAATCAATGATGTGCATGGTTAGCTTGATGCTTCAATTCAACCAATCATCAATATCCTTTACGAGAAATATGACCAAGTTCAAGCCATCTACTACCAACTTCCAATTTTATGTGCTCGTTCATGTGTTGACTGCTGAGTAGGCTGTAGGGCATCATCACACACAGGGTCCTCGGCCAAGCTAGTGGCCTCTGATTGAAATTAGCTAGTGCAATATCTGGCTTTAAAAGGGTTAGATACCATCCTATTATAATCTTTTGGGATGGATTTCTATGGCCCCGTGTGCTTCCAGTTCCCTAGCATTTTTGCATACTCTGGCCCTGCAAATCATATTTTCACCAGATCCTCCTCTCACATGTGCATGTCATGAAACAGCTTCATGTTGGCTGATATCTTCTTTGTTTCATGTCCGGTAGGTTCAAGGGGATAAATTTTTGCTTGATCAAAAACTTCAACAAACAGGTATTGGTCTGGACAAGCAGTCGCAGGAAAAAAGATATACAAAGCAGTTTTGCTGATCATACTAGGCTCAAGCTCGAGTAGCCAGCCTTTAGTGTTTACCTAGTGGTCAGTCATCTCTCTTAGCCAAATGGTCTTGGATTGTATGTAATTAGATAAGGGAGAGCACAAATAAATGTCATCTGCAGGATTGCTTGTTGACCGGCAAGGGAAGATGTTTTCAAGTGAAATCACAGACAACTCGTACACAACATATTCAGTTCATTTCTTAGTCCTTTCAAAAGCAAATCATCTACACCAAAACTAAGGAAACCACAAACCGTTTTGTCTTTTCGATCCTCGAATCAGAACTTTAATAGACAAAGATGAGGAGCACATCCACTTTGTTATGTCAACAAATGATTGGGAGGCAAGGCCATGCCAATGGACTAATGGCTTGTTCTGTTGTGTTTGTTGGTTTTGTGGCTGACTTGGTGCTGATGGCCATCAGTGTTAATTAGATTACACAATTAACTAAACGTAGAACAGGGTCATGCGTTGTTTGCTGCAAAATTATCCAAAGTTTGATCCATCTGACACGTTCTTTAATAGCCACTCTCACATTTCAACAGGCTCATAAGCATATGGCCACCAACTGTCTTAAACGAGTAGGCCATGATACAATTTCACAATTTTGTTGAATAGTAGGTCAAAGGCTAACTGCAGCAAGGCAAAAATAAAAAATAAAAAATAAAAAAAAATCTTTAAATTTTCAGTCTTTGTTGGGAGGCAAAGCCATGTGGTTATACTTGGCATAGGTCAATTATGAGACCCAATTGAAATTCTCATTGATCCATTTGAAGGGCGTTGTTAATTTGGCTTTTTCCTTATATATTATTGCTTTGAAACAAGTTTATCAACACGGCTTCAGATCTCTTTCTTTCCAAGTCCTAGCAGTACAATTCAATAAAACACCTTTTTTCAGAGGATTCAACGGGGGCATTGCTAATTCAAAGAAAATTGTAAGCGGATTCTCTTGTCCCGAGATGCCCCTCATGTGGGATAAAAAATAAGGTATACTAAAATAAAAAAATTGCTTTAAATTTTATATCTAATATTATTTTTCTTAAATTAAAATTTATTTTCATGATAATTTAATTAAATTATAATAAATTTCTTCACATGATAAAATAAAATATATTTTATTATAATTTTTTATTACTAAAATTAAAATTTTAAATAATTAATATATTTTTATAATTATTTTTTAAATATTTATAATATTACTATTATAAATAAAAGAATTTTAGACATAGATACCAAAAAATAAAAAGAAAATTTTAAAATTTTGAACAAATATCAAAATCTCAGTATTTTCAAAATTGATTGTATAGAACAATCAGATTAATAGTCATATAATTTTGTATTACATGTTACTTTTATATATATATATATATATATATATATATATATATATATATATATGTTATTTTGAAAATAACCCTAACAGCTGATGGGCCTTCTGAAAATGCTAAGTCAAGCTGAACACTCTTTGTTGCTGAAATAATGTGATCTTCGGGCTTATGCAAAGTAAAAATGAAGGCAAATCTCTCCACTTTTAAGTCACCATACCAAGTGGATATTGATGAATTGATTTCCCAATTACAGATCATCCTAGCAATTGATGCATACTTCTACATGCCAGGAATATATCTATTTTTTCCCAACCACATCCTTCATTAATCCTCTGTAATCATGCATATTTTGGGTCTTAAAATTGAAAAGATAGGAATGTTTAATCAAACTTTCAGAAACGAAATGCAGGTGCTACTTGTAATTCTAGGCAAAGTTGCTCATTGCATTGCATTCAATACAGCGTATTCGTTACCTAGACAGGTTTGGCTGTCATGGGGGCAAGCCAGGTCCCTGTAACTTTCAAAAAGCTTGGCTTCATAATTGGATATACTTGAATGATTGCGAGGCCGGAACTTTTAGCTCCGGGACAAGTCATAGTCTCAGCTGCCACACCTCTGGGCCTCGTAACAGGTTGTAATGTTGGTTAGAATCTACCCTCTCTAAAGATTGCCACGTGAAGATCCTTGTCATGCCTCAAACGTGTCTCCTACACAAGTGTCGATGCCAATCATACAGGTGTTAAGTTAATGTTATCATCCTACAATTTCATGTGAAGGTACAAGAAGCAACCATGAAATCTTCTTTTTAGGATCAATAGCTAAACTTCATATGCACCTTGGGTCTTTGAATCCTGGGGCATTCCAGTGGATAAGAAGTTTTTCAGTGTTCGGTCATTTCAGTCTGCCACAAGCCAAGACTTCAATTCTAGGCATCCGCCGTCATCCAGACCTGACCATATGCTACAGTGCATTTACTCTGGCAGCACATGAAGCCTAGATATTTTCTCGTCAGCTTATCATTTTGCTAATAATTCAGTGGATGCCTGGGATAAGCCCATTAGGCAAAAGCACATAATTTTGACAATATTTGACGTGCACGCCCAGACGCACATCACTTTGGATAACTCCCAGAAAATATATCACCTTTCAAAAGGGTGGAAGGTTATGATATGCAATACTGCTCATTACATAGGCTGAAAAGGCCTGAATTTTGGGCTAGTGAGAACTTCTTATCCCATTCCGAACAGTCACTTGGTCTCTTGATGATAGTTATCCGAAATGTAACAAGGGAATTTGAGCTCAATTTCACCCAAATTCACCTAAAATTTGCTCACTCACCGCAAAGTTTTATCTGCCAATCATTGGAGGATGATGGCAATATAACTGTGATATGGATGTCTGGATTATACTGACAGGTGCTCAGCACAATCTAATGGATACCAAGTTATTTGCTTGGGGTAAGATTCAGAGTTTAAATCCAAAGTTACTCATATAAAATATCTCCTTCCCAACTCAGAGTGAACAAAAAAACAAAAGAAGAAAATAAGAAAAAGAGAAAAAACAAAAAGAAAGGAAAAAGACATACTCTAAAGGAATATGCAGCACCTTGGAAAAGTGGGACTGCGAGCAAATTAGTGCCTGCAGATCCATCCTTGTTTGCAATAAAAGCATCTGGTAAGATTTTATATTAAGGTGCCCAGCAATAGTACTAGAGTTGGCCGTGAACTTCAATGTAGCATGTCATGCAAGTTCATAAACTGAAAATTACCAGATTACGATGTATCGTAGATCTCTGTTTCCAGCTCCATCACCTTCACGGTTCACCACTTTAACATGCCACTTGCATTCCTATACCCTTCAGAATCAGCTCATTAGCTACTTGTGTTTATAATACTGACTGCAAAGACATCTGAATTGCTCCTCTGCTGTTTATCAGCCCAAACTCTTTCAACTTCTGTCAATTTTTCTTAGTTTTCATAAAAATGTTTCAAAGCTGTAGACTGAAATCTTTAATTTGTTCAAAGACATACTAATTTCAATGAAGGAATTTGCCAAACACTAGATGCTCTTATGTCCTGCATCTACTAAAAAAATTTTTAAAAAAAAAATTAAAAAAATAAAAAAGATTAGCCAATGATGGGAATTACTTGCAAAGTATTGTCACTTCAAGTGGATTTTTACCTTAAGTGGTGGGCATTGATGTTTCACAAAAAGAAAGGGCATTGGTCAGTCAATAACGTACTGCTTGATGATATTAGGCTCAAAGCAAAACCATGTGATCCTCAATGAACTAGTGTCTTCAGTCAGTCCCATCTGGGATACTCTTACTTGAGGAGATCCATAGCAATATCTTACCTTTATAAATACATCCACGATAGCATTACTTCACCAACAACACAAGCCTTCACATTTTCAAGCATCAGAGTTCCTTGATTCTTCGTTCTTCATGTTTGATCATTCCAAAACTATGGGTTTCCATTTGTCTACTATTGTATGTGCTAAGCTATTTCTTCACTGGTCTCCATATATGTCAAGTCATGCAGGTTCAGTGGCGATAGGTGTGCCAAAGGGCTATCTTGCAGTTTATGTTGGTGAAAGCCAGAAGAAGAAATTTTTCATTCCAGTATAACTGAAGCAGCCTTCATTCCAACACTTGCTAAGCCAAGCTGAAGAAGAATTTGGATACAATCATCCAATGGGTGGTCTCACAATTCCTTGCAGGGAAGACATTTTCATGGATGTTATTTCTTGCATAAGTGGGTCATGAATTATATGGACAATATGCTATCAATCACAGACCACACAGAAGAAAAAAGAAAAAGAAAAAGAAAAAACAGTTTTGTGAAACTAGAGCTAGACATTTATGATTACCATGTACAAATTTTCTCCCCCCACTTTTGGCTTCAGACTGAATATATGGATGTTAGTGCAGTTCAATAAAACTGTAATACAAATTGGAAAAGAGCAAGCATTCACAATTTAAAGTTCTTCCTGATTGAAACAAGAGAGATTGGCATGTTTCTTTCATAGTTGTGCAAATTGTACATGTCGCCTAATGGTCCCAACAAAAAGAGAACAATGCCATTTTCATTTTTAGAATAAATCTCGCAGATACCTGGTAAAAAACACAGAAACTCGACTAATGCAATAACTAAAGATTTGGAAGCAAAACAATATCGAAGACAACTTGTAGCACAACCACCATCCATGAACAAAGACCAGCATTGGGCATCTCCTCTAATTCAATCAACAACAATAGTTACTGTATTCCCATCAATTCATCTTTGCAGACGTAGTTGATCAATATCGCTTTCAATTCATCTTTGCAGACATAGTTGATCAATATTAACTAATCACATCATTCCTAGGGATTTTGCAACTCAAGTTTGTTCAAAAAATATTGCACTTGTTCAATCACTTCAGAGAATGCTAGAAATGCTCATCTTTGATGCTCATGTTAGATGTATGCTATTCGCCTAACAATTTGAGGGGAATGAGTTAAGATGTCTCAAGCATGCTGCAATGCAAGTGGCCAACTAGTACAATTGTTAATCTAGCAATTAGTTTGACAAAGCTAGCTCCAAAAGAGGTAGGGCACGATGTTTTTATTTTGCCTTCTTGCTTCTTGAGTTCTTGATGATAAAGAAGATGAGTTTAAAGACAATACCATGTGATCCTTCATGAATGCATGTCTATCCTTAGGCCCTATCTCAAATGCCTGTGAACCACCAGATCTTGAAAAGAAAGATTTTCCTGCCTATTCCTTCATCTATACATGTGCACACAATTGGCTTGCTGAGCCAAACTCAAGCATTCACATTCTTGAATGAACAGTTCCCATTTCATCTTTCTTCCGACTCATATACACATGCAAAATGATGGGTATATGGTTGCCCCACATCCTCTAAGCTAAGAAAATTCATCGGGGATCATCTAAGGTCCCGAAGGGCTACCAAGCAGTATATGTTAGAAAAGAACAGAAAAAAAGATATGTTATTCCAGTATCATACTTGAATAAACCTTTGTTTCAAGAACTCCAAAGTCAGGCTGAAGAAGAATTCAGTTTTAATCACCCAATGGGCAGTTTTAACAATTCCCTGCCAACAAGACATCTTTGTTGATATTATTTCTCATTTGAAAGAATAGCAGAGAGGGGACTAGCATAGATTGACTGATATAATTTTATAGCATTCATTGCCATTTCTAGGAGTGTGTACAAAATTTTCCTTTTCATGTGTCTTGGGAGACAGAATATGTTCCATGCTTCACAAATCATGAATGACTACTGTTGGATACCCACTTAATGCAGAAATTGCACATAAAAGTTCTGATTCTTCACCTTCATTTATTGTTTCTCCTGTTGATGATGTGTCTTTCATTGAACAATTCTTGATAATATCTTGAAGAAAGGTTTATGCAATGGTAGACTGTTTTTGATGACTTAGAGAATGGAGAAAGTGTTCCACCAGTATTTCTGTAAAGGAAGTTCTTGGATAGAGATTATTACCAATGAACCATAGGCCCAACAATTTCTCCTGTTAATAGGCAAGTGAATTTGATCATGTTCTAAGTAGCTGGAAAGAGAAGCAACTAAACCATACAACATTGAGGTCTGATGGGAAGTTCATGACAGCGTCTGATCATCCTCTAAAACCTTAAGGAAACAAACAGTGTTACTCTCTAACTTCTACAACCAAAGGTAAAATGAGTGAACAGAGAAGAAATGGAGCAACTTGGTACCCAGCTATCAGGCCATCAGTTAAAATGTCAGCTATTCTTATGTGGTAACCTAAAGAAGATCATGATTGGAATGGTGATGGGCTATGCCTCATAACCTTTTCACCGACTTGTGTCCTACAAATTAAAAAACAACAAATACCAGCCACTATTCATAAGAATAATGCTATAAAGGGCCCTGATTCCTTGCCCATCACTTCAGCAGCCTTATTCATCAATTGCCACACATTTTTGTTACTTTTACCAATTTCAGGGTTTAAGTGCATAAGGTTGTGTAACATCAGGTTAATAGTATTCACAAAAAAACGTTTCCAACTTGTGCAAACTGGATAAGCAAAGGTAAAAGAGACCTGTATTCTGGAGGCAAACAAGGTCAGGCTGGTCACCATGGTTCAATGACCAGTGGGCTTACCAAGTGAGCACGAGAAGAAAAATGAATCTAAGCATAACAGAAAGGAAAAATCAGCTTAATTGAATTTGGCCACTAAATTGTGTCCATCCAATTATTGAGGGTCCATGGACTCTAAGAAATTGATTCCAACATAAGAGAGGATAAAAGAAACCCCTGCCTATGTACAAAAGTAACAAATATCCCTACACCAAGAACCTACAACCTTGTAATAATTGACTATAAATGGAAAGCAAAATGAACGTGCAATGGATAAAAAAATTATGTTGCATGAGGTTCAGTGGAAATAAGAGATAGAAAAGGGGGAGAAGAGAAAAGGAAACTGTAACCCAAGGGACTATGGCCCATATATGGTCCATTTCATAAGTTCCCTAAAATGTTTTAAGAGAAATATCTGCAAAAAAACTTTTTTTTTTTTAAAAAAAAACCTTTACCACACTGCATGAGAAATTGAGATATTATTCAAACACATAGAAATAACAAAAATTTTATCTTAAAGCACTAGTTTGACAAATAATGCAAACCTTGTCATCCACACTTGAGATGAGTATGTGATCATAAATAATATTTGTTGTGCATCTGGTGATTAAAAGAAAGAAACACAATAAATGCAACAATCTAGATTTAAGAAGAAATTCATGAAGTGAGAACAACTTACAATGCCTGCCAAAGAAATTGCAACAAAGGCATCAACGAAAGCTATTTGACTCCCCAAAGTCCATGAACCAGGGCATGAACTTCCTACAGAAAGACTATAACAGTCATTATGTAGATAAAGCAAAAGATCTATGTGATTGCCCTTGCCAATGTAATACTAAGATCTAGCAGCAGTCCGGACAGATGCTAATATCTGTGCACAATGTGCTTGATTCTATGTGAGATATACATTTGAATCAAGACAGAACAAACGCACAAGTAAATCCTCCATTAGATCCTTCAACAGTCAAATAAATTTAGCGTAATTAATGCAGTAACCTGCAGGAAAGGTTTGGGCAAAGCTCCTAATAAACAATTATATGTGTCATAGTTCAATCAAAAGTGAAATTCCAAATTAAATGTATTCAGATGTAATTTGGATCGCAAACATGGAGAACACATGGCATGCCGGCCAAAGAATAACAGGAAGAAAAACTCTAACTGCAAATACCTCAATCTCAGATAAACAAGAAAGTGTTATGAGTAGACCAACTTCAACCAGTGCACCACTTATTTGTTCATTTGATGGTGGCTCCAATGATTGTGTGTTTTACAGCATGCACCAACATAAACATGTCATCAACTCCAACCTGAGAATTTGTTTGAACACATAAATCAAGGGACAGAGCATAACTACATGACAAGTCAGATATGACTGGTAATGGATAGGCATTGTCTGCTTACTGATCAAAACAATGGCCCATGTACCAATGAACCAGTACTCTGTACATCCTAATGTAGTAAACCTATTTAGTCCAGAAACCTTCATTTAAATTCCCAAATGAGTAAAGATAATTTAAAACACAAAAGTAGGGGTGAAGAGACCACAAGAGTTTCTGACCTTAAGAAGCCAAGGACAACTACTCAAACAAGCTTTCTGAGAGTTATTCCACTCCCACAATTCATAGTCATGTCAAACCAACAAGTGGTTGGTAGTTACACTACACACTAAAGCCCAAATTCATCTCAGAGATTCCCTTTGTTCAGGCTTTTAATTCTACTTTTTATTTGTTGCCACATCTCTGCCACCTCAGGGAGGCAGACATGACTCCTTTTGGCATGTCTGGATCTTTCTCCAAAAGAAAAGACTCTCATTGTATAGAAAGCTAAGAATGGATGCTGACCAAACAGGCATAATAGCACACAAAATTCAAAAAGGCAATTCTATAGATAGTATGATGTCCTATCATGAAGACTGCAGTTAGTTGGACGCTCACTATGCCCTGTAGGATCCAACAAGCCAGCATGCAAATCTTTACTAATAAACGCGTGAAACAATGACTAGCGCAGCATCATGATCAAGTGCTTTAAAGTGAACAGGATAACATCAAACTGGTCACAAAGATTAACCAAGAAAGTAGGAGTAGTATCATATTATATTATACATAAAAAAGAATTGCAAATAGAACAAATAATAAGGAATTGATCTCTGTAGTATGATGTCCTATCATGAAGACTGCAGTTAGTTGGACGCTCACTATGCCCTGTAGGATCCAACAAGCCAGCATGCAAATCTTTACTAATAAACGCGTGAAACAATGACTAGCGCAGCATCATGATCAAGTGCTTTAAAGTGAACAGGATAACATCAAACTGGTCACAAAGATTAACCAAGAAAGTAGGAGTAGTATCATATTATATTATACATAAAAAAGAATTGCAAATAGAACAAACAATGAGGAATTGATCTCTGTAGTATCAAGAATCCTCAATTTCCTTCAAGAAGGATGAATAAAAGGCATGCAGGAAGAGCTGAAGAAAAGGTAATTTTGTATTTCATGTCTATCCTGGGCTTCTTTCCATCTGGAAAGAACAGATGATGGAATAGAAAGAGAAAAAAGAATAGAAAGTGACAAAGATTAAGAAGGCAATATAGCATTGAAAATTCAATGGCAATTTCTAAAAATGACATTAAGATTTTTACTGTGGAGGCTGAATTTAGTTGGACATTCAGAATCAACATTATCACCTGCAGGATTCAACAAGTAATGAGCACAGGTCCCCTGTGGTGTCAATTTTGTTCAAGAAAGAAAGATCAATAAAAGTTTTGCTAGAAGAAATTGGAAACCAGAAAAGAAGAAACAAAGAAAAAAAGAAAAATTCCAAGCAAACCAAATCAACCATTGCTAAATTGACACTAAAAACCAAAAAGAAAGCTAATATTTGTTCACAACATGCTTGATTCTATGCAAGATACACATTCAAATCAAGACAGAACAGATGCTCAAATAAATCCTTCATCAGATCCTTCAACAGTCAAATATAATTAGCATAATGAATGTAGTAACTTGCAGGAAAGGTTGGTTTGGGACAAGTTCCAAATAAACAATTATATGTGTCATGGTTCAATCAAAAGTCTAATTCCAATGTAAATTTATTAAGATTGGACCATTACTATGGACAATACATGGCATGCTGGCAGAGGAATAAACAGGAAAAAAAACCTCCAACTGCAAGCACTTCAATTCCAGATAAAAAAGAAAGTGTTATGAATAGACAAACTTCAACCAGTGCATCACCTATTTGTTCCTGCAATGGTGGCTTCAATGATTGTATGTTTTACAGAATGTACCAATATAAACATGTTATCAGCTCCAACCGGACACTTTATATGAAAACATAAAAAAGGTACACAGTCTGCTTACCAACAGAAACGTCAGCCCATGCAAGAAACCTATATCAATCAGTACTGCATACATCCTAATGTAGTAAACCTACATAGTCCAGAAAACTTCATTTAAATTCCCAAATGGGTGGAGATAATTTAAAACACAAAAGGAGATGTGGAAAGAGTCAGAGACCACAAAAGATTCTGATCTTATGAAGCAAAGGATAACTGCTCAAATGAGCTTTGTGAGAGTTATCCATTCCCAAAAATCACAGTCACGTCAAGCCATTCTAAATAGTTGGCTGGCGGTTACACCACACAGTAAAGCCCAGATTCATCTAAGAGATTCCTTTTGTTGCAGGCTTTTAATTCCACTGCTTATTCAGTGCCACATCTCTGCCACCTCAGGCAGGCATGTCGTGGATTTTTCTCCAAAAGAAAAGGCACTCACAGTATAGAAAACTCTGAATGGATACTGACCAGAAAATTTCATTTAAATTCCAAAATAGGTGGAGATAATTTAAAACACAAAAGGAGAGGTGGAAAGAATCAGAGACCACAAAAGATTCTGATATTATGAAGCAATGGATAACAGATTAAACAAGCTTTATTAGAGTTATCCATTCCCAAAAGTCATAGTCACGTCAAGCCATTCTAAGTAGTTGGCTGGCAGTTAGACCACACTTAAAGCCCAAATTCATCTCAGAGATTTATTTTGTTGCAGGCTTTTAATTCCACTGCTTATTCGGTGCCACATGCCACATCTCTGCCACTTCAGGCAGGCATGTTGTGGATGTTTCTCCAAAAGAAAAGGCACTCACGGTATAGAAAGCTCAGAATGGGTACTGACCAAGCAGGCATAATAGCACACAAAATTCAGAAATAGATTCTATAGACAGTGTGAGGCCTTACCATGGACTGCAACTAGTTGGATATTCAGTATTGCCATCACGCTGTGCAGGATCTGACAAACCAATATGAAAATCTTTACTAATAAACACGTGAGGCAAGGAGTAGCAGAGCATCGCGATCAAAAGCTTTAAAGAAAACAGGGCAACATCAAACTGGTCACAAAGATTAACCAAGAAAGTACTGTAGTGTCAAGAATCCACAATTTCCTTCAACAAGGATGAATCTTGAAGGAGGAGTTGAGACCAAGAAGAATAAAAAGAACAGCCCTTAGACGTTCTCTTGAGAAGGGCAATCACATGTTTCCTTTCTATCTTGACTTCTTTCCAGATGGAAAGAAAATATCATGGAAAGACAAGGCTAGTAAAGTTTACAAAGAGAAAGAAGAATTGATAATGACCAAGATAAAGAACACATTATAGCACAGAAGATTCAACAGCAATTTCTGAAAACAACATCAAGGTTTTTACTATGGAGGCTGAATTCAGTTGGACATTCAGAATCACCATTATCACCTGAAGGATTCAACAGATGATGAGCCAGATCCCCTCCTGTTTCAATTCTGTTCAAGAAAAAAAGATCAATATAAGTTTTTGCTAGAAGAAATTAGTAACAGGGAAAGAAGAAACAGAGAAAAAAAAAGAAAATTCCAAGAAAACCAATTCAGCAATTGTGGCTGTCTTCAGTCTTCACAGAGAAAGAAATTTTGGAAGGCTCTCTAAAATGTCTCTACTCTAAAAACTGAAAAGAGAGCCCATATCTGTGCACAACATGCTCAATTCTATGCAAGATGTACATTCAAATCAAAACAGAACAAATGCTCAGATAAATTTTCCATCAGTTAGCATAATGAATACAGCAACTTGCAGGAAAGGCTTGGGAAAAGCTCCAAATAAACAATTATAAGTGTCATAGTTCAATCAACAGTGACATTCCAAGTTAAATCTATTAAGATATAATTTTGGACTACAAACATGGAGAAAACGGGGCATGCTGGTAGAGGAATAAACAGGAATAGAACCTCCAACTGCAAATACCTCAACCTAGGAAAAACAAGAAAGTGTTATGAAATATGGATAAACCAACTTCAACCAGTGCATAACTTGTTTGTTCCTGCAATCACGGCTCCAATGATTGCGTATTTTACAGCATGCACCAATATGACCATGCTATCAACTCCAACTTGACAATTAATATTAAAACATAAATAATCAAGGTACAGAGTATAACAATATGACAATTCAGACATGATTATGGTAATGGTTAGACATAGTATGCTTACTGATAGAAACAACAGCCCATAACTATGCATGAACCATTGCTTCATACATCCTAATGTGGTATACCTAGACAGTCCAGAAACCTTCGCTTAAATTGCCAAATGAGTGAAGATAATTTCAAACACAAAAGGAGAGATGAAGAGACTACCAAGAGTTTCTGATCTTAAGAAGCAACGGACTACTCAGAACAAGCTTTGTGAGAGCTATTCCGCTCCCAAAAGTTAGTGAATTAGTCATGTCAGACCAATATAAGTGGGATTGGCGTTTACACTACATGGTGAAGCCCAAATTCATCTCAGAGATTCCCTTTGTTTCAGGCTTTTAATTCCACTGTTCAGGGTGCATGAATTGTGCAGCCAAGAAATGGGGTCCCAATCCGCATTTTGCTCATCATCTTCCATAACATGGCCTGCTTGACACATTCAGTCGCACGTCTCTGCCACCTCAGGGAGGCATGTCACGGATCTTTCTGCGAAAGAAAAGGCACTTACAGTATAGAAAGCTCAGAAGTCAGAATGGATACTGACCAAGCAAGCAAAACAGCGCAAAAAATACAAGAAGCAGTTCCATAGATGGTGTGAGGTCTTACCATGGCGACGGCAGTTAAATGGATATTCAGTATCACCATTATGCCCCGAAGATCCAACAAACCACACCAGTGTGCAAATCTTCATTGATAAATATGCGAGATAGTGAGTAGCAGAGCATCACGGTCAAGAGCTTCCAAGAAAACAGGATAACATCAAACTGGTAGCCAAGATTAACCAAGAAAGTAGGACTAGTATCATATTATATTATATATTAACAAAAAGAATTGCAAACGGAACAAATAACGAGTAAATATGATCTCTTTAGTGTCAAGAATCTACAATTTCCTTCAAGAAGGACAAATAAAACAGCCATGACAAATTCTCTTTGGTCTTCAGAAAGGCAATTATGCATTTTCTGTCCATCTTGGGCTTCTTTCCATCCGGAAAGAAAAAATTATGGATAGGCAAGACTTAATGGTGTCCAGAAAGAGAAAAAGGAATTGATACTGACCACTGACCAAGATCAAGAAGGCATTATTTATGGCACAGAAAATGCAACAGCAATTTCTAAAAACTAACATGAAGGTTTTACCAGGGAGACTGCAATGACTTGGACCTTCAAAATCGCCATGGTTACCCACAGGATTCAACAGAGTGGTTTGAAGGAAAAGAATAGCTTCAAAAACTGATCAATTTTCTTTTGAAACAGCTCATCAAATTAATGAATGCAACCAAAGATGCAGCAAGATCGGCCAAGAAAGTACAGTATAGTATCCAGAAAAAAAAAAAAAAAAAAAGGGAATCGGAAGAAATAATGGGTGAAGATCGATATAGGGGTTTGCCTGGAAGAAATTGGAAACCGGAAGATAAAAGAAGAAACAAAGAAGAAAAAAATTCCAAGAGACAAGACCCAAATCAGCCATTACAGGCTCTCTTCAGTCTTCAGTCTTAACTAATAAACACGGGGAGTTCGCTTGAGAAAGGCAATCTCGTGTTTCCTTCTGGAAAGAAAAGATTTATGGAAAGGCAAGATTGCTACTGACGGGGGCTGCATTCAGTTGAAAGTTCAGAATCATCGCCGCGGGATTCAACAAATAATGTGTCAATTTTGTTCCAAGAAAGAAAGAAAGAACGATTGATAAAAGGGCTATTTGCTGCAAGAAATTGGAAACCCGAAAATAAAGAAGAAACAAAGAAGAAAAAAAAGACAAAATGAAATTTTCCAAGAGGCGAGACCCAAAATCCGCCATTGCTCGGTTCTCTTCAGTCTGTCTCTACAGAGAAACGCATTTTCCTGACAACGCTCGGACCGCTCGGCCTCCACATATATATATATATATATATATATACATACAGGTAGTGGTCACTTTGCGTAATTTGGACGCTTAAATGCCTATTTACTTTTCTACCCTTATTCGCTACCTTATTTACCCTTTTTCTTTTTTAAATGTTTACAGTTTGATCCGCGTAATTAATATTTTCCAGTTTACCGTTAGGCTTTAGCCATCATGTATTACTTTTATTTTTTCAACTTTTCGAAAAACGAAAAACATTACGCATTCGAAAAAGCAGGATTTTTTTTTTTTTTTTTTTTTGGCTTCAGCTCGCTTAAAATTCAACCCTGTGGACTAAAATTTAAAATTTAAATTTTGACCGTTACAATTTCATTCCTTCGTTTGTTAAATATTATCCTTTCCCCACTTTAGCTTGGACATAAGAATTAAATGGGCTACAAAATTCGGTCCACAGGAATTCGGGCCTGAACCCGAATGGATTGGGCTCTTCTAAATTTTCTGACGAACAAAGCCATGGTCCAATTAAGAAGCAATCCATTACACGATTAATATTGGATGATAAAAACTAGCAGACAAGAGCAGTTGATTTACCAATTTTGTGTAAAGGGGAAGGCTGAGGTTCAAAGTAGGCCTCCTCCACCTCCCTCCCCCATATGTGGGTTATAAAATTGATGGTATCTTGTGAAGGAAGTTATCAAATCCGAGTGATTGAAGAAGATTAGCTGCTGCTCCATTGAAAGCCAAGGCTGTGCCTTGTGATCACTTTTGTTGTATATGTACACAATTGCTTTGAGTGGCTAGTAATCATACGATGGCCTCTTTGCCAAACCTGGCTGACGGAGGATCGCATGGACCTGTCTTCCAACCAATCAACAAGTACATGATTCATCTATGCTCTTATGTGTTGTGTTTAAATATGAGAAAGCAGCGTGACCAATGTTGTTTTTGGATGGGAAATTTCCCAAATTTAAGTGACTCTTGGATGAGGTGTGCTGTCATTGATGAAAAGTGACCCTCTTGGTTAGGTTTGTACCTGAGAGTCTCAGACAAAATCCTGTTCCTAAACTATGTGACCCTTTTAACCACCGGACATGCTTGCGCTGACTTGTCTAGCGTATGAAGGCATTCACAGCAATGAATAACTGCATAATAACTGACTTGTCGCAGGCTTGTTGCCAATCCAGGCTCATTTACTCAGAGGGCATGTTGTTTGGAAAAGGATACGAAGGACAGGAGTTGATTTATTGGAAGACAGAAGCAGATGGTGCCCTGGTGAGCTATGTCTATGTCCCTGGAAGACCCCAGCAAATGATTTTCTGCCAGAGACTCTGATTTTGGTATATTTGCCAAAAAATAGTTTCATCTGCATATACCTTAGCTACATAAGCATAATGGACTCCAAACAACAGAGACATCTGCTTTGTATCATTATCTTTGCAATAAGAAACAAGACCTCAAAAGTTGTCATTCTTGATAATATTTTTTTAGAAGACATACGTCAATAGCTAGAAAAGATGGGAGTTCATTTGCCTGGTGTTCTTGCTAAGCAAATTCTCCATCAGCCTAGCAACAAAGCATCCCCAGATTCTTTAAGCATACCAAAAGTCTTTTTAACAGTTTATGTTTGGGAGACCCAAAAAAAGAGATTCGTTGTGCCAGTATACTACTGGAATCATCACGCATTTCAAGGTCTGCAAAGTATGGCTGAAGAAGAGTTTGGATTGGACCATCCAATGGGTGGCCTGACAATTCCCTGCAAGGAAGATACTTTCATCAATGTCACTTCCAACTTGAGTAGATCATAGGAGATATTAGGTATATGAAAGCAATTTCGTATGACATGAATTGCCAAAATTTAATGTAAAGATAACCTTCCTGTAGCATCGACCACTTTCATCTGTGAGAATTTTTACTTCAATGTTGTGCCTCTGTATCATTCTCCATAAACTCATCATCGCCTTTTCTGATATTCTTGCTATCCATTATTATATTCAAGATAAAGAAGATAGATGTTAGGTATCACTTACTCTTCGGAAAAAAGAAAAAAAGATAAAATCCTGCAATCCAAAAGAAAGGGACATGATCTCAAGAGCCCTCCAATGAATCACTTCCTTATTTATGGTCTTTCCGCTGCAATTTGCCATCTAAATTATCAGAATTCAGTAGCAATATAGCAGCTTTACTTACTATAATTTAAATTCCAGCCCTTAATTACCCCACTCAGTTGTCTTGTCACATCAGCAGTATTGAATTCTTAATGCAGGTATGCCTTGGTTCTTTATGCTTTTCTTGGGGGGCCCTTCTTATTTAATCCTGTTTAATCTGCCTTCAGCGTGGTAAAAATTGGGCATGCATCTTTACCTTACCGAGGAGTTGGAAAGGATCAGACTTCCTGACTATAAATGCAGTACAGCTGTTTATTGGATCAATGATCTCCCTTTCCTGCAAATGCTACTTGATTATCCGAAAACAGGCAAGTTCTAGGGAAGGGGCAGCACCACATGCTTGACATGTTCCTCACAAGGCTTTGTTTAGTCAATTTTATGCTGTACTGATCCATATTTGTTTGTGTCTTACAAGTCAACATCCTGAAGCAACAAAGCAACATGTCAGTCTTCATATAACAATCTCAATTAAGCAGATAAGTCAGGCCCCAAGAGAAACACATTTGATGTTCTGTAATATATTGCCCTAATGTGTTTCATGGGTCCCTCTCATGTTTTTCTCCTATAAAACATTGACCGAATGTATTCCAAAAGATGTACAGATCCATTTATTACGGAATTCTCTATGATGAGTTCAAAGACAGAACCCTGTGATCATTGGGCTGCTAGTGTCTCTTTGCCAACCCCAATCACAAGTCCTATTTGTCCGTGCAGATTTGCATCGCCTTTCTTTTCTTAGCACATTTGGTTCTCATTTTAAGCATTACAGTAAAGAAATTCTTTATCAGCAAATATTATTAAATAAGATTTAGGCTTACAAGCAAAATCTGCACCTCGGATGAGACATCATTTCAAAAGACTTAATTTGGTTTCCATGGAATGTGTTTGAGCTCTCAGAGATAATCCACTTTTATTAATAAGAACTTTCTCCTGTCAAATTCTCTTCGTGAGCAGGTAGGTCCCTATGCTTTTCTACCAAACTTGCCTGGACTGCATGCTTCCAAGAAAAATACAGATTGAAGCACTACCAAGCTCATGACAGGACGATGTGATCCTTCAGCTGCTAATGAAGAGAATTTGACATGCCACCAAAAATTTCCCACCAGAATGCCTCTTCACTTCTCCTCCACATCTTCCTAGACTTCTCACTTAACATTTTATAGAATTCACATGCAGGTTGTCTCAAGACTGTTTCTGAGGAAATAGACTAGCCGTCTCAATCATGCTCAGAATTCAGGGGTCACTTTGGTTTGGCAGCTATGCCTGTAGCTGCGGACACATTGTTTTCCAGCATATACACGCAACATGCAATATAACAGCTCCTCCATGCCTCTATATCTGTTGATTCATTGGAAGACAGGACCATGTGATACTTCATGAACTATGTCCTGAGCAGACCCCAGTTTTGCTGTCCGCTCTTGGCCACTTGCTTCAATCAGCAGAAGACGACTTCAACTATATATATAGGATAACTATAACCACATCCCAACCCAACTCAAATACCTCCATTCTCTACAAACATATTCTCCTTGAACAAGAGAACTTCCAAGTTAATTTGATCCATTCTCTTCCACCCACATTCATCAGCAGAAGACAATGGCCACTCTTTTTACTGGAAATTTTGTTAAGCAAATCCTCGAACGTTCAGTATTCACCGCAAGGAAAGCTGCTTCAGGATCTTTAGACGTACCGAAAGGCTTCCTGGCAGTTTATGTAGGGGTGGCTGAGAAGAAACGTTTTGTGGTCCCAGTATCTTATCTCAACCAGCCTTCATTTCAAGATTTGCTTAGCAAAGCTGAGGAGGAGTTCGGATTTGATCATCCGATGGGTGGCTTGACAATTCCTTGCAGAGAAGACACATTCATCCATGTCACATCACGCTTGAGTAGATCATGATAGAAGACACTTAGACCATTAATTGCATCGTGTACAAGTTTCCTGGGAATTGCAGTTCACAGGCGCATCACGCATAAGTGTTGCCTTATATAGTTAAAGTTGTAACGTATGGATAATGGTTTTGGTGTGTAAATAATAATTTTTTTTAGCCAATTACTTCATGATCATTGCTCAAATTCTGTTGTTTTTATGATAACACAACTTCCTTACGACCAAATGAATTGCACTTCATACCCAAAAAAAAAAAAAAAAAAAAAAAAAACTGTGATGCATTAATTAATTAATTTGAGAGTCCAAATTGATTATCTTAAAACTGAGAAATTAACAAAAACATAGCAAAGAAACTTCAATTTTCCCCTTCCTCATGATTCCCTCTTCCTAAAATGGCAAAGCGTCATTGGCGAATGAATCCTGATAGCTTATAAGGCACTGAGAAGGGTTCGCATGAAAAAATCATAAAAGAGAACACTCTAATTTCAAAATATCGATAATTCTAGGGGTATCTTTGAAAAAAAAAAACTACCCAAAAATTACTTGAACGGTCAAGAAAATCAGTCACACTTTGCGGTGATAGAGTAATTGCGAGAGTACACTGTCGGAGCCCCCTTCACCCACAAACGTGGCTCTCTCTCGTTGGCCGAGTATGAAAACTAGTTACAGGTTGAAGTAGGCAATCCCTTTCATTCTTAAACCCAGAACCCCCCTGTAATTTATAGAGGAACCCTAATTCCTCTTTAGTCCAAAACGAATTCTAGCAAAGTGGCGAATTTTTAGGACATGACCAACAGCTCGTCATCCAAAAAGGACGGTCAAGATCAGCATGAAATAAGTGGGCCCGCTACCAAATCACTGAGAACCAAAATGAGCAAACCAGAAGATTCCGAGAAGAAGGTAGCTTACCCTGTTCTTGAATTCAGATTTTGAGTTGCCACTTCTTAAATCAACATAAAAGTGTTTTCCAGAAGCACAAGTTTGTTTCTTGGGGCCAGTTTCTATTGATTTCAATTCCAAAACTCTGTTTTGAAAGCTCTAATGTAAAATTCGCTTTCAGATCTTGGATGATTTCATAATTATTCATGGAAAGAAGTTTCCAAGATTTTGTGTGTATCCATCTTTTAAATCCCCTAATAAATGTTTCCCAGAAAAAAAAAAAGGGACTTTCTTGAAAGCAATTTTCATCAATCTCCAAGCTAAAACACTGTTGTGAGAACCTTTTATTTTTGCTTTATGGAGAGTCCTTGGTTCTTGAATGTAAAATTCGTCTTTCAGATCTTTGGCTTGATCGGTTTCTACAATCCTCTATTTGCCTTTACCCATTTCAAGAATCGCCACAAGATTGACTGGATGGTTACCCCGCTTCAAGAATCCCAATAAAAAAAATTAAAAAAAAAAAACTGTTTTCCAACCCAATGTGGGTTTTGTGAGATTTAATAGAGGGCTTTCCTTTTTCAACATGGGGTTCAGTGAACTACCATCACTTTACGCTAATTTCTTTCGGATTAATATGATATTTGATTTCACTTCAATGCATTATTTTGATGTCCATAGCGATGTAAACTTTTTAGGCTAGATTTGGTAAAGAGCTCTTCTTTACTTTGCAAATGGGTTGTTGAAGTATGTTTTTTTTCTTGATAATTTCTGTATAGATTTTCAATAAGAAACTCAAGGATGTTGAGATTAGCGTCCCAATAGTTTTCGGCAATGTTGCCTTCTGGCTTGGCAAAAAGGCAAATGAGTAAGTAAGATGTTAAACTGCTGTTTAAATTGACTTCCGCTTATTTGACCACTTTTAGATAAGTGTTGTTTGCATGTTGTTGAATAACTCATCAGGTATCAGTCTCATAAGTGGACTGTTTATGTGCGTGGAGCCACAAATGAGGATCTTGGTGTGGTCATAAAGAGAGCTGTTTTTCAACTCCACTCCAGCTTCAATAATCCAACAAGGGCTGTTGATTCGCCCCCATTTGAATTATCGGAAGCTGGGTGGGGGGAATTTGAGATTGCTATCACACTGTTTTTCCACAGTGATGTTTGTGATAAGCCCTTGAACCTGTACGCCATTTTCTTTTATTGTTCTGCACTGATATCATTTTGCGAATCACAGACATGGCATGCAGAGGTTTACAGGGATGTTGCTTTACAGCATAAATCGAGCATCTCATTTTCCAAATAATTGATTTGCAGATTTTCAATCTATTGACTAAGATGACTAGACAATCTAAACATAATTGGTTTTAGGTCTACATGGCTTAATGAGTATGAACAATCAGATTACATCTGCTCATCATTTCTAACAACATTCCAGGTGGTTATCCTTTCCATAAGCTATGCTTTGCTGTTGCTTCAGTTGAGAGAATCATAGTCTCATCACCAAAATCATTTCATGCATTCCTAATAAATAAGGGAGTTACAAAGTGAATGAAATACACAATGAGTTTTTGAAGGCCTTAATTATTTACTGATTTCATCATCATTTGAAGTTTAAATCATTCACAGATTCCATCATTTGAAGTTGTACCCAGAGGATGAATCTGGTCCCATGTCAACCAAGAAGCCTGTTGTTGTTGAAACCTATGATGAGATAGTGTTTCCTGAGCCTTCAGAGGGTTTCTTAGCTCGTGTACAGGGTCATCCTGCTGTAACCTTGCCCAGATTACCTGCTGGCTTTACCTTGCCTCCTCCTGGTATATGTTTGACAGTGTGTTTCTGTAAGTATTGTTCTTCATCTTGCTTTCTAGGTGAATGAATTAGGTTCTATAGTTCCAGTTGAGGATGCCTGTAAAAGGAAGAAAGGTGACACCAAAGATCACGCTCTAAGTCAGTGGTTCGTGAATTTCTCTGAAGCAGATGAGCTTTTGCAGCTTGCAGCAGCTCGCCAGCAGGTAGGAAAGAATCCTTTGTCTGCTGTCTCATTGTTTCTACTCTTTGCACAAAACTATTGTGATGTGGTGGTAAGTTCCAAAATTGTAGGAAGCATTTGAGTTTGTCTCATACATAGACTTCTGAGTTCGGATTCTTGGTGTGCTCTCATAAACTTCAGTGGGTTTGGCTGTTTTCCAGATTAGGGTGGATTGGATCTTTTATTTTCTCAATGCTTTGTGGATGGAAACTCAACTCCACCATCATATGCATCCACCTTTGTGGGACATTCACCTTTGTGAGACAGTTACAGTTATAAACAAGGCCACTAGACAATGGCCCATGCACTTAATTACCTTCATAATGATACGCATGATTGTTGATTATGATGGCTCTGTGGTTGGAACTTTGATATGCCAATTCAATTTTAGATTATATCAAAAAGAAAAAAGGTAATAGCCAGAGATTGACTCTTGTGCTTGTATGTCAAATTTGTTGCCATGAAGGCAAGTAAATCATCTTGACTCATCATACAGTACTACCTAAAACTGCTCAAGAATGTCTCTAATCTATTTTTCATGAAGAGAAATTAAAAAAAATTTAGGATGGGGGATGCAAATCGATTGTTGGGAGCTGCAGAGTGTTTTCAGAATTCATAATTTTGCTTGACACTTGTAATGATTTCTCTAACTGATTTTACCTGATAAGTGGACAAAACCTACCGTGTGTCATATTCCTCTATAGTTCCTTGCATATTGATGATAAATATAAAGTACAAGGATAACAAGCTTATGGAAATTAAAAACTTTGCTTGTTTTGCTTAGTCATAACCCACATTTCTCTCTGATTATTGTTTTTGCAAACTTGATTACTTTATTTGGTTCTCCTGAACTATGATGATATGTTACTTATTAAATGGTTCATCCTAACTCCCTGCAATATTGATGGATGAGTGTTTTATTTATGAACTTCAAAAATTTATTACTGATATGTTTTCTAATTTCTCTTAAGCCTTTATGGCTAAATGCATAAGCCTGGTATTTTGACAATGTATATTCAATGTCCTAGGTGCAAGCTCATATTGCAAAACTCAGGCGACAGATAAGCTTGATAGATGGGCAGCATCAGCAATTGAAGTCACCCTCCGACCAGTAAAAGCCCATTGTCCCCTCTGTACTTCCAAGATGTCTACTTCACATAGTTATTGCTGCAGCATAGGCTTCGGGCGATGAGTGTATTTTTCCATTTGTGGAGGTTGTTGGCCCGCTCACCTCTTTCATATTCCTTCTGTTCATTTCTTTAAGGCATGTGTGTAATAAAAGGATAATGTAGCTCTGTAACAATAAGCAAAATGTAGCAGGTCAATTTGTAAGTAGGATCCGTTTTCATCACAAGTATCTGTCCCATGGTCCATTTTTGCACCAATATTCAAGCCTAGCTGACTACAAACACTGCAAAGTCAGGTGCTATCAACAACCCTTGTTGATTGATGTATTGCCAGACTGGCTTGAAAGAAATAGGGTTAAAAACCGTGCCCCACCCAAAAAAGAAAAATGCCTTCTGCATAATCCGATTTGTCAATCGTTGATATAAAACGGATGCTTTAAAAGTTAATCACGTGTTAAGAAAAATGCAGAATCCATGCAAAAGGAGTTCATGATTCTGGGATGCTTTTAGCACAGAAGACATGCAAACAATGTTATTCTTACATATTATCCCAAATGTTTCCATGGACCAGAACATTAGTTCGTGCTGGATGAGAAACTCCTGTTGAGTAGATTTCTCTTTGAAGCCTGTATGGTCACCGTATTTTTACAGAGTTCATGTGGAATTGGCTATGAATGAGAGTAATGCCAATAAAGCTGAAGGCCCTTCTCAGGTCTTCTTCTGGTGCTTCGACATTGAAGGATAAATGGGGTCAATCCTTTTTGGCCTTTGAATAGGTCCTTTCATGTGCTATCATGGTCGTTTCAGTTCTTTTGTCACTCTCATCCTAATTTGCTCTCTGGAGTGTACCTGGTAGCACCCTATCCTTAGTTCTCCTAAATTCCCCGAATAATTTTTGAATGGGTCCAGCTAACTAATCACGTTATTCTCCAAATTAAAAAGTGTCCAAAGTCTATCTCCATCTAGGCCTTTTGTTGTCAAGGTCCTAACGGCATTATCATTGCTTGCTGTATTATCAAGTTAGTATGTTATTACATAATTGAAGCCCTACTCTGCAGCCACCAGTACCCATTTGATGATACTGGCTTGATTGTACGTGCCACTCTGTTCCGGGCCCATGTTGTAACTCTGACTACTTTCCTACCACCCATGTGAGTGCAATTCATTTTCTCGATTAAATTTTCTGATGGCATCAACATCATTAGATCCGACTGCAAAACCATATTCTGACATAATCTTGAAGACCCACGTTGTTTAGTTAGATAAGGCTCCTACTACACTACCGTACTTGTATGGACATCAAGTTTCATCATGCATTTTTTCGATACTTAGAAATGAAAGTGCATCGTTTTCCTTTATGAAATTCTGATTATATGACCTTTGTGCTCTAATTTATGCGTCGCATAGCATCCCCTCGGATAATTTTCGTTGCTATTGCCCTTTCTCAGACCTCACATTGTGGGAGCTTCAAGGACGCCCTTTTATATAGCTTGTCTATAATATCATGCTTTAATGGTTATATCCACAGATTTCTTAGCTATTCCGAGGGATGCAGTTACGCAGTTGGAGAGTGTTGGTTTGGTAAGTAAAAACCCGGACAGTAGTTGAAACCGATGTTGTCCTTGCAGGAACTTTGTGTGGGCAAGAGTAACATGGCAGTCATGTGCCATAAAAAAGGCACGGTCCTTATCAACTACAAAGAAAAATACCCTCAGCCCTGCCCCCCCCACCCCACCCCCCTGGCTCAGCGGGCACTGCATTTCGGTGAGAAATGGTGGGCCTCTCTAGTCTCCTATTAATGTTGTCCCTTCTTCCAATCATTCTCAGCCCCAGAACATGCATTGGATAGCTTCCCTCACAAGGACGTCGTCCTCAGAGTAATTTGCTTCTGGTCTTTCATTCGTTTTAACTCTACGCATTATTAACCTCCTCGCTGTTAAAATGTATAATCCTAGAATAATTCAGGTTGCACTTTGATTTAAGCAGTTGGCTCATGCTTGCAAAATCGTGGAAGCATTTATAACCCATCTTCTCGATTGTGAGCAGTGCAATAATACATAGACAGATTTAAGGAATACTGAAGGGGTTTAAGCTTTGAAGGCACAAGTTCATGAGTCTTTAGATGTTGGTGTTTCTTGCACTATTATAGACCGAAATACTGGAGCTTGTTTAATGAGTTTGATGTTCATGGACAACCATGCATTGCCATGGACAACTGGGGTTTAGAAAATCAAAATGAGAAGACAGAAATGCCCGTGGAAGCCTAAGCTTCCTGAAATGAGCCGCCCTAGGAAGGTATCTGTGGTGCACATTCCAAGTAGATTTGCCCGTGATATGGCTCTTCTATTTTGGTGGTGGTGGTGGTGGTGTTGGTTTCAGGTGGACCACATGGCAGGGAACGTCCCCATCATAATTTTAGAGTAGAGGCACTCCTGTCCCCTTTTTCTTTCTTTCTTCCCATTTCCCTTTCATGTGTCGAGCTCTTTAGAAACATTATATGTCATGCTCTAATATTAGATTAGCCCTTCACTACATGGACATAGGTTGTCTTCACGTGTGACAAACACACACACACACACACACACACACACACCACAAAAACACCATTTTGTACAGTTTTTTATCAATTCGCATCTCCTACTTCGTGTCCGTATAACGTTTTAGCATGGATTGGCATTAAAGGCTGTGCAAAAGCTCAGCATTGTGTGATTCATAATGGGGAGGAGGTGTAAGTAGTTGTTTGTTTGCAATCGATGGAACCTTTCTAATTAAGAAAATGTTTTTTAAATTAAAAAAAAAAAAAACCTTCATCAGTGTGACAAACTGAAAAAAAGGGAGTTGAGGTCAAATTGTGCAGAGATAAAAGTAACATGCACATGGGTTTGCATTACATTTGGTTGCACTATATGTGTAAGGATTGTTACTCTGTGCCACTCCTCAGAATCACAAGCCTGACCCACAACCACAAGAAGCCAAACCCTCACCAGAGTTGTGCTCTCCGTAATTTCAGGTTGAGAGAGAGAAATTTAGTTTCATTAAACATCTCAAAATAAAATAAAATAAAATAATTTAAAATTTTATTTGTATAATATAAAATATTCTATATATAATATAAAAGTATTTTGCATCTATTTACATTTATGAAATTATATCCATAAAAGATTTCTAAAAATATAGATATAATAAGTTTTTATAATTTTATACTATTTTACTGTACATCCCTTGTATATTATATAAAAAAATTTATTCATATAATATAAAATATTGTGCATATATTATAAAAGTATTTTGTGTTTAATTGGTTTTATAAGATTACATCGTAAAAGGATTTCCAAAAATCTAACGTGACAATTTCAACATTTTTTAATGACATCTTTGTGTGCAATATAATTAAGTTGGAGAAAATAAATGGTAGACACAGTTGTCAACGTAATTAGACACAATTAATAGAATAATCTAAATGTCATTATATATATATATATATATATATATATATATATATATATATATATATTATTTTATTAATTATATTCTGCTGTTTTCCGTTCTAATCCTTTTGTGTTTTGTACGTTTGAATGAGCACAAGAATCGATGTTGGGTTAAGAGAGCAGGTGAACGTAGAATATTTGAGTAACCCCATGTTCCGCAAATGATTCAAATCATGTGAACCGAAACCCAATTTCTTTTTTTTTTTCTAAGGTACAATGGTATCACGGATGAGATAACATCATCTAATGATGATGTTTTGATAGCTTTTTGAAAAAACATATTCGGGAGTTAAGATAACACGGCAGATTTTCCAAAGGTGATGATTTCCAGATCCAGCTTGGAGGTGCGGGCCCCGGAGGGGTACAAGAAAAAGTTGCCCAATTATGAACCCCAAAAAGGAGCTTTGCTGGGTAGAGCACACTTCCTACGCCACAGATTAATCTCCAATTATTTAACTGTCATAAAATTTCCTTCCAGCTGGACGTCTTAACAGAGAAGACTGAACATCGTTGATATAGATGGAAGCAATTTTGAGTAGAAAATGCCACAAATTAAAAATGAAAAAAAAAAATCCCAAAACTTGAAAGCGATTGCCGGTGATCAACACTTGGAATTTGATAATTTTTATTAAAAAAAAGACTAATAATATTTAATGAAAATAACTAATTTAAGAGGCTATCGCGTAGGCCTGTGGTTGGGGTGTAGGGGCCACCCATCAGCCAAAGTAACCAACTCTTTTTGCGGGTTATCTTTTTGTTCGATTCAGTTACTGCTACACCATGTGCTTTCCATTATTATAGTCAGTCCTAACCTTTTATTCTTAATATAAAAAATAATTAAAAAAATTTAGTTAGTTTAATTTTAAAAAATTACAAGAAGCTATACAAACATAATGTAATCAATTAATTTTTTTTTCTTTTTTTAAATAATTAATTAAAATTACTAAAAAAATATTTATGTTAACCAGTACCTTTCTAATTTGGTGTTTTAAAATGCAGTCTTGGACAGACCAAAACTACCTCCGAATTTCTAAAGCTGGCAGCAGGCACACTCGAGAAAGAAAACTTGGAAATTCTGAAATACGGAGGGCGGGTCCACTTGTTATGAGAAGGACAAAACATTGAAGCGTAAAACCGATGGCCTTTGGCTCCCACCACGCCCTTGCCCTCACATACACAATCCCCAAAACGCCCGTGGTATGTCCTCTGTCCCCACGCCGCCCTCCCTCTCGTTCCCTCTTTCTCTCTACTTTCTTGATTGTCGATAAATACCCCCATCCTCGTTCTTGATCTTCCCATCACCCCATTTCACAACCGTCAATCCTCTTCTTCCTTCCGAACTTCAAAGTAGCAATTTTTACTACTACACCTTCGATCCAAACCCCAAAATGGCCATTAGGAAGTCAAACAAACTAACCCAAGCGGCAGTGCTCAAGCAAATCCTCAAGAGATGCTCAAGCTTGGGCAAGAAAAATGGGTACGATGACGACGATGGCCTCCCTCTTGACGTCCCAAAAGGCCACTTTGCTGTCTACGTTGGCGAGAACAGAAGTAGATACATTGTCCCAATATCTTTCCTGAGCCACCCGGAGTTCCAATGCTTGCTTCGACGAGCCGAGGAAGAGTTCGGCTTCGATCATGAAATGGGCCTCACTATCCCTTGTGAAGAAGCCGTTTTCCGTTCTTTAACATCGATGCTCAGATGAAAGATCAGGATTCGTGGCGCAAACAACGAGGAAGTAAAGGAAAGTAGAAACTTGTCAGATGAAACATCAAGATGGGTTGGAGAAACTTGGCAACCAAGATGAAGCTGTAAACTCCAGTAGTAGTGGGCTTCTCTGTCTCTCTCTCTCTTTCATCATCTCCATATTGGGATTCTTTGATCTTTGATCTTTGTTGATTCCCGATTTTTTTTTTTTTTGTTTTTTTTTAATGTTTCAAAACCCCTTTGGGTTTTTAATATGTCTAATTACTAACCTGTAAGTATATATATATATATATATATATATTACCCATGAAAATTGTTATGGGTTATTTTGTATAAAGTTTGATTTTCCTCACCGTGTGAGAGAAGTCTAAGGAATATTAATTGCAAAGTTGGGTTTCTTCCTGAAGTCTCCCCAATTCTCTTTCTCTCTCTACAAGTGAATTATGAGTCCGAGTCAAGCCCCACTTTCTCTCCAAACACGAGTTAATGTTTTTAGTTAAATCATTAACCAAAGATCTGTGCAATGGCAAAGAAATACAGTCATTCAATATCAAATCAGGACGCGTATGTAACTTTAGAAAAGAAAAGTACACCTATGCAATAGACTGGGCCCAACAGCATAATCTTGTCAGGGAATGTGGGGCACTTAAGTCTGTAAGCATCATATTTTATTATTGTTTGGGATTTGATTTCAAATGATAAATAAAAAAATAAATGTAGTAATTTTAGACTTTTTAATAGTAAATTTAGAGGAAGGTAAAAAATCAGACAGAAGTCGCCAAAGAAGAGCCGTGCACAGAAAATTCAATGTAGGCTCGTGAAATGGCATCTTCCAGAATATCCTTAATAATGATGTACCCAAAAAAAATTAAAAAATGCCATGGCCTGACGGCTCCCAAAGCTTGTACAGCATTACTTCATGATCCTTGTATTTCGCTGTAATTTCAAGAATTTCCACTGGCCCCACTGGGAAAAAAAAAATGTTGATGAATATTGGAAATTTGATGGTTTTTAAGCATTCGATAATCACTGTATTCTTTCGTTGGCGGTTGGTCCCTTCACTGAATATGCTTTGTTAAATATAGCTTTTATCGCCGGCAGGTCCCTGGAATATAGTCTGTTTCTTAGAGGGGGCAAAGAGGGGAAGAAAATATACTACGTACGGAGGAGCAAAGCTATAATTATCTCGTCTGGTTTGTGGTGGGTCATTGCATGGGTACTTCAACAGTTAGTCTGTCAATTAGTTTCAACTAGTTTGGCTAGATTTCCCTTTCAGCATCAGTACTGGAGGAGTAAAAAAAATATACATCAAAAGCAGAGGAAAAAGGGTTTATCTCTATGGATGTTCATTTTCCTTTTCCGTTATCTGATATCAATTAATTGACGTAGAATTCCATTACTTTTTCTTTCTGTTTCTTCTCTTGCCTTTTCCTGAATTTACATGACTGACAGCCTGCCTGTCAAAATTATAAAGCTTCTGAAATTGCATTATATTATATCGGTCCAAAAGCACATTAAAATCAGATTTAAATGTTGAATTTATTTGCATCACCGTGATTTTGGTTTTGATTCATTGCACAGATGCGTTCTATCTTCTTAGACTAATGATGGGTCATATTCAATGAAAGGCAACACACAGATCGAAGGGTAGAGTAGAGTAGAGCTTCAATTCCATGTCTGCATTGATTGTAGTATGTGTTATATTCAAAAACATGGAACATGAGGAGAAAGTAATAATCACTTAGGATTAGATCATCTTATCTTGTCCCCTTAGGATGGATGGATGGATGTGGTCCTTGACAAGCATCACTCCACCTCCAACCCTCTCGTTTGTCAAAACAAAATAAATAAATAACATAGAAAAAGAAAAAGAAAAAGAAAAAGGGAAGCAAAATATGGCTCCGAGAATTGGGTGACCCTATCTTCAAATCTAGCTGCTAGTGAAAATGACAGTGAATAGCTGGTTTTGTAAAACGCAGAAGGCCAGAGTCCAGAGACATTCGCTAAAGTAAGCACAACTATGCTTTTGAGCCTTGAATTTTTACACAATTGTCAACAAAAGCAGTTATGCCTCCTGGGTCCTGAACAGTTGGTGATAAGTGATGATACAAATAATCTGAGTAGCCATTTATCGCATTCATCTTCTTGAATTTTGTCTTTGTGTGTTCTAAAGACAAGAATTCTGTGTTCGATAAAAAAAAAAAAAAAAAACAAAAACAAAACAAAGGAGGAGGACTAACCAACATGCAAGCTATCAACAAACATTTCTTGGTGGCACAAGCTCCAAATCACCACCCATTCAAGCCAAGATTCATGCCATCATTTAGCAATCAATGCTTTTCTAACTGCGGGACCACTGGATGGTGCACAAGCCCGCTGCTCCTGGTTAGCTGGTCTATTCTCTTAAATGCAATGTTTGCCTGTTTTCATTTCGGCCACAAAAGAAGCCCGACAAATCACAACTACATTAAATTACTGCCTCTCCAACTATTGGAATTTTGCCCCCAGAAAAAAAAAAAAAAAAAGTATTTCCTCCTTATTCCCATTTTTACAAAATGTATCTTCCTCTTTCAGCGTTGAAAAAAGGATATATATAATTGGAGAAACCATTTACATATTCAAGTCTCCTAGATACGTATACATAGTACAATTCCTCTATGCAACACCATGCACGAAACCAATTTGACCTGGAAAGCTGACATAAAACTCATAATTTTACTCGGCAGCGTACTTCCTGTCTAAAGTGTACGGTTTACTTGTATTGTGTCTACTGTCTGTCTGCTTCGGTCGTGTCATGTAATGAATGCCTAAAAGTCTGTCAAGCTTTACACAGATCACGAGCCATAAATTGTGTATGCCACAATGTAACCTCCCAACCAAACGGTTCATATACTGCCCTTACCTGCTTTACCCTCCAAGCTGTTAGCTTAAACATGGTGTTTCCATAGCCTCACAACTTTACTGGAATTTGGAAGCATCATCCATGGTGTCTAGCTTTTCTTTGTATTTTTTGTGAAGAAATTATTCTACTTGAAGCATCATTACAATATGACAATTGCGGTGTAACAATATATATGGGTTCCCTCAAAATAAAATATAATAATAATAATAATCCGAAGGGATGAACTATAAAGAATGGATGAAAGGACTTGAGAGTACGTTGTTCTTAACCAAAACTAGCTTATAACTATAATTATTAGATTAATCAAGAAAAAGACGCTCGACTCTTGTTGAGGTAAACCCATGGGGTGCAAGAAAGTTAATGCAAATTGATAAGAACAAGCCCTTATTCATGTTTCATAGTGCAATTTGCAAGTAGCAATATCACGAGGTGCAACAAATATCCCAAATTGTAGGTTAGATGGGAATTGTCTTAACAATAATATGAGAAATAAATAATGGAGAATAAGGATTAATGTGTCCATTGTCACCAGCTTATAAGTTAATCATACTAGATTAAACATTAATCATAAAAAGGAATCTTGAATCGTGACAAAGCATTAAACTTCAGACTGCGAACTGATAAGAACAGCATCAGACCCTCGATTAATGTGGAGACAATTATCATGGCATCAAATTCCAATTTGATGGATTGGTCTTAACCATAACACTAGAGCCACAGAATGGATCAGAAGAAGATACTTGTTTGCCTTGTCTCTAGCTGCAGCTAGCTTATAACATAATCATAGACATACCAGATTAATCATAAAAAGGAATCTCGGATCATGCTTAAGTAAAGCAGAGAATTGTCAAAGCCTTAAGCTAATATGAACGCAATTGATAAGAATTAACAATTAAGAACTCTTGGTAAAATATCATAGCATGAGTTGCAACTAATCATAAATATCACAAGGTGCAACTGGTTGTTTCATGTAGAAAAAAAAAAAAAAAAAGTGTTAAAAGATGAGTTTTAGGTTATAGTTTTTAAATATAATAATAAAAATAAAAAATAATTAAAATTAAAAATAATAAATTTTATATAATTTATTTAATATAATATATATTTATAAATAAAAATAAAATTAAATATCATTAAAATAAAAAAATTATAAATTATATTAATAAAAACTCTTAATTTAAAAAATATCTAATCATAAATATCACACAAGTTGCAAACAAATGTACTCACTCGTTGTTTAATGTGGAAGGAAACTAAGAAGTCATGTCTTTCCCATCAAATGTCAGAAGCTTGAGTTGGGAATCTAATCTGTAGATATAAAGTTCACAGCTGGCTACGTCTTGCTTTTGCAACTTTGTCCCCAATATCCTACCTCGTCCACGTTCAAAGATGTAACATATAGGGCGGATTGAGCTCTCGATAACCAAACTGGCCTAGGACCGTTATGTGTGTGTACACATGTACATGGATCCCTCTTCTCAGCTCGATGACCATGCTTGCACATGTACTGCAACGTTGGGCGCGCTATCAAACAAAGGAAAAGGGGCTTTCAGACATTAATGAAAAGGTGTGGTGTGATACAGATGGGAACCTTAAGTGGCAGTTGAGAAATCAACGATGAAACATGTCTCTTAAACAAATCAAATCGATGTCCCTTTTGCCTCTCAATCGTTCTCGGAAACCTGCATGGAATAGAAATCACGGTCAGCAGAAGTTCTCATAGTGACAAATTGACGGCAAGTTTATCCGTGAGAGGTTGACTCGCCCTGCTGCAATAGTTTTCATTTATTGCATTTCGAAAATTTATACATGTGCCATATGCGAAAAAAAAAAAAATAAATTCTGGCCAACGAGGCGTCACTGGAAAGAGAGAAGATTTACCACCGAACGAGTAATTTAATAGTCATTTAATTTTTTTATTGGTTTAAATTTATATTTTTTAAAATTTTATCTGTCTTCAAATAAAAAATATAAAAATTTATATTAAATATATAATATTAATTTTTATATCTGTTTAATATAATGAACAAATAAAGAAAATTTTATTTAAATTTAATAATATTTAAAAAAATAAAACATAACATTTGTTAATATTACGTAAGTTAATCTTTTTTTTTTTTTTTCTTTTGTCATCACTGAACATGATTTATAATGTTACTCCTTTTTGGTTCCCAAAACCACTTGCCCTGCCGTAGACACGATCACGTGAGCCTTATAATATGATTTGGATTTGGAGCTTGAAAAATTCCAAAGAACTAAATTTCAAAATAATTCGATATTTAAATGATTCAAACACTGTCTCTAACCTTTTTTTTTTTCATCCATTCTCTAACTTTTTCAAATCTTCCCTTGTAACAGTTATCTAAATAACTCAGATAATTCAATCATAACGACGATTGTTTGAGCAATCCAAACAAGAGTAATCCAAATTCGAATGACTCACGACAAGAAATAACCCACATTGACACAGCATAGTGACTTGAATCCGACCCTATTCACCATATATGTCTATTATTATGTTAACTATAAAATCCATTTTTTAAAAAAGGGAAAATCAATGATACAGTCATGTGTTTGTTAAATAAGTTGGTTACATTTTTTAATGTTTAAAATCAATATATAGCTTAGATGCAGCTAAAATGCTAAATCGTGTTGATTCAAAAATGAAATGAGTCCATGATCCCAACTTGTAGATGAACAAATGTAACCATTTCTGGTGAAGCGAGCTTGTTAATGATCTCACCAGTTAGTCCATCTTATCCACATTGCAGTGGCCACCACCTTGTGCAATTATTTGTATTATTTTCCTTTTTCGTCGTTGTTAATGTTGTTACCTGCCGTTGTTATAATTGTGAAATTGAACTCATGATCTGTTCTGGCTGTACGAGCTGGACGAAGAACACGGAGAGCCACTTGTGTGGGGGAGGCGGGTGCTGCTGTGGGGTTACACGTCGGATTCCACATGTACTTTGAAGATATACAATGAGCAGGTATTGTCGGTATACTTATAGTGTCAGCTTCCTCACTTCACACCTCATCTCATTCATCAGCCTTTTCGGATATGCCATCGAGGAAATTAAAACCCGTGAAAATAGGATGATAAATGTGCAAACAAATAAATAAATAAAACTTTAATCTCAAATTCAATTGGAAATCCGAGAATATTCTCTGGCTAATCCTCCTAATAGCAAAGGTATGCGCTATGCGACAGTGGGGGGAAAAAAAAAAAGAAAAACTGCATAGCAATACCAACAAATCAATGTAGAGATAAAGGGAATGGCATGTGGGAGAATCTCGGAAATCAAAGATAATCCGAACTGAATTATTATATTGCTAAAATCTTGTTGATGTCTTCGACTCCAGAAAAATATCCGCTGTAGCAAAAATAATGGTCCAAGCTACACACCATTATTGACATTTGAACCAGGGTATTCTTCTCGAAAAAGATTCATGGATTACAGTACAAATCGGGAATTTTATATTTTATCTCCCTGAACCTTGAAGCCCAGTTGCTTCTGAAACTTCATTATCAATTACATCATTTATCTTCAATACATTTCTGCTTTAGGTGGAAAAGTATAACACATATTACCAAAATCGAAAAACTCTAACGTGGACCTCATCATAATCTTTTTTTTAATAATTTTTTTGGTTGTATTCTTGATTTATGTTGATATCTCGGGTCCAGAGCTCAACAAAAATTCCGGGGCAAGTACTGTACAAAAACATGGGGCCGAAATTGTCTTACTGACGAGGTACGAATCTGTACTGGGTTCGTCTGTTGCCTATTGCAGAGGCCGAGCAAATGGTGGGCGCCCAGCGCCAGCGCATTGCAGGCTCTGTGAATGAGTATAGCACGTGATTGCTCTCCCCCACAAATGGACCCGTTTAATGCGTAGCCACTAGGCATTGAGTGGCAACTTTTCTTTCTTTTCCTATTCCTGTCCTGCTATTACATTAATCGATCCTACCCAAAAAGGGCTTTGAAGTGAGGAGGTCCGTGTGCATTTTAGGAACCCTAGAAGTCCCAAAACGGAGCTAACTACAGGGCAATTCGGTAATTGGCCCAATCCATCCATGAACCAACTCTTCTGCACTCAAAAAGCAAGTCACGTTTGTCTCCGGTTCCGTAAAGAAGAGATCATCTTCGCGATAGAGTTAAGGTTCAATCATCCGTCCCATCCGACCATTGAATGACTTGGATTCAAGTTGTATTGCGTCTTCTAAAGCATTGATGCGAGGGTCTGTGATTCGACAAGAAACACAATAAAAAGAGTTTAAATAAAAAAGCAGATTAGAAATTTTGAGGTAATATTTTAACTTCAAATTTTAAAATATTAAATTTATAAAAAATTTACATAAATATTATTTATTTTTTAATATAAAATTTAACAAATATTCATTTATATATACTTAAAATCTTAACAAATTGCATCATATGCTCGTGCCAATAGTTTTAATAGAAATTTTATGGTATAAATGTACGCTTGTGAATGTTAATTCCCATATCCCAATCCAACTATATGCTGGAAGACCGTCTGCAGGACAACACATTGCAATTAGTTAATTTATTTGTTCGTTTGCAATGGATTAATATTCCATCTAATTAACATTTCATTCTAACGTGGTTTAATCATAATCATGTCGCTATACTACATAAGAACTCAATTGGTTACAAACTTTTGGTCATTGCTAACTGTTAGCCTTCTCTTGATATCAAAATACAAGTATTTGATAGTACCTTATATCAATACTTAATATAACATTGACGTGTGACGATTACATTAAAGGAGACATGATGATATAGAAGTTAACATGCATGACAACAAGTTAGGAAAAGCTAAGACATGGAATTGAGAGTGTGGATAGCATTAGTTTTAAGTAGGTATAGTGTTTGGAGTGTTAGTTGGTGCGATAGTATGCGTAAGGATGCTACTGCAAGCTATTGACAAAGTGTGAGTGATTAAACACATCAATATTTTATTTTGTCAAATAGTCAAAAATTTTAATACTTTTTAAAAAGATATTACATATTTTTAATAAAAATTAATCAATATTATCACATAAACTTAAATTTAAACAGTTTAAAAATACATGTTGTAAATAATATCAAATAATTATTGATACATAAGTTTAAAGTTTAAGTCTACGTGGGACTTAACTCTTTATGGCTAGTAAGTTTGGCACGAGCATGGAGTGCAAAATAAGTTAAAAGTATTGATGCAAATATGAAAATAAAAGAGTATCGACAATGATTTTTCTTAAAATGTGAGGGCATATTTTATTGGATAAAGTTACAAATAAGAAGTACTTATAGGAGATGATGTATTGGTACACTTTCCTCCAGTGAAAGGGATCATTGGCAGTCAAGGAAGGCGGTTAACTAAGTAAATTCGATAAGATGTTAATTACTCTTAAAATGATATTGTATAATCTAATTAAAAAATAAAATATTTTTAAATAAAAAAAATATATTTAATTTAATAATTAAATTATATAATTTTATATAATTTAAAATATTAATTATAATTTTATTAATAAATATAAATAATTAAAAATTTATAATAATTAAATAAAAAATATTTAATTTTTATATTTTTATGTATTTAAAAAAATAAAAATAATTTTTAAATTATTTCACATATTTTTCTAGGATGTAATCATTTGAAATTCTAAAATTTTAACGACTGACACAAACCATAATAGGATCAAGGTAACAAGATAGCAACTGGGCCCAACTCGTAATAATTTAGTTCATGATAAAGAATATGCAACATACTTTTCCTTTGCTTTTCTGCGGGATGGGTCAAGCTCTTATCTTTAAAGTGCACATACTGCATTGAAAATGATACTTACTTACCACACCAACAAAAATTGGAATAAGAGGATAACATTTATTTGATCTCATTTCTCAGACACGAGCAGCGTAATTTTAATTTTTCATTTTATGGGATGAAACAATAATAATCGTAAACTCAACATTTTCAGAAGAGATAAATAAATATATATATATGGACAGAAAAAGCACTCTAAAGATCAGTATGCTCTTCATAAATTAATTAAGAATGTCTCAATACAAATGTTGGCATATATTTGCAATCTCTAAGCTTAGAGACATAATTTACAAGAGCTATTGCCGAATGACTCATCATCCTGAGGATGACCCGCCGGTTATAAAAATAAAACAAAACACAGGGTTAGCCCAATCAGACTCGACAACTCACTCACTGAGTCAACCCATCAGGCTAACCTCGAAGCAACGGCCTTGATTCGCCTAAGAACTCAAGATTATTCTTCCTGCCCACGTGGCCACATCTCTGGAATTCCTCAAGGGTTAAGAATCGGCCCGAGTTTTCCGAACCGGATCGTGACACCACCCGGAGAATCTCTTCAAAGAGAGACTCGTCGCATGGGATCGCCAACGGTCCGTTGTTTCTGAAACCGTACTCTTCCTCGGCTTGTACGAGGAGGTTCTTGAACATCGGGTGGTTCAAGTACGTCGCCCGCACAATAAACCTCCTGCAACTGGGCCCAACACAGACCGCCACGTGTCCCGCAGGAACATCGGACGCCGGGCGTGATGCCGTCACTCTCGCCTTCCTACGCCACCGTTTTAGCATTTGCTGGATTCTTACGATGTGGGGGATTCTATTGCACTGCGACATTCTCTCGGAAAATGAAAGAAAGCAAGGGAAACTGGAAGAGAAAGTGTGGGAAAGTGAGGTGGGTGGGGAGGGAGAAGGGGGGGGGGGGGGGGGGGGGGGGGGTAAAAGTATCCGTAGGGTAGTGGAATTAGGGGAGAATTTGAATGGAGCGTTGTTGTTGATGGAACCTTTAAAAGCTTTGAGCCGTATCTAAATAGCCTTCTGTTTGGAGCTAATTACGATATTGTGTCCCTATTAATTTTGCTCTTCCAAGGATTCAGTAAAATTAGATATACTGTATAAATTTAAAGCATTCAAAATGTAAATTTACACGTTTTCATCTTATTTTTAGTTATATATTTTTAACTTTTTAATACATAATTTATATTAATAATTTAAATTAAAAATATATATTTAATAATTATAATAATACAATATAAACTTAATTTTAAATTAATCCAATTGACAATATATTTGTAATAATAAAATTTAATAAATTTAGATTACAGTCATTATGTAATTTTTTTTTATATAAAAAATTAATTTATTATAAATTATATAATAAAAATATTTTTTTATATTGACAAATCATATCATCGTCTATTTAAAATTAGAACTCGAGACACTTAAAAGTGAAAAATTAAATTTTTAGTTATGAACAATATCATGTAATTCTATGCTGTCCTGTATAGAAAATTTCGAGCATCTGGATATGATTCAAACGCATCGTTGCCATTTTTAACTATAACACTTCATGCGATCGTGTCTTTGTCTCTGAATACGGTGACCGAAGAAAAAAGTGTTGCTGCGTTGCCTTAGCAAATTCCTGCCTTCTCCGGACCGTTGACCGAGACTTGATTCTTAGAATTAAATTGTTAAATTCTCTTTCCTTTCATGGCACATTAAAAATATATTTCTTTGAGAATCCTCTTACGTCGGATGTTTACTAATTTTTTATCGGACCGAACAAGCAAGCAAACAATGTCTGTTCTGTCCATATTGGCAAGACTTCAATATAACTCAATTGACCGAAAAAAAGAAAAAAAAAAACGCCTGTAGAAGTTTAATATAGGTTTTGTTTTTTTTTTTTTTTTTTTAGCTAGTTATAAATTACACTTACGTTATTTTATAAATTTTATTTTTTAAAAAAATAAAACTTAAAATTGTTAAAACAAAAAATTTAAATTTAAATTATTAAAATATCTTTTTTATTTTGCGTATATGTGGTGTCGTGTGTGTACGTGATCCATGAGATCACAACCCAATACAAAGTCTATAACGTGAAAGACTAAGCAGTGCATGATGCGTTACAGCCCAAATAAGATTTTTGTATCCAAAATTCAAAAGGGGGTTGAAATGTGAAGTTAAAAGAACATGGGTGCCTGTATTGGACTGTTGGAGAGTGGAAAACTGAATTGTTTGACTGGTAAACGTTTACGCTAAGTTGATTCTCTGGAAACAGAAAGATGAGAGAACTTGGACTTGCTCGGAGCGATAAGAGGTTTCTTGCCAAGTGATAGAGGTTTGAATCTCTGTTAGTGTTTTGTATCTTTTCACGGCGTAGTTGGGTCACTCTTATTATAGACTTAAAAAGGAATTAGAAAGATAAGATAAAGATTTGATTAGATTGTGTCGCTGAGTCTGTTTTCTGTGTTGCTGCCAATCTAGTGCATGCTAATCATTTTCAGTTCAGAAATTTATCAATTTTAATGAGAAAATTAATATTAACAACATTTCTTGTACTAAACTTGTAATTTTTCAATCCGCTAACTCATCTAAGGCTTATATAATATTTTTTTTTAATTTTTAGTTGTATCTGCGACGTGGGATGATTTAATTGTTTCTTTTATTCCCACGATCTCTTGTCTCCTAAGACCTTCTTAGAACAGTAATTCTGATTAAAATAGAAATTAACCCAAGATTTAGAGAATATATGCTGGGACCAACATGGTCATCTTTACTTCAGCTGGGGCACATAGTTAAGCAGGAACAAATCGGGTGTACAGATTCAGTTGGTATGGCAAGGGCCCCCCGGGGGGGGGGGAGCGTGGGGATGGAGAACTGCCAATATTCGGGCCTATTTACTTTTAAAAAATATTTTTCGGGTTTATTTCTATTTTTTTGCCCATTAGAATTTTCATTTCTTTATAAAAAATGTAAAATAAAAACAGGTTTGCCAAATATAAACGTGATTTTCTATTTTCTATTTCATTAAAAATTTTGAAATAATAAAAAATATATATTTTCTAGATTTTTTTACAAAATTAAAAAATTTAAAAACTTAATATTTTTAATAAACTGTTCGACTGTTTTTTATTATATTTTTATTTTTTATAAATATTTTTTAAAAAATTATAAAAAATAAAAAAAATTTAAAAGTAAACACACTATATCTTTACTTTTGGCAATATATCTATATAATTTATACTAATTTTATGTTACTATCATGTTACATGACACGTTCCTCCATTATTTTTACACCTTTTAAATTAAATTATCAATTTTTTACTTTCTTTTTATTTCATAAATTAAATAACCAACTCTTATAATTTTTTTTTAATTATACTAATTAAGTGGTTAAATAATATAATTTTCTTTAAATTCTTCATAATTGAATCTTACAATTCTCATATTAATTATACATTAACTCAATAAATTTTATAATTCTTAAATTACTTAAAATTTTATAATTAATTCTCATAATTTTTCTATTTTCATGACTCAAATCACTTATTCTTTTAAAAATAAAAAACATTTTGAGGTACAAAGAGATTATATAGAATCTTTTCTCTCATCCTACTCCATTTGTTTCACGTTTCATAACTTTTATAGGTAATATATTTTAGTGTTTTGAAATACCAAGAAATTACATAATCTCTTTCTCACTCTCCCCTATTTCTTTTAAATGTTTTCAAAATATTAAAAGATTATGGAATCTCTTTGTTCCACCCTGCTCATGCCCTATTTATTTCGCATGAGCATCAACAAATCAGGTAAATTATTCATAAGCAAAGAGCAATTAAGTCGAAGGTTGATGCTCTAAGTGTCTATTCTCAGTGGTTAATAAGCATTACACATATCCTCTTACGATTTTTTATGATAACATAATATTTTCATTTGACACTTTTTGAACACATGAATTTGCTTAATCCTTGATTAGATTTTTTTTTTGTTTTTTTTAGCAAATAATACTAGACAATATAAGAAATTCCTTTTTTTGGGATAAATTTAACATATTTTTAGCTATATTTACTTATTTTTTATGATTATATTTTAAATTAGTTAATCATTATTATACTTTTTCATTAATATTCAACTCCCGTTGAGTGCAAATAACAAAGTTAGTTTTATTGTTCTCATGTTATCACAACTGCAAAACGTAAAGGACGCCTCGAGTTTTACACTAGCCAACGTCTTGAGTTTTATACGCATGGTTAGAGCCGCTCCGGTGGGATTAATAATCACCATGCTCAGCTTTAATGGGGACCCGCTTCCTCTAATCAATTACTAATCCACGCGTTAGAAGGCATATATTGGACAATATTGTTAGACTTAATATTTTATGGAAAATTCTAAAAGTATTTAATTTTATATAAATTTATAGAATGTATTTTTTTAATAAATTTAATAAAAAGTTAGTCTACTATATAATATGCTCAACAAGTACAAATATCTTTTGTTTGATAAGATTATTATGAAATATTATCTTTATTTTTTTATTTTAGGAAAAAGTGGCGATGACCATTAAATTTGGGACCATGTCCTAAATTTACGGATTTTTTGTTGCCTCGATTAACGCTAACTAACCGGTGGGAACATGCTCGTGTTCGCGAGATGTCAGCATGCTTTTGTCTAGTGGTCACAACCTGAATTTCCGTTGTTTTTACGCGTGGATTGATTACAGGGCTAGGTGCCTGTGAGGGGACTTCCCCACCGTACCTATCTTCATCCTATACCCTGCTTTTCCGTCGAGAGTACTTTGTAGATTCGACTTCGGTTTCGGGTCTGCCCAAGGACAACGACAACATTTTTTTAATCCCAACGTTTGATAATCAGATCGACGAGGTTGGTCAAAATGAGGACAGTAAATGGTAGCCAGAGAGAGGTTCGGTTTGGTCACAGCTAGAGTTTCTTATCGAGTGGCCTGTCATTGGTAATCAATTCAAACTGGACCGAACCCATGCTGCTGCTGGGTTGTCTTCTATATTTCTCTTTTTATAAAAAAAAAAAAAAAAGAAAAAGATTTTAAACCGGACTGAACCATAACTTATACTAAACTCAAATTATGACCTTTATTTTGAATTATGCAGCACGTCGAAAAATCAAATACATATGGTGCGATGCGAGGTGGTGGAGTCCACGTAAAAGGAAGAAAAGAATGACGAGAGTCACACCGTGCGCAGCATAAAAGCCTTAGCAAGGTCAAGTAATGCTTTCTGTGTGTTGGACCAATGGAGCAACTCCTAGTGGGCCAACTCTCTTCTGTTGGTGCTTATTACCTTTTAACAAGGGTTGCATTCGCATTGGTCCAAGCTTCGTCGGACGTGGATATTGGGTAATGATACTACTTACTTTGAGGCCCATAAGTAACCATACAAATGTGCTCTGCCACGAAACAGATAATTGATCATATTTAGAACCCGGGTTTGTCATGATGGCTACAGGTAATCCTGCTTCTTGCCCACTGGCGGGTGTTCCAAACAGATAAGTCTCTCTCTCTCTCTCTCTCTCTCTCTACCTTGTTAGAGTTCTAAGAAAAAGCATGTCCAACACAAATGTACAGGACACCTTCCAATTATATACCCTTTTGAATTCTGATACTCCTAATATCAAAATGATTTCATTTCTTGAAAATCAATAATAACATAGCCAGATTACAAGTAACAGCCCAATTCCAATGCCCTCTCTTTCAATCAGTGATCCTTGGTTTATCAAAGATTGGTTCTTTACAACTCTTAACGAAGCAGAGAGAGAGTTTCACAACCAAAGATTGTCGAGCAAAAGAGAAATTCCAGTCTTTAAACAATAAAAAGATGGAAAAATGAGAAATGGGTGTGACCAAACAGGAAGAAAGAGGAAACAGACTTCAAACCTGATCCCAAATTCAAGAAAATAAACAAAGGGTGCTTTCTAAAATGAGCACAAAGTAGAGAAATCCTGTCACGAAAAATGGAAATCAAAATCAAGAAACAGAAATTATTGAAATTCAAATATCCTTACCAGAGAGCAATTAAGAGAGTCTCGAGTGGCGAGAAATCAACGTTCAGACTGGAGAGGAAAGGATTCGTAAAAGGAAATTAAACAAAAAGAAAAAATCTATTAATATAAAAGTGGAAGAGCAGGAGGAATGAGAAACAGAGTTGCCAACGTTTTGGACAAAGAGAGCCGTTGGCTGTAATGATCTCTCTCTTTCAGCTCGCTTTGGGTTTGAATTACACAAGTGGGCTATTTGATAGATATTTATAACGCAAAGCCCAGTTTCCCACCGATATACTCAACTGGAGAACTTATGCCGACCAAATTTCAAAAGCCCGCATATGTCACGATTCTTGACTTCCCTGACATCATAAGCTGGACTGTCATTCTTTAAACTCTTAAGATCCCTCAATCTTGATTGATTCTTGAGAATCAACATTCGGAAAAGTTGACCAAAATCGAGGAGGCTATGGAAAATAATTAACTAAAAGATACATTACACGAACCGTTGTGAAGATCAGTATCATTGCTCTTTTCTGCATCCTCAGAGAATTGAAGAACATAGAACATAAATTCTTCCTCTCGCTTCTAATAATATTTCTAATGTTACTAAGATATTTGACATGCATGCTTGTAAATTTTGTGAAAAACAAAAGACACTAGAGTTTCACACCCAAGTGGAGCAGAATTTTTACCAACCAAAGGAAACTTTAAACATGGCAATCCATCGAGCTTTAAGAAACTATCCAACCTCGCCATTCTGTAAAAGAATTATTCCTTTCTACAGTAAAAAAATTCATTTTTTTGCAACAATCAAAAAGCAAAAGCAACTGAACCTCGACAGATACTTGGGATGACTTTCTACACATTATTCCTTTATGTGGTCTGGATTAATCTCACTCAAACACAAGAAAGAGAAGCCACCACCCCCAATCTCCCACTTTCCCAATTGGTGACTCTCGCGATAAAAGTTTGCATTGGAGATAAAAACAGCTCTGGGATGAGGCGCATGAGAGAGAGAGAGAGAGAGAGAGAGAGAGAGAGTTGCACACAAGATTCAGGGAAAAATTGACATGAAATAGAAAATGAAGAAATGTGTGCGACCCAACAAGAAGCAAGAGGAAATAGAGCCCAAACCAGGAATTGGAGTCTCAACGTCAGAAAGAATTTGAGGCTGCTCTGGTGTTTTGGGGTTCAACAAAGAATTGCAGTAAGAGGAGGATAAGAGTGCACTCAAAAGTTACCACCATGGGGCACACACACTTGATGTCAAAAGCCCACTTCATAAGATTTTCATCATTCTTCACAACACACTTGCTTTTACAAAACAATTAGCTTTACCGAGACATCCATGCCAACTGCCTCAAGGTAGAAGAAAAGGAAATGCTTGATAAATCCATGGCTGATCTTGATTACTAGAAGTGTTGTAAGAAAGGATTAAAAAAACAGATACCTGATGACACAAAGGATATATAAAGTCACCTGGTAATCATGCACCCCGTTACCGAATGTAGATGGTGTCATGTCCAATTAATTATCAGGTCAACCAGGGAAAAAAAACAAGAATGAAGAAAGAAAAGCTGGAAAGACCTGCTTCAACACGTTTCACTGCCCAATTTGCTCTATGGGGTTGCTTACAATGATGCTGGTTAGCCCCAGAGTCTGCAAATGGTACTAGATAATTAGAATAATATGGTATCATAAGCAAAGACATATTTGGCCAGCCATCCAGCTCACTAGAGCCCAAGAAGAAATATAGAACAAATTTGGTGCAACATCTAGAAACTGATAAGAAAGGGGGAAACTAACCATAAAGCTGCATCAAGCAAACTTTTGATTATGTATCAAGAATCAGCAGCCCTAACAAGTATCTCGTCTTTGGCCAGCTATAAAAGCAGCCAAAAATTGTGTGGCATTTTGGTCAATGAAACAGCAAAGCCGAAATAGTTTTATATTACATATATTATACAATAACTGGAAAGTGTTTACTGCATATGCCGAAGGAATTTAACCTGAAGACCATCTGATTATGACACAGCAAAGGCAAAATAATTTAATTTTACATATATTATACAATAACTGGAAAGTGTTTACTGCATATGCCAAAGGAATTTAACCTGAAGACCATCTGATCATCACTTTGAACGATTATTCAGATAATAGTGGCAAAGCAAGCATCATTTGCTCTACTTTCATCCCATTACTCGTGGCATTCTGCATAGCACGGTGAGAAACTATAATTAGTCAAGCACATATAACAATCATGAAGCTGTTTATAGTTGGAAGGATTCATCAATAACAAAATTTACAAAAAAAATAAAGATATTTTTCATTATATTTAAACAGCTCCAAAGATTCACCTTCAGGCTGCTAGAGTGTCTATAATCAAAACCAAAAGGCATTGTAAACAAGTACCTTAAATTGCTTTAAGGCACCTCAAAGACAAGATATTTAAATTTCCGTGGCAGCCATACTTTATGTAAGACTTGCCATATATGTGGCAGAATTTGAAAAACCAATGGATGAATATGTAAGAACAAATGCAGACAAGAGTCCATAGATAATGAAAATGATCAGATCCAAAATTTACCAGTAGTGGAAAGATCTAGTTCCATGGATCAAGGAGGAACAAGAAAATAATATTTTGTGTTTGTATTATTGAAACGAAATACAAGAGAAGGAAACTATCCCCAACCTCACCATTCTGTGGAAGCATTTATGGGAAATAACACCAGCTGGAAAAAAAGTTCACATCCTTCTACTTGTTGATCCAAGAGACTAGAAATTGGAAAAAAAAAATCATTTTCCACAACAAACAAGAAGGAGCAGTGACGATTCTTCCTTTTTCATGGTAAAAACTTCATTTTCTGCAACAATCAACAAGCAAAGCAACTGCTCCCCACAGATATGCAGGATACCTTTATATACATTATTCCTTTGTGTAGTCCGGATTAATCTCACTCAAATTTAAGAAATAGAAGCCACCCCTTCCACTCTCCCATTTTCTCAATTAACAACTCTTGCTATAAAAGTGACGGAGACAGAGTGTGTGTTGCACACAAGATTGAGTGAAAAACTGACATAAAATAGAAAAAGAAGAAATGGGTGTGACCAAACAAGAAGCAAGAGGAACAAGACCCCAAATCAAGAACTGTGGTCTCAACCTCAGAAGAGAATTTGAGGCTTCTCCAGTTTTTTGAGTTCAAATCAAGAATTGCAGTAAGAGGAGGATAAGAGTTCACCTACAAGTTACCACCATGGGGCGCACACTGGACGTCAAGTAAATACGTGCTTTGTACCTGCTTGGTAATAGTATGTAATTCTCAAATTCCTTTCTTGAACAGCACCATCAATGCCACGACAGAAAGAACAAAAGTAGGTGTGCCACAGGCCACAGTATCAAACCCACAATTCAAATGCTATAAAGGAATAGAACAAAAAAATAAGTAACAAAGAAAATCAAATACATGAACCATTACCGAAAAAGTAAACTGAATTCAACGGTTCTTGATTCCTCGGCTCTGGAAATTGGATCCTTTTACTCTCAACATTGTTGAATCATGATTGATTCTTAGAAATCAAACGTAGGAAAAATTAACCCAAAAAGAAGCAGAAATAAAGAAAAAGAAGAAAGTTGAATTAAAAAGTCACCTCAAGGAAATGAAAAAGAATATTGAAATCAGGAAACTTAGACCTCCTAGGCTGTGGAGAAAGAAGGCATTTTTTTTTTTTGGCCACATCCTTGCTGTCATCATCTTCAACCTGTAATCTTTCCAAGAAAAAAGAAATAGAGTAATTCAACCCAAGTAACCAGCTCAAATAATTCAAAAAATATTGCAAAAACACGTCTATTAGATTGTTTAAGATTTCTAACCTTCAAAAGTACAATCAAGGGACAACCAATTGTAGGGTCTTTACAAAAGAAATCAGACAATAAGTAATCAAGAAACAGAGGAAAGAAGAAGCACCAAGGAGAAAACAATACAAGAGAAGTAATGACCTGCTGTGGCTGGCTTCGGTAAGAACACGCCCGTCCAAACGCAAAACCCGAAAACTATCCAGGGGAGAGTGGCAGAGTTAAAACACTGGAAGCCGTCACTTTCTTTCGTCTTCTCTGATATTGGGAAATCATTAACAGAAATTCAAGTGTCTTCAACTTCAAGATTAATGTTCTCCTTCTCTGATATTGGGAAATCATTAACAGCAATTCAAGCGTCTTTGACATCAAGATTTATGTTCTCCGTGGGACTTATCAATATTTGGTGAAAGAAAAGATCTTTCCATCTTGCTACAAACTACTGGGCGACTTCTTCATGTTCATACATTACATGTATCCAAGCCTTGTTGATATACTTGTAATTAAGCTTATAGAATAAGGCTTTCTCGTAGCAAGGGTTGGCAGAGAGCGGGAAAGTTTGACAGCAAGCAGGAGCTATTCCAAAATTAGGCTGCAGGTTCAGGGAGAGAGAGCGAGAGAGAAAAGAAAGGGAGGGAACGGAACGTTATTTATAAAGCTACACGTTATTTCTTAAGCTACCAGGCCGAAGGATTTTTATGGTTGACGGCCAACTTTCCTAGGGGCAATCTTGTCATTACGAAAAATCCAACGGTCATAAATCCCTAAAGCCTGGGGATTTAGATTAAAAGAAACAAAGGAATAAATTCATAGGATTTGGATCAAGCAATCCGTTTCAAATCCAATTCGTACAATTTTTCAAGAATCTAATTTCAACCGCATAAATTGGTCGAATGCTTTTGAGAGACCACTGACCAGTGTCGAGAACAGGCCCGAAGGCCTATTATTTTAATGAAGAGAAGATTCAATCTTCCAAAATTTGCCAATGAGCAATACAGCACACACATCTTTCGTGATGGCCAGGGCTGACCAAACACAAAATTCTCGTGAGACTAAAACCAAATTCCACCAAAACAAAAAGATCAAATGCAGTACAGTATATTCCAAGAAAAAATTTATCCACGGAACAAAAGTTTGGTACAATTCCATTAACATTGCATTATTTCTATATATGCCACCTCAAATCAAGTCTTAGCCTTATGCTGCACCAAAAGCATCTCTTTAATGAGATGCCTTTGCTTCAGCTTTCTTGTGAGACCTTGCCTTCATCTGCATTTGACATAGAAAAGAATCAAACCAGAATCGAGAATTTGTATATGCTCACAGCCATGACCTTTGCATTTGTGAGCGTGCATCATAATAAATCCACAAAGAGAATAGAAAACAAGTGTTGACATAATTCCATCAAATGATCATTATCTACCATGTGATATTGAAATAGAAACATCACTTAAGAGAAATGACATCCCCTCCCACTCCCCTACACCAAAAAGAAACAAGACCCATATAGTAACGAATGAAAAGATTAACAGTAATAGGAGGAACCAGAAGAAGAAATGATGTGGACCAATCAGGGCATTCTCCCAACCAACAAGAAATAGCTACAGCTACAGAGAAAATACTTTCAACAAGCACAAAAAGAAGCACTAGCCAACTGAAATAAGGCCACAAAGAGACAGAAAAGAAGCAAAAAATCCCAATTCCACTAGAAATGGTTCTACACTACACCAATGCTAAAATCCACTGACGTGTTCAGATTTCTCGTGCTGAAAAAACTGGCTGGAAAATCACGTAGCCAATTTGAAACTCAAATTCGCTCTTTAAACAAAATGGATCGAAAGCATCAACTCTGAAGCTTAACACGGTTTAGAGCTTGGGAATATAAACCAGGAATACCAATCAAATCAAGGTATCAAATCAAAAACTTGAATAACAAATTCACTATGAGTCTAGGGATGTAGACATGGACTTAAAATTTGCGAAATGAGACTCAAATGGAAGCAATTAGATAATGTTACCTTGAGATACTTGAGCTTCATGTTCCCATACACAAGACCTAATGAGAAAGCAGAAACACGAGCCACCTACGCATCCAACGAACAAATAGTTACTGAATGCAACACTTGCCTAAAGAACCGTTACTTTGCCATTAACTGTTTCCCAGAAACAAAATTGGTCTGTTGATTTTTGAAATAAATCGTCAAGATTTGAGGCCTTCCGAGATTTTTTTTTTGTTTCATTTATGCACAAACAACAGAAAATTTCAGATCAGACGAACGTAAATTTTTCCTCTCGCTCTTTAATTTTCTCCTTTCTCTCGTTTTTGCATTTTCTGAGGAAACAAACAAGCGAACTATAGCAATTTACCAGGGCGAGGGTGCTGGTGCCAGAGTAGGGTCCGGGAGGCGGCGCCATTGAGATGCAGTGCGTTTTGAATCCAAGATGGAAGCCTCTGCAAATGCGAAACTATGATGCCCTAGAGATTTTTTTTTTTTTTTTCGATTTTTGGACTCAGGTCAGAGTACCCCTGATATATTGTTAAAGAAAAAGAAATTGCTAAGATAAACGGAGTCGTTTGGAGAAATTGTGGAAAAGTCAAAAGCACCATTTTAGTTTTTTTCTTTTGGTCATTATTTCTATCCCATTATTCCGTTCGTATTTTATTTTAAGTGTTAAAATTTAATGTGTGATTTAATTTTTTTTTTCTTATTAAACTGTTTAAATTTTTTGATTGAACAAATTTTTGTTATTTATTAAATATTTTTTCTTTCCATGTGAAATAAATAACCCTAATACTTGTTATCTTACAAATTAAATGGGAATAAATATGCTTTTGTTACATTTACATGGCTAGAATGCTAAATTTGATTTCCTAAGGACTTTCTTCATGTATGATACTATTTAATAATATCCTAATTTCCCCATTTTCTTTCTCTCTTTTTTTCTTTCTTTCTTTTTTTTTTTTTATTTTTTGATAGAATTGTCAAAGGTTGGTGGGATTGAGCGAATGTATTTTGTGCCATTACTTAATGTAATATAATAATTAAAAAATTTTATTTGAAATATGTGATTATAAGTTTAAATTTTTATCATGATATTTGATACATTTAATTTTATACAATTTTAAGATAACATTTAGTGACTTAATTTACTTCGACCCATGTTATTCACTGGTGGGAATGGGCCAAGAGCAGCGAGTACGGCTTGAATTATGAGCTGCATTTTAATTCCCTAATTATGGGCTGGGGTTTTGTCGAGACTTCCAACTAAGACATCCAATAGAATCCAATATTAATAGGAAGTGAGCAACGGAAGGGCTTTTAGAAGCTTGGATATTGGAGGATAATTAAGCAACAAAAGTGGGCTGGGCCTTGGAGTCTGTGGGCCGTGGCCCACTGGAGTTACGTCCATTGTTGTCTACCCCCGCGAGAATCTTTCGTCTCCAGCTGTCACAATCTTCTTTGTCGTCCTCCTCACTTCGGTCGGCCATTTCGCCGGGTCCCCACGAGCTCGTGACTCGCTTTCAAAGAAACCCAAGTGATTCTGTCCGACGTGAGAAGTTCTCAGCCACATTAAATAAAAACAGTTTAATAAATTTAATCTTTTTGCAAGCTTTGCTAGAACCATGGAAAAGACCCTATTTTCAGAAATAAGATTTAAAAAGGAAGGCAATTATTAACAATTCAATTTTTTATATCTTATCATAAAACTTTCAGTTTTTGATTAAAATTTTAGTTTTTTTTTTTTTGAATTTTTGACTTTTATAAAAAAAAAAAAAAAAAACACAAAACTGAAAACAAACTTAGTCTAGATAATATAAAGCAATGAACTATAATTTAATAGTACTAGATTTTTATTTAAGATTAAAAATTTTAAATTTAAATTTGAGTCAAAGTTAATTTGGAAAAAAAAAAAAAAAAAATGTTGATGCCGGCCATAGCTAACTTGGAAATTTTGCCAGCGTTCTTGGATTGCACGAGTAGCTTTAGTCCAGTAATTTATTAATTACTCTTTCCCGACTTTTAAAAGCGAGACTTCTCGAGTCATTAAGACCACTTGACTTCGGTTTTCGGTGGGACAAATCAAAATATTTAATTTTTATATTTATAAATATCTCCCGAACCTTCTATTTTCTTGCCCTTTTTGAAAAAGAATTGGTCAAAGTAAACATGCGCCAAAAGTATACGGCGGCCCCACTGCCTCAATCTTCAGCTGGCTCTGATCATTAAAGTAAACCTTTTTTCTTTTTCTTATTTAGTAACAAAAATCAGATTTTTTTTTAAATTATATTAATTTAAAAATAATAAATTTCAATAAATAATATTAATTTATATATTATAAATAAAATATTTAATATATAATATAAAAATTGATCATGTTCACTTGAATTCATTAATATTTAATTTAATTTGCGATCTCATATGGTGTTTTTTTTTGTTATTATTATGGTTAATTTTGATTGTTTTAGGATAACGTGGCTGGTAATAATTTGCAGGTGACATAGCCGCATTACCACAAAGTAACGCAAGCATTGCACCACCACTTGACACAGCCTTCAATTGTCAAAAACCTAGAGCCAACTGCTTTCAAAACTTCTCGGTACCTCTGTCCTCTCTCTTTCTCTCACTTCTCTCTGCCCTTCGTTTCCGCTTCAATACCACGCTGCAGAGCCTCTGCATATCTTTTTCTCATCCAAATTTCTATGGCAGCCGCTACAACCAATCTCTCATCTCTCTCAAAATCTTCTCTTTCTGTGAACCCCAAAACAGGCATACCCCAAAAAGCTCCCCTCTATGTCCTTCCCAAAACCCTGCATAAACCTTTTGTCTTCCCTCAAAAAAACATTTACTCTAATACCCAGAAGCCTCACATCTCTTTATCTTCAAAAAATCCCATATCTGACCATTTTTCAGCAAGTGAAGAGTACCCAGTTGACAATTCTCTCAGTTCTTACTTTGATGATGACGATAAGCCCCGTGAGGAGTGTGGTGTTGTGGGTATCTATGGGGACCCAGAGGCCTCGCGACTCTGCTATTTAGCACTTCACGCTCTGCAACACCGCGGCCAAGAAGGAGCTGGTATTGTTGCGGTCAATAACAAGGTTTTACAATCCATTACTGGTATTGGGTTAGTTTCTGATGTGTTTAACGAGTCAAAACTTGACCAGTTAAGGGGTGATTTAGCTATAGGTCATGTCAGGTATTCTACAGCAGGGTCCTCAATGCTTAAAAATGTGCAACCTTTTGTTGCTGGGTACCGGTTTGGGTCTGTTGGGGTTGCCCACAATGGGAATTTAGTGAACTATAAGAAATTAAGGGCTATGCTTGAGGATAATGGTTCAATTTTCAATACGAGTTCTGATACCGAGGTGGTTTTGCATTTAATCGCCATATCAAAAGCTAGGCCTTTCTTTCTGAGAATTGTTGAGGCGTGTGAGAAGCTTCGAGGGGCATATTCTATGGTGTTTGTCACAGAGGATAAGTTGGTTGCAGTGAGGGATCCCCTTGGGTTTAGGCCTTTAGTGATGGGGAGGAGGAGGAGTAATGGAGCTATAGTGTTTGCCTCTGAAACCTGTGCTCTTGATTTGATTGATGCTGAATACGAGAGAGAGGTTAATCCTGGTGAGGTTCTGGTGGTGGATAAAGATGGGATTCAATCACTTTGCCTGATCACCCATCCTGAACCAAAGCAATGCATATTTGAGCATATTTATTTTGCTTTGCCTAGTTCAGTGGTGTTTGGTCAGTCTGTTTATCAGTCAAGGCATATTTTTGGTGAAATACTTGCCACAGAGTCACCTGTTGATTGTGATGTGGTGATTGCAGTACCGGATTCTGGGGTGGTGGCTGCTCTTGGTTATGCTACCAAAGCAAGGGTGCCATTTCAACAAGGACTGATTAGGTCACACTATGTGGGGAGGACTTTCATTGAGCCATCGCAGAAGATTAGAGACTTTGGTGTCAAGCTCAAGCTATCGCCGGTGAAGGCTGTATTGGAAGGGAAGAGAGTTGTAGTTGTGGATGATTCAATTGTAAGAGGGACTACCTCATCAATTGTCAGGTTGCTTAAGGAGGCTGGGGCAAAGGAGGTTCACATGAGGATTGCTAGTCCACCAATGATTGCTTCATGCTACTATGGAGTTGATACACCTAGTTCTGAGGAGTTGATATCAAATAGGATGAGCGTGGAGGAGATTCGAAAATTTATTGGAAGCGAGTCACTTGCCTTTCTGCCATTTGATAGCTTGAAGAAAGTGTTGGGGAAAGATTCTCTTAACTATTGTTTTGCTTGCTTCTCTGGAAATTACCCTGTTAAGCCAACCGAAGCCAAAGTAAAGCGTGTTGGTGATTTCGTGGATGATGGGTTCCATGGAAGTATAGACTCCATCGAAGGCGGCTGGGTTCAAGCTCCTCAAACTCAAAATGTGGAGAAAGTTAGCAACGAGTGGAAGTTGTCATCTGTTTGATGACAATGCAGTTCTTCAAACATGCCCCATTATGGATCTCGTGCTCAACACTGAGTTTTACAGTTACTCGAGCGGCTGGCCTCTTCAAATCATCTTGACGTGGATTTAACATGCTTGCCAAGGTTCCGATATATTTAAGTAAAAACAAACTTTGGGGTTGCCTTTAAATTGTGGGATTTAATCTAATAAGCAGTACTCTGCCTTTTCCTTTTTTTTCTTTAATCGTTTGTTTTAATAGGTGATGACCACTGAACTTTGATATTTATTGCCCTCAAATAGAATTTTGATTACAGGGATAAATTTTGATTACAGGGTTATATCTCCAAATCTCCAATTTCCATTATCCTTGTGTATGCTCTCGGCCTTGCCAATTTTCTAGTGATGATTACGTTTCCATTACGCTCAGACAATTCCAGTATTTCCAAGTCAATATCCATTCCCACAGAACGTTGCATTATGCTATTAGCCATTTGTAATCGACTCTGTGGACTCTTTTCATCTGACAGGAAAATAAGAATCCAAAAGATGAAAAGTTCGTCATTGAAGTGCGTGTGCATGGAAAACAATTTCTGGATATCACAGTATCTGGATGTGGCTCGCATATTTATACACCAAACGAACTCGGGCGAATGCCCATTTCGGGTTTTGACCCTAACCCCACATAAAAAACCCTGTTCATAAACATTTTATAGAACTCCGCATGTGCTGCGTACAAATGACTTTTGCAAGAGCCTAAAAACAAGCCCACGGCACTGGACCTATAAAAGGAAGCAGAAAAAATGGCCAATGTAATGGGCCCTCCGAGCCCATTGGTTCCACGAATCTACAAACCCATTGGATTTCATCCAACAACTAAAACAGGCTCTAATTCAGCCGAACCATAAGCAAGTTCGTATATAAATAAGCACATTCATCACTGAAATAAACAGAGAAGAGTATCAATTCGGCTCTCCAATCACATTAAACGAAACATACGGATACAGGTTCTAACGAATTTTCTCATAATGAATTGATCAAATATCAGTTATGGAAGTTTATTAAACACTGTAATATCATATATATTTTTATATAGGCCTATATATCTCCTTAAAGGCAAGAAGCTGGATATGTGCCGTGGGTTGCTCAATTGTGGAGTTAGACAACTTGATCCTCAAAAGATTGTTGTTGGAAACTTTAAAAACTAATGAATGAATACGCTGGAAATGCTGATACGAAGCATGAGCTTTCGGTAAGATGATAAAGGAATAACTGCCATGCCATCCTCCCAACAGGCTATTGGTTTGGCTCTGGCTTTGAGTTTCCATTGCCGTTTTTCTGTTGAGGCCGTGGCTGTGACTTCTGTTGTTGCAACTGATGAATGTTCATTTGGGCAGGGGATGGATGCTGCAATTGATGTAAGTTGAGCTGAGAAGGCTGTGTCTGCTGCAGCTGGAACATCTGGGCGTTGATGGAATGCTGCTGCTGAACCACGCCCTTGGATGGGACGGAATCCCCACTGAGCTCTGCAGTGGCAAGCTTCAATCTGCGGACCTCAGCAGTTAATGCCTCGTTTAGAGCTGTGAAATTCAACCCAAAAAGATATAAGTCAAGTATGTTGTATTTCTGGAAAATACTAACCATTAACTCAAAAGAAGCTTTTACATTGCCTGCCAAAACCCCACCCCAAAAACTTTGGGCCCTAGTTTGGAAACAAGAATACATAATAGAAAAGAAATGAGCAAAAATCCAGACTCCCCACCGGTGGTTGTTATAGAAATTCATTTGTAGTATTATACAAACACATGAGGTTCCAACTCACTATGTGCTTTACTAGGATAAACATGTCACATTTTCTATTTCCAAGAACATTATTTTCCAATAAAATTCAGATTGGCTGGACATTTTGTTATGGATGCACGTCCACGCCTGTGTGCCACTTAAGACTTTTGGCCACCTAAGACTACAGGAATGCTATAATGTTCTTACCCGTGAACATCCTCCCCATGAAAGGCAATCTGAATGACAAGTAAATCAACCAAATTTATGTGCACGGCAGAAGTTTCCATTTTAAAGACAGAAGAAAATAAAAGTACATTATTTTGTACAAATTCTACCACCATGGACAAACAAAGTTCAATAACAATTCTCACCAGTCAATTGACCACAATCAGTGGAAATAGAAAATGACATCTCACATTCCGCAACTGATAGCCAAAAGTTGGCAAAGAAATCCGCATCATCACCCAAAAACTTGAAAACTACTAGTTCACTTGGAACATGCAAGAGAACATGAACATCACGCACGTTAAATAGGTTAATTTATAAACTCTTAAATCAATCAAAATTAATTAGCACATTTAAATACAAAATGAGCTTTCTCAATAAGCATCATTCAACACGATATCAAATAAGGAAATGCCGGATTTAAATTAGTGGATGTTCCACATTAAGAGCTCATTGCTGTCAAAATGCAATGGTGCAGGCCCAATACTTCAATAGGACCTTTAATGCGAGTGATTATTTTACCAAGTACATAATTATAAAGAATTTGATGACCAACTATACAAAATGAACACTAGGTTTGCCCTTGACAGAAAATTGATGCTGTGCTGCCCCAAGTACATGAAAATAAAGAATTTGATGACACTATCCACAACAAGATCACTAGGTTTGCCCTTGACAGAAGATTACTGTGACACCCGAGTCAAATGAGTGCAAAGTGGAGTTCTTTACAGCCTTATCTCTGACTAAGAAGCATGCCATTGTTTCAATATGCATGCAAACACAAACACATGTGAATATAGTAAGCACAAATTATAGTGGCAAACCCATGGAAAAAATAAATTGCCAAATAACTGAAGGCAAAACTAATGACCACTTCTGGCCTTCAATACATATAAATGTAAAGGGGCACATTGAAACATCAAAAAGTGAGGAACCATAATCATACCATCTCGTAGTTGTGCCTGTTGCTCCATGGCTTGCAGACGAAACTTCAATTCATTATTCTGGTTAGTAAGACCAACAGAATCTCTCTGTATGTGACAAATAGAAGACATTAACCAAAACATTTAGGAAAGAGATGGCAAGAGGAAAAAAATCAAACACAATACTTTGGCAATCCAAAATTCCACCTGTAAAAGGGTAAGCTGTGCAGACAATGTTGTAGCTTCTGACTGCAGCGTTTGAACCTTGTGCTCCAATTCTGAAATATATCTCATTTTCCTTTCTTTGGAACGAGCAGCCGATTGACGATTGGCCAAAATCCTAAAACATGCCAACCAGTAAAGAGAATGACCACATTCAAGCTCTATGTAATTAAATTGATTAAATGTAAGGTACAAAAGCAGAGTAGAAACTCTACCTTTTTGCACGCTTTGGGTCAGTTAAAGCAATCTCAGCAAGTTTCTCATTTTCCATAATTTTTTTCAATTCAGCACCATTAAACTCACCATTTCCAAACTCCAAGCTAAAGGTATTACCATCAATTGAGTTGCTGGAGGATAGTTGACTAGGGCGACTTCCTGGAGAAGGCGGTGGCTTGGGCGACTCATCACTGAAATTCAGCTTGCCCATGAAGCTATCCATAGAAACACTTCTGTAGTGTCTGGTGGTTGACGCAATATCACCCCCGGCAGTATGTTTGATGCCTCCCCTTTTCTCTGTTGAAGAGATCAATTCTGTTCTTGGCAAGCTACTCCCACTTTCATTCACACTACTTTCTGCCTCGTTATCACTGCTATCACCTCCATTTGTCTTTGTTCCACTGGCTCTACTGTCCATATCCTCGCGATTTTCATTAAAATTCTTGTCATTAGTCCCCGAGGAGTTCAAAGCATCAATATTGTCAAAATTCATATAAGATGACACAAAATCATCCACAACTTCTCCTCCAGATTTTCTCTCACCCATCCCCTCTGCATTGCTATCAGTACCTTTATCCAACTCCCTTTTCACCGACTGAGATGGATTAGCTGCTCTAGGAGTGTCTCTTCCAGGCACTGAGCCCTGAAAACTACCTGGACTGGACAACGGAATAAGAGGCTGCGAAGACTGCATCACATTAGCAAACCCAAAAGGAATATCACTATTGGACCTTCTATGTGCTTTGCGTGGAGGTAAACTCTCACTAACGCGCAAATTATTGCCCCTGCTAAAGGGTGAAGGTGGCAACATTGAAGGAGAACCAGCATCTCGATCCTCCATTGGCACATCAGTTGACGCCAGGTCCGGAGCAGAGGGTGAAGAAGATTGACGGAAAGTTGCCGGACTCAACGGCGGCAACGAGTCAAGCGAGAAAAACGATGACGGTTGCGATAAAGATCGCGAATGGGTAGGACCCGGGCTGAAATTCTGGGAACCCATTTGCTGAATCATTGGCCTAGACATTGGCGAGATCTGGGAATAAGGTGATATAGGCGGCATCTGGTTGGGGTGTGAGGGTGGTATCCCCACTCTTTTGCCACCATCACCACTAAAATTCTGGGCAAAATGTCTTCCACGCATTTGGGTTTGGTTCAGCTGCCCGATATCAAGTTGATTCAATGATGCAAAGGCTTGTTTTGGCACTGAAGACGATGATTGCGTTGCTCCAAACGATGATTGAAGCCTTTGCATCACATCGCCATTGGCAGCCTCAGTATCATCCATTCTCTCTCGCTCTCTCTCTTCCCAACACCCAAAAAGCTAATAGTACAAACAACGCAACTCATCCTCAGTACAAGCTTAATACAAATAACGCAAAACAAAACAAATGGATTTCACCATCGTAGTACTACTTTTTTTCTTTCTTTCCTTCTTTTTTTTTTTTTCTTTTTGAATAATATAATAATCTACCTTATTGACTACTCCGGAAATTTCGAGCAAATGGCCGCCCACTCAGTTGAAAGCTAGCTACCGAGATGCTGATATATATTTTTTTATAATTTTATCTGTGACGAAAATGGTGAAGCACACCATAATCATTTTCTCTCTCTCTCTCAACTCTTTTTTTTTTTTGACTTCTATCTCTCTCTCTCTCTCTCTCTCTCTCTCTCACACACACACACACACACACACACACACTTTCTCCCGATTGCAATGCAAACAATGACGCCGACGACGACGACGACGACGACGGCTATGACACGGATTTCATGACATGGGAAGAGGTCGGGTGAGCCTGCGTGTGGACGGACGCGTGAATTTAATAATAAATTAATAATGTCATTTGAATTTCAGATGAATTTCAATTTCATTCCGACCTCATCTCGCTTCCCCTCCATCTCCGCAGCTTATTTTGCAAAAAATGGGAATTTCGAAAAGTTTAGATTATTTGCCTTTTATTTTTAGATTCGCATTTCTTTCCTCCTCCCAGGCCCCCCTTTTTTCTTTTCTTTTTCTTTTTCTTTTTAATTAATGCTCTTATACGATGTAAGCATATCTCTCACGCGCTTACTTCTCCGTGAAATATCAAACTTCACCACTCTTTGTTTTCACCTTTTTTTTTCAACTTCCCTTTTTTACAAAAAAAAAAAAAAAAAAAAAAAAAAAAAGATTTTCCTCCTACTCTTGAATAAATTGAAGATCCATGTCACATTATCTTTAATTTTGAGCTCTCAAACTATTAATTTAAAATTTAAAATTTTTATTTAAATTATCTATAAATTATTTTTTAAGCAATATAATCTTTAATTTTAGTTCTTAAATAAAAAAAATTTATTTTATAAAAAGCACTATGACAACTATTATATTTTCATTAATGTATTTCGGTATTCATTTTTAGTGCTATTGTAATGTGTTTTTGTGTTGCTTGCACGTACCCTGCCAAGGAGTGGGGCGCTATGCACAGTGTCATCTTGGATTTAATTCTTTTTCCACGTTATTTTTTGTTTGGTACCTGAACCTACCTAATCCAGGAATCTTGCGTTTTTAACCTTTTTCCCGTTTAGATAATTGATATATGTGTTACCCGAATTACAGGGATCGTTGAATCTGGAATGCCAAGGATTTTTTTTTTTAAATTATTAGAATTTAAGTATAAATATATGAATTACATAATGAAAATTTTAATATTAAAAATAAAAAATAAGTAATATATAAATAATAATAACTTATAAATTTAATATTTTAATTAAAATATACTATCAACTTTTTATTCAAATTATATTCGCATTTAATTTAAATTTTGGGTTGAGATTAGTGTTAAACACATAAGTCATTCCAAACTTGTTCATATTTTTTCTTAATTTAACTCTCAACGTTTCCTCAATACAAACGCATGATTTTCCTGTCCTATTCACTAGCCCATTGAAAACATACTTTTCATTGAACCTCTATTGTTGAAAAAATAATTAAAAAAAAAAAAACAGAGAGAGAAGTTTTCTTGACTGCAAACAGGGAATAAGAAGCGCCGTGGCTTCTGAACTTATTTTAAATGACAAATGGCCAGTGGGTTGCGTAAATTAATCCTTCTCTTCCGCTTTATCGATGCTGAATTCTCCACAATTAGTTGCGGCAGATGTTCCACAAGGAAAGATCAGTTTGAGGTCCAATTTACAATGTCCCTTTGAGGAGACTTTTTGCAACTGATTGCTCGAATTTTTGGCATCAATTATTGGTTTGAAACTTGTACTAGTAGACCACCTAGATGCTTATCTTCATTCCATAGGAGTTGTACGTTTGACATATCCACTATAATCTTTTAAATTTGTTCATTGAATTTGAATACGTAAATAACTTCAGAACACGTTAATACATACATGCACAATCGCCCATTTCCGATGCAACAAAGAAACCAAAAAAATAAATACACAATCACTTCACGTGTGTGCCTATACAGAGAGAGGGAGGAAGGGATGAAAAACATGCACAATCGCTCTTTAAATTACATACATATGTAACAAAACTTCTCAGCTACGGCCACACCGTGCGTCGAAGTTGGCGCCCGTAGAAGAATATAAAACCAAGAGCAATGAATCTTTGTGAGTTGACGTCTTTGAGTTTCAAATTCAATACACTATAATAATGCATAAAAATTTTACTTAAAATTGTAATTATTTGAATGATAAATTTTTGTAATTTTAAGTATGATGTTAATGGTCAGAAATCGAAATAGAAAAAATAAAGAAACAGAAAAATACCCCATAAACGAGGTTCCATTTATGACACCTTCCGCTTGAGTTGTTGCTTTCCCTACGTGGATTGGCGGTGGTGCCTACTAAGAGCATGTTCCCTTTAAAAAAGAAACGGGCTCAAATTTAATATCAATTTGCATATGAACCGACAATCCATACGGAACAATGAACTTCAATTTTTTTTTGTAAATAATTGACAAGTAAAGTTTCCGTATGGTATGGTATGGTATATAGAGAATTGCAAAATGCCACAGCGTGTTAAGATAAATTGTACTCTTAGTAAAGGGTGATGACAAATTACCAATATTTCAAGAGATGAAAGTGCGAGTTCTACAATATCATAGTCTCAAACACTAAAAAGGAAATGCAAATGGAATCGTTGAGGACACATTTGGCAGAACTAGGTTCTGCATTAAGGTGCGTCCTATGATCCACAGAGTTAACTTGGCGTCTTCCTTTTACACCCCACACCCCCCCCCTCCAAAAACCAAAAAAAAAAAAAAGGTCTTAATTGATTTACCATTACTCCTTTTCCTTTTATTCTTTTTTATGTTTGCTTCCCTTCCACGCAAACTATTTCCCTTTTAAAAAAATCATTAGTCAAACAAGAAACATAAAAAGTCAAAATGGGCTTCATCGAAAGTAATTGGAAAGTATAATGGAATCGTTAACTTAGCACTACTTTGCTTTTACAGCTGCTTATCTAAAATGCTAGTGGGGCGAAAATTATTAAATGCACAAAGACTTTTAAAACATTATAAAATGCTTCTGCTTATGGAACACTGAACCAAGCAAAACGTAGATGAGCAAGCACTTTTTCTAGCAAATTATATCGATGTGTAATCTTAAATATTTCTTATATGAATGTGATTAACTTGATATATATTATATTATTATTGTTAAATAAATATTTTATAATTTTTATTATTAATTATAATTATTGACCATAATATTAAAATTATACTAATACATTTATTAAAATGATATATATATATATATATATATCATCACAATTCATCGCTTTATTCATTTTTCTATAAAAAAAAAGACTATTTAAGTTAGCAAATAATGTTTTAACGCATTTTTTAACTCTTTAAGCAAGAAAGGTAAAACTTTCGTAATATTCACGCTCCAAAGGTTGAATTAGTTGGAAAATTGGGAAAAAAAGAAACGTAACAATTTTCAGAACAAATCCCAATGAGATGCGGAATTCCATCTCCATCAATAGCATTAGTAGCATGCTTGACATTATGTGGAGCTACATTAAATGTACACGTGGCCCTGTAGAGCCCACTGATGACGTTACTTCTGTTGACCGTAACAGCTGGGCCCAGTAGGGGCACGTGTTGAAAGTTAGTGCTGATGATTTTCAGGACACGTGGGAACACTGTAGTACCCCGAGCTTATCCATTCTCGTCGGAGCAGTTGTCAATCATTAATACGAAATGACCAATCGTGGCCCCTGGACCCACAAGAGTTGGGCATAATTTGAATCCAATTAATGCAAGAATGTATATATATATATACATATGTCATTCTCGTGGTTCCCACAACGGCGTCGTCTTCACTGGAATCTCTCCTCAATCTCCGCGCGGCAGCAGCTGCCGCTTGCAAAATAAGAGTTGCGCAATGTTTTCAAAATCGGTTAGTTGATTCCATCGTTAAAATTTAAAATTAAATTATATTTTATATTTATATTTTATTATATTTTAAAAATTATTATTTTTATAAAATTAATAATTAAATTAATAAATTTAATAATTTAATCATAAATTAATAATAAATCATAATTTTTGATTTAATTAATTTAAATTTTTTAAAAAAATTTAAGAAATAATTTTTTATATTTGAATATTTTAAAAAATAAAAATTATTTAATTTAATTTTTTATATATTTAATGTTAAATATTAATTATATCGATTTAACTCTAATTTAAAATATTAAATTAATTTATTTTTTATTTTTTATTTAATAATCAATTTAATTTTAAAAACTTTAAAATTACACTCCCTTGACTTAGATGGTTCCACTGTAAAAAACGCGATAACTAATGGAGGATACTAGGCAATCCAATCACACCCAGGGTGATATTTGACCGTGTAAAAACCATTCTATGGTCATCGCAGTGGCTAAGGGGAAGGTTGCATTTCTGCCAATGTTAAAAGAGAGTTTACGATGCTTGGATTGGATCGACAAAGGAAAGAAACAAAAATGATAACCCAAAGCGATAGCTCAGTTAGAGGAAGAGCTTGTGGGTTCATATTGACTTTTAACAACGAAAAGGGAAATGGAGGAAAGGAGCATAAGATAGGAAAATTGAGGTCAAGGGAATGCATTTGAAATTCAAAGTAGGCAGCAAGATATGCTTATAAAACAGATTTACTTAAAGATGGTGTAAATTGTAATGCTTCTGCAAGTCTAGCCCAGAAAATGGGCAAGCCCATTACGAGCATAACGAGTGGCTAATTAGCCTTCGATTTTCCCTTTCCCCAAGACTTCATTGCATGTATCAAATTCTATCTACCGTCCAAAATAGTTAATTTTGGATGCTGGAGTTAGAAAATATTAATTACCGTTCTAGATGAAGAGTCAGCACAAAATCCCGGTGACAGGTACGCTTCTCCCACATGGTTTTGGGCTGGCTTCATATTTCTTCAAAAGAAAATTGTAATTCAACTCAAAGATAGAACAGAAAACTAGAGAAAACGAACATTATGCAATGCTGCAGATTCCCCAGGGCTGAAGATTGCAATTGGGCAATTATCAGGCCCCTGGCATGGCCTTCTAAGCCTCCAGACCTCCTAGACAGATTACAAAATCCCCTTCGATGGTACACATATACTAAACCTGAGTACAACAGTCAGAGGCCTAATAAAGGATCACAGTCAGAGATGCGCCATGCTTTCCTACAATGCAGTTTAGCCATAATCGATAGATTAAAACATAAAAATTAAGACCCGAGGAAATCTCAACAAAAGCAAGCATCTATTTTATGGTGATGTAGCGATTGGTCCCATGTCTAGCCCAATAAACCTTGAGATCAATGGGGATCGATAGATCATGGCCTTCTGCAGCCAGCCGACTGAGTAACTTTGTGAAGACACTGCCACTCATCTTTCGGCCACCTACTCGGGCATGACGTTTATTTGGCATCTGTGGGAGTGGATATGAAGAGATGGTAGTTGTGCAACATGAAGATTGCCAGCCACCATTACCCCATTTGTAGCATGGATGGGGAAGTCCAGTGCATGAGCAAACAGGCACTGGCATGGAGGACTGATCAAAATTGACCAAGTTCAAGCCCACTTCCTGACTATCCCACTCAACTTTGATCTTCTTCCCATTGGAAGAACCTTGCCTATTCAAGTCCTCGCCCATTTTACTCCCTTTCTTTGGTGACTTCATTGCCTTCAGTGATGCTGCTTTATTCTCATTTGATCGCTTTGTCTGCTGCAATTTGACAGTTTCAGCAGTAACAGTTGTTAAAGGGTAGGCATCAGTGATGTGCATGTCTCCACTGGTAAGAGCTTCTGCCATGTCATTTGATGGGTATACATTGTGTGAAATGCGTTTTGATCCACGTTGACTTCCACCACCCAAACGGAAGTTCATTGCATTTTCTCTGTATTGAATTGCTGCTAGGGCATTGTCTCGCTCCATCAAGGCTTTATCGCGCTCAGCAAGGGCTTTGTCTCGCTGCTGGATTGCTTCATCCCGTTCCACTAAGGCCTCCTTTTTCTCAGCTAGTGCTAAATTTCGTTCTTGCAAGGCAGCATCCCTCTCAGCAAGGATGGCCATAATCTTCTTATTCATTACTAATGCATTGGTTTGTTCCTTAACTTGATGCTGGGGCATCAAATTCCACTGAAAATCATATGTATGTAGGTTAGATTGTTCTACAATTGTATAAAACATATACAATTTTCTCTAAGGATAACTGTTTCTCACAGAAGAATGTGCCGCCTTATAGTAATCCATCTTGTATCTCCCATTTTGATGTTGGCCACCATCATCCATCTGATAATGTCCACGTTGCTATGATTGAAGTAGGAATAGATCCACACGACTTCTTATAACTTCAAGTGATAAGAATCCACCACATTAACAAGTTTTCCAAAACAGGGCATGCCATTATGCTATCACCAAAAAAATAAAAAAAATAAATAAATAAAGGAAAGAAGAAGAAGGAGAAAAACACCAGAGGTCACACTTCAGGTCCTTTGCAGTAAGCCAAAAAAGAAAAGATTCTGGAAATCTAGAGAAACAAGAATTGAAATTGCTAAATGAATAGAGGAAGATGAATACAGAGGCATATAAAATGACACCATGAACCAACACAGACTTGATAACTGTAAATCCAAGATGAAATTTATGCCAAGATTCTGAACTGAACCCAGCCAAGAATATTTGTATGTGATTACTAGCTGATGTAAACCTAACCAACCATAAGCACATACCATGTAGCTGGCAGATAAGGGGGTTATGCTGGCAGCCAATCTAGCAAACAGCCAAAAGCGAGATTACCTTAAACCCCTTAAGTACAATGTTTCACTTTTAAATTGCCTCAATCCAAAAGATTACAAACTGAAACAATAATCATGCCCTCAGATATTTAAAAAATGCAGCATACACCCAAATGAGTACAACAGAAACAGGCTAATTGCCACACAGTGCTCTTACAGCATTTAAGGTCACTGATTGCATACCTTCTGCCTCTTAGCCAGGACAAACTGATTTCAGAACATAACCTAGAGCAGTGGGAATACTAATCAAATGGAAGAGCAGCCAAATCAACTATCCTAATGACCAGTTCTTGAATAGATGTGAAACACTAATACTCCATAGCAACAAGTGCTGAGCTCAGATAACCCACCATACCATTTTGAACCTCCAAAGGGTTGAAGCTATCATGATAGTAATCCAACCATATAGCTGTAAATGTGATACATGTATTTTAGGAAGAAAGGGTCCAACAAAAAGCAAGCTAAGTCAATGATGTTGGTTGAGTCAATAGCCTCATAAAATTAAAAATATAGAAGACAAAATAAAATAATTTTTGTCTTACAATAGAAAGAAAATAGATGGAGACGCAAGCCACGTAATGAGCATATTCTCTCTTAATTATTCAAGAAAGAATGCAGTATACCACTCACATTACATAACTAGAAATGATGCAATACAAAAAAGCCTATCTCCCATCTTTAGCAATGTTAAAATGCAAGACCCCGTTAGTGTACACCAAGTAGTAAACACACATTCTGAAGATACCCTGCGTGTTATATATCCAAACCTAAGCTAAGCATTGTAAACATTAATGCAATCTCAGTCAAAACTTAACCATATTCCACTACATGAGGAAGAAATTCAATATCCACGCAAGAGGGAAAAAAGAACCCAAAATTATCAAAAAAAAAATAATAAAGAAAGAAAGAAAGAAAGAAAATCCTGATCGGTAAGCCTAGCAAAGTCAATACAATCTAGTACTAAACTGAGTAAATTGAAAAGTTTTTTCGAGCGGAAAGAGTTATATAAGCAACGGCCGAAAATATACTGAAGAGAAACACTAGGCAAAATCAGAATTGTATAAAAGCTAGGGTTTTGCGCGGAAATCGAGGTCGACAATTAAAGAACACAGAACATGTGATCCTAAAACGGGTCGAAATAGGAAATGTATACAGGCGAGAGAGACGAAAAGACAAACAGAGAGATCTAAGAGATAAGCGAGCTCACCGATTGCTGTTGATACGAAATTGAAGGGGAAAGGCTTCTGCTGCTTCAGATTTTCTCGATTAACCAACAGTCTATAGAGAGAGAAAGTAAGAGGAGAGAGTGAGAGAAGGGATTGGAGAAGACGGTGGGTGGGTCTTAAACGATGTGATCCGATAAGTCACCCGGGTTCGTTTTTCTCAAATCGAAAACGAACCGTTTCTGCAATCTCTCATTTCAACGTTAAACATCATATGGAATTGTGTATAAATTTACTCAAGTTTATTTGCTCAGAATGATTTATATTAACCTAAAATAATAATTAAAAATATTATTGGCTAAAATACATTATATTATTTTAAATCATATTACAACATTGCTTCCCCCATCTTTCTGTATGTCTTAATTTCCAGAGGTGAACTTAGATCGATGGTAATAAACTTTTCTATTTATTTTTTATTTTCCTTTTTGTTGATACTCAATTTCAAACTATTTTTCTCAACTTTCAGAATTTGAGTAACATTTTTTTTTTTCTCTAAAACACTTTAATACCTTTTTTTATGTTGTCTATATACTCCTAGAATAGATGACAGTGCCAAAAACACCTCAATCAGTATAAAGAAAAACTGCGTAATAAGAGAAATGTCTTTGTTTCTTCTTTTTCCTTCCAGTCCCATGTTGGGCTCCTCTGATCTCTCCTGTGCATCAAAGGCAATACAAAATTGAAAGGGAAACAGGCAGCCATAGAGCCAAAAACTACAAGCAATCAAGTAATCACTCGTTTGAAATGGAAGCCTCTCCTCGCGAATCCGTGACAATAGTTGTTATAGTAATCCTTCGCATACAATGATTGCATGGTTTACTCTTATTCTTTCAAGGGAACATTCACAAAACATAAGAGTTTGCGATGTAATTAAGCATATAAATCAATCCCCCAAAACTTGGCAGGTTGGTTGGTTCGGTAGTTTTTGTCCAGCTTCTTGATCAGGTCCATGTCCTCTTTGCTCAACTCAAAATTGAAAACTTCAAAGTTTTCTTTCAGTCTCTCAGTCTTTGATGACTTGGGGATGACAACGGTGTTTCGCTGAATGCCCCACCGAAGAACAATTTGGGCCACAGTTTTCTTGTATTTCTCAGCCAATCCCTGGCACAAATAAATTATGGCGATAGACCAAGGTTTGATAGCTGATGATCATTCATGTAAGGAAACATAACTTACTTTGAAAACCGGATCATCCAAACATGATACTGAGCCAAACCATTCAGTATTGGCAGCAGCACCCCCAAGAGGGGTGTGAGCTGTAACGCAGATGCCATGCTTCTGACAAAATTTAACAAGAGATTCACGCTGGAAGTATGGGTGCGTTTCAATTTGATTCACAGCAGGCTTAACTTTTGAGTAGGCTAAGCAATCTCTGGTGAGAAAGATGTCATAGTTGCTGCAAGTGACTCCCAATCAGAGCACAATTCAAAGCCCTAGAGCTCTAAAAATGTAAGGTGCACAAAATCATGCATGGGCAGATAAGCAATGCTTGCCCTTGTATTTGTTGTAATTCAGGCAGACAACAGTGATTTAACCAGTTAATAGCAGCCACAGCCATCATTTTAAATTCAAAGCAGCAATACCAGAAATGTTCATATTGAAAACAGGATGTTGAGGCAATCTTTTCAACTCAAAGTGGTTAAGCAGTTTCATCAGCTTCATTCTTGAGGTGGAAAGCAGCACACACATGAGCACGCAGATTCATAGTGCAATAAGGGTAGCTCAGTGCATATGGAAACCTAATAAAGATTATGGGTCACCTTGTCCAATTTCAATTTTTTTCAGAGTACAAAATGAAGGACAACATATTTCCATGGAAACATTAAACCACAGAAAGTACCTTATACACAGACAGTGAGCAGTTTTTTTGGGGTGCACTGTATATAGGATGCTAAGTTGCAATTTGCAAGTGTACCTGATGCCAATGCTGCGAACTAAACCCAGGGAAACCAGATCTTCCATTGCATGCCAGGTAGTTTCCAAGGATATGGTCGTGTCTATGTCCAGCACACCATTCTCATCCACAGCACTATCAGTCGTACCTATGCCTGTATGCATGCCCAGAAAGTTTCAGTCGATGAAATTGTTACAAAGATATTGCCAATTGTCAGTATATAAAGAAAACAGAAGACTCTGCCTCTAATGACAATTTCTCCAACCGGAGCAGAACATTAGAGCAGACCAAGGAAAAGGGGAAACATGGAAAACATCTTTGTAGGTGATTTCCAAGCCTCTAATCTTATCAACTCATCCACAAGTTGCAAATATTGTAGGTTTGGTCTCACTAATCTACACTCAAGTCTAAACAGCGAGGTTAGAGGGGAGTTGTCACAAGTGAAGAAAGTGAGGAAACACACCAGTATGCCTTGTAGCTACAGGGAAGTGAACAAGGTAGAGGTCCAGATAATCTAGCTGAAGCTTCTTCAAACTATCTTTGCAGGCCTCAATAACATGTCCATGATCTGAATTCCAGAGCTGGAAATGGGATGGAAAGAAACGAAATCAGATGTCAGCATTAAACCAAGAAAATTGGATTAAAAACTTTTGTAATAAAAAAATAACAAAGGAAAAGTGACCAAATCAACCTTGGTAGTAATGAACAGATCATCCCTCTTGACAAGCCCTGTTTTAAAAGCTTCTGCAAGTGCTTGCCCCACTTCTGCTTCATTCTTGTAATCGGCTATAAAGCAAAAACGTCAATTTGTCAAATCCCACCAACCCATTATAAAAATGTCCCAGGAACCCCCGTATCAGGCATAAGCATCTAAATCGGTAATGCACATGACATCGATTTTAGCAGTTGAAAAAAACCCCAAATGACAACGGAGACAGAAAACGAACCATTGGCTTTTTACCAAACAGTAACTCATAAACAGTAATATTGCATTAAAACTAGGAAAGAAACCCAGAAATAACAGTTCGAGATTCCATCAAACGCACAAAAAAAAAAAAAAAAAAAAAAGCCAACACAAGAATGAAGAGAAAGACAGGTTACCAGCACAGTCGAAGTGGCGATAACCAATTTTGATGGCGTTAATAATGAGGTCTCTGATTTCTTTTCCTTCCATACGCCACACACCCAGTCCAATTATCGGCATTTTGAATCCATTGTTGAGTGTTATCGCCATTTCTTTCCACTCCTATGCTCTCCTCTGGAGGCTCGACGATTGGCACCTTTTTTCTTGGTTGGATATAAATGATTGTGCCTTGGACGTTAAGACCGTGTTTGGATTGGCAGATGCTGGAAGAAAAGAGAATTTTTTTATTAAAGAAAAGAATTTAATCGAATTATAGAGAAAAAAAAAGGAACAATATATTGATAATGTCATGATTTTAATTTTTTTTTTCCATATTTGTTTCCGGATCCGATTTTTTTTTTTTACTCTTTTAATTCTTTTTTTTTTTTACTAAAAAAAGACTCACTTTCTGGGCTCTGGTAGAATATTGATATTTTTTTAAAATAAAATTAAATATTAATAATTAATTATTGAAGATTAAAAAAAAGTATAATGTAATATATTGTTTAATAATTACATAAGAGTAACTAAAAATATATAATAATTTATATAAATAATTAATAATTTTAAATTTGTATTATGATTAATAAATTTAATAAAAATAAAAAAATAAAAATTTTAAAATATTTTATTAATTTTAAGTGATTATTTATTTTTTAAAAAATTATATATGTATATGTAATTTTAAATTAAAAAAATAAATATATTTAAAAAAATTATAAATAATAAATTATAAATATATTTCATACTTTTTATAAGATAATATAGAGTGTTTCTTATTTAATAAATTTTTACAAGATAAATGTTAAAATTTGATTACCCTGTTGCAGATAAGAAAAGGTAGGTAATCTGGTGATTGGGCCGATGAAACCCATCATTGGCATAGGGATTATGGATCTCACTGGGCCTACTTCCAACAACAAAGCCCACAAATTAGCTTTTAGGTCCAATATTTAAGCTGCGCGACGTGTGTGAATATACGCGGATGATTATCTTCCATTAGTTTTTTTGGGCCACGTGCGACGGTGCCTCTAAACGGGAAAGAGGAAAGATCCAGCCACCAGAACTTTCTGCAATCTCAGATCTTCAGTGGCACCGTCCTCGGATCCGTAATCGAACATGTCTTCTGTCTTCAGCGGCGATGAAACGGCACCGTTCTTCGGCTTCCTCGGCGCAGCCTCCGCGCTCGTCTTTTCCTGTAACCCCCTTAACTTATCTATAGCTCCTTTTCTCTCGCTCGATTTCTTGTTATTGCATTTACTGGCGTTGAATCTTTGTTTCTGTACGTATAAGATTTTGGATGTTTTTGGCTGCCTAATGCCTTTTAAAGCCAAGAAAATTGCAAGTCTGAGATTTCCGATTGTTTCATTGATCCGATGCCATATGTGTAATCTCAAGCGATGTCGTTTTATACGAATAACAGAAAAAGAGACGATGAAAACGTTAGAATTTGTAATTTCTAAGATTTAAATTCAAGTTATCTCTGTTATTAATGAAGATCTTGAATTTTCGATCTAAATGTGGATACCAGATTAGATCTGTTCCATTTGTCTCTACTCAGGGCTACATGGATATGCTTTGGACCCTTGATGTTATGTTATATTTATTGAAAATAAATGACGATTGGAAAATGGAGAAATGCGGCACCTGCTTCGATTTTCTTGGCTAAATGGAAGTATTGAATAAAATTTGAATACAAGAATCAGATTATTCATGATTTAGAACAATGAAAATTGAACTTAATGCTAAGGTCTAAGTGATATTTTCTCAAGTGAGATTTGTTGTAGGATTCATCAATAGCATGTCAAGCTCAAATTATATCCCTCAATTTCATTCCCAGTGTACTTGGAGACTCGGGAATTCTTTAGTTTTACATTTTCTAAGATCAAGGCCAAGTCCAGGTTGCTGTTTTTGTTATCAATTATCTGATTTTGTTGGATGCTTAGGTATGGGAGCCGCATATGGAACAGCCAAGAGTGGTGTGGGTGTTGCATCAATGGGTGTGATGAGACCTGAGCTGGTGATGAAGTCAATTGTGCCAGTTGTTATGGCTGGTGTGTTGGGTATATATGGATTGATCATTGCCGTTATTATCAGTACTGGGATTAACCCCAAAGCAAAGTCATATTACCTTTTTGATGGTTATGCACATCTCTCTTCTGGTCTTGCTTGTGGCCTTGCTGGGCTTTCTGCAGGGATGGCCATTGGTATTGTTGGTGATGCTGGTGTCAGGTATGTTTGCTATCTTTCTACCTAGTGATGTGTAAGAAGCATGACTCTGTTTATGGTTTATCAATTCCTGTGATAAATAAAAAATCATGTTGTCAATATGACCTCCAGTTATTTCGGTTCTATTATTTGGGTATTTTTGTTGGATTAGGAGATTTCCCATTCCAGATTGCTTTTATTAATTGCTTTTTTGTGTTCTGTGTACATATATTTGCAGATTGATAGTGGAAAAAGGAAAAGATGATGATATAAACCTTCGTAATCTTACTGATTTAATAGTACCTAACATTTTCTACCCAACTCCAATTTGAGTGTCTTTTTGACTTTGGGACCAAGGGCAGCTTAGAAACATTAGAGTTATTGATAGAAAATTAGTTTAGGTGGGTAGGATGATAGGATTCCATAGTTGAAGCAAGCATGTTATTTGTTCTTACCTTATCTTTGGTTAGAAATGGAATACTTTACTTGGCACACAAACTGTTAAGATATATGGTCCTGCATACCAAACCCTCTTCACTGTTTCAACTTCAGGCACAAATTGAGCAAATCTGGTGTAGTCAAGATTTTGTTAAAAAGGAGGGAATATGAAATTAGACACAGAATTGATCTGTGTCTCTTTTTCTTCTCTCTTTAGAGTAAGTGAATTGGTTGATAGAAGCAACTCCAACCTGTCTTCTTCACTTCATTGGGACAAATCCTTTGCTTCACATTTTTCTTGTTGGGTTACAAATTTCTTTCAAGAAATTTATTCCATAGAATCAGTTTGACCCTGTTTCCTGCAAAAAAAAGGAATCTAACCACTGCAAATTTTTGTAAACTGCTTCTCTCACAATCTGTTTGTATTCTGTTATGTGTCAATCAAGAACATTTAGCATCCAGCATGTGTTTTTTTTTACTTATGTTCATGGTGCTAGATTCTGTTGTCTTACAAGTTTCTGTGTTCTACATTTATGCTCAATCAACCAATTTCAACTTTTGGTACTTGAACTCAAAGTCATATTGCTTGTTTACAATGATTACACTCAAAACAAATGAAGGATGATAGTATACCTGCTGTGTAGTACATTTTTCTGTTTTTTCTTCTATATGATTTTATGTTTTATGTGGAAATTAAATGAGTAGGTTTTCATAAATCTCTTAAGCAATTTAGCAAATCACCATAGTGCATCTCCAGAGGGGAAGAGGAAAGTTTAAAAAGAAGGAAAGGGAGGAGGATAGCAGAAATTTTGAAATTTGCACCAGATGCAAGCTAAAGCATAAAGCTTAAGATAGGAACATAATGTTCACAGCAACCGTGAACATGGCAACATAATCATGATAGACGTTCTATGGCTTGCTGAAAGCCTTTTTACTAGTTTGTAATATGACATGAAGCCCTGCATGGTTGGCAAAAAGTGATTTTGATAACATTGTTACTTCTAAATGACCATTATTCATGTTGATATGATTTATTGTTCTGTGACAGAGCTAATGCCCAACAGCCAAAATTGTTTGTTGGGATGATCCTTATTCTCATTTTTGCTGAAGCGTTGGCCCTGTACGGGCTTATTGTGGGCATCATCTTGTCTTCTCGAGCTGGCCAGTCAAGGGCTGACTAAGAAAGGAAATTGCTACTGCATTTTCCTTTGAGGGCTTTTTGGCATTACTTTTGAAGGAAGATTGATGGTTGTCTGGATAGTGTTGATGGTTAGGTGGCAATTATGATGTTTTAGAAAAGTTCTTGGAGCATTGTCCGCCTTGTTGGCCATTTGATGTTTCTTTGTGCTGCTTGCAGATGTGGGAACAAATAAAAGCTTGTAATGCTATGCTATATATGGATTTATTTATCATTGATGTAGTTTGTAGAACTAAAAACTTTTGTAGAAACTTGAATCTGGAACTAGTGATGTTCTAAAATGAGTCGAATATTTATCTAAGGAGATGCAATCATTTCATCCTTTGATAAGAGGTATTATTGTGTTGGACTGAAATATGCTCTTCTTTTGATGAGCTCGAGAACTTCAACCGAGAGTCATTGTAGTCATTAGGAAGCCCCTATTACTAGGAAGGAAAGACAGGTTGTTGATATGCCATCGCACTTCATTTCATGTGTAGGTTGAATGCATGTGAATCCATTTATTCATTAAGTCAACCATCGTGAGTGGACGTGAAAGAGGGTGAGCGTGAAAAGTGAAAAGGTAATATATGATTGTTGATTGCTAATCTTATCGTTATTTATGATCATGCATTAAACACTTTTCATGGATGCACGTTCTTCATGCTTGGCCTTTTGAGCATCCAAAGAGATATTCTTTGGTGCTTGGGGAAGCCTTTTATGATATATATTTCAAGGATTAGCCTCCAGTTTGCTGCTTATTCACCATGACAAATCGGTCAAGATAGAACTCTGTTAACACGTGTGAAGTCATTTTGGGCTTGGCACCGCAGTGAAGTGGCGGACTAGCAGGTTCCTAGCAGATCTCAGTGAACCCGATGCTCAATCATTATTGATGGTTGCGAAGAATAGAATAACTCGCCCATTTTGGTTCCAAAGTTTTGGCCTGCTATGTGAATTTCATATCTTAGCTTTAGATTCGGATTGGCCACAAACTATCGGATCCAAAGATATTCCACGCTCGTTTCTTAAACTTGGACTTGATATTCGAATGGATTAGGTGTGGATATGATGGAACCAGAGATCCGAGCATGGGACCATTTCCTCCATAATTTCATCGTGATAATTGGGTAGAGGTAGCGAATCAGCGAGTGAATTGAACGGGACTGATAATAAACGCCATTTCTGGTTGGCAAGGCCCAACAGGCGAAAGCTCGCTCGAATCAAGACAAACTTGGGCCAGTTAATGGATTATGCCTTTTATCTCTCTATGAAGGGACCACTAGAGACACTTGTATGAACAACGTTCGTCAGCGCCTCCCTTTCCACTTCAACCGTTGTCCCAAAAGTCTCTCTCTTTCTCCCCTTGCAGCTGCTGAGCACGTCCTTTCGGCTGCTGGGTTCTTCCCCCTTTATTTTTTATCCTTTTAAGCAACGTGCTTTGTCGGACAAATAGAAGATGGTCCAATGGACCAAAAGTTTTTTTTTTCTCCTCCTTTTCTTTTTGGTAAATTAGAGTCAGCCATAAAATTGATATCAATGAACGAGACGTGGTTCTCATTAATTCAACGGTGTTAGCGAGGCCTGTTTGAACGGCTTCACGTAAGATTAATGGATGGGTCCTCATCAAATATTGCCACAATCAACAACTTGCACTGTCGAAAACTTTTTTCAGCTTAGGAAAAAGTAAGCAAAAGTAAAATCTCCCAGATGGATGAGTTAATGATAAAGCAATTTAGGAATGTTAGTTCACATATAACACATGAATAGAATAGGATCCGGTGCTGTATATGGACTACTTAAACAGAGAGATAAGGTATAATAAACACAGCTCAATTGCCAATACCCACAACGGTGGGAAACAATAATATCTATCATGAACGATTTTCAAGGTCAGATTTCAGAAAAAAAAATCAGGTCATGTTCTTTTGAGATTATGATCCAGCTAAGCTTGTAACCCCACGCAGCCAATCCCACTCCGTGGCAATATGGCCTCTGCGCATGGTGCGGGCCCTGTTTTCAGTTTTCAGTTCATTGTCTTTCTCATCCACAAATCTATGCTTCCATCACCTTCTCACAATGCCATTCAATCAGAAATATTCTTTTTTTTTTTGGATCCCTGTGAGAAATATTGTTTACTAGAGAACCGAGAAGAGTTAACATGTACATGCATGCAAGGGTTCTTTGTATGCAATGACCATTAGATCGAATGCTTGTATTACAAGGTCGTTTAATCTAACGGTTTTCACGAGTTTGCACGTGCAACCGTCTACAAGATATCATTTTCCTGCTAAAGAAACTTACATCATTTTATTTTATTTCCTTGATTCTGTGCCGCGGGTCTCATCAAGTTGGTAGATATGTACATGATTGGAAGCTCAAAATGAAGTGAATGCAATCTCAAAGTGTGGTCATAGTCGCAGATAACCTGTCTTTACGCACTCCAAAGAAAAGAAATCCATTTGATTGTGGACTAGAATGTTTCATTCTGCCTTTTAATCCATGCATGTGGCTGGTATTCAACTTGAATGCCATTGGTGATCATTCTAGTAATTAACATCCCAATGGTATTTTAATTGGAATGCTTGCTTTGCCATGGCTTTGTCTCCAATGACGACAGTACATAATTAATTACTTTATCTTGTTCCATTATAAATCTTATGGCCATCGCTTTTAATTACTTCCACAACCTGGGCATTTTATGACAAATAATAATAATAAAAAAAAAAAAAAACCTTTTGGTGACGGCTATTTCTTTTACGTGCCTCAAGGCATAATGCAATCCTTGTAAACTAGAGACAAAACAAGTGAAACAGTTGTCATTTTCCATGACTGTGTTTCTGGTCATCAAGCAATATCTTTATAATCCGATTATGTTCATTGGAGATTATCTTGGATCCGTCACGTAATTGCCACTTGCACTTGGTACAATGCACGGCCACGCTTTTACAATAATTTTGTATTAGTTGGTAACGATTGGTGTTCTTTTTAGCATTAGGAAGTGCTTTTTTTTTTTTAGGTACATTGGAATCACAACCAAAACCCACATTGTAGGGATTTGAGAAATTTGAAGTTTGAACCTCTTGGACTCCCCAAGAGCTTTACACTTGTGAGCCCATTACATTTTTTGAATTATCCTGATTAATGTAATCGTTTACAAATTTTAAGAGAGGTATCTATATTTTTATTGGAACAAAAAAGAAAGAAAACTTACTATTTAGAAAAAGATGGTAGGAAAAAGCACTAATATCCTGAGAATAGTTTTATTATTATTATTATTATTATTATTATTATTATTACTAAAGAGGTTAATTAAATCTAGTTACACTAATCATAAATTAAAAATATTGTATTGTTTTATTAGCGTCACTATTTACATTTATTACTTCTGTATCCGTATAATTGCATGCGTTACTTAATTGATATACTCAGAGTGCGGTGCCAATGTGACATTGAATTCAAGTTTAACTCTATGCATAAATACTTTTTTCAAATAGTCACGGGTGTGAGCCAACACCTCTACTTCAGAAGCTTGCTTTCTTTTCCTCCTTTTTCTTCTGTCTGTTTGCTTTCGTGCACTTTAATGGAAAAATGGATAATTGATCGTGCCAACAATGGAAAGCTGTGAAATATTAATTAAAAAAAAGCTCTATGTCGTCTCCGCGTAAAAAGGAATCTGTGGGATAATAAAAACTAATTTGAAATGCTTCCCATTGTTAATTATTTATACTTAACGCCTTTCAAGAACTTAGATCATTTTACACGTAAAGTGACGAATCTCCTTTTTTTTTTGTCAAAACAAAGACATAAAGACCTAAAGTACTTTGAGAATTTTGTTAAAGATAACTTAAATTTTTAGGTTAAATAATTTTTTTTAATAAAAGAGATTATTTGTTCGTCTTCTCACAATAATTTTGCTATAGGAAAGTTTTACTTGGTGCATGTATATATATATATATATATATATATTTATTTATTTATTTATTTATTTTTGACTCTTTAGCCTCGATTCTTTGCAAGGAGTATCGCCAAATGCTCGTAGCCGAGCTAACAAGTTCGGCCAATGGCGAACCTAACACACGTGAAAATCCTCTAGAGTGCGAGCGTACTTTGGTTAGGTGTCTTTTCCATAATAAGGTTCAGTGATTAGCTTATCAATTTTCTTATTTTGTTAATGCCTCGCCGTGGTGTCTGCAATGATCCAATTTAGGTAAATTTTACCTCGACTTCATTTTCATGTACCTGTGACGTGCAACGATGTGACATTAAAAAAAAAAATCATCATTTTTATTTTAATATTTATTTTTATTTTTATTTTGTTAATAAAAATTGATATATTCGTTTATATTTTATTTTTAATTTATAATAAAATATAATAATTTTTAAAATAAATTATCAAATACAAAACACTCAATTATTATCTCATGTGTCAACATTTCCCAAGAAAAGAATTGAAACGTAAAAATTGCAGATTCTCTCGTGATAAGGTTTGGTAATGGGAGGTCACTGCCTCCGAGTCTTCTTGACGCAATTCCAACTCATCATCTCACTCTTAATTTCGTTTTCCTTTTCGTTTTCTATGGCTCGCCACTCGCCACGTACTTCATAAATAGATGTATTTCGTGCCGATGAGCGATACTGCCGTTAAAAGTTTCATAGATAATAACATGGCAAGGTGCTTGCATGCTACACGGCATGGTACAAGATAATAAATGGGAATTCTTGGTCAGCTCTTTTGGTTTCTGGGAAGTGTCTTCAATTTTAAGACGTGTAGAGATAAAGTTACCATTAATGCTACAAAATTGTAGGAATATGAGCTTAGTGAAAATTTACCGTATTCAAGAAAGATAAAATTATTGTTTTTGGCATTAAAAAAAAATATTTTTAATCTTAATTTCATTGTTACGAATATGAGAATGTCATTGTCGTAAACAACTCATTTTTCTTATTCTTCTTATAAATGTTTTTCTCCACGTACTTATAGAAACTGCAAAGTCTTGGCGGTGGAAAGTGTTGTTGGAAACGCAACACCACGAGTTTCAGTCAAATTTGAGTAATGATTTCTGAGTCACACGTGAGTCATTATATTTCATTTATTTATTTATTTATTTCATTTGATACTAAAATTATCTATTTAAAAATATTTGATTTGAGTCTTTGTTGATATCATTTAAATTTAAAAATATATATAAAAAAGACATTTAAATTCATCATATCTGGTCATTAAATATGGCTTTAAATGAAAATGTGAACCATTAGACATTTAATTAAATTCATCCTTATCCAGTTATTAATTATGGAATAAAGAAACAAATTCAGAGTGCGCTATGAATTAAATGAAAATAATTGAATGGACTGCCTAAAATTCTCATAGAGCTCTTTCTTTTCTTTTTTTTTTTTTTTTTTTTAACAACACTCAAATATTTTCTCATTAAGCACCTCTATAGGAAATAAATAATTACTATCAAGATTGGTCAGTTTGAATATTATTTATCTTTAATTATATTTATTCGGTACAATATAATGAAATGATGTCCTTTTTACCATTTCTTGAAAATGAAGTTTAGGCATTATGCGCACCAAGAAACAGTCAGCATGTTCAGGAATCGTTGAAGAAGAGTCAGAGCAATGGACGGCGACGACCAAAAGACAAAACCGGAAAGAAAGAAAAGAAAAGTAAAGACATGAAAGTGCGCTTTTACTCCTCGTAAATGATTCCCTCGTCTTAACCTCCTTGTAAAATTCATTAATAGCTAACCATAATTGGAAAAAAAAATCCAATTTTTTTAAAAGTATACTATACAATTTTTTTATTTATTTATATGAATTCACCTAATTTATATATGTTTTTATTGAGAAAATCTAAGAGACAATCCACCCATAATTGATCTGACAAAATCACGTCCGTTTCTATCCATCTCGCGGAGCCGCCTCACAACTTTCCTCCGCACTGCCTGAAAAACGTGGGATGGGAAACGTTGTATTTGATCTCGTTGTTAAAAGAATAAAAATAAAAATTTATATTATTAAATGAAATATAAATATGTAAATTATATATTATATTTTAATATATTTATTCATATAATAATTTAACACATTTAAATTAAAGTATAATTTAAATATGATAATTCAACTGATTTGGACTATAAATATAAATAAAGTATGAATAAATTAAAAAAATTTTGAATTTATAATTATTTATTGATAAAAATTTTAGTATTATATTTAAAAATTATTTTATTTAAAATTAAAATTATTTGATAAAATTAAATCATTGATTAAATATTATATTTTAATACTAATTTTATTTCAGTTGCATGAATGTATCGCGATACTTGAACTTATCCGAGAAGAGAAGCCTCGCGAGAGTAACATCCGGAAAAGGCCGGTTTCGCTGTCGCCCTGGCCACGCGGCAACTCGACGCTGATTAGTCGTTGTGATGGGATTCTGAGACCCAAAAAAATGCTCTAAAATACTGAAAAGAAAAAAAAAAAAAAGTTAGTGTATTAATTACGTCTAACTAACTGTATCCGGTATTGTGTTCGGTTTGTGTTAAAATTAAACTGGGAATTGAAATGGGCTGGCAGTGTTCGGCTGTAGCCTCACTCATTTTACTTAAGGAAATATTTTTTTTTTAATGTATATGAGTATCACTTTATCTAAAATTTTATTAATAATAAGGTTTTTATTCTATACATGAAAAAAAAATAAAAATTCGCTTGTATTTAATAATTTTTGATGAATAAATAAACCAGTTAACAAAAACATTTTTTTTCTTTTCTTTAACAATTCTTTTTTTTTTAAAGAGATTAACTACATAATTAGTTAATAAAAGATGTATAATTTATGGGTTATTTTATTATTTTTAAATTTAAAAATTCTTACACCAAATTATCTTATATTAACGTATGTTTACTCCGTGATTTTTCTTGAATTATTAAAAAAAATAATTTGGAAAATAATAATAATAAAACAATATTTCGCAAGACGAATAAAACACGAGCAATTGAAAGGATCTTTGTTAGTGACAGGCTCAAATTTAACCCAAAAGAAAAAAAACGAAGAACCGGCCCCACAAACACAACCATCCTCCCTTACCCAGGACTATATATAATCGCATTGCCAATCACGCAATTCTCGCCCAGTTCTGTAACCGTTCGAAGTTCTCTCGAGGATACCTTCAAAAACCCTAGCTCATCTCTTTCTGTGTCCCTCTCTCTCTGCCTCTGTCTCTGTCTCTAAATTTTCTGTTGCTTCTTGAAATTGTTTCCTTTGTTTTCTTTCACTTTCCGGGAAACCTGCTCTATTGTTTTCTCTCTGTACGCTTCTCAGTTCTTCACTCAATTTCATTTCTCTTAGATCTGGACCATGTTTTGGGGTCGTTTCGGCGCATAGGCTTTGTTCGGAAACTGATTGATTTTTCTTCCTGAGGGGTCATTTGTTTCGAGAGGCAATCTTCTGAGGGGTTGGGTGGCGATTAGAGAGAGAGTTGGGTTTCAGAGAGGGAGCGGTGGTGGTTTCGGTCTGGAGAGCTCTTCTTCTGCTTCTTTTGGGGGGGTAGCCGGGGCCTGTGGCCTCGGCGGGTTTTAAAGCCCCCATCTATCAAAATCTCAAGAAAATTTAGAAAATTTTTTATTCTTTTCATTTTTAAACCCCAAAAAATAAACAATTAGCTCTAACCGTTTAGTTTTCTAACTGAAAGATCGTCGCGGAAGAGGATGCCGGCCCTGGCTTGTTGCGTAGATGCTGCTCACGCGCCTCCCGGCTACGCTTTCTTCGCTCGGGATGGCTCCCTTCCGTCGCCGGTCAACTTTTTCGGCGCATCTCTGGCGACAGCAACCAGCACTACTGCTGCCGCTTCTGTAGCCGAGGTCTCTTCCCATTGGTCGCCTTCCCTCTCTGCATCTCTTTACAAAATTGATGGCTGGGGTGCTCCGTATTTCTCTGTCAATTCCTCCGGCGATATTGTCGTCCGCCCTCACGGCGTGGAGACCCTGGTTCACCAGGAAATCGATCTGTTGAAGGTTGTGAGGAAGGCTTCGGATCCGAAATCCGTGGGCGGGTTGGGGTTCCAGTTGCCCCTTATTGTTCGTTTTCCTGACGTGCTCAAGAACAGGCTCGAGTCTCTGCAGTCGGCTTTTGATTTCGCAATCCAGTCACAAGGCTACCAGGCTCATTACCAAGGGGTTTATCCTGTGAAATGCAACCAGAATCGTTATGTAGTTGAGGATATTGTGAAATTCGGATCTGCATTCCGGTTCGGTTTGGAAGCTGGGTCGAAACCGGAGCTCCTTTTGGCCATGAGCTGTCTGTGTAAGGGAAATCCGGAAGCTCTTTTGGTCTGTAATGGATTCAAAGATTCAGAGTACATTTTCCTCGCATTGCTGGCCAGAAAGCTCGCTTTGAATGTGGTTATTGTCCTTGAGCAGGAAGAAGAGCTTGATTTGGTTCTTTGTTTGGCCAAGAAACTTTCTGTCAGGCCTGTGATTGGAGTGCGAGCCAAGCTAAGAACAAAGCACTCGGGCCACTTCGGGTCTACTTCTGGCGAGAAAGGGAAATTCGGGTTAACTACAACTCAGATATTACGGGTCGTTAAGAAGCTTGAGCAGGCAGGAATGCTTGATTGCCTCCAGTTGTTGCATTTCCATATCGGATCTCAGATTCCCACCACGGCTTTGCTTGCTGATGGGGTCGGCGAGGCTGCACAGATTTATTGTGAATTGGTCCGTCTCGGTGCCAACATGCAAGTAATTGATATTGGGGGCGGATTAGGCATCGATTACGACGGATCCAAGTCTGGTGATTCGGATGTTTCTGTTGCTTATGGTTTCGAAGAGTATTCTCTTGCTGTTGTACAAGCTGTTAAGTTTGTTTGTGACCGCAAGAACATTAAGCACCCAGTGCTTTGCAGCGAGAGCGGGCGAGCTATCGTTTCTCATCACTCCATTTTGATATTCGAGGCCGTTTCTGCCAGCATGTCAAATGTGGGATCAGTGAATCCTTTCGGATTTCATTATCTTGCCGACGGACTGTTAGATGATTCATGTGCCGATTACCGGAACTTAACAGCCGCGGCAATTAGAGGTGAGTATGAGAATTGCTTGATCTATGCTGATCAGCTCAAACAGAGATGTGTTGATCAATTTAAAGAAGGAAGTATTGGCATGGAACAATTAGCTGCTGTTGATGGTTTATGTGAATTGGTTTGCAAGGAAATTGGAGTGGCTGAGCCAATTCGTACTTATCATGTGAATCTCTCGGTGTTTACTTCAGTTCCTGATTTCTGGGGGATTGGTCAGGTGTTTCCAATAGTTCCTATTCATCGACATGATCAAAGGCCTGTGGTGAGGGGGATTCTGTCTGATTTGACTTGTGACAGTGATGGGAAGATTGACAAATTCATAGGTGGCGAGTCAAGCTTGCCGCTCCATGAAATTGAAGGCTCAGGTAACGATGGTGGTCGGTACTATTTGGGGATGTTTCTGGGCGGGGCTTATGAGGAGGCGCTCGGTGGTGTTCACAATTTGTTCGGTGGCCCGAGCGTTGTGCGGGTTTCGCAAAGTGATGGCCCCCATGGCTTTGCGGTGACTTCCGCTGTGCCGGGACCGTCTTGTGGTGATGTTCTCCGGGTTATGCAGCACGAGCCTGAGCTCATGTTCGATAATCTTAAGCACCGTGCTGAAGAATTTTGTCCTCGTGATGATTGCGGTGATGGCGACTACGGAATGGGCAATGCTGCTCTAGCTAGCAGCCTCGCTCAGTCCTTCCATAACATGCCTTATCTGGTGGCTTCTTGCTCACTGTCTGCAATGACCGCTGGAGGGTTCTACTACTGCAACAACGAGGATGATCTCAGCGCTGCTGCCGATGCCGCTGCTGGTGATGATGAGCAGCAGTGGTCTTATTGTTGTGCTTGAGTTTGGCTTATATTCCCAATTTAGCCTTTTTTAGCGAATTAGAAAAAATAAAACAGTTTGTTGTTGGCAGGGGTCGTCTTCGTGTGTTGTTCTTTTTCTTAGCTTTTTAAAGAACTCTTGTCAATGTCCCAGTTTTAATTCTCATCGAGTGCAAAAGATGAAATGATCAGGACTAGTGTCTTTTGCATTTCTGGTGGAAGAGGGGACAAGGACCCTAATAATATTTATCTTTATTTGTAAATTCGGGATCTTGTTGCCCTCTAATTTATTGTTATTGTGGCGGACTTTTCTTCCTGAATTTTGTATTTTTTTTTTCTTTATCTTTTTATCCTTTCCCTGAGTAACGCTCCTTTGACACATGCATGTCTACAAGTTTTTCTGCTAGTCCAAAGCCTGGTTAAATGGCATTCCGTTTTCTATTGGGGGGTGCTTGCGTCCATATATGTATCTTTCATTGTATCTTGACAGTGAGGTTCCAATGTGCGTTTAACTATTGTGATTGTGATCGTGCATGCATGCATGCAACCATCCTAAATATGTACTCAATATTTAGAAATGCGATAGTTATAATTAATAGCAATGACCATAATACGACCATTCAACTGAAAAAATTATGTGTGTAAAATGTTTTAGACAAATAAATTATTCAATACAAAACACACAACTATAGTTAAACAGACATACATCTAAATTTTCACTTTTGTATAAAACAACATCTAATTCATGTAATGGAGCTATTTTTTATTCAAATTGCGTTTGTCCTAAGAAAAAGCATATCCAGAGTCGTGTGATTTGTGGGGTCTCCTCCTACTGCGCTTTTCTTTACGTTTTTTTTTCTCTCTCTCTCTCTCTCTCCCTTTTTTTCCGAAGTGAACGCCTATGGCCTAATTATAGAGCCTAAAAGGAAGGCACGGGTCATTGCATTTTAATCAGGTCTTGTTGTTCGATCGAAAGGGCATCAGATGAAGCCTCTGCCATAGGGTGAAACCCCTAAGCGAGTAGGCAAGAGTCACTACCCAATCAACTGACCGACTGCTTTCTCGACAAACATGTGAACTCGACAAGTCACCCTAATCAACGTGTCGTTACATGTAGCAATGAGATTCGCTTGTGGGGGTTGCAATGGCGCATCTTTCCCGAGCAATTCTATGGCAACCAACGAGTCCGATTCCAGGCAAATCATTGATGTTATTCCTTGTTAATGTTCCTCCTCGGTCTTACCTTACGCACCCACCTACCATGTGGTCAAAACTTGATGCAGTTCCGAATTCACGGGAATTGGAGATGTTGGGCCGTCCAGCTGCAGAACAGAAACGCATGGACACGAGATTTTTAATCTAAACCTGGCCAGCCAGGCCCGGAAAATGGTCGTATCTACATGAAAGGGAATATAAATTATTATAAAAAATTTCATATTTTGACATTTTGCACAGGGCTAGTCTTGAACCATAACCTCAGGTTGAGAATATGCCATTACAACCGGCAAACTACTATTACCAATAATAAAATACACTGGCAAGGTCAGTACTCTAATGTCAAGAGGAGGGGTTGGAAGACAGAAATTTGGACACTGATGGGAAATTCAGAGTGCTTCAATTTGCCGTCAGAGAAGGCAGATGAAGGCGATAATCTGATGATTAGTTACAACTGAAACAAATGATTGATAAACTCGGCCATATTTAGGAGCCACGGACTTCTTAATCTTTGTCCGTTTGAAGGTTGGGGATATGATAAAAGGATGATTGCTTTTCTTAAAGGCTGGGAATTCTTTTGACAACTTGGTACCCTGTCGGATATGCGATTGAGGCAACGGAATGAACCCAACATAGTCTCTCCTTTACAGGTTGCAAGTGGGAACGAGGCATAGAAAAAATCCTGGATTGGCGTGTAAGAGTTGCAAGCACTTCCTACTAGCTGCTAGTAGTGAAACTAGAATATTTTGTCATGTATTGAATCTTGTTAAAAATTGTGATGTCTGCCATCCACTAAAATGCAACAACCTGATTTACAACGTACAAACAACTAAAGTACATTATACACAAAACTTTACAAATATGTGCAAATAACTATTAAAAAGTGTTGAATGCATACTGTGCCATATTCGATTACTTATTCTACTTTAATTATTTATACATTATATTTTTTTCTTAAAAAAAAAAAAAGGAAAAAGTTAAGTGGGCCCTGTACAGGCCCCACACCACAAGTCTCTCTCTCTCTCTCTTCCCTCAATACCCGTATGTTATATAATGTCGATAAATATAATTTGAACTTTTAGTTATATAGGAGATTTCATAATATTCTGTGTCTTAATGTCTTGTTTGCATGCTGACCCTTGATATTCTATCTCTTAACCGAAAAATGGTGTATGCCACCTCTGCCAACCAAAAACAAAGTTCGAATAACAAAGCATAATACCAACCACTGTTTGTTATCCTCTCTCTCTCTCTCTCTCTCTCTCTCTCTCTCTCTTAATGGCTGTGTTGATTGGTATTTGCATGTAGATGTCACATCTAAGAAATTGAGGATGATGTAGCTGCTTTGGCAAACATGGTTGCGTAAAAAGTGAATCTCTTTTCTGTGGCTAAGACCCCATTTTCTCGTAGTTTCAGTAGATGGGTTTCTCGTTAACTGACATGTACGAAGTGCTCTTTTCTTTTGGTTACAACACGCATCAGGCAACAGGAAGCTTGTTAGTGGTTAAAGTCACACGAATCAGGACCCCCTCTTTCCACCAGAATTTAGTATTGGCACTTTTTCAGCTTTTGACCCTTTTCATTTTCCTCAGAAGTGCCGGAAGAATTTGTGTTTCCAAAGAGATCGACATATCCAGGAATGCTCCACTCAACTCTCGCCACAGCATTTTGGATTCGTTCCCCCTAACATTGTTAAGTCCCTCCGACTCCAATTGAATTGGTCATTATATTCGCTTCAAAAGACCTTGTTGGCATACCCCAGCCATCACCAGAAATGTGGGGCTTCGTGGGTGGTGGATTTAAGGCTCGTCAGCAGTCAAACCCCCTTAAAGTTTGGGCCGGCCCATCCATCCATCGCATTCACACCTGGATTTTGGGCCTTTTGTTTCCTGGATTAACCCAATACAAGATGCACGAATGCGTTTTGCCATTTAGGCCACTTTATTTTTCTTCTCTTTTATTTTTGTATTTAATCCAAAATAAAAAAATGAGGAAACAATTTCCCTTTTCTCTCTGAATTTCTGCATTAATTTCTTTTCTCATATTCCTTTTGTTATAGGTGTAGTTTGAGGCCCAACCATTTAGGAGAAACGAACTTATCAAGGCCCACATTAGGCCCAAATTTCCACGTGCAAGAGATGCACGTTGCGTGGATATTACGCGCACCTACCCGCAACTTGGCCTTTCCAATATTCCCTCAATCTCCATCACGCCAATTTTATTTTATTTTTTTTCATTTTCTATTTCAAATTCTCAGGTTCTTTTTTCAATTTTATTTTATTTTTAGGTCCCCTTCCCGAGCAATCCAAACAAACAGGTACTGAGATTCCTTTTCTCCCAATTTTCCCTTTCTAAATATCTGTCGATAATGTCCCGTTTTCTTGGATTTTTCTTTTCCTTATTATGAGCTAATATTGCATAGCGGACTTCGGAGCAAAAAGATTGGATCTTTTCTTTTTGTCTGTTGTTCTAGTTGTTTTGCATATTCAATTTGTGTTTGATTTGAACTTCTGGGTCTTGTAATAATTTGTGCAGGAACTCTCACAAGTGTCGATTATTACCTGGTTTGACTGTGTAATTCGATTTCACAATGGTATGCTAGATGTTATGCTCTCTCACGCTGATCATTCATTCGTAGCAGCCTTGTGCTAATGGGTTTTATTGCATAGATTCGATCTTGTCTTTAGTTTGCTGTTGTCTTAGTGCAGCCTCTTACTTTGGTTGGTTGCTATGGTTATTACAGTTTTTTGATCCGTACACGTATCACGGGACATCATTCGAGCAGACATACCGATGTTACCCTGCATCTTTCATTGAAAAGGTTGGACTGTTATTCTTGTTCTTGTTCTTGTTCTTGTTCTGTTTATGGTGTAACTGGTGATCGTTAGGTTGTTTATGATTGAATTAGGGCTACGCAAAAAAATAATAAAGTTTTATACTTAGTTCCTTACTAAACTGTTGTCTGCATGGGATTGGTGGTTGTGCCGCATAAGTTGCATAAGTCTTGTTTTTTGGTCAGAACAATTTTGGATCTCATTCCACATGATACTAACATCTCTTTTGCCTCTTTTTCCTTCCCAATTGCCTGCAGCCCCAAGTAGAGAGTGGTGATAAAAGTAAGTCTTATAACCATTATCTTTACTTGTAAGGTTTCTTTTATTATGCAGCTTTCTTTTGATGTTATTTTTGTTTTTGATTTTGCAGTTATAATGCCTCCCTCAGCGCTTGATCGCCTTGGTTAGTCATTTTAGTTTGGCTGTTTCACTGTGAATTCATCCAGGGGTGTTTTACACTGTACAAACTTAAATTTAAAGTCCTAATCTTAAATGAAATCCTGCAGCATCTCTGCATATTGATTATCCAATGCTTTTTGAGCTTTGGAATGATGCTGGTGAGCGAATCTCTCATTGTGGTGTTCTGGAGTTTGTTGCAGAAGAAGGCATGATCTATATGCCATATTGGGTAGGAATTCAAAAGAACCTCTGTTATATGCTTGGATTATTTAGTTTTAGTTGTATGTCAATCAAAGACTTCAATAACTATCTAAACATACTCTGGTGTTCTACATCTTTCTTTTAGATGATGGAGAACCTGCTTTTACAAGAGGGAGATATGGTGCGAGTTAAAAATGTCACTCTTCCAAAGGGTAAATATGTTAAGCTGCAACCTCACACAAAGGATTTCTTGGATATATCTAACCCAAAAGCTATGTAAGTCTTACTTTTAGTCTTATAGTGAGAGAGAGAGATTCATGTTTGGCAATGGCTTATTGGGATTACTGTATTCATTGAAGATTTTCTATCTTCATTTGATTGAACGAATAAGCATGTGAGGTTGAGGAGGAATTTCAAAAATAACTATGCTACAATGCTTGTTGTTTATTGTGTTTGAGGCACATGCATATGTGAATGGGAGTTTGATTGTTATGCAGCTTAGAGACAACATTAAGGAATTATTCCTGCTTAACCACTGGGGACAGTATTATGGTTGCTTACAACAACAAGAAATACTACATAGATATTGTAGAAACAAAGCCTTCAAATGCAATAAGTATCATCGAGACGGACTGTGAAGTGGACTTTGCACCTCCACTTGATTACAAGGAGCCTGAAAAGCTTGCTGCACCCATTCCTTCAAGTAAGACGTCTTCTCAAGGTGGATGTTTATCTCTACATTTTTTTTTTCTTGAATAAATTTTTCTCTACCATTCAGGCTGTATACTGCACCTAAATTTCTTTCAATCATCAATTCTTTGTTGTGTGTTTCCATTTTTTCCATTGATTTTGGCCCAGTGTAGCTATCATATGATTCATCGTTATATTAATTTATAGTATGTTTTTCTAGCTGAAAACTGCTTTTGTTGTCCAAGATTTTCAATGTTTATGCTGAGCTTTGTGGTAGTATATTTAGATGCCAATTGGAGTAAAATCTCTAAAACTTAAGATTTGATAGCTGGCGTATTGAATGTGTATTGCTAACATAGAATGGCTATTCAAATTCCTCTTCTTTAATTAAAACTATTTGTTGCCTAATGTCAAATTCCTGTCCCCAAAACAAGAAGAGTGATTCACACACCTTTTGCCTTTGTTGTGGGAAATGAGTTGCTAGATTGTCAGGCAAGTTTAGAATTGTTTTCAGTAATTTGACTGTCCATTTTAGCCAAAGTAATAGTCTCTTTTTGTCTTGTAGTGGAGGAGGTTCCAGCTGAGACTGAACCAAAATTTAGCCCCTTCACAGGAGCAGGAAGACGTTTAGATGGGAAGCCTTTGACGTATCAGCCTGCACCAGTTTCTTCAGCACAGTCTAAGGAGAAGCGACCTACTGTCACCGATGGGACTGGGCAGTCTTCCATGGGATCTGGTTCACAAAATACTGGTCGCCAGTCCCAGGGAAAGCTTGTGTTTGGCTCAAACGCAAGTCATGCGCCTAAGGAGATGCAGAAACCTAAGGTGCCCTTTCTTTTACAATCCACCATTGCAAACTAAATTGCTGGCCATCACCAAATCATTCGAAAAGGAAGTAAGTTGTAGGCTCGTAGAACTGATCACCAGCTATTTGTTTTATCTGCAGGAAGCTGGAAAAGAGACTAAGCAAGAGCAGTCCGAAAAGAAAGAGGAGCCAAAATTTCAACCTTTTACGGGAAAAAAGTATTCTTTAAGGGGCTGACCATATATCATGTGACAATTGATCCCTTTAGCTTACGTCGACACGCCATTTCTGGATTAGATAAATACTGATGAGTACTGGACTGAGTCATATGTTGTATTTTCAAAACATGGAACAGCAGGTTGTAATTTGAGAAGGAAACGGTATTTCCTTATTTGGCATGATTCGCAAAGCTGCTAAGCAGTTCTGGCCAAGTTTACTGTATTCCAGTTTTTGTGTTCCTATGCAGTAGAGACATTATAAGGAATGCCTCTACTGTGGTTGTGCTGCATCAGTTACAGTCTTTTTTTTTTTTTCCTTCGAGAACTACTTCCGATCTCCATCCACATAATCTAAGTTGATTCTGGAAATTTGAAAAAAAAACAGAGAGAGAGAGAGAGAGAAAATTACTGGGACTCTAAATTGATTCATCATTTTGGAAGTGACAAACTTGCACGGGGCAAATTTTGCAACAGCAAGCCGGTCCACTGATTATCACAGTTTTTATTCTATCTGATGTTACAAGCGCCTTTTAACAATGAAAAGAAGCACCATTCTATTGTGAGACATAAACGCATAATTGGCTAACAAACGATGAAGAACATCATCAACTCGTCAAATCATTAAGGCGTGCTTGGTTGTAGTGTGCAAACGTCTTCATGGTTTCCATTGGGCCCGTACATTCATTTTTCTACATCATATTGCAAGAAGCGTGTGATCTGCTAGGTCTAATGCAGAGGGCTACACATGCTGTCTTTCTCAAAGAAAGGTCCTAAGTGCGTCTTGCACAAAGGGATACTTAAACTGGAAACCCAACTCTTTGGCTCTAGTAGGCAGCACCTTTTGTCCTTCCAAAACCTGTGAAGGAGGTAGATTTATTTCAAGCAGTATGCAACGAAAAAGTAATGACAACTAATAGTCAACAGATGATGTCTAGAAGTTCTTACCACAGAGGCACCTTCTCCAAGGACTGCTTTAAGTGCGAACTCAGGTACAGGCAGCCATGAGGGCCTGCCCAGAACACTTCCTAGTCGGTTACACATCTCTGCCAATCGAACAGGATTTGGAGCAGTTCCATTGATAACTCCTGACATTCAGTTCACTAAATTTGAGTTCACTAACTATGAAATCCTAAATTGACATGTCATGAGCTGACAACTTAAAGTCGGTTTCAACTAGTGCAACTAGTAACTGCAGGGCACATTCTCTTTATTTAGCCACATGAATTCAAACAAAATGTCAGTGTAATAAATTTCAAGATAAGTACCCTTATAAGAAGGATTTGATATTGCTTCATATATTAGGTTCACTATGTCATCCAAGTGAATCCAGGAAAACCTGCACACGAATAATAACACGAAAGAGAAGGAAACTCTTAGAACTGTGCTAAAAGGATAGACAATATGACTAATTTCAATATCTTAAATGGAATTTAAAATAGTTGAAGTTGAACAATTATTTTGAGTCATAATATCAGCAAACAGAATGTTGAGAATAGTGAGAGCAAGTGCTTTTTCCAAATTTACAAAGCACAGCCATTCAGCCAATAGGCATTGCAATTTTCTTTTAATAAAAAGATAGTCACATACCATTGCTGTCCAGAGCCCAAAGGTCCACCAGCAAACATCATGAAAAGAGGGATCATTTTAGCTGCAAATAACCAAAGATGAAAATAAGCATACAGAAACAATATATCCATATTAAAGCATTCAGCTTTCTCCACCCCTTCCCTCGTTTCCCTGTTTCCTGGGCCAAATATAGGAAAACTGTGCACCTGATAGCAGGGGTAGACATATAATACACGAGAAAGATATGGAAGATAGGCCCTACCTAGAGCACCACCATCTTTACCAAGGACAACCCCAATGCGTATAAGTGCTACTCTCACATCCTTGTTTACTTTGAGGGCTGTTGCCTCCCACTCCCTACAGACCTGAAAACATTTAAGTAGTTAAAAGAATCAAGGGACAGTTGAGAGTTTGTACCCATACATACAAGATATAGATAATAATCGTCGCCTTTCTTTTGCATTTCAAGTTAACATCGTGTGCTTCATCAGCCAAGCAGCTAATTGCAAGTGGAAACATTAACCTTATGAAGTGCCTTTGGTGGCTTTTATATAAGAACCTTGCAGTACGAACTGCAAGCAGAATAATTTAACTTCTATGCAACTTAATGACTAGAATGGTGTGGCACTTTTGTTATGATCAATTCCCCAAAGTTCTACACACAAGTGCCGTAACTGAAACTTGCCAGATCATAGAATGCGAACTTTGAAAAGGTCTTCAAAACAACTATACAGTGGACCATCAAGAAACTGACTTAAGATCTAAATGAAGGACATAAAGGCATTGTATCATTTTGCTTTTACCTCAGCCAAGTAGTCATATCCAGATGGACTGTGCTCATCAAATACTTGTGTCTCACTAGTGCCTGAGCAAATATGGGCAAGGGAAAATGGTAAAAGGTACCATGAAAAATTGAGCCTGCCCTCAACAATTCAAAATGAATAAAGATTGCTAGAAACAGATTGTTATGGTACACCATGAAAACAGATTTTGAAAAGGAACAATGAAAAGGAATGAGGGAAATAGAAAATCATTCAGTTATGCATTATAAAAATGAGCAGAAATTTGAGTTAGAAACAAACCGTAGTAGCCAACAGCTGTTGCACTAACCAGAACTGTAGGCTGAAGTCCTTTTGGTGAATTATTTATCAAATCTACAACCTTCAAAGTCAGGTAAAATGGCTAGATGAACAATCAATTAAGAATGATTATAGACCATATTATCTATTGATTTCCACTTTGACATAGGCAACTCATGCACGCATGCAGAGGCCAAGAAAATTATTTCTTACCTTTGAGGTGACTCTAATCCTGCTTTCCTTGATTTCTTTCTTGATCTGAATGCAGTAAGAAATATGTTACAGTTAAGGAATCTTGCATAGGATATTGTCCTCAATAAACAAATCTGAACACAGATTCTTCTGTAGGAATGTGGCAATGCAAACAGTGTATGCATAAAAACTAGTAAAGTGGAATTAATAGCTCATAATACTAAATAAATACTCCATAGGAATGATGCCAGAAAGTAAACTATAGAAAGGCTGATGAGAATGAACAATAACCTCAGAAGACCACCTAGTGCTGATAGGCATTCCAGCCAAATTTACAACAGCATTTGAACCTTGGATGCAGCCTTTCCACTCTGGCTCCTCTGCAACTACAATTCCAGGATAGTCCTTGGCTACACAAATAAAACATGGATGCGTTTAGTTCAAGAGTTACCAAGAATAACAATGAAACAACTGCAAAATACAAACAGAAGACACAAGCAAACATTTTCCTTGTGCAATTAGTTATTTACGAAAATTATAAGTTGTAAGCGTTGGGGAGAGCTAAAAAGTGTCCATTATTACCTTCTTACCCGGAAATATTAGCTCAGCTTTAGATCTAGAACGGGTCAAGACGCGGATGTAATGGTTATCTGCATTGAAAATGAACAAAAAAAACGAAAGCTCAGTTGTGTTGTCTACAAGATGAAGAAGAAACACTGCGAAGAGAAACACCGAATGCTCCATAACTACGGCAAACCTGCGTGCAGTCTTTGCACCAATCTTCTACCTATAAAGCCTGTAGCTCCCGTTACTGACACAGTCTTCTGATTATCCTACGACAAATTGCAAAGAGTCAAACAAGATCCCCAATTGCCAATCAAATTCAACTTCAAATACCAGCCTATGATGAAAATTTTCAAATATAACAGTCCAAACCCATATTTCGAACCAAAACCAAGAAAGAGAAATAGAGCAACTGTAGAAGAAAGAAAGGGAAACGGAAGAGTAAAAAGTGCACACCTTTTGAGCCTGATCAGAGGCACACCAGACTCTCAAATTCTTGGCATCCCTTACCTGTAACAAGCAACAAAGAAAATTTTTTGCTTCAAAGAGTTTACATTTACAATAATTCAAGAAAAACATCAAACATGAAACAAAGAAAGAAAAAAACAAGACTGTAGAGAGAGAGAGAGAGAGAGAGAGAGAGAGAGGATTTTGATTGTACGAACTGAAAAGGTTCGAGGAATGTGAAGCGAGAAAGGAGAGATATAGTGGTTCCATGTTAAACTTAGAGCACCGACTCTGCATGTCCCCTCCATTTTCTATTTCTCACAGCTCTCTCTCTCTCTCTCTCTCTCTCGTTTTCTTGATTCAATGGTGACCTGTGATTGAGGATGGCGAGCGAACGAAGGATTGACTTGGGTCATATTTTGGTTTAGAGCCTTACCAAGCACAGCGCCATCTCCATCACACACACACACACACACATTTTAATTTCGTCGCTTTGTCTCGGTCTGGACCCCGAAGTCCAAACCAATAATATGGGCCTAACATAAAGAGTCCAGCTCTCCCTGGGATAGGAAAGTGGGACTCATTGGAGGCCCAATTAGCAAGGCCTCGATTGGGCTAGAAGACAGCACACGGGTCAAGATCATCAAAGCCCATAATGCAATCCAATAGCCTCCTAACCCCATCTCCTTGCTTCTGTTCTGTGGGTAGCGAGTTTCGGGAAGAGGACGGCGTTTGCTGTAATGGTGACCGGTGATGGTAAGAAAAAGATGAAGACTTGATTGGGTCGTGTTTGATTTACAACCTCACCATGCAAAGCGTCATCTCCATCACCCATTTATATCATATTCAATTTCATAGCTTCGCCTCGGTTTGGGCCCGGAAGTCCAAACAAAAAATATGGGCTTAATATAAAAAGGCCCTCTCTGGCTGGGTTAGGAAACTGGGCTTAGTAGCAGGCCCGATTGATATGGACTTAATTGGGCTAAAAGACCGCCCCACGGTCATCAAAGCCCACAAAGCAATCCGATAACCCCTCTCCCTTGCTGCGGTTTTTTCTTTGTGTAGGGAGTGGCGAGAAGAGGGCGGAGAATGGCGACGATGATGCAGTGGTGGGGCGCAGCGGCGAGGCGGGCTGTGGTGGCGCGGCGATTAACTTTGTTCTCGTCTTCATCGTCATCATGGATGAAGACGACGACGGCGACGACGAGTGGGGAGGTAGTAGCACCGATCGTGTGTGGACGTGGGGACAAGAGAACGAAGAAAGGGAAGAGATTCAATGGATCGTACGGAAACGCGAGGCCCAAGAAGGAGAAGAAGATAGAGCGCATCAAGGACAGAGTTGAGGTTCCTAGGTCAACCCCTTGGCCTCTTCCCTTCAAGCTTATCTAATGTATTAGGAGTCTGCCATTAGAGATGTTAAGGATCGTAATTTTCACTTGGAATTGGTGTGCCAGGCACCTTTTTGAATGAATTACTTTTTGTTTTCGTTTTTTGGTTGGCGGGTTTTATTTCTTTTCTCCATTATTCATCTTGAAATGTTGAATAGAATATATTTTATGATGTGTGTGTGGTTTGAAGGTTTAGAAGTTAGAGTTTGGACTTTGCGTTTTGTGGGTTTAATTGATGAGGCCATTGCTTTGACAATTTCTTAGGTACTGTGTGCTTAGTCTTAGTCTAGCAATGCTACCTCTGGCTACTTAAATCAAGAAAATGGTGTGGAGTACGGGAATCCTTAGTCGAGCAATGATACTTAATTCAGGAAAATGGTTTGAAGTAGGAGAATGTTGCTTTAGAAAGAAGGATGGAAGTAGCAGGTGGATTTGCAGGCTTGCCGATAGCTGAAAACTGCCAAGAGAGAGGAAGTTTCAATGGAGTGCTAAGAGCAGAGAACTTCCCATAAAAATGATGCAACTGCATATGAATGACAAGTAGATAGAATGCGAATTTAGTTGTCTTGGTGCCAGACATTTCTTATTTTGTTACGTGAACTTTTGGCTTTGTAGCATTCGGAAAGTTTACAAGATCAAATAACTTAATTGAGAATTCAAATTTTGATTTTGAGTTTTTATTGATGCGGTTGAATGACAAGCTGCAATATGAGAATTTGGAATCATTGAATTCATAGTCCTTGCTTATGGGAGATAATTGGGAAAAAATTGATATATTTTTAGTCTTCCAGTACATTTAAATTGTGGGATTTGGCCTCAGAGAATGTGTCTTGGTGACAGTCGGCAGATGCAAAATGTTCAATTAACTTAAAATGTCCAGTTAATTAAGCACCAAAAGAAGAAAACGGGAGTTGCAAAATATTGGACATCTCTAAAGGTAAGTGATCTTTCTTTGCAAAATAGTGATACATAAAGTATTCTAGGATCAATAAGTGTTTGTCTATGAGATAGCTAGGAGGTAATCAAACCAGAAAAGGGTCAGTGGCAGCAGCAGTATTTACAATTTTTCTTAAAGTAAGACTGTATGGGGAAGTGGAACATATATATTTGTGAATCGAAGTGGTAGGTTGTATTACGTGTTAACAGTGTTGGAATCAAGACAATTGGCATCATTGCCTTGACCTTGATAAGTGCCATTTCCCCTTTAGTCCCTTCTGTTGTAGCTTTCCCAACAAGTTCAGTCCAAGCTCCATCATCATGGCAAGTCCAACGATGAAATAAATGGAACCAAATATAATTGTGACTACCCCAATTGAAATTGTTAAGGCATAATACTTATTGTCTCTTCTAGGTTCTGTTGCAAGCCTAAATCCTGTGTAGATGGCCCACCAGAGCATGAGCATTGTAATCACAGTCATGGAGATTCGGGCAGCGACTTCACAGAGTGAACTTGTTTTCCTCGCTGCCAAATCATTTGTTTCAATGAGATCATTTGAAAAGTAAGCCCCATCAAAACAAAAGATCAGTAGTTGTTTTTCCAGTACAGCATATCTAACATAGATCTTTTTATTTTTGTCCTTTCCCTTCAAGCTAACAATCTCATTTCTTAGATTGAATAGCCATTGAACTAAACTTTCCTTGATGTCAGCGTATCTCATAATATACCAAATTTCATTTAGCCACGTTGTCAGATGTCAGGATCATTCACTTAAATGGATTCCAGTCGGATTGCAGCCCTATTAATGCATATACATCGCCCATATGTTCCACGGTACTAAAGATGATATAGGTTTTGGGTATTTAGTTATCCGACCTCCGCGAAAATAACGTTCAGTCCTTTCTAAAAGCTCGAGGAACCAGCCTAACTATGAAGGTTTAGATATGGCCAAAAGGGTGAGATCCATAAGCAGGTATTATGGTCCCATCAGCCGTCTGACTCACTGGAAACGTGGCACAATTGTGCAAAAAATTAAGGCCATAATCCGAAGAAGAAAAATATTAAGTTCATCAAGGATTTAAGATCATTTTGTCCGTTTCTGTGCCATCTCAAACAATGCTTCAGTTGCATAAACGATAATCAGAATACAAAAACTGAAAACGATCAAACATCTTCCATTGTCTAACATTTGCCTTCACTAAACAACACAATGAAGTTACTGGCCTCCACCGTCTTATTGTGCATCAGTCATGAATCAACTCAATCTGCACAAAGGGCAGACATCAGTCTTTAAGCACATCTAGAATGTCAATATGAGAGAGAGAGTGTGTGTTCACTGCATGTTCTGCTGCTCTATGGATAAATGGGGAAAGAAAAAGCTAAACTAGGGAACTGATAGATTAACAATCACAAGAAATCCCAGGATGTATCTCCCAGATCAGGGAAGTCCACCAACCCTAAACAAGATGGCAATAGCATCACAACAACCCATCAAATGATCCATGTTTGCACAGCAAAACTCCTTGACGTCATCTTCATCTATGAATCATTATTTTGATTAGAAATCCATAAATCATTATTCAAAGAATTACTGCAAGATTCTTATAGTAACTGGAAACAAAGATGTGATGCTAACCTTAAAGTACAACAAAACAGAGTTAGTTATAATAGCACTAACCTTTATTGGTTTCCATGTGCAAAGATGTATATTTCAGTCATTATCTTCTCGACCATAATCATACACTATCTCAATCTGCAGTTGATTTAAAAATCAAATGAGAGATAAGAGAAGATAAAAAAATAAAAAAAATAAAAAGAAAAACCAGCAGACAGAAAGCAAGCAATGCTGCGAGGAAGAAAACAGACAAGAAAGTGAAAATTAATTGGTTGTAAGAGTTAATAGCTTATGTCCCTCAATAACACAGCTTAAGGAAGGAAAGCTTCAAAGATTTGGCATTGGGGCAGCAAAAAGAAAAGGAGAATCCACAACAGCAACCTAGACAGTAGATATAATATAATACCCCAGAAGGTGGAACTGGGTTCCGAGTAAACTTGGAGCCCCCTGGAGCCCAAGGAACTGCAAAAAAACAAAAACAAGATAAACAGGCTTCAGAACCTAATTGAGTTCCCTCAAAATGGAAACATGTGTCACACAAAGTAATCGTGTCTAACAAAAAGGTGGGGAGAAGGAAGTGATGCTGCAGCAGATTGATATTGCATGGATAAGTACCACAGATAGAGAGAACATAACTCCTCTTTTATGGATGTGACAAGCAAAGGAACACCCTCATTGTAAAATAAAAAATTCCAAAGAAAAATTATAAATGTTTCTTAGTTTCTCTTAAATGAACCCAACTATTGTCACACTGTTTAATCCTATAACTTCCCCAAGAACACTGCAAAGTCATTTTTTACAAGGAACTTGGAATTCCAAGAATCTGCTAATAAATATACCCAATAAACTGCCCAGGCCAGAACCTTTATCTAGAATATAAACTCTTAATTTCTCAAAGAAGTCACGTTCAATAACAACCACCTTCTTCGGGAAAACTACGGATGAATTTCAATACTTATAAACATGAATTCGCCTCTTATCGTGGCTTACCAATGTAAGGATCGGGGTGCCGCCACTTGTTGTACTGGGCCTCGCCATCAGCTATTAGACTGTCGATTGTGTCAACATCTTCCTGCCAGTCACCACCAAATTTTAATTGATTAAAAAAAAAAAAAAAGCTGAGGAAACAGCAAGAACCAACAAATGTTGAATTCAATTGGAGGGAGAGGAATTGGAATTAGAAAGGACAAACCACATGTTTGTGAGCGTCGAACTTCGTGCGGAGGTCGGAGGCCTGGAGAAGATAAAATCAAAAGGAGTGAAAACGATTAGCTGAAATCGCAGGAGGAATGTGTGATCGAAAGAGAGAAGGTGACTGAAATGTACGTCTTGATAGAAGAGATGGCGATGGACGGCCCAGTTAAGAGTGTCTCTCAGAGCACGGCGGTAGAGGATCCGCACCCTCTCCTTCTGCGCTGCTCGCCGAGCCCAGTACGCCGCCGTTGATGTCAGGCTCATCTCTCTCCCTCTCTCTCCCTCGCGTCTTCCCTTCTTCAGTTCTAGCCGTTGATCTTAGGGAAAGTAAAGTCAAAAAAAAAATTAAAAAAAAAAAAAAAAAACAATTGGATTTGGAAGTGGAGTGGCGATTGAAACGTCGACGTTTGAAGGCATCAAAGTATAACCAGAATAGGACATGACACGACGTCGTTGGAACTTGGTAGCCAGCGGCCCACAACTTATCGTTTATTTACCGCAGTAAAATTAAGATGGTATTATCCTTTATGACGTGCATCCCAAAGCCCTTCAAACTTGTTACATGATAAAACTCAGTAATGTTCTCGTTAACATAATATTTGTTGGGGATTAATGTAAATATTTCTCGTGGTGGTTAAAATGAAAATGTAGGATTGATCCTCCACAACCCTGCGATTGTGATGTAACAACGTAGATAAGAGTTTTACTTATAATTTGAAAATAACTCAATACAATTAATGATACAACCGCCAAAAAATGATAGAGAAGGATGAAACCAATTAATATTGAATATATTTATCGCAATAATTTTGTTTTTCATTTTTGGTGTGTGATTCAAATTTTATTTTTTCATTAATCTCATTCTCATGTTTTAATTAGTCGTTGGGTGTAGGTGCTAAATCCTTTGGGTCCCGAATGACATGAGAGAAATTAATATGAACAATTAAAAATCCAGATCCATTTTTGGGGATTTTATCTGAAAAATATGTATGAGGAATGAGAAATATGTATTCACCCTTTTATTGGGAAAAACAAAAAAAATGTTGAATGGCATGCAGAACCATTGCATTAGCCATAGTAAGTAAGCCTTTGCATTGCCTTAGGTGGCTTACTTTGGTTAATATAACAGTCCAGAGTGGAAATATCGTACTGTCGACCATTACCATAGGCATGGTAATAGACCATTTGTTAAGACCGGGAGAGACGCGACACAAGTATGAACTTTACCATTTACCAAAACCAGAAGCATAGGAAAGAAAGGGACTGACAGCTTGTAATTTACACAACTCTAAGAAACACAACACATCTGTCTCGGTTTCAATCATGACAAAGAATGCTATATGGCTCGTCTAATGTAACAGTATCAGCTTTCCCCAGTCGCATACGTGTAATATAAAACAAGCCTACACAAGGAATCACCTGCCGTGCAACAAGCCCGAGGATTTTCGCCTCATGCTTGGGGGAGTGAAGCTAAGCCCAAACATCTCCTTTGGAGCTTCTTCCTGTTGTGCAAACCTCAGCAGCTTTGCAACAATGGCAGCACTCTCCCTGATGTGATTAATGTCCTTCACGTTGCTCCACAGATGGTTGGTCAATTGTTGCCTCCTGCGCTTCGACTTCAGTTCAATACCCCATTTCTGGTACACTTTCTTTCTCTCCTCCTCTGAGAACCTTCTCAGCATCAGCTTGCTCAGCATCCTTCTCTCACGGTGAAGGACTTTGATGCTGTCTCTGGTATAAACATTTTAACAATAGGTCAGTCTGTGTACTATAAATTACATGTAAACTGGGAAGAAGAATGTATATATTAGAAAACAGATACCAGCAACCAGAAAATTTCAGGATTTTCTTTTAAGTGGAATCCATTATTATGCCCCAACCTCATTATCCCACTTCCATAACTAATCAATCTACATGACAGAAAAGAGATTCTGCATTTTGTGCAGGGGTGAGAGCCGAGCAGAAACAAAAGAAGAGGTCGTGGAAAAGGTTTACTAAATATTTCATTCTGCCTAAACCTGTCTTAACCTGGCCTGGCCAATTCCTTCACATGGCAAAAATTTTTTCCCCTTTTTGTACCATTAGGATTGGTGGCTGACTAATGAGGTAATAACAGATTGCCATGTAAGAAATAAGTTTGTCACTGTCTACAACACACAAAAAATGCACACACGCACAAGCACGAGAGAGAGAACCTTGAAGCTGAAGCAAGTGTCTGATCGCCTCTTACAGGTTGATCCCCATGAGAAAATGATTCCTTGAGGAAGGAAAGTCGCCTAAGCTCCACCTCCATGTATATAGAATCTGTTGGATCACCCTTAAAAAGCAAGAAAAAGTAAGTTCTGTGGACCAGCGAAACATGGCAAGTTTGCCACAGCTCAAATATTGCTCTCTGCTGCCCCTCAAATTCCACTGGCCAATTACGAGGTGTTTCCAAGTCCACCTGCATGGAATCCAACCCTGTATTTTTCACACTCTTTTCTAATTTATCAGCCATTGGTTTGGTCTCCTGAACCTAAAATGCACAAAAAAAAAAAAAAAGAAAGGAAAAAAGATCATTGCCAAAAGGAGATCTGTGGTGAGCACCAAGAAAACCATATATGATAAATTCTAACAAAGGCTTGAATAGAAAGTTAGATAAGACAGATGTACCTGACCATCAACAAGTTCATTTCCATACTCTTGCTTGGTCATCTCCTTCAGTCCTGCAATGACAGTGTTGATGCTAGGAATATCCTCATCTGCAGAAGTTTTGATGCTCTGTGATCTTAAGTCATCAGTGGAAGCAGATCTGAGAGATGACTGAGAGTCATTTCTTGACAACTTTCCAGTGTGTGCATTATACTTTAGTGGGGAGAACCTCATTCGGAAGCTTTCTGGTCTTCCAGTAAAGTGTTTCTCCAGCCCATTTGGTGGCGTATTCTCAGTTTGTTCAGCCCTGTCAAAGCCAGAAGAAGAGCCAGCCATGGGAGTCTCTCTGCAACTCCAGCTCCTATTCAGCTTATCAGCTTCTAGGGAATTTCGATATTGTTCGTCAGGAGAAGGACTGACAAGAGCATCAATCGTCCTTTTCACATTATTCAGCCTCTGCTCCAATACATCATGTGTAGAACGATCTTGCATTTGACTTGATTCTGCATCTTCATTTGCTGAGTCTGCTCCAGCTGCATCTCCTGACAAAATTGAAGCCAATGTTTGTTCATTTTCACCATTGGAATGGGGTTCACAGTTGTTCTCCCTTCCTGTCTCTTCCATTTCAATACACTGCACCTCCTTGCAGTACCCATCAGCATCTTCTGCAGTTCCTATAAGTGAAGAAGTACCAGCAGATGAGGTATGGTCTTCTTTGTTTTCATGAAGGTAGTAAGATTCCTCAGTGTTGCTTCCACTATCGTAAAGCATTTTGTCAAATCTTCTGATGCCTCCATTAAAATAATTAGGATCAGCCACACGTAATGATTCTGATGCTGAACAATCATCTTCCCATGTGTCTTGTGCTTGCTGGCTAGGATGATAGCTCATCTCAGACTGTACAAAGAGTGTAAGGCATAAGTAGCTGGAAGAAAATAATGCACATGTTATACCATGCACCAGCAGTCAAGAAATGATCATACCCCTATTCTTGAATTCTTTTCATGTCCAATCATTCTCAGCAGGTCCTGAACCCGAGATTCAGCCAGATCCCGTTGCTTTGTCAACTCTTTAATTTCTTTCTCCATCTGCAAGATCAAAACAAATTACCGATGGAAAACAGTAGACAATTTCTCATTCACTCCACAGCTGCATCTGTCTCGCATTATGAATAATTGCTGGCATTTTTCATACATGGTTAAACTCTACAGTAGTCTTAGGATTGCCCACTGCACAGGGATTCATAAACTGAGCAAATCAAAACGATGGCCAAGTGGAAAGGTATTACTAGGCCAACATGAAAATCTCTTCACTCCCCAGTCTTATTCAAAAGCCACAAATTGAGGTTCCAGATTCGATTCTTAGCAGTTTGTTTCAGACAGAAACAACAGAACGTGCAAGCAAGTGTGCAAGGCATGATATGGAACCCTATTGTAATGTGTGTGCCAGGCACCCATTATATGGGAAATTAACCCTGTAAGTAGTGTATGCTTTCCTTTTTCAAAGATTGCATATTTGTTCCAAAAATTAAATCATCTCCTCCGAAAAAATAGACTCCATTGAAGCATCTAACATGTTCAAGTCAACCTCTTGACCTTGCCTCACCTTGCCCAACATTTACCACTCAAAACCAGAAAGAAAAGTAAAAATAGAGAAATAGTAAGACCTAAAAATGGGAAAAATACAAACAGAAAGCCCATCAGTTTGTATACAAGTAAACAACTAAGCACAAGCAAAAGTATTTGCAAATGAATTTAACAAGCAAGTCATTACCTTCTGAATCTGAATATCCTTCTTCCCAAGTAATGCTGCATAATCACAAGTTGAGGATGCAGGGGCAGGGTTTCTCAGCTCACTCTCCAGTCTAGCTAACTCTCTTTGCAAATGTTTAACTAATGCCTTGTCAGACATCACCACATTAACCTGTGCTTTTGTAGTAACTTCTTTTGCACAACAAGCAAATAAAAGAGTATTTCTTGTTTGCTCAACATGGCTTCTTGCAGGGCATAATGTGCAGATGATGGCAGTTCTAGCATTACCACCTAAAGCAGGCTGCAGCAACCGTGTCAACTTAGAATCTCTGTAATTGATGTGTCCATGTCTCCCCTTGCTGAATCCATTATATCACCATAATGGTGCAAGATATTTTAATCACCCAATAAAATAGATTGCAACAAAGAAACAGGCAAACATGTAAGGAAAATTGTTGGAGTTTAATATAACAATTGTGAAACAACTTGGAAATATGTGGTCTGTCACATAGCCACCCCCGGATACTACAATTTGATCCAACTGGGACTCAAAAATTTATCATTGTAAACAAAGCAATAAATAGTCAACCTTAGTTTTCGAATAACAGTTCCTAGAGTCAGTAAACTGCGATTTATGTGGCAACCTTCTTTCAATCTTGCCCCAGAGGACATTGCCTGAGATGCACGCTCACTTCCTGCCAAATCAACAAAATTCTGCATGGAAACAGGAATTTACTGTAACTTGCCATCTGTTACCACTAAGATATACTATTCTTTGCTACATTTTGTCCAGAAATCCAATCTGAAAATGAGCCATACCACAGTAGCTGTGAGAGTGGTTGAATTTTCTTTTCCTAAGAATTCACGAGCAGAACTGTCAACTGTCTGTATGAATTCAATGAAAAAGTTGAATTGATAATTGCCTATGTATTCCACATTGCATGCAACTTTTTAAGCAGTAACCAGAAGAGAGAGAAAGAAGAGGCATGCCAATTTGAGAATTTGATGAGATCTGGAACTTTTCTCATTCAAGGAGGTCTCCCCTTTATGCCTTTGAGCTGTAATGTTACAAAAAGTTTTAAGTATACAACATCAGCCAGTAACAGCAGGAGCTTGCACAATGCTTCACCTTCACAAACTGAAAGGAGTTCTTGTAGGTGGCTCCAGTCCTTCAGTGTTTCCTCCGTAACTTTCTCCACTATAATCCCTTTCTGACAAAAACAAGTACAAATTAGAGCATTCCTTTCAACTCATTTTTCAAAAATAAAAGTGTTATGTTAACAATACCTCTGGATCATCCAGCAGTCTGAGTGGAGTAGCATCTGTGCTAAGGAGATCCCTGATGGCTTCATTATATATCTCAATTGCCGAGAACTTCAAAACAAATGCTCTTTCTTCATGCTGCAAGTAATAGCAATGGTACATGAATTTTGGCTTTAACACTTTGATTGCTTAAAGTGCTGAAACTTGTTAAATAAGATAATTAAGAAATTATAATTACCCTATCTATATAGTCAAATATATCAGCCACTGTATACTCAGTTATTCCCATCATGGTGTAAGTCTTTCCACTGCTGGTTTGCCCATATGCAAAAATACTTGCTGAGAACAAGTGCAGGTGAAAACTTTGTCACTTCTCTGTAAATGAAGGCATAGCAACACCAACACACAAAAGTCAACTTACAGTTAATTCCTCTGACAACTGAAAGGGCAACTTCCTTGGTCTCTTCCTCATACAATCTTGTACTACAGTCACCTGGGAATACTCTGTCTATAACAGAAGCAAAGGAGATAAAACATATAAATAAGAAATGAGTTCCCATATTGTGCAATGGCCATGTGAATAGCCCTTTTCTCAGAACAAGTCATTCCAGGTTTCATTATCTAAGTGATACAGAAGTACAGGTAAGTGCAAGCCCCCACAGACATATTATCTATAACAAAAGAAAGGAGATGAAACATCTAAATAAGGAATGAGTTCCCATCTTGTGCAATGGCCATGTTAGTGGCCCTTTTCTTCAAACAAGTCATTCCAGGTTTCATGATCCAACAATACAAAAGTATAGATAAGTGTAAGTCCCTGCAGACATATTCTGTCAAGAATACAGACAAATAATTTTCACCAGCAAAAATTAAGTATCTATGACTGATTGATCACTGGATCAAACCCAAATAATAGTACTTAACTGTCTGGGATATGAAACTGTATGTTATTACACTTTTAGTGCCAAGAAAAGTTTCAAAGAGCATCTCTTTACCAAAACTATAGGCCGATGGAAATGTGGAACCTTCACGGAGGGTATTCCGATATAAGATGGTAGTGTCATTAATGCATTCCCAGTCTGCAACTTCATTAGCTTCAACCTCCTTCTCACTCAAAGGCCTCAACCTCACCAAGACAAGAATCTTCTCTTCACGGTTGTTTGCTACTTGCATCTTCTCCATCTTTGCTGGCTGTTCACCTCCAATTGACCCCATTTCTCACTAAGTTGCTTCTTCTAAACTCCACCAACAATTAAAACAAAATCAACCCATAATTTGAAGATTCTGAGAGAAAGGAAAATCAAATTCAAGGAGTCAAAAATACTCACATTTGCTCCAGCTTTCCTAAAATGTCAGGACACTATAGATTTTAAAAACAAAGTTGTTGCATTGGACTAAAAGATGGTAAGCCCATCCCTTCACTGATACAGTATCTGCAACAAGAAGCTAATCATAAGCATAATCACACTAACCCCAGAGATAAGTAACCACCAAATTTGCGTATTATAGGTCATATCAACAATAACAAGCGGCTCACCAGCTTTGACAAACCATACAAATTAATGAAAAAAAAAAAATTATATATATATATATATATTAAAAAACAAAAGGCAGAAAATAATAACTACACATTTACCTAAAACTGAAAGAAAATGCCAATTATTGGAATAACCCATGCCTCCAAAAATAGATAACAAGAAAAAAAAATAAAAAAGGAAAGCAATATTAATAAACTGTTACTTAGCCTTCGATTCCAAGCATAATTATTTAAATTTAAAAGAGGATAAAAACCTTAACCACTTCCCAACTGCAATCCCATAACAGAAAGATCCATGGAGTTGAGACCAATTAGCTTGAAAACAAAGTAAACGGTATTCCCCATGACCTCTCATTGGACAATGAAAGTTTCTTGACTTTGCTTGCTGTGGGCATAGCATGGTCCCACTCTAACAACCCTCTCTCTCTCTCTCTCTCTCTCTCTCACAACCTATCGAATACGATGTACATACATAAATGTACGTATTTTTATACGTATACGAATACCTACAAGTTCACCGTCATCGTCAGGAATGAGAGTTGGTGCGCAGCACACAGTGCAGCAAATGGACTACATTACTTGTTCAGTCGCCACAGCGGAAAACGCCGTCGTTCTGAGTCCTCCCTCTGTTCTGCCTGATCTGATGTCGAATCTCGCAAAAAACCAGAAACCAAAAGGAAAGAAAAACACAGCGTTTTATAAAACCACACAAAATTCAATAATAACTCTCATTAAGCCACATCCCGAATCTCCCGCAGGTAGCCGTTGCTATGTAAATAAATAAATAAATAATATAAATATTAAAAGCTTGCAGTGAAAAGAGAGAGAGAGAGAGAGAGAGAATGCAACGGGAAATTTTTTTTTTTTTTGGTGCGTAATGGTGAATTATTTTTCGCGCAGTAATTAAAGAAAAACACAACGGGACAATCTTTAAAACATGTAGCTCTTCAGAGTTCGCAACAGTCAAGATTTTGAAATTGTAAATATTTCTTTCTGTTTCGGGTTTTGTGCTTCAATGGAACAGTATAGATTTGCGAGATTTCAGTCTCCACGATCTATTGACTTTCAAACACAGAAACTGACCAAGAGAGAAAATGGGCAGTTGAACGCCGTCGTTTTCGTTTTCTCTGCCTCTCTCCGCGCTTAGAGGACCGGAGCGGTGGAAATCCAGTGCAGCGTCAACGTCGGTGAAGTAATACTTTTCGTTGTGGGAAAGGGGATATTACCATTTTGCCCATAGAATTGCGTTCTTGGATTGGTTCTCGAAAGCTGGGCCTTGGGGGGGAAGTCACGTGGCTTTCGGGGAGGGTGGGTTGATTAGCGCCACGTGGGATCAATTCCACCTCATCTGAAAAATTTTGATAACAACCAAATAATAAATACAGTAATGTAACGTAATATAATAAAAAACTTATAAATTTTTTAAAATTAAAATAATATATTAATTATTAAATGAACTATACATCTCTTTTGCACTTTTCATAATGTTATTATATAATCAAATTTAGTTTGATTAATGACGTGATAAATTTTATTAAAACACTAATTAATGCAATATATTTTTAAAAAATAATATTAAATTAGAATTAATCGTTGTGATGACTTAGGTGGACCATCGCCTTGAATTAGTTGGTCGTTTTGCATTCAATTGTGGACGGTTGTGATCGCTAAAGAATAAATATTATCATTACTGTTTAGAAAAGGCGTATAAATCATAATTGGATCCACTTTAGAAAGTCTGGATGCGAACAAAAAGTTGGATATGATTAGCTTCACATGTTCATGACTTCATTCTCTGATTTATATTTACAGAAAGATGTCCGGTGCATTTTGATTTATAGAGGTGCATACATGGGAAGACCGTCGTCCAAAATTTTTGAAAGAAAAGCGCTGCCAAATTGTGCTCTTTCTTCGGCTTGCATGTGAGGAAAAGCCAAAAAAGAAAAAGAAAAAGGATACACGAATTCTGGAGCAAATTAAGAACTTGTACCGTAAAAAGACGCAGCAGAGAAGCCGCCAAAGGGACCTCCAAATCTTCTAGTCAAAAGCAAGATTTTGAATTGAAAATTAAAATATAATTTGATTGAATTTATTTTAAAAAATTATTAATTTTAAAAATTTGTAATAAAATTCACAAATTAATTATAATTATTTTACTTTAATTAGTTAAAAAAATTTATAATTAAAAATTTATTATTCATGTAAGGGCATTTGCAATCCACCTAAGTTATGTCTTCCCCCCAAAGTCAAAAAGTGTCATGTTCCTTCGTGGGAATTTATGTTCAGACTGTATGAATGGCCCAACCGACAATGGGCTCGAGAGCTCCCCCGTAATACCTTGGAGAGGGGATATCACGGGGAAAACAATGTAGTAGGAGGCTTGTCTATTGGATGAATCATCTTCTTGGCCCAACAGTCTCACCCCCATTAAATCTGGAAGGATAAAACATATGTGAGCCCCAGCCTAGCGTGAAAGTAGAATTTGCAACGTCGTTTTATCCGACAGGGCGAGGTCACGCTGGTCCGGTGCAAAATGCCCGACATTCACGAACCCAGATGTCGAGCTTAGGTCGACGGTTGATTCTCCAAATGGGGCAACGACAGAAGTCCAGTACGAGCCATTTTCGCCAAGAGACCTGAATTCTGATTTCAACAGCATGCTGCAGAAATTATTCTACATGATACGTATCTACATATATACTATATATAATTATTAATCTAACTAAATATAACCTAGTTTGTTCCCATAAACTTGTTGAAAACGAGGTCCATTGCATTCTGATTAAACAAATTCATAATATTATTACCTGATCTTCATTTTTCTGTAGTGTTCTTGTGAGTTGTGTCCCACCTTAATGACATCAAATTGTGCACGCAGTCGGTGGACCCCGCATCATGCCACATCCCAGAATGCAGTTGCATGGCCAGGGCATGGTCACATGGCGTGTACCACACAGTTGGACTTGTAGATCCTAGTGTTGTCCCTCGCAGTTGACATATGTGAAAATGCACCTGGGATGGAGATTTTGAGCATTTCATTTTTCCTTGTCTTTCTGCGAGTTTGAGCTTTTCTTTTACTCCTGGAACATGCATGTAGCTTTCTTTTACAGGGAGATAGATGGGCAGTTCCCTTGGCCTCCAGTGCGATATGATTGTGCACGTTGGTGGTAAAAGAACTCATGGGAGGTATCACTTATTGAGAAAAAGAGTTCAGGTTTTTTTCTCTGGATTCGTTGCTTTGGGTTTTGCATCTTCTGTGAGAAGTTTCGTGAAACTGATATTCTTCTCTTAATTGTCTGATCTAGTTTCCAGTGGATAAACCTGGCCGCTTGGAAGAACTAGGACAGATCTTGATCAGAATGGAGTCAGGAGGGGCAATATCACACACCTAAACTCACAGTGGGAGAAAATCAGCAAAATGACAGGGCGTCCCATTTTCCAGTGCTAGAGAACAATGCCGATGGTGATGGCAAAATGGACAATAAATCGATTGATCTTAATTCCAGGCCTCGGCGAATTCGTGGGCGAAACCCAGCTAACAATCATACTAGCCACATTATAGCACTGATATTATGAATAGGTGCGGAGTATGGATGTTATGAATGGTGCTAACCATGAATCAGCTGGCGTGGTTCCCGTTGGATCCTTCAAAAGAGAGGCTGAAAAGTAAGCAATGAGCAAGGTACTGTTTTACATTTTTATTCTATCTGCCTCACACATTCTTCTTCCCCTCTATTTTGTTACGGAGCAAACATTCTGGGATATATTTCATTGCAGGTTTAGGTTGAAGTGCCGGCGCTTAAAAATAGCCATTTGAGAGAACATGTGCGGGTTTCTTTCCGATGCTTGTAAAATGTTGAATGCTCTCGCTCTTTCTTTTTTTTTTTTTTAATTTATTTCCTTTTCTGAATTTCTTGTGGGCATTGGGATATTCTTATGTGCTACCAGCACCAGCCCAGGCATTGAACATCGTAACAGCATAATGTTTTCTGAATGATTTGAAGAGAAATAGATAAGGTGTGTATGCCATTACTGCAAAGTCCATTGACTATATTTTCATTCTAAACAAAGAGAGGATGGTGGCTGGAAACTCATCTTTGCAAACATTTGCAATGTACTGCAACTTGTTGGAAACTTGTGTTTTTATGCTTCAATTTGATGGTTCTCTTCCTCTCCCCTTATGCCCAAGAATCGCAATGGTTTCCGAAAATTTTATCACTAAAGCCAAGAAAATTCCTTTTAACTGGTTTATAACATTCTTTAGCCAAGGGCAGAGACATGGATGAGACGAGCTTTTATGCAAGAGGGTCGAAACAGCAACTTTTATGATTGTTTATATTTGTTATTTCTCCAGTGGGGGTCATGTATGATTGGATACGATGGTGGGTATTGATTTCTCTCTTTAGCTTTTACTGATCAGTCATTTTTCTGCTCTTTCACAGTGCTTAAATAACCTTTCCACGGTGCTTTGTAGTTGAGCTTCCACTCTCTGAGGAATAACCCCATTCTTTTCTCTTGTTTTGTGTCTGCAGATGTTCTTGGATGCTGGTGAACAAATTGAGTACTGAAAGCCCGCTTTGTTGATATGTGCTTGAGGATGGACAGGTGGAGACCAAGAGACCTATGTGAACTGTCTGTTAATTCTGTTGTAGAAGTAATAAAGAACCAGAGGGAGATGCCAACTGGGAGAGGTAAGGGCAGAATGGAATTGGAGGGAATGACAGTTATAGGGTAGTTAGAAGTCAGATAGGTTAGAGAGCTATGATACTCTGTGTTGAAGTATATTGTAATCCTATCATAGTTGACTCATCAGTTGATTGATCAAGAGAGCTGCACAGATAATACAATCTTTTCCCTTCTCTATCTTTTCTCTCTCTCTCTCTGGCTCTCGTGCCTGTCTTCATCTCTGTAATTCTTGGTACCATTTGGAAGCCAGGAACCGTAATTCTTTTCTCTAGCCCTACATTTTGATTTCCTTTTCCCCTAAAATGTTCAGTCTTGAATCAGATGACTGAAAAATCCACTCTATTTGAATCTGGAATATCTATAAGATCCCAATTACCATACCCTTTTGGCGATTTGTGTATTCTGAAAAGCAGTCCCTTGACAACCGAAAGAAAAGAATTAAAAAAAGGGAGAGGAAGAAAGGGAGTCTCGATATGGAGTAGGAATTATTAAGTTTAATTCCTAATGGTAGTGCTGACGGACTATCTTTTCCCTTCTACTGCCAGAGGTTCATGCAAGCACTTGATTCATTCTAGGTAGGAAATCAAGACTAGGAAAATGTGCACTTCAATGAAACGTTGAAGAACTATGCTTGATTAGAGATAAAGATGATTTGAAATCGGCAAATTCAACATTAGAAGTTGGAACGAGCTGCAAGAGTGTTTGATGTATCATATTTTAAGTACAGACTGAATAAACAAGCTCATATTGCAAAGGGGGTTTATTAAGAGACTAAAAGTACACGTAACAATGAACAAAAATAGTCTCCATGGCTACAGAGCATAATCAACACACGCAGAGAAAACAGTCTCCCATTGCCCCCTTCCCGCAGCTTAGGCATCTATCAGTTATTCTGGCTGCATCTGCTTAGTAGACATAACCTTTGACAAACATTCCTTTCTTGGCCTCTTCTGACTCTCCCTCGCCGGTATACTTGCCAAGCTGAGCAAGCGAGTTGGCCTCAGCACGGATAAGCAATGTCTCTTGAGCTGCCTTCACATTTTCAGGCCTGCCTGCCCATGTCTTCAAGCAAGTGTTCTGTAGAGCTCTAGCATATGAGAATGATACATGCCATGGGTTTGGAGCTTGGTTCAATGCATTGAGATTCAGGGTTGCTTCGACCTCAGATTGCCCACCAGACAAAAACTGGTCCAATGAACGATTCACAATTATTTCATACAACAAGTGCCATCTAACCTTGAAAAACTCATTGCACAAACTGACAGTAAGATAATACTATTTGGAAAGGAACTTGCCATGATTCCGGGGACGGATGGTGGGATTCTCCTCCTGAGGAGCTTGAGGGTGTACTCAGCGACCTGTTCAGGAGTGGCCTTTTCCTTGCATTCAGCACCAGGAGTGACCATGCTGGGCTTGAGGAGGATTCCCTCAAACATGACATTGTTCTCTGCCAAGTAGAAGAAGACTTCAGCCCAAACCTTCAGGGCCACCTCAAAAGTCCTCTCAATGCCGTGGTCTCCATCAAGCAAGATTTCTGGCTCCACAATTGGGACCAAGCCATTGTCCTACAAGATCCAAGTGACAAAATATTTCCATCACAAAATTTTTGATAACGTATAACTTATAAAAAAAAAGGGAGCAGCACAGAGTTATGTTGGGAAAAAGAATAAATACTTGAGAAATGGCAGCATAGCGGGCAAGACCCCAGGCAGCTTCCTTCACTGCCAAGGCAGATGGGCCATTGGGAATACTCACAACAGTACGCCTGACAAATTAAGGTGAATTAGATGTTAATACATTACATAAGGAACTAATGGCAAGGTTAAAGACATTGGTATATTCTGTACAACACAGGAAGAAATCGATTCAATACCATTTGGCAAAACGAGCACCCTGCTGGTAGTAAGCAGCTGAGCGGGAGGCAAGACCATCGAGACCTTGGCACCATGACTCATCATGGGAACCAACAAGAGGTACCAAACCCTGTTGTTCTCATTGTTCAAACAAAAATGTTAATACAATCCACTTCAGCAAGCAATAAGTTATGGTACTTTGCATTGTTTGCTTCTTCAGATTCAATTACCCCACTTGCTCCAATACAAAACTATTTCAACACCAAAATTGATTCCAATTCATAAATGCATATTGATAGTGGATTACCTTGTCGACTTTGATACCAGGGACAATGTTTTGCTCGACAAGAACATCAACCATCTTTCTTCCATCGGTGGTGGATTGGTAGAGAGTTTCTTCAAAGAGAATGGCACCAGAGACGTATTTGCCGAGGCCAGGGGCGGTCACAAGAAGGGTGCGGTAAGCCTGGCGGTTAGCCTCAGTGTTCTCTAGCCCAATTGAGTCAAGACGTTTTCCACAAGTAGCATTGGACTCATCCATTGCCAGAATACCACGTCCAGGCGACGCAATGGTTTTCTGCACACAGCAAAGAATAATAACACTCAAACGTAAGCAGAGGCTTCGTCCACCTAAACTACACCAACCTCAAGTTGTCAATCTATGCCGGCTTTCTGGCTTTGATTCTAATTGTAGCCTATACCTCTATACTATGTGAGAATTCAGCTTGGTTGTTTTGCAATTGTGGGTCATGTCAACGTATTAATTATCCCAAATCATGCAAACTTCAGTATAGCAAATCATGCCTGCATATTTATGAAAGATTGTACATTTCGATTTTGGGAATAATGACTTGATTTGATATGCTTAGGACTCTATCGTTAAATCTCCTTGTTCAATTCATCCAATTCCCACAAGGATTGGGGTTGGTTAAATGCTAATTTTTTCTTACTTCACAAGTACATAAAGTTCGTGTGTTGCGCTAGGATTGCCATTTTTATCATTCACAATTGTTTTTGAAACATTAATGCAGTGATGGAAAGAGAAGTGCAGAACGCATGTTATCATACCGCGGTCTTGACAAGCTCATCAGCATAGGAACCAGCACGAATGGTGAGGGCAGAAGGGGCGGCGGCAGCATGGCACCGGACAATGGAAGCTGAGGCCTGGCGGAGGGTTTGGCCCTTCACCCACTCAGACTTGTCAAGAACAGGCGATGACTTGAGGAGTGATGCTGAGGCCATTAGTTTTCCTTCTCTCTTTTTGCTGGAGAGGCTATCCGCAATGAAAGAACGTAGAAGCCTTGCAAATGCTGTACAATCTTATCCCCCTCTCCCTATCTCGTGCCTCTTTACCACATGTATGCATGCACCGATCACTCTATATTTATATTTGGCTGGTGTGGCTATCACAGGATGTCCCATTTGAGGCTGTTGTGTGCCAGCAAATGGGGTTCTGCCTTGTGGATGATAGAACAGTACGCTTGACATGTTGTGTACGTGGTTGAAATGGATGGTTTTATTCTCACCTTAAATAAAATGGAATTATGATGTCATAAATGTTACGATCTTTATGAGACAATTATCAATAGTATGGACAAATGCATCACATTCACAATGTACACTGCGACGAAGTTAAGTGTTAATTCTTTTGGGAGATCCCTCTGGAAAGTAAATATGAGGCTGCTATCCCTCTTGGTTTCTGTTCTTTTGCTTCGATTGATCAGTGGCCGTGGTTGAGTTGCCAGATTTGTAGGGCCGTGAGTTCCACCTCAACGGTAGCTAACTTGCCAGATCAGATTGTTTCAGGTTATCTTTGAAGATTTTTCATGCCATCTAGACATTAGACATCGGGTGGTCTACGTATCATCGGTAGGTTCATCTAGTGGACCCATCGCATTGCCATACATGCATTGGCTGATGGTCAACTTTGGGTACTTGTGGCTGTTGCAATGCACTAAACAAGAACCCCGCTTAGGCAGTGCCCGCCAAGGCTTTAGTGCAGGAGTTAACGCTCGGTACGCATTTGGGTCTAAATATTTGTGTTACGACAAGAAAAATGGCACTGCTTAAAGTCTATTAGTCTATATTGAAACACGATGCTAAGGACTTTCTGTCTAGCTCCTTGTCCACCGTCTGGTGATGGTGCTCAAAGACTTCTTCGGTATGCAAGGTTTAACATACTTGAATCAAATATAACGTAAGGTTGGCCCCTATTTATTTCCCAAATACAAGGCCAGATGTAGGGAGTAAATTTTTATGGAATATGCATGCAATCTAGTTTGAAGACCACCTTTGAGCAGGGGTGAGGCTACGAATTGCTATCTAGCTTGAAGACCACCCTTGAACAGGGATTGGCCCCCATTCGTCGCCTGGTAAAATCTGTCCTTCATAGAATACGTCCCCAGTTTCTCCATTCCCATTTGGTAAGAAGAATTTAGAGAAGAAAAAAAAAAAACAAAAGCAAATGCCTGGTAGTTGCAACGTAAAACACAAAAAAGATATCCATTGGAAGTAGCAGGATCAAGTATTCAAGCGTGATAGAATCACATTATAAAGAAATCACCTACTAGACTGCTCATTCAAAGATATGTCTGCAATTCCAGCAATCAAATCATCTATTGGCTCTTCTTTCAAATCTTTCCAAGCCTCTGAATCAGCAGCTGTTGAAGCTTTTGGGGCTAAAGGCCTTTCTGAAAGGGCCTTTTTAAACTGCTTAATTAACTCACCTTCCAGATCATCTTTATCAGCTGGAATGCCCAAATCCCATACCCTAAAGATATCCTTAGATGATGGTTCCACCTCAAGTGCTGAGGAATTCTTGTCAAGTCTTGAAGAATCCTTGGATTCACTTGCTCCCTCGCTGTCCTCCTTGAAATTGGGCAAAAAAGCATTTTCTAGAGAAATTTCAGTAACATCTTCCCGAAATTGAGATGAAAAAAGAGTGTTCTGCTCCTCAGAATCTATCAGCATAGCATCTTCTACAAACAATTCAGCAACATCTTCCCGAAAAAATTGTGACAACGGAATGCCAGTCTCCTCCTCAAATGAGGAACTATAATTTTCTGTTCCTGCTTCCTCAGCATATGAAAGAAAACCATCATTGGTTCCTCGAGAAGGGTCTGCATTTCTTGCTTCACTGGAAGGAGGTATCTCAATATCAGTTCCTCTGGGAATATCACTACTATTCCTGGACATGTCATGTGATTCCTGCAGTGACTGGAGGACTTCCAACAAGGTGCCTTTGAAAGAAAAGGCGTCAACTTTTGAATCCTCATGATCAACCAGGCAAGAATCAACCCAAGCTCTATCTTCAGCAGAAAGCGGATCTCCATTCCAGACAGAAGCTAATGAATCTCTATCAGGGGAAAGTGGATCACTACTCTGGCTAGAGATTAATGAATTGGTGTAAGGGGAAAATGGACCTCCACTCTGGCTTGAGTAATCATCAGCAGGAGAAGAAACAGTGACTTCAACCATAGCTGCAGTCTACAGAAAAGAGCATAAACAATATCACTAGGAACAAAAAGGCATCAACGTGTTGACTCTATCGAAACTCGAAGAGCTGAAGACAACATTTTGTTTCACGACCAACTTAGATGATCTGATGCAGAAATGCAAGTTATCAACAGCATTCCACCCAATGCTATTCCACGAACATTGTCCAAACAGTTGACATTAAGTCTCTACAAATCCACAGCAACACGACCATCATATTAGACCACGATATCTCTTTTCAATAACTCTCCTCTCTTCCAATGGTACTCACTTATATCCTTTGACTAAAAACAACCAAAAATTGACAAGAATGTCAAACCAAACCATATTAGGAAAAAAGAAAAAAGGAATAAACATAAATTAACAGTACAAAAGTTGATGATTTCAGCTTAATAAAAGTTTACCCACCACTAAAACGGAGCCCAGAAACTTAACACTTACCTATGTTTAGTTTGAATAACAAAAACAACAAGAACAAGAACAATAATGATAATAATAACTTTTTGTTTCAATACAGGGCTGAAACAAGGTTTCTCGTTCGAAACGAGATTGCCAACTTTTGAATTGAACCCACACAAGGTGGATTCCGGGGGAAGGGTGTGGTGGGCGCAAAATATCTATTTCAAAGCAGTTGTTAAAGCACCCATGCAAGCAAATGACAATCATGCATTCGAAAAAGTAGACCAAGACTAATAAATACAAAAAAAAAAAAAAAAAAAAAAAAAACTCATCGGGTTCGAATTGAAGCCATGGACGTTCATCGTTTTGTCGGTAGAATTCACTACAAAACTAACCAGTTGACAAAAACACATAAGTATATATAAGAGAGATTAGATTTTAGAGAATAAAGAGAACTTACTGTTAGGTGAACGAAAAATCCTAATTTCAGAGGACTGCGAGAAAAGGTGGAAACTTCTAGTCAGAGGCTTCGAATCGAGACTGATCGAGAATGCAATAAAAGAGTAAAAATATAAAACTACATTTCCGTTGCCGGGAATCGAACCCGGGTCTTTCGGGTGAGAGCCGAATATCCTAACCAACTAGACTACAACGGATCCATTATATGGTAGCAACTATTAAAGGTTCAGAGATTGTACCAAATTAATGACAATCGAGACTTAATTTTTGGTGTGGTGTAAGGACCGGAGATTAGAAATATAAAGGTTAGGAAACGGAATTTAAATTCCGTCTCTTCTTTTAACACAAAATCAATAAATTATTGATCAAATAATTTTTTTTAAGAAATAGTTTTTTTTTTTTTTTTTTTTTGTCAATAAAAAAAGGTATAAAGCTTGAGAGAGAACCAAAAAGACCACAGAAGTTACATGACGAAGCAACGGAGCATTGGACCTCACAGTATCTTTGAAGCAGCGGCTGCGCAAGGCTCTGAGGGGAATTTTTTCATAAATGAAAATCAGTAAGATGTCTATTGGGCTGTCAGGATCTGGATCACCATATGGCCCAGTGATGACCCCAGCCCTGTAGACAATATTGTTTGGGCTCAAGCGGCCCACTAAACAAGAATCTGATACTGGGCATGCGGACTTAGTTTTAAGGCATCATGGCCTTGCGCTAACGGCTGGGCCGGAGAATCATTACTGCCTAAACAGGGAAAAGTAAAAAAGAGCCAGGAATCGGAACGCGCACCTGCGGCCCATTTTCGTCCGTACGTCGCTCTCTTTTTGGGTATACCTCCTTACGCCGTCATTCTCTTAGTCGCCGCCGACGAACCGGAGCCGTAATCTGAGGTTTGCCTTTCCTCCTTTAACTAATTCTTCTAATCTTGACTTTATTTATCCGTTTTGTTTGAATGTTAGGTTTCCTTTAATTGACTTTGTTTGCTTGATTTCCGATGTGCGATTCGGTTGAAAATGTACAAAGTTCTTACTTAGGTTTCGCGTTGTTTGGTGGGGTGGCTTAGGGTTTCTGCTCGATTTGAATTTGGGATTTTGAGTGATGCGACAATTTGCTGCTTTGCATGATAATGTCGTCCTAGCTGTTGCTCCCCTTTTTTCTTTTTTAAAGAAAAAATAATTTATCTTTATACTATGGAATGTAGATTATTCTGATGGGGCGGTTCAGTACTCAATCCCTGGCCTGCTTTTGTACCTGATCTAAATAGTTTTCTGTTCACAGAACAGGATACAAAACTCCCGACTATCTTGTCTTTTTAACAACTGCTGGATACATCTGGGAGGCAAACGGGTATTTAGGCACAGACCAATATCAGTTTTTTGTGCTTGCCTTTTATGTCGTACTTAATGGTGTGGCAACCTTAGTGCTTGTAACTATTCAGATTTATGTGACGTGTATCTGGTCCCTAACTTTTTCCCTTTCATCAATTCTTCCTTGTGCAATTTGTTTTGTCCAAAGCTTTTTACCCCTGCTCAGTCTTGTTATATACAGGCAGTGGAGCTCTGACGCATGTTATGTGATTTCCTGCCACTTTTATGGTACTGAGCAGGAAATTTACGTTATTGAGCTCTTTTATTTAGGCATTTGTTTGAGTTATTTATTTGCACAATAGTGATATGTAACATTTTTTAATTTTGAACAGTTCAAACATAGACCATGGTGTCTTATATTTTGTCTGCTAAGCATTCATTGCCTTATTCATCCCTGTCCATTGTTTTGTTGGGTGGGGTGTATGAGGGAAGACAAATGTCTCTCGTTTAGTATGTTGTGGGGCACTATCTTCTTCCTTTTTTCTCGTAGAATTGTCACAACTCTGGCTGTTATTGGTTGGTTGAGAATATGGAATTTATTTGAAATAACTTGCAATTCTCTAAGCCCGATATGGCATTGAGGAAAAGGGCTGTTTGTGCTAGATGCATGGTGCTTGAGGAACTGGGTCATCAAGTAACTGGTGTTTGATACACGTGTCATTGGTGCGTAATTGGTTTATGATAATTTGCCTGCAGAAAATGCCATGATTGTTGTTAGTACTTAGTTTTCTTGTCTTGGAGGGGTGTGGGGGATTTGCATTTGTGCTAATGGATGGTCACGAGTGTGTGGTTGTTGTTGTGGGCAGGAAGGGGGCAGCTGCTGTTGTGGCATTGTTAATGTTGGTTTTCGGCAGGGCAGTTGCTGTAAGTGATGAGGGTAAGCTTGAATATGAGCTCAGATAGCAGGAGCCCAGGCAGGAGCAGGAGCCCAATGGGTCGGAAGATGCGCTCTGATCGGTTCTCCTACCGTGGTGCACCTTACAGACGAGAGTTGCGTCGGGGTTTCAGGTTTTCTGTTTTATTTATTTTATGTAGCATATTTTCCCTTTCTGTGTTTTGTAAGTGGCCTTGAGGAGAAAAAAGAGAAGTTTTAGAAGGTACTGCATTGAAAATTGTAATTGTATCTTATGATCAAGCTGTTCATATTGAGTGCAACTGCTTGATAATTTAATTTAGGATCTTGATAGTTCATTAACTGTCTGGTTAGGCATATTTTATTGTTAGGTTAGACATTTGTATTGATGAGGTTTATTTGGAACAGAGCTAATGCTGTTGCTCAGTTATTGCATAAGGTTATTTCCATTTGAGACATTCTGCCTCACATCTTATTCCTTAGAACTTGGCAATCCAGTTTTAGTTTTTCAGTCCTAGTCACAGATTTTCTAGAGGAAAAGTGAAGGCTTTCGATGTGTTTGTGCACACATCCATTTGTGTGTATAAAGAATTAGAGATGTTGATGTGTGTAGTTGGTGACAGAGAGTTTATGTCTTCTAAAGCTTTCTGGTATGCAAAAGGTTAAAGCAAAATGAAATTCTTTTTGGTAAATTCTCAATTATGACATGGAAAATCCTGCCAAAATTTGATGGATGCATGTCACTTTTGTGGCCATGGTGTCATGGTTGCCTACTCCATATGAAGGATATTGGAAAAATCATTAATTTAAAAAACTGCTTGAATAAATTCACTTTCTCAGGTATGCTTTATATCCTGTTTAATGGTCAGGTTGCTGTGCATTTTTCAGCAGCCAAAGCAATCTGTGCAAGAACTGCAAACGGCCAGGTCATTATGCTAGAGAGTGCCCCAGTGTGGCAATATGCCACAATTGTGGCCTTCCTGGGTATGGAATCATATTTTTATATTTAATGTAAATTGTAGCATGTAAATTCCTGCATAGCTTCCAAGTCAGCAATTTGCACAAGTGTTTTATTAAGCCATACAGAAGCCCCTATTTAGTTTATAAGCAATTCTTTTGTGTGAGGACACCAGAGGGTGTATACAAAGCATGAAGAAGTAAACTGACATAATATCATTTTTGCACATCATCAAAATTTGAAAGAATGAGATGGCACTGTGGCTGTGGAACAGAATGTTATGTCCTAAGAAAAATTTAGAAGTCAGGCTCGTGTCCTTTTATCACTTTTTTATCCGTACCTAAAAAATTGGATTTTATCTTTTATTTTTGGTTTGGTGGGGATTTCTTTTTCCTGAGTTTGATTTCCCTTAAAAAAAAAAAAGAATTTTATGAGTTTAACGGTGCATGCTGAGTTCTTGTATGAATAAATTGGCAGGCATGTTATTTCAGAGTGCACCACAAAATCACTGTGCTGGAACTGTCGGGAGCCTGGGCATATGGCAAGCGACTGTCCAAATGAAAGCATCTGCCACACGTGTGGAAAGGCTGGACATCATGCTAGAGAATGTACATCTCTGCCATTGCCACCTGGTGACTTGAGGTTGTGCAACAACTGTTACAAACAGGGTCATATTGCAGCTGACTGTACAAATGATAAAGCATGCAATAATTGTAGGAAGACAGGTCACCTAGCACGGGACTGCCCAAATGAACCCATCTGCAATCTGTGCAACGTTTCTGGTCATGTGGCCAGACATTGCCCAAAAGCCAATGTTCTTGGAGATAGGGTTGGTAGTTTTCGCAGCAGTAGATTCCAAGATGCCATATGTAGGAATTGCCATCAGTATGGACACATGAGTAGGGAATGCATGGGCCCATTAATGATTTGTCACAATTGTGGGGGGCGAGGACATCGGGCGATTGAGTGTCCTTCTGGAAGGCTGATGGACCGCTATCCTCGTAGGTACTTCTGATGGAAACAGATTGTATGAGGATAATATGTGTCACAATTTTCGCCAATTGCTCGATTAATCTTTAGATAAACTAAAGCTTTGAAATTGGTAGCTTTGTGGAGTCATTTTCAAACTCTACTTGATGAGCAGGGATTGTGTTGACGGATGTGCAGCATTTAGTGTCTGGTAAAACTTGCTAATTAGTTGTGCAGCTTTGTGTTTGGAATAAAGGATTTCTTATCTGCATGTTAATAATATTTCTGATGTTGTGGTAAATTGCTGTTTGTGCGGGAGAACTTCTACGACCTTTTGTGTATCTTCTGGGATCTTTAACCTCCGAAGATGACTTCTTGTTCATTATTATCATAGGTTTTATATTGGTAATACTAAGTAACCTCAAGAACGAATTGCAGGAGGAAGTCACGGTTTGGTATTTCTTGGCTCAATTAGTCCCTCATTAATTAATAATAATGAAATAAAACAAGAAACAAGCTACAACGTAAGGACAACAAGGCCCACCGGCTATATGACCCGCCAAGCCAATCAGATTGATTTAAAAGGCACGGGCCATTTGTGGGCTGCGACAGGAAAGTCGGGGGATAATACAAGTAGCCCAACCCACAGTCAATGTCCATTCAGGGATTGGGGGTAAATTCGTCATTTCACACAACCCACAATCCCAGCGAAGGCCCTGCAATGGGATACAAATACACTTCTCTTAATTCACGCTCATGCCATTCACCCTCACCACGATTATGACATCAACAGAAAAAGAAAAATAAAAAAAATTTTCTCAAAAACATTGCCATCTCTCGAAGCGTTTAAAAACCCTAATTAGCTAGGGTTTTCTCAATCCTCACTCGAATCTCAACAATGGAAACCGAAGAAGAGGAGCGCTCGAAGCCTCTCGAGCCCTCTCTTGTACTGGAAAATGACCCTACCTCAATAACCGCGACAAATTTAGCAGAAGTCGTGGCCCCAAACATGGCGCCCGAATGGGAGTCTGGGCCATCGTCCCCTCCGGCACCTGATTCGCAAGAGCCACGAATCTTTGGTGGGGATAGCGAGTCGCAAGCAATGACTCTCCTTGAAACAGAAGAAATGGCATCTGATGAGCGGGAAGGTCAGGTTGCGGTCGCAGGGTATGCTGAATTGCAGTCGTGTCAGTCACTGGCGCCTGATTCGCAAGAGCCGCGAATCTTTGGTGGGGATAGCAAGTCGCAAGCAACGACGCCCCCCGAAACAGAGGAAACGGCATCTGATAAGCGCGAAGATCAGGTCGCAGTTGCAGGGTATGCTGAATTGCAGTCATGTCAGTCAGTGGCACCTGATTCGCAAGAGCCACGAATCTTGGGTGGGGATAGCGAGTTGCAAGCAACGACGCCCCCTGAAACAGAAGAAACGGCATCTGATGAGCTCAAAGATCAGGTTCTGGTTGCAGGGTATGTTGAATTGCAGTCGTGTCATTCATCTCCACCGCTTTCTCTGCAAGTGGCGGTGGCTGAGGGAGGCAAAGATGGGGTTGCAGCAGTGGAAGAGGTGAACCGAGGTATTGTGCTGTCAAAACTACCTGTGGAGGTTGATGAAAAAGAAGCAGGAGATGTAGATTTGATTTCTGGAGAGGAGAGCTGCGGGGTTTTTGGGCATAATAATTTATTTTATAAGGATGCAAATAATGGAATCGAAAGAGGGTCTTTGGAAGAGAAAATAGAGTCAGATACGCTGACTGTTGATAAGGTGAAAGAGGAAACTGGGATGGGAGGAGTGGAACAATTGAAAATGACTGAGGAAATGGAGAAGATTGATATGGAAAGGGAAACAAAGAGCAACGTTGCTGACATATGCATGGGAGAGGGAATGGTGACAGGAGTGGGGACAGAGCTAACTGATGCAGCAGAGGAAATGAAGGAGAATGTTGAAATGGGAAAGGAAAGCAGAATAGGAGCCCTGGCAGACGCAAATGATTCAGCTGAGGAAACAGTAATAGCTGATGAACTGGAGAAGATGAAAAACACAGATGTTGCAGAGGAAAAAAAGGATGAGGATGCTGATGTGGTCCGGGGATGCCATGGAAAGGAGGAAGTGGAGGAGGCAAAGGTGGAGAAGATGGAAGTAGCTGATGTGTCTAACAAAATTGAGGTGGCAGAGCAGGGTGAAATGGATGCTGATGTGGCCAGGGGAGGTGACAGAAAGGCGGAAGTGGTGGAGGCAAAGGTGGGGAAGATGGAAGTAGAGGATGTGCCTGACAAAACGGAGGTGGCAGAGCAGGGTGAAATGGACAACATTGCTCTGAAAACAGAGTCATTGGAGGAGAAGCATGAAGTGTTTGGGGAGGTAATGAAGGTAGCCAAGCAGAGTGAAATGGATGACATTGCTCAGAAGACAGAGGCCTTGGAGGAGAGGCAAGAAGTTTTTGAGCAGGTGGGACATGTGGTAGATCAGACTGAAATTGGAGAGGAGATGGAGAAAGCAGACAAGGAAGAGGATGGGGAAACGAATCTGAGATGGAGATGGCAGATGTTGCTGAGGAAGGGGATAAGGAAGAGGTGGCAAAATTGGCTGGAACAGGAGAAGAAATGGAAATTGCAGAAGAAGCAGAAAAAGCAAATGAAGCAGAGGAGATAGAAATGGCTGAAGGAATTGAGGGCGCAGATGAGGAAGTCGAGGATGTTGATACAAATGCCAGTGGCACTGGAAAGAGGAAGCGAGGAAAAAATGTAAAATCTCATGCTAAAGTCCCCTCAAAGAAGAAGATGGAGGAGGATGTCTGTTTCATTTGCTTTGATGGAGGTAATCTTGTTCTCTGTGATCGCAGGTAAAGAAAAATTATCCTTTGCCCTAGACTTCATAATTTGTTTAATGTTGTCTGTCAGTGTTCATAGTATTGTGGTTTATTCTTGTCTGAAAATTTTGGTTTCAATGGTGAATCTGCTTTATAGGGGGTGTCCTAAGGCATACCATCCTGCATGTGTTAACCGAGATGAGGCATTCTTTCGGGCCAAGGGTCGATGGAATTGCGGTAACTTCCATTTGTCTGCCAGTTTTGCTTTTTCTTTTTTTTCCTATTGCTAAACCTTTCATTGTTTTTACAAAGTAGTGTTGTTCACTAATTGATGGAACCATTTAGATTTAATTGCTTTGTTATTTCTTGTGGTGTGGTGTTTCAGCAGTTAGGTTTTGGCTGGCGAGGGCACTCCTATGGCATGGCTCCTGGCATTTTTTTGTTTGCGCTTTTACCTTTTGAAGTCTATTGCTTGATAGAAGATGTGTTACTCCAAACAATGCAAATAAGCATCACTTGATGTGACAAATATGAAATGTATACAACATTAAAAGCTTTTTCTTTAGTGAACAAGGTGATACATATCATGTGCATGTAGGATGTAAACCATGTTTTGTAATGGTGTGTGCAGGTGAGATATTGAGTGATTTTGTGGGTAGTTTTGTCCTGTAGTATCATAATAACTATTCCATCTGTCCTTGGCAGAAGTAAGCTCATTGATAGTTGACTGGTTAGAAGTCTTCAAAATTTCACTACTCAATACTTTTTCCTTTTCATCTTCCTTTCATGTGAATGTCTTTAAGGATTGAATTTGCTACTTTCTCTTTCTTGGAAAGGTTTAATGCACCCAACAAGAAGCTTGCCAGAGTGGACTCGCGTGAAGGGACAAGACGTTCTTGCCCTGCATGCTTTAAGTTTTGCAAGCTCACCAAGTTGGATTATTGTGTGTCATTCTGAGTGTAACATTTTCTCTAACCATTCATGTCCATGGGTTGTTCAAAGTCCATCAACAATCACTATTAATGGCACAATTTGTGTTCAAGTAGATGTTGCAAAGATGGGATTACTATTGTGGAAAGTGATCGTGTGGGTCTGGTGTACCAGGGTTTTAAGCTTTTTTTGACCTCTGAATATGATTTTGGATCTTTTTATAAGTAACGCTCAATGCTAATGGCCATTTCACGGGAAGACACTATATACTACCGAGAGGACATGCAGTTTATGCCTTTTGTACAATTTATGAGTCCCCAGTAGTGAAAAGCTAATTGCAATCACAGTGATAGTCACTTTCTGTGATCAACTCGGATATAATTATGCTGCTGTGATGGAAGCATGTAGAGAAAAGCTAATTGCAATTACCGTGATAGTCACTTTCTACCTCTGCTGCCTCTTCCTCATTCTTTGACACTAAGGAAAAGCCACAGAATGAAACCAAAAAGAATAGAGTGCCTGTAATCTGTAACTTTTTTATCCATGAAGGAGAAATTCAGAAGAAGAAAAAATATTGAAGCAAAGTAGGTTAATGTTGGTTGTCAATCCATCATATTGACTGAAGTTTACACTGTTAAAAAACTACAGGATTCTTGGGCCCATTGAATCAACTGACTTTCCCCTCCCACCAATTACCTTTTTGTGCTACACCAAACTTCTCATCATACTATTGATTGTTGATGAGTTGCAAATTTTTTTTAATTGACTAGCTAAAAGAACTTCAATGCTATCTTTTGTGATGCTTCAATGACCTTTTTGGTTTTCAAGTGCTGAATATTGAGAACTATTTTGAGGTCAAAAAGGGCCGCTCAGTTATGAAATCTGGCTTAGTTGTGATCTTAAGGAAATAGTGGATTTTCATGGCATTTTGCATGTGTTATGCACCCCTTTGCTCTTACATTGACTTTCTTTGCTCCTAAAAAGGTTGAAGAGAAGGAGAGTGGGGTGGGAATATATCAAGTGGGAATATATCAAGTGTATTAATAAGGATAGGTTGAAATGATTAATGTCTAACATGCTTTAATGGATTGCAACTTCATCTGAGAAGTATGCTAAGGAAAAGAGGAAATTTGGACTCAGATTCAGTGTCTCCAACATGTGGTTTAGATCATTATTTTTCAGTTTCTATCTGCTTTGCAATAATGCTTGCCTATGCCTGTTGGGGGAATGTGATGGTTGCAACTTTCAACAATATCTAAATATTTCTCACCACTGACAAGTACAATGAGTTAATTCCTTGATTTAAAACTATTTCTGTGTGCTGTATATGTGAGATGTAGTAAATATGCTTCTCTGTTTTGTTTGTGTGGATCATTGGTGCATTGTTCACATATATTGTGATAGTGGTGTAATTTGTTATACAGAGTGAATTTGTATTTTGGATGTTGTAGTTTTTCTTTCTAGATCTCTAACAATGTAGCTACCTACATATTTTTGAAATTGCTTGTGCTACAATCCAATATGAGCACGTTATTGTCTCACATTTGTTTTGTTTCCTTGATCTGTTTCAACCTAATATGAGCATGTTTATTTTCTTTATTTTAGGTTGGCATCTGTGTAGCAACTGTGGGAAGAATGCCTACTATATGTGTTATACATGTACATTTTCTTTGTGCAAAGGGTGCACTAAAGATGCTGTCATCTATTGTGTAAGAGGTAACAAAGGCTTCTGTGAGACATGCATGCGCACTGTTACACTGATTGAAAGGAATGAACTGGGAAGCAGGGAAATGGTAATATCCACAATCTTCTTCATGCAAGTTTTTGTTTTGGTTCTTGGCTGGGCTCTTATGGGTTTCGATTCTATCATGAATAAGCATTAACTAACTCTTTAGTGTAGAACTATGTATAACCTTGACAAAGGAAAAGGAGTAGATCATGTTCTTTCTTGTCAGTTTGATGTTGTTGGAACAGCTGATAGTGAAATGCTTAAAACATAATTCTCTTACAAGTTTGATCTGAACTTGTTGCTATAAGAGAGTGCATTATGACCCATCCGAAGTTAGTATTAATATGTGCTCCTTGTGGGTTTTGCTTAAATTTAGATATAAGTGTGTCTGGTGGATGGTAAGTTAGCAAGAAGTTAGCTCTAGGATTTTGGGTAGTTTACATGCTTGTTTTCTATTTTTGTTCTGCTCCAAGGTTGGTATTTGATTGTTCCCAGGTGATTAGGCATGATGACATGCACATTTTGAATCTTTTTCCTTAATATTTGCTAGTACCTCGTTAGAAACTGTAAATTTTATTCGTGGGACATCATGAGAATTGTACATGAGTTGGTTAATATACTTGTTTCATTTTCACTTAACCATGTTCAGTATCCATGAAAGTCTCTTTCTGTCAATTACTATGCATCAGCTTCCATTTTTGTTTTTGTGCTTGCTTTTAACTATGTACTTCAGTGGCCATTTCTCTTCATCTCTGATTTTTTTTTTTTCTCCATTCCCTTCTCTATCCTCGTTGTTCTTGTATAGTTTATCTATGTTGACTGCTGAAGTTCTTTCATTTGCACTTTTTGCATTTCTGCTTGTCTATTTTGTGCTTTTGCAGGGGCAAGTAGATTTTGATGACAAAGGTAGCTGGGAGTATCTTTTCAAGGATTACTGGATTGATTTAAAAGAGCAGCTATCTCTAACCTCAGAAGAACTTGCTCAGGCTAAAAATCCATGGAAAGGACCTGATTTTCATGCTGGGAAGCAGGAATCCCTACTTGAACTTTATGATGCTCATAATGATGGAGGGTCTGGATCAGACAGTTCTGAAAATGCAGAAGTAACTACCTCTAAAAAGAGAAAACCTAAAAAACGGATGAAATCTCGGGCTAGAGAGGCAGATTCACGAAGTGTAGCATCAGGAAACGTTACTGAATGGGCAACCACAAATGAAGGCATTCAGTGGGCATCGAAAGAGCTTTTGGAGTTTGTTATGCACATGAAAAATGGCGATAAGTCTGTTTGTTCTCAGTTTGATGTACAAGCTCTCCTGCTTGAATACATAAAACAGAAGAAGCTTCGTGATCCTCGTCGTAAAAGTCAAATAATCTGTGACTCAAGGCTTGAGCGGCTGTTTGGGAAGCCACGTGTGGGGCATTTCGAAATGTTAAAGCTTCTTGAATCTCATTTTCTTTTAAAGGAGGATTCTCGTGTGGATGATCTTCCAGGCAGTGTCATTGATACTGAAGCTAATCAGTTAGAGGCTGATGAGAACTTTGATGCTGTTATCAAGCCAAGTAAGGATAGGAGACGCAAATCACGTAAAAAAGGTGATGGAAGAGGACTACGCTCTAATCTTGATGATTATGCAGCCATTGATATGCACAACATCAATTTAATTTATTTGAAACGTAGTTTAGTGGAGAATCTAATTGAAGATGCTGAAACATTTCATGATAAAGTTGTTGGTGCTTTTGTGAGAATAAGAATCTCTGGCAATGCTCAAAAGCAAGATTTATATAGGCTAGTTCAAGTTTTAGGTAAGTAATTATATCTGCCTTTGTTCGCAACTTTGATTTGAGCTTTGAAGATTCAAAACCCCACAAGACTGTTGGTTCCTTATGTTGTGTACAGGTACCACGAAAGCTGCTGCACCTTATAGAGTTGGCAAACGGATGACTGATTTTCTTTTTGAAATATTAAACTTAAACAAGACAGAGGTCGTGACAATTGATATAGTCTCAAACCAAGAGTTCACAGAGGTGCATATCAACAATTGACATGTAGTTATTGTGGCTTTTTTTTTCATTGTTTTCAGTACTTTCCAATAATTATTAGGAAATGTATTCTGGAATCTGGCATAAACATGCTTCTGGGTAGTAGAAACTTAGTCTTTGCTTTGCTTTTGGGTCCAATATTTTGTGATTGATTGTCAATTTCCTTCATTTTCTTCTCTTTCCAAATCAGTAGCAATACTTATCGTGTAAAAAGGATTTGCATCATAGACCAATCCTTTCTAAAATTGTAGTGATGGACTTTCTTCTAATGATTTATTAGGATGAATGCAAACGTCTACGCCAAAGCATAAAATGTGGACTTATCAATTGCTTGACTGTGGTAAGGTGACATCAATTTTAATTGTGTTTTAAATTTTTTAGAATTTTTCTGCCCTCAAAAGACTATTTGCTGCTTGTAGGGCGACATTCAAGAAAAAGCTATGGCACTTCAGGCTGTCAGAGTTGAAGATGTAAGTTTTTGGGTGCTAAGCATTGTTCTGATACTTGAGGTTTTGTCCTTGTTAGCGGCTATCTATGTTTTTATGTTAGGATGTTAAGTATTCCTGATGGAATGTTCAACTAAAGGAGATTAATTACTCATGGAAGGTAAGGTTAAGTGTTCATGGGAACTGATTATTTCTGATGTGATATGTTCAACCAAAAGAAAGTAATTATTCATGGGAAATAATGCTACACATTTCAAAAATTGAATCCAAATTTGTTGCAATGGAGATGAATGGTATGTTCTTCTTCTGAAGAGGCAATCTTCTTCGTGGCCTGCTAGATGCCTATACCTTGACCCTCTTATTTTTTGGTTTGAAAGGCAAAAAAAATCGTGAAAGTAAAAATTGCATACCATCACCGAACTTGCAGGTTTAATGTTCTTGATGGAAACCTACTGCATTTTTTGCCAGGCTACATGCTCTATGACCCAGAAAAAAACTTAATCTTACTTCTTGACACTTCCAAACCCCTTTATTACGGAACTAACTTTTATATTTTGAGTGTGATCTTAAAGACAGCTTTCTAAAGTTAAAAGGTGGCAATAACTGTTATTGAGACCTTAATTTTTTCAGATGTCTCTTGATATAATCTCAATTATTTTGAAAGCAAACATATTTTTGTGTATCATATTGGTTGAAGGATGGGAACCTTTAAAGCTAATACTCCTGATTCGCTGACTCCATATGTGTTGGAGTGTAATATATGATCCTTATACTGAGCTTCACCTAATAACCTAAGTTTTTAGGTGAAATGGTTTCTTGACATCATATTAGAACTTTCATGCCCATGTACTCATAAGTTCAAATCTTGTTGCCCTCACATTTAATTGTGAATTAAATGATGTTTGTTTATCCTATGCAGTCATTGGAAACAGAGATTACACGACTCAGTCATCTTCGTGATCGGGCTAGCGATTTAGGACGGAGAAAGGAATATCCTTTTGCTTTTGAAACTTTGTAGTTTTTCTTTTATTTGTTGTTTAAAATAATGTCCAGCATGTGCTTTCTTTTCCTTCATTACATCTTCAAAATATGTTGCAACAAGGCTTATGCGTTATTTATAACCTCTTTGAATAAATCTTCTTGTGGCTGTCAAATCTTTTGTCCTTTTTGCATTTCAATTTGGATGTGTGTTTAGGAATTCATTTTTTTCTTTCTGAGTCAAGCAATATGGGCAAATTGAAGATATTGGATTAAATAACTTTTGAACAATTAGCTTGAGTAATTATTTTTTTTTTTTTTGGGGGGTGGGGGTGGGGGAGGGGGGGATAAGGATCCACTCGAAAGAGTTTCATGGCATTGCCTTTAAAGAAGGATGAATATATATCATTTGTTGAAGGAAAATTGACTTAATTTAAAACACAAAATTGAAGACTTTATCTGGGGCAATTTGTTTACCATGTTGCACACTTGTTACAGTTTTTTCTTTTCTTTTTTTTTTCTTTCTTTTATTTTTTTATTTTTGTATTTTTCCTGTTGGGAGAATGCCACATTTCTTGATTTGTCTTTGTAGTCCTTGACTTCTACTCAAGCTTAGAGAATGTGTAGAGAAATTGCAGCTTCTAAAATCACCTGAGGAGCGCCAGCGTAGATTGGACGAAATTCCAGAAATACATGCAGACCCACACATGGATCCAAGTTATGAATCTGAAGAAGATGAAGGCGATGCTGTTGATAAGAGACATGGTCCCTTATGTTTGTTGGGTGTATTTTAAATTTATTTTCTTCACTATGCTAATATAATATGCATTTAACTGTACATAGCTTCTGGTGTTGCAGAAAACTACATGAGGCCTAGAGGCAGTAACTTTGGCAGGAGAGGACTAGAACCAATTTCCCCCAGGAAAGGAGGTTTTGCTTCAAATGATTCTTGGTCTGTCACAAGGAGTTATTCAAGCATGAACCGGGATCTGAGCAGGAGCATGTCTGGTAAAGGTTTTCTGCAAAACATGGAGGATGTTCGAACTGGTGAGCTAGTGAATGAGAAATTACTCAGTCAAGGGGGAGATAATGAAGCACATCAGACACAAAATTGGGAGAAGCAAAAAAGTTCTCCAGATTCGGAATCTCATGGTACTCAGTCTGCTATAAAATCAGAAGCTGCTCCTAATCCTATGTTGGAGATTTCACCTTCACTTCTGTCTGCTAAATCAGCACAATCTGGTGTTAAAGTCAATGAAACGGAAAAGATTTGGCATTACAAGGATCCGTCTGGAAAAATTCAAGGACCATTTTCCATGCTGCAGCTGCGAAAATGGAGTAATACTGGATATTTTCCTGCTGACTTAAGAATATGGAGGATTAATGAAAAGCAAGAAGACTCTATACTTTTGACCGATGCACTGAATGGAAATTTCCAGAAAGAACCTCAGTCTGTGGATAACAGTTTCCCAAAGGCACAATTGATTCATGGTCCACATTTGTCATCTTTGTCAAAAGAAAGTTGGAAACCTCAGTCTGAAATGGGTAATTCTACTGTCACAGATTCTGCAGCTCCACTTGAAGTCACCAACAATTCTAGCGATGGATGGGCTTCTGAGGTAAACCTTCCTTCTCCTACTCCAGTGCAAACAGCTTTAGGTGGGACAAAGCGACAGGCTCATCAAAGTAGATGGTCACCTGCCAATATTCAACCCACTGCTGCTCTCTTGGAAGCTAACCCATTCTCTAGAGGCAGTGGGGAGTTTTCTCATACATCTGTTCCATCACCGTCATCACCAAAATTAACTGGACATGCAAATGGTACAAATATGTCTCATGGAGTGAGTTTAGTGCCAAAGCCTGACGCTGGTATACTTTTGGGTAATGCAAATGTGCCCCAAATTCGCTCTCAACCAACAATGCCAGATTCACCCAGACAGGTCAATTCCAATATGGTTTCCGCTACTAGTCACAGCGGTGCTTCAATTAATGCGGCTATTGACGTGAAAAGTCTTCAGAACTTGGTTCAGCCTGTGACAACTAGTACTCCTGTTGGGACACACGCATGGGTTTCTGGTTTAGTTTCAAAGACAGAAATGAACACACCAAATGTGATTCCTGGGAGTGGATCTCATGCCTGGGGAGTTGCCCCATCCCAGAAGCTAGAACCTACTAATTCAATGTCTATGTCCTCACAGCCTGGTGTTTATGGGAACTGGGGTGAGGCACCAACTTCCATTCATAATTCTGCTTCATCCTTGAATACAGGAAATCAAACTGGGGTCTCCCCTGGGCCAGGTACGTCTAGTTTCATGCCATCTGATACTTGGAGAACACCAGTGCCTGGACAATCTAATCTTCAGCCCACTGTTCAATCCAATGTGCCATGGGGAATGGGTAGTACAGGTAATCAAAATCCTACACAGAGACAAGGACCTGAAAGTCAAAATCCCGGTTGGGGGACACTTTCTGGAAACCCTAACATGGGCTGGGGTGGACTTGTACCTGCAAATTCAAATCTTAGTTGGGTTGCACCTCAAGGACAAGCACCTGGTAATCCAAACCCAGTTTGGGCTGTACCAGTCCAGGGACAAGGGTCTGGAAATGCTAATGCAGGTCGGGCAGCTCCCATGCAAGGGCATGCAGCTGGAAATTCAATTGCAAGTTGGGTGCCACCTGGTCAAGGACCCGCTCCAGTAAATGCAAGTACGTCTTGGGCTGCACCTGGTCATGGGCCACCTCCAGGGAATGTAAAACCCAGTTGGGTAGCACCTAGTGGGAACATGGGTGCATGGCAAACTGAAAGGGATCAAAATGTAGACAGAACATCGAGCCAAAGAGATGGAGGTTCTCAGGGTGCAGATTCGGGTTACAGTGCAGCTAAGTCTTGGAATAGGCAGTCATCCTTTAACCGAGGAGGAGAGCCCTCCAGACCTCCCTTTAAAGGGCAGAGGGTGTGCAAATTCCACGAGAATGGGCATTGCAAGAAAGGAGCCTCGTGTGATTATTTGCATACTTGAGATCTGGTAATTTTGAGCAGCTTAGTGCAGTTAAATCTGTACAGTAATTTCATTTGAAGTATGACGTTAAATAATCTTTTGTTGTCTCACAGTAGGAAACACTTTGTGCAGATAAGTATATCAATATGCCATTTGAACTGCATGCCCTTCCCATCCCATGAGTTTTTTTTTTTTCTTTCTTCTTCCATTCGTTAGGTTATGAATTGCATAATAAAGATTTCTTTTTTTTAATTTTCATAAATTTTACACTCTTTTTCATAACTAGTGGAGCGATATTTAAGATATCCTGTGAACACAAAGATTGATTGGGTGGTTAAGAAATAAATATGCAGTGCTTGTAGGGTTTTATGTACGGTTTAAGAAACTTGGCATTTCACCAGGCGTTCACTTCCAGCCCAAATTATTTGCCCAGGCGGCCGGAACATTTCATTGACAACTCTTCATTGTAATGCCTTTTATCTGACTTTTCTTTTTTTTTTTTATTTTTAATTTTCTTGAATTTATTGTCATGCGGAATTAAAGAAATTTAATAATCAACGGTATAACGTGGAACTTTTTTTTTTTATATATATATATATATATAATTGGCTCTAAACCTCGGGACATAAGGCTCACCAAGTATTTTCAAAAATTAAATATCGACATTTTTTGTTCGCGAAAAGGAAAAAAGGCAGAGAGAAAAAAACAAAAACCCGAAAATAACGAGCACGCAAGCAATGGGAAGCTCGTAGAGTCACCACGCAAGAAAGCACACAAAGGAGGGAACTGATGGTATCGCGCAACAAATGCGTAAGCACGGAGCGTTTCGAGCAAGCAACCGGAACATAAGCAAACTTGTGCCCAACCACATCCAATAACTGCCCCCTTCCATTCCCTAACCACCACGATTCCCCGCTTCTCGCCGCCCCGCTCTGTCTCTCTCTCTCTCTCTCTCGATCCATTTATCCATCCATCCGTCCGTCCATCCATCTTTTTCGTTGTATTATTTCTTGAATTTCTTCCCAGAATGACCAAAGTCTCTTTCAATTCTTTGTAGCAACCGCTTTGTCGTGATAGTACGGACTAAACGGCATTTTGACTTTTTTTTTTTGGAAAAAAAAAAGGAAAAATAAAAGTAATAAATAAATAAATAGAGGAAAAGCGCATCGAGATTTTCGAAGAAGAGAAATTGATGGCTTTTTGTAGGCGCGTGGTTCAGACGGGGGCTAGTTCCGGGGCTTGCTTCACCAAATTTCTAGCAATTAGAGCGTCTTCGAGCTCCGTCGCCACCAGATTCGAGTTGAGGCAGATATCGCAGCTTGTCAAACCTAATGGAAGGCGCGCGTTTCTTGTTGACACTTTGGCTCTGGTACTTCCGTTTCCGTTTTCTATTTCAACATTATGTTTGGTTTCCGAGAAAAATCAGGGGGGAAAAAAATAAAAGAATCAGATTATTGAACTCTTTATTTATTTATTTTTCACTTGCGATCGTGCAGGTGAGGAGTTTGGAAGCGCAAGGCGTGCCGTCGAAGCAGGCCGAGGCAATTACTGCTGCTATAACCGAAGTGTTGAATGATAGTTTGGAAAATGTAGCTCATTCTTTCGTTTCAAAGGCCGAAATGCAGAAGGTAATTAATCTTGGACGACGAAATGCCGTTGTTAAAATTATTTTCCATTTGGCGTGTTTTTGGTTCGCTCGCCTATTGTTTGATGTTTTCGGTGAGGTGGTGAACGCTGTTTTTGGAATTTGGCCATTGAGATTTTTTACCTTTTCTTTTTTGTCTGTGTTTGGATTTTTTGTAGAGTGAAATGATTCAAGAATCTAATCTGTCCAAGTTTAAGTCTGAAGTACAGAGTTCTCAGGTACTTTTCAGTTCCTCTGCTTCGTTTCTTGAAATGCTTCTGCTGCTAATTGAAATGACAGCAAGCAGCGAGTACCCAAAGCCTGAAGTGTGATGCCTTTGCATTATAGCAAGGAATTGATTCCTGCAAATTTGAGTCTTCTTTTGTTGGGTCATATGTGAAATCAAAGTTTGTGTTTATGATAAACTACTACTTTCTTTCTGATTCCTGCATGCACTATAATTATCCAAAATAGCTTTAGATATTGCCAATCATGAGAAAAAGTCTTTGGATGAAATTTGAAGATGAATATTTGTGTGATTTGTGTTGGGTATGGTTGTACGTGAAGCCATTGTCCATTGATGGGAAGAGTCAAAGTATGTTGGTGTTTTCTAGCAACTACTCTGGAGATTTTGTTAAGAAAAGGAGTTGGTTCTTTAGATTGTTGAGAAGCAAGTATACTGATTGGTTATAATAGAATGACCTTTTTCAAATTCTTAGAACCACAAAAGTTATGTGTTAGTAATTTGTGTAGTTACAGAAAGTTTCGTGAGGTGTCACACATTACAAGGATTCAATTGGTTCAGCATTGCTTTACTTGAAGCCTTAAACCACTTTTACCAAGAATGAGTGTCTTTTGGAAACCTTGAGTCAGGCTTTATAGACTGCAGCTCCTTTCTTGATTAAGACTCAATTATTGCTAGTATTAGTTGTATCTGCTGTATTTAACCATTAGCATTCCTGTGCCACTACTGGCTTGTTATGGTTGTGTAAATATTTGCCAATCTGAGAGGTGAAATTGTCTGTTTTGCTGGCTGCTTTGATGATCCCAAGATTTGGAAATTATATGAAGTTCCACTATTGTAATTTGTACCTATTATTTGAAATTGATCTGTTCTCAATAATCCTAATACTAGAGAACTGTTTGTTTTAACTGAAGCTCTGTGTGTATATGTTATCTGTTTGGAGTTTTCTTTCTGCTTGGTAATCTTTTCAATCTTTATAATGCAGGAGCATCACTTTTCTATGTTGCAACGTGAGACTGAAAAACTGCGAGGGGACATAGAGAAAATGCGCAGTGAGCTGAGGTATGTTTTCGCACTTGCTTTGAGTCATCTGCAAGCAGTTCTGTATTTTCTCTGATGTTAAGAGTGTGAGACATTACCCCATTGAGACAGGTATGAAATTGACAAGGTCACTGCTGGACAGCGTTTGGATTTGAATCTTGAAAGAGGGTAAGTTAAATTGATTTGGTGTCTCTTGTCACATATTCATCTGACTAAGGCGGTGTTTTGCCTTTGGATCAAAAGCAGCATATGCCCTGAATCTGCCAATTGATAGCCAACAAGTTACGAACCATATGCCTATTCAAATCTTTTTTGCTTTCATTTCCTCTGCAAATATTTGTAGATGATTTTCCACTGCATTAATATCCAATGGAGTTGTTTGGATAAATTCTTGGTTACATGATATGAATTAGCTGGTTGCTTGTTTGCCTTGTAACACTTTGTTTAGAACTACATGTTTGTGCCCTCAGAGACATCTGGAAGGGGGAGAGGGTTGGGATTGATGAGGGAGAGAGGCTTTCTCATTGGTTAAATGAATATCGTGTAAATGTTCTTGCATTGGATAATTGATATGTCTTGAGGTCCAATTTTGAGTAGCTTACACAGTGACTCTTGTTCTTGCTAGGCCAGCTTATGTGGTACCATGACACTATTCCATGAGTAGATTTTCCATTAAGTATTCCTTTTTTTAGTCTTATGGAGCGTATAATTTTTAAGTATTTCTTTTGAGTTGTATATTCTGCTCCAAACTACTGCAGTATCAATGTCTGGAAAAGTTTGGCTAAATGGTGTTTTTTTGGAGTTATCTTCTGTGTGCTTATTTTTCCCATCCTAATTTCTGTTTAGCATTTGTGATTCCCAAACCTTAGCTTTTACCCTTAACCATTGGCAGTCGTATACGTGATGAATTGGCTAATCAGAATGCAGAAACTACCAACCTCACGAACAAGCTTGACCGGGTGAGCTTAGTGATTGCAGTTTGAACTTCTGTGAGTAGTTTTTTTAGATTCTGACACTTCATCTATTTTATCTACAGGAAATTCATGCATTGAGAGCCCAATTGGAAGCAGCAAAATATGACGTGATAAAATACTGCATAGGTACCCTTGTCTCTATATCTGCGGTTGGGCTTGCTGTTGTTCGCATCTTGATGTAAAAACTGGTTTGCTGTGGAAGTTATGAGAATTTCTACAACAATCCTAGATTTCATTCTTTAGATGGAAATTGTTAGCCCAATTAACATAAAAAATACTGTGGCATTGTTTGATGGCCATTGGTTGTACTAAAAAGAAGCAAATGTTTTCGGTTAGAACATTTATCGATGTTCCCATGGAGGATTAAGACCATTTTATCTTGTGCAATGCACAAACCCATCGACTCTAATACTATATCTTCTCTGACCTAAAACCTGGTCATAAATGTCCCGGCTATGGGATTAGGGTTCTGTGTAATAGCGTCGAACAAGAGTTTTTAGTTCGTGCATATGCACGAGTACATTTTGCTTTCTGACTGGCCTCTATGTCACGGACTCATAGCCTTTTGAGGCTATTGCGGTCTTTCTCTAAACGTTTTCACTTAAGTATTCCATAGAAAATGCGTACAACAATTTCTCTGGTGAACTTTAGGTAGTAAATATTTAAGGAAGCTAATGCTCTATCCCTTAAATTTGCTAATGCCTTTTCTTAATAACATTTGTGGTGATAAATGCACGTATGGTTTCCGACCTCTGCCAGTTTTAAGATGGGATTGTGCAGGTAGTAGTAGTTGATTTGCACGGTGTCGGAATGCTACCGTTCAATTAGGGTCTCAAGTCTGTAGACGCGACAGGGGCAAAGATATTTTAGCTCAAATAACTGGAGATGATACAAAGAGGAGTCTGATACATCCGCATCGAAGAGGGCCAGACTCCACTTCGTAATTGCAGTGATTGTTCTTGCTTCGGCCATCTCGATAAGATCGGAATGCCTCTGCCTGTGTGGTTCATAATTGAGAATTGGCATTTGTGCATTGTCCCTTGACTACTTTGCTGCTTTGGTCACGAGGCACGCACTTATTGAGAGCACCATTCGTGGAAAAAACTTGCCATCACCACTTGGGTTGGCAAAGAATCGTCACTAGAGGCCAAAAATAGTAACTCTTACAACAGAGATTCGGCCATGGGTCGGTCCTCTTTTGATTTCACTTGCTCCATAAGATACACCTAAGAGATTTGAACTTGATACCATACCCTACTACTAAGCTAACAACAGACAATTGACCTCAAAAAATGAATATTAATTCATTAACCCCCAATTTCTGGGCCTACATTCTCCCTTTCTAAATTAGACTCACAAAATAAATAGTAGAAAAGAAATCCTAAAGACCCATGAAAGAGGCAATAAGAGGGGGAAAAGAATTACTAGACCTACCAATAATAAGAATATTAGCATCCTGACAGTCTACAAGCTGCAAACTAATGGAATAATTGAACTAGGTTCAACTCCGGTTCATATAGCCTACTGTCCTCCACCTTAAAACACTTGAAACTATGTGGTTCAACCGGATTCCACTTCGGCCATCACCTTTCTTTTCCTTATTTCTATAACTTTTCGGTGGCTATTGGAATGAATATCACCGGAAAAGGTAGGACTGCAAGCCGGTCTATACTCTGGAAAAAGCCGACCGGATTTGTATCTAACCCCACAAGCATTACACAGCGTTTTGGCACCTAGCGGGCCTGCTCTCCACTGTGGAGTCTGTTGGACCTGACAGTGACTACAACGACGCTGAAATTGAGCCGAACCCAACATTTCACCCGTTTGAACCGCTGGTCTTTTCTTTGGTTCTTTTGTCAGTGGCTCGTCCGAACCATTTGACAAGTCAATTGTTTGGACCGTGTCGTTCAGAACAGGACAAGAAGGCGTTGAAGAAGACGAGGATGTCGACGACTCCGTAGGTGGTGACCCATCTGGCCATCTCCGGGAGGCAGGCCTCGGACGCTTGGTTCTTGCCTTGGCCGGAACCCAAGAGGGGAAAAGACAAGAAGTGTTTGTTAAACTCTTTAGGAGTTGCGGTTCAAGCCCGGTCTTTGCAAGGTTTTCTGGTTCATTCTCTTGACCGGCAGGGTACAGAAAAGGAACTTCTGATAAAGAATCATCGGCAAACTGGGATAGCCACTCAAGTTCCACTAAGTCATCAACCTGTAGAAACAAAACGTGGGCCTTTTAATACTTAGCACTTGTAGGAAAATAAGTGCATACAAAAAAACCCAAAAAAAAAAAACAAAGAGGGGAAATTTTGTGACTGGTTTTTAATTTTCATATGGAGAGGAAAGAAAAATAAAAAAAGAACACTTACGGGCACAGTTAGTTCACTGGCAAAGAGAGAATCGGAGAAGCCGCTAGAGTTTGAGTTATTATCATCATCTGCTCGGTCTTGACTGTCTTGAGAGGAAAAATAGTCAGAAAAGGAGTCTTTTTCTTCCTGTTCTTCATGCTCCTTTTCTTCTTCTATGTCTTGTTCTTGGAAAAAGCAATCTTCACAATCAACCTCGGAGAAATCCAAGAAACTGTCAACAGAGAACTCGTCTGTCGAAACTACACCAGTAGTTGTACTCGAGAATGGCAAATCATCGAAAAAGGCTTCGTGGGTCTTGTCCAAATCCAGTTCACTGCGTAAACTTGGTCTCAAGGCTGCAGCTTCCATGCAGTACTCCATTTGTTCTATACTGAAATTCAAGCCACCAAAGGTTTCAACAGATATATATTTATATATAATAACCCAGCAGCATCCAAAAATTAAATGAATAGAAATACAAACGCGGGTTTAGACTGTTTACGTGATTTTGTTTTCCATTTCTGCAAGATTTTTAAAATGGAATTGCCTGATAAAAAGATGGAGAGAAAAGAAGAGAGAAGCGAGGAATACAGGGGTGAGGATAGTTGGTCGTGGCACTGAAATTAAGGCTGCTTCGTGGGCCGAACTGGTGCGGACTTGAAGGTTTTATCTTTATCTTTTTTCTTTGGTCTTTCTTTTTTAATTTGCTGTACTTTTTTGAAAAGTTTCAAAACTAGCATGCATATGGGTGAAGTCTTGTTCTTGGGTCTCGATGGTTTGACTTGTTAAGCGCCTCCAAGAAGGCTAAAACGATTGATTTATACGTAATTGCAATCAATATAGACTTTGTCAAGCTGCCTCAATTTGAGTTTGGACAGATTTCAAGTTAAAAATTGATAATTTGATTTTGAAAATCATTTCCCCCCTGCCCCCTTTTTTTAAAAAAAAAAAGAAAAAAAAACAACGCTACATGACCTGTTATAGCATGTCAAGATGTGTGCTTTCCACTCCGAATATTCTTTTTTTTTTTTTTTTTACTTTTTCTTTTTTGGTTTTACTACCATGGGTTTGAAAGATCGCCTAATTAGAATTAAGAGTATATGTAATATATCAGTACTTTCTGGAGGCTGCTTGACTGAAATTACAATAATATGCTTTATTAAAGCGGCAACACAGTTCGACCCACAATAGTAAACGACTTCACAAAAAGCAGGTTCGCTCATCTCAGATGTCAAAATCAGGGCTTTTAGCCTATAAGGAAATTACCAGTTCATTTGGCAAGCACATAAACTATTTACTAATTTAATTATTTTAGAAAATTCTTTTTGTTTTTTTTTCGAGAATTTGTGAGTCAGAAAAAGAGATGCAGATAGAGGGGCGCGCTCACCACGGTTGAAATTGGGAAAAAGGAAAATTAAAAAAGCGAAATAATAATGAACCATCCTGGAAAGTGGAAACGCCATGCAATCATTTTCTTCTCTCGTTCAAATCACCCCTCCGGATACAGAATATTTACCAAATTGGTAACTCCAATTCCTTTGCCGCGTTGATCGGGCTTCTTTTTGCGAAACTACGCAGACGGAACGCGGGAGCGATTGGAGCTCCGGTGGTTGTGGGGCCCAGTGCTCCCCCACCTTGGCAAGCAAATCCTAGCCGCGCGCTGCACTTCAGAGCGGGCTTTCTTAATTGTGGACCCCAATTCGACCATGCAATAGGGCTCAATGGCTCCATGTCTACGCTTCTAGCCTCAAAATTCTACATAAGCTAGAGTTAATAATTCCTTTGTAAATAACTAAATGTATTGCGTTTGAAATAAGATGTACTCTAATTTTCCTTTTTTTAGAAGAACATTTTGTAGGCCTGCATGATTGTGGGGGCCCACTTAGTTTCCATACTGTGTTCATCATTTTAGTTTTGTACCTTTGTGATATGAAAATACACTGAAAGAAAATTTGCAATAGTCCCAATTTGCTGATTTTTTTTTTTCAATCAAATTGAAAATTTTAATTATAAGTAAGGTATGAAATTTGAATCTCACATCTTATTCCTACAGATCAAGCATTGACAAAACAGAGTCGTGACATCAGGATCATATTTCTGCATAGAAGTCATCAATCACGGTTCTAACAACCAGAGGAATCCTAACAACGTGCAAGCCATCATCCCAAAACAGATTTCCAAATGAGTATCTTCCCTGAACCCTCAACTGGGAACTGATTGTTACCTTGAACTTGAGCTTCTTTACTGTAGAATTGAAGGACAAAACTGATGGCTCAACTCTCACATACGTGCCAGGTGGAGATTGAAAACGAGCATGGTAGACAGAAGTAACCGGACCAACATTTGTGACCGTTCTCGATACAGTAATTTTCTGCTTCAGATCAGGAATGGTGATGGAAGGCAGATTAAGTTTTACTAGGAAGTTGTGGGTTGATTTCCAGCACGCGGTGTGAGACCTAGTCATTAAGCTGATTGCAGAGTTGTTGTAGCCCATGGAACAAAGAAAACGGACATAATCTGAGACCCCCGTGTCATATACTAGGCCAGGATCTAAGGCTTTATTAGGATCAACATGTCCACCTCCGTAATCAAACGGGTCAGCCTGCTTGTGTGGAGCTCCCTCAGAAACACTGTTTTGGCCGTACTCGTCCACCATAGAAGCTGTGCAACATATCGAGTCAGCGGTACAACAGGTTATGGAAACAACCAAAAGAGTTGAGGATTCGGTCTCTCACCTGTAGTGACAAGTGCAGATTTGATTGCAGCAGGGCTCCATGTTGGATGAATAGCTTTAAGGAGAGCCACTATGCCGGATATATGGGGGCAAGCCATGGACGTGCCTGATTCAATTTTGAAATTTGTTGGAGTTGCATTGTCCCTCGCTGAACTAGAAGCAGCAGGAGACCAAGAGGCCAAAATATTTACTCCGGGAGCAGCAATGTCAGGCTGCAAGATAATCTAAGCTCATCGATGAAACAGATGAAAAAGAAAAATAAAAATGAAAAAGCCAATCTTTCTAGGAAGGAAATCGGCACCTTTAATACAGCAGGAGAGAGGGAGCTTGGTCCTCGAGAGGAGAAGAATGCAACTTCAGGAGCTATCTGTTGCCCAATAGCTGTTTTTGTAAAGCTAAACTTAACAACAGGATTTCTGTTTGCATAAAAAGATTCATGAAGAAAAAGGACACTTACACCACTTGAGTTATTTGTATAAATATATACAAAGAATGCAACTCCGGCAAATTGCCTACGGTTGATATTTACAAGAGATTCAGACCACTAATAAGTAGATTTGTATTGATCAAGCTGGAAATTCTATACATAACTGACCTACTTGTCTCCATGTATGTGAGAAGAGATGTCGCAATTGCAAAGTCCACTTGGACAGAAGGGATATCCAAGGACCAAGAAATTTCCTTGGTGGGAAAACGCGCAAATATAAGACCAACGCCCTGAACATCCAACACCGTTCTTCTAGCAACATTACCTGACCTCTGTGTCTGTGTTTGGAAACACAGAATTACTTTTCCTTTTGCTAAAGTAGCATTCAATGTCCCTGCTTCGCAGCTTCTGTTAAACTTACCGTATCAGAATATGCAAATGTTTGTTTGTATTTTTCAATTGCAATTACAAATCCCTTTGACATAATGTACCTTGCCTCGTCTTTATGTACATCAGCAGCTACAATGTCCTCTCCATACACAATAGGGTAAAATTTGTCTGCATTCTTCCCTGTATACAAAGCCTGACCCTGTTTGAGAAGATAAAATTTACTACTTGGTGAAAATGAACAGCTCTTCTAACCCATAAAAACAGATAAAAACGTAGTATTCATGAACTACGCGTACATGTGCATCCTTGTGTCTTGAATTGAACACTAGTGCCAGCTAATTGAAAAAATAAACATTGCTCATCATCACTTTTAGCTACAAAGTGAGCGTTAGAAATGCAGCAAAGGGAGACTAGAACTGCCGGAAACAGCAATGCTTTTAGCTAAAACCCAAGTTACATACTGCAAGTTCTCCTAGCTATTCTAGCCTGTTCTCACTATGGACATGGTTAAACTTCCATTGCTGAAAAGAAAGTCAGACTGTACCACAAGAGTTTCATTGTTTCCCATGGTGATTGTCGTAGGAAAAGCCCGATCAATGGTGCTAGCTGCAACCGTAATAAGCCATGGAGCAGTATTGACGACAGTCTGAGGATAAGGACCTGAATTTCCACCAGAGCATACAACAGAAATTCCTTTAGCTACTGCATGGAAAGAGCCAATAGCTAATTCATCATCGACATAAGTGGCCAGTGGAGGTGTTGAGCCAAGAGAAACTGAAAGAACGTCCACACCATCATAGACTGCATCATCAAATGCAGCAAGAATATCAGCTGAGCTACAGCCGATAGCAGCCCAACAAACTTTATATATAGCTAGCCAGGCTGATGGAGCACCCCCTCTTGCAAGTCCTTTAGCTAATCCCATAAAACTGGCATTTCTAACTAGAGCACCAATTGCAGTAGATGAGGTGTGAGTACCATGCCCCACAGCATCTCGGGGAGATAAAAACTCAATCCGATCACTAGTATTTAACTTCCCAAATTCGGCTTCAAAACCTTTGATATACCAACGTGCACCAATAATTTTCCTGCCCAAGACGCCATATCAATAAGTACCACGAGTAGATCAAGATACCCTGAGCAAGTTCGACTAGTTCTTTTGGTCGACCTCAAGTGGGAGCAAGTTAAACTAGTTCTTTTGGTCAACCTCAAGTGGAGCAATTTTTGACAGACAATACAAAATCAGTTAAAAGGATAGTGAAACAAGTACAGTCTGGAAATGCGGGTACAGGCTAAACGACAAACCTATTGCAATGAGAGCGATTAAACTTCTCTCCTTCTTGGCATATCCCTTTCCAACGAGATGGAGATGGCCGCCTGCCTTCATCCTGGAAGCTTTTTGACTCTGGCCATATACCTATAAAACAAAATGTGACTGAAAATCAAACAATAATTTCCACAAATCAACAGGAAATTCAGTATCTGTGACGAACCAGTGTCCAAGACACCAACAATCGACCCAACCCCAGAATGACTCGTTGAGAGGATCCCATTCACTATATGAGGCTCCACATGCAGGAAGTCCCAACTCCTAGTTGTGTGAGGACTAAGAATTCTATTCCGGGTTACATGAACAACTCCGGGAAAATCTGCACCAGTGCAATTATAGAGAATAATGGCTGAATAACTCTCTAGAGGCATAGATTAGGCTGAAAAAAAAGTTGTTCACAGTTTAACAGCATCATGAAACCTGCAACAAGCTTGGCTTGGGACTTGTTTAGAACTGCTGCAAATCCTGAAAATCCATGCTTGTAGCTGTACAGAATCAGCTCCTTGGCAGCTTCTTTGCTATCAAAATCCAAACCACAGGATGAGTCTAATTAAACTGACATCTGGAAGTTAATTACGTTCATGAATCACCAGCTTTTGCTCTCATATATGGATGGAGTGCAGCTTATTGAAACATGAACTAGCTGATTTTCCTAAAAAGGAAAAGAGAATAAAATGAAAGTACAAGTGATGTCTCTGTTGTACCCCATTATAAGAATCAAATTAAGGGGAAACTTTTTGTCTAATAACGGAAGATCAGGAAATGAAACCTTCCAACAATCTCAGACAGGAACTCGTGGTGGGACTCTTGGACCAGCTCTGGCTCTTCATGGAGCCTTTCTCCCATGTAGACTATGTAGACCTATAAAGACCAAAGAGATCAGCAACTCCATGAAACGACATTTTTCAATCAAGAATCATACCTCAACTCAAGGAATAAAAGGGAAACTAAAGAAACCAACATTGCTTTTAGCACTCGTGGGAAGGGAAATGGCCAGAAGCAGATGAGCAAGAATAAGAACAATAAGGCCATGATTCCGCAAGAAGGCCATTGAAAACAGGAAACACAAGAACCAGTGGAAATTATGGCATTTAATTTTTATCCAGTGATGGGGTAAGTGAGTCGTTGTAGGTGGGATAAAGCGGGGGACCACAGGTAAAATGGGGTTGCTTCACCATTGGCGCCAACGCTAATGGAGGGCCTGTTTTTTATTGTAACTTTGTAAAATGCAACAATGCTGAGGAGAAGAAGGGCTTATCCTTTCGTGGAGCAAGCACATGGGAGACCGAGGAGACGGAGGCCGTTGACTTGAATTTCTGTAAACTGCACGCCGACAAAGAAGTGACGAGCTCACTTCCACCTTTTTTTATTCTTCTGATCATGTTGGGCCGTGGACGCGAATATGTCAGTGTGTCATGTAGTGTGAGGATATGGACATTCCATGTTTGACTAAATTGAAGAACATGATGTCATCACTTCCAGCACACTTTTTTATACCCATCCCGATTGGAACCTTGGACGATCCTTCTCTTCCGTCTAATTGACGCAAAAAAAAAAAAAAAAAAAAAAATCATTGCACATTTACTCGATCAAGTCGATACATTTAACACATAGATTCACTTGAAATTGCTTGATATATAATATAATTTAATATAATATGTAAACTATCATCTAACGCATATCTAAAAAAAAAAAATAAAAAATGAAAAACGAGATTGGCGTTGGTGGAGCAAATAGGAAAGTGACAAAAGATAGTGCGGCCACGTAAAGGAATAATGTAAGCACAAACCAAAAGAACATTGGAATGAACGAACAATCTGACGGTGCTAATTTAACGATCAACAATCTCCTTGATCGTCATGATGCGTTCCATTGTAGCTCGGACACGTATCCTTGATGGGTTTGTGTGATTTCCTTTTACAAAGAAATATAAACAAAAAGTAACAACATTATATACGTCAACCAAAATTCAATTAGACATCTTGAGTATTAGTGCTGCGTTAAGCTTACGAAAACCCAAGCACTTTTAAGCACGCTTGGGTAAAATTTTTAAAACGAGAAATTGAGAATGATTGGATCAAAACAGAAAAACACAAAATAAATAATTATATATATATATATATATATATTACTGGGCTATGCTGAAGTTTTGTTTTTGTTTTAGTTGTTTTTATTACTAAATCGTTGGTCTTCACGGACGGTTCCTTATTATTATAATCTTATAATCCAAAGATAGTCCATGCGTGTGAAAGTTCAAAAAATTTGACTATTGTATAATGGACAAATAAATTATGCATTTCAATGAAATTAAAAAATATATTTATAATTCATTACCGTACCCTCGGAAGAGACAACCCGCCGCATGGCAACATTAAATTAAACCAAAAATTTGTTCTAATTTAATCCCATAATAAATATTAATTTAATAATATTAATAAAAAAAATTTTAAGGTATATTGTAATTTAATTTAAATTTTAAAAAATTATTATTATATACATATAAAAATATATATATATATATATATATATATATATATTTTTTTTTTTTTTTTCTGGTTTCATTTATTGGAATTGAATGCCTGTTTGAGTTACATTTTCCGCTGAAACGGTACTAAAACCCAAACAGTAGGGAGGACACGTGTTGGCTAGCCACGAAAAATTTTTAGATCTTCGGACCGGAGAGGCGGCTAAGTGAAAATTCCCCAGATTGCGTAACTTCGACAGGGCCGAGGGTCCGACCCGCTTCCCCCACTCCCTCTCCTTCTTCTCCAACCTTAGTCTTCAAAATTATCTCTCTCGATTGAACTTGTCGCGTGACTCAGCAGCTGCGGAAGAAGAAAGATTAAATCAAAATCAATCAATAAACACGATTTAATCAAATAATCTTCTTAGTTGAATGGAAGCTATAAGAAAGCAAGCCACGAAGCTTCGAGAACAGGTCGCCAGGCAGCAACAGGTGGGTACCCTATTCTGTTATTTTCTTTCGTTTTCGTCTTTTTTTCTTTATTCATTTTTTTTCCTTAGTGCCTTCGATTCAAGATCAATGTTTATTTTATTTCTTTTTTGTAAAAATTTTTTGGATCTCGGAGCTAAATGTGTATCGATCGGTTTAGTTTCTAATTTGGGGGAAGGGGATATTGAAATATGATTGATTTGGTCAAAATCTGTGGAGCAAACGGTGACGATTGCAGCTGGAAAGTACGATTTTGAGTTGCGGAATGTGAAAAGGATGAAAAAATCTGTTGATTTTTTTGAATATCAGATGGAATATTTGGAAAGGAATTAATGAATACCTATTTTTAGATTAAAGAATGTTTAGCATTGAAATGGAATGTCTTTGTCTACGTTGGGTTTTGGCGGAAACTGGAATCGAAGTGTAATTGTGGACTAATAATGTGAGTGTTATCTTGTGGAGGGTGAATTGGTGTTTGATGAAGAGTTTAGAATCTGAGATTCTGTAAACAAAAATCAAATTTTAGCCGCATTGGTTCAACACATTTTTTATGCAGTTAGTCAGTGATTTTCATGTCATGTGTCTTGATTATGATGGAAATGGGTATCTTTACGTGGGTTTTGTGCTTAAAAAAAGTTTCTTAATTATGTTGAGCGTCTCTCCAGGCCGTTCTCAAACAGTTTGGAGCCAGTGGGTATGGAGGTTCAGATGGTGTTATTACTGATGAGGCAGAACTCCAGCAGCATCAGAGACTTGAGAAGCTCTTCATATCAACACGTGCTGGCAAGGTTCTCTAGTACTTCAAAACTGGATTCATCTCGTCATTTTTTTTTTTTAACCAGTCAACCTGAGTGTGATGACTCCTTTTGTGCTTTAGCATTTTCAAAGGGATATTGTTCGCGGGGTAGAGGGGTATATTGTCACGGGGTCAAAACAAGTCGAAATAGGTAAATTGGTGAATGCTGAATATCATTCTGTTGTGTCCTATGTTGAATATTTGAATTTCAGGGATTTAGGATCTTGTTATGTTACTGCATTGTTGTATGTGACAGGAACAAAGTTGTCGGAGGATAGCAGGAAATATGGTTCTGAAAATACTTGTACTAGTGGTAATTCATTGTCAAAGGCTGCATTAAATTATGGACGTGCACGGGCTCAGATGGAGAAAGAACGTGGGAATCTCTTGAAAGCACTAGGCACACAGGTCTGACCTAAAATTTTTCCTCCTCTTGTCCTACTTGCAGCATAATTGTTCTAAGTTTTGGTCTGTAACTTGTAAGTCTTATAGTGATAAATGTGTGCTTTGAATATGAACCTCAATGAGTTTATATTCCAAGTCTGTATCATAGACCATATCATATGGCACCTTTCCAGGTTTGATTCTGCTTGTTTTTTGCTACTGTGCCGGCCATTCTGACAAAGATCATTTTTCCACAAGCTTTATGAATACTGAGAGGACATAAAATGAACTAGCACAAAACTAACCTCTGTATGGTGGGATTATCCCCTTTTTTGATAGAATTTTCAATAAGGGGACCCTACTTAAATGATAAATAAAACTCCACTAGAGTAGAAATGACTTACTGCCTGTTTATGTTCTCTCTATTAGAATTTTTTGTTTCTGTTTCCTCTTCATAAGACTTGCTTTACTTGCACATATTTCAATAGGTTTATTTCTAAGTTTTACCTGGCATATTTGTTAAATCATAGGCTCTTTGAGTTATGAACTTGATAGTGTGTTTAATGTTTTGATTGCTAGGTTGCAGAGCCATTAAGAGCAATGGTAATGGGGGCTCCATTAGAAGATGCACGTCATCTTGCTCAACGTTATGATAGAATGCGACAAGAAGCTGAATCCCAGGTAATCCTAAATATGTGTATCTCACTGAGTTATTCAAATGGATGGTTCAGTTTATATGATGGCATGAATAAAAATGCATATTGACATTGATCTGTTTGTATAAAATTTCTTTTTGCTGCATAATTTTAGTATCTTTCATTTTTGTGCATACTAGATGGTTGTTGGTCCTACTTATTTTTTTCATGTGGAGTCAATTAATTTATGTCCATGATGACCATATGCAGTATGAATTTTCTTCCTCAATGTTCTAGTAACACTTCTGTTGAACCTAGAAAGGCTATTGAAGTGTCTAAACGCCAAGCAAAAGTCAGAGAAATGGCAGGCAATCATGAACTTGCTATGAAATTGGAGGCTGCGGAAGCAAAACTGCAAGATTTGAAGTCAACATGGCAGTATTGGGGAAGGAAGCAGCAGCAGCAATGGCTGCAGTTGAAGCTCAGCAGCAGAGGTTGACTCTTCAGCGACTTATTGCGATGGTATTGTGAAGTATCCACTACTTCTACCATGTGTCCTATATAGTCATGAATTATATGTTAAGAGATGTTCAAACTGAAGCTTTGCCCCACTGGTGTTCCAATGCTAATTTGAAGGTTGAAGCAGAGCGCACTTATCATCAGAGACTCCTTCAGATATTTGATCAGCTTGAAGGAGAGGTACACAAACATGTCATTTTGCTCATTCATTTAGGAGCTTGGCTACAATTGAGTGGTTTTTCTTTTCAATTATGGTTATGATCCATGCTTTCCTGCCATTAATAGATGATATCAGAGCGGCAACGCATTGAAGCACCACCTACCCCAAGTGCGGACAACACAATGCCTCCACCTCCATCTTATGAAGAAGTGAATGGTGTATATGCTTCTCAAATGCATAATGGGTCAACAGACAGCATGGGTTACTTTTTAGGAGAGGTTAGAAACTGAATTTATCATGTTGCTATCATGATTGTAGCTTTATGAATAATGAAATGTTACTTTATTGCTGTCTGATTTTGTTCTTTGTTGACATTCCGCTGCAGGTGATGCATCCATACCATGCTGAATCCGATGTGGAGCTGACATTGTCAGTTGGTGACTATGTTGTTGTCCGAGGTCCACAGCCTTCAGAAATATTACTTCTAATTTTCACTGATGTTCAAGTGTTTTATTAGTTACATTGAGCTTCAATGCAAGGGTTTAATGTCTTTCTCTGGATTCTCAAACAGGTGACAAACAACGGATGGGCCGAAGGAGAATGCAACGGGAAAGCAGGGTGGTTCCCTTTTGGATACATTGAAAGACGGGAACGTGTTTTAGCAAGCAAAATTGCTGAAGTCTTCTAGGTTTGTCTTTCGGATTTGCTTCTGCGCCGAAGGGTGACGCTTTATGTTGTGTGTAAATATGCTCCATTGTACTCAGATGGCGGAGCATGTTTTGGCACAAATACAAGGCCATATCCTTGAACGGTTTTGATATGGATACTTCCTCTTTTTTCTCCCGGTATTGTTAGTGAATGTGAAGGCCTCTTCGTGTGTATTATTCGTTAATTTTTTGTGCAAGCGTGCGAATTGAGATTTTGTTCTACAATGTTGATATCATGAATGATGAGCGATACAACTCTTGTGTTCCACTATGTTTAGCTTTTCCCGACACATATGCACTCGCCCACAATGAGTGGCTGTTCTGCTTCACTGTTTCTCATTATGGATGGGTAGCAATGCTTTATTTTAATGATAAATGGGTTTTATTTCTCCACAGCAGGGAGGTAAAGTGGAAAGAAAGGTAATGTCGTGCAACCACACGTAAGGGCACATCCGTAGAAACGGTAAAAAATTACGTAAAGGAAAAGGCAAAGGAGATTCTTAAACGGGCCGTAGAATGAAGTTTGCTTCTTTTTTATTTTTTCTATTAAATTGATAGGCCCCACGTTGTAATGGACGGTATTGTGTGATTACGCAGCCAACTTAGGCTGGGTTTTGGACACACATGTTTTTCATAGAATAAAAGCAAAATGCCAGAGTTGGACCAACTTTGTATGACGATTTCTGAATAATGGATCGTCTCCGACATTTCTATATTAGATTTAAGTAACAAACGGTCTGAGCGTATAGCCATTACAATACAGTATACAAACAGTACAGGAGATCAGACTTCCATTGAATATGTTGGCCCGCCAGCCGTCCACGTGCGGTAGAGGTCCATGAGAGTGACCATCCTGCACAACTTCAACACGTTTTCCCCTATGTATGTCACAGAAGAACACACAGATTTCCATTTGCCATTGTCTACTACCCTGTTGCTTACTCGCTCTAGTTACTTGGCCGGTTTGCAGACAGATAGGCGAAAACTATGGCCAGTATAAGGAAACCGATGACAGCCTGCATTGAGGTTACTAAAGAAATCAGCCTAGGTTCATTAATCAAGCAATACAGGTAAAATAAGAATGCCAAGGAAACGGAATTGAAACATCAGGTTCCTAATTTAACAGGAACCCACCAGAGCAGAGTTGTATCTAGGCTCGCTCCCAAGAATGCTGGACCTGCTAGTAAAAGAGAAAAATATGAGGATCAGCCAAACAAATTAAAGGGCAAAAAGAAAGCAAAAATTCCCGAAATCGCTTGATTGATTCATCAAAACGGGGGATACTTTACTACACCTTTTGGTTAGGAAACCAGATTCCCTGCAAGTTTTCTGCATTGCTTCCAGCCTACTCAATGTTTTTGTTGCATTGGGATCGCTCTTGTCAACCTGGCAGCCAATAGTGAATTTCCAATGAGAGGAACAAAAAGGCACAAAATAAATTGGTGCAAAACATAGCACCTCAAGCAAGTATTACCAAAGCGCTCAATCTGGCACCATAAATTGAAAGAATGGTAACTTTCCTTATGCAACTTAGAAAGCATAATTTATTTATCTCGTTTAAAACTAATGGAGGCACCATACCTTGGCCTTCAGCATGCAGGAGAAGTCAAAGAAAGCACCATAGACATCAGCCATTGTTTTTGTTTGGTAGATAACTTTAGCAGTAAGACCTAGGAACCAGATGACAGAGAATAAAACACATTCAACAAGGAATTAACATGTTCCACTCCCTTGTCTACACATATGTATAACAAGTTGGTTGCTATTAACTTAAACCTATGACCTGTGTTACTCATGTCAAAGATAAAGGTATTTTGCATTCAGTTACAAGATGATACCATCTATGCTATCTCCATCAGTGGTGAAATGCTATGATAGCATCATTAATCAGAAATGAAACTTCCCTACAATCCTTACAGGATGTTTAGATTATAATTAACTAAGCAAAAAGCAGTCCTTGTAGTAATCTTACCACGCCTGATCTTAACTACGCCTCTGAAGACTTCAATATTGTTATAGCACAATGCTAAAGTTCCAATTGCCATGATCTAGCAAGACACATGAAGACATGTCAATTGCTATGAACTCAGAAAATAACTACTCCATCAGAGTGACAAGTTCCTCTTAAAAATTATCATAATGACAGATCACATTTCAAAATTTCAATGTGTAGCAAAAAGACAAAAACAACATGTTTTAAACCAGAAATCTTTTCTCAATATTCCTGCATGGCCAGTTTCAATAACACGTGCAAATATCTTCAATCTTAATCAATACATTTCTGTCCTATAAATATCCTTCAAAGACTAACAAAACCGAAGAGTGCCAAAAACAAAAGAGCTACACATTTGAAAAGAATTCATTGAAGGATTTCAGGAACTCTAATGTCAAGTTCATGTTTATGCTTTAGCATGTCCAAACTTGTAAAGATAGAGCAAACTATGCAGGCCGACTAAAAAAGAAGCACAAAACCATTGAAATCTTCTACCTTCTCCTCAAAGCAACATATAGAAACATGTGTTGTTCCCATAGTAGATTGGGAACATAAAGAAAGATTGTAAAAAACCTGTTTGAGTAAAATTCCAACCTGGGGAATGGCACAAAATCGAAAGATGGCAGGATCTTGTAATGCGGACATGTATTTCAAGCAATCATTGACATGAATCAAAGAATTAGTAACCATATCATTCAAACACTGCACTGCTTTGACTGAGTTCTCTTCATATTTTAAGTCCTGTGGGGCAAACCATGAAAGAAGAGAGAAAGCCCAATCAGATAAGTTTAGCACATCATCAGATGTAGATTTACCATTTTATTCTGAAGCTCATACATAAATCACATAGTTACATGGACAAAATGACGACCAAATAATCATATATTACCAGAAATATGAACAAGAAATGGAAGAAAACAAACCTCAAGTTTGTTAACATATTTACTCCAGATTTCGCGAGGCCAAAACATGCGACACTTGGGTATCTCATTAATATCTTCCAGATAATCTCGAATAATATTTGTTTTCTGTAATTTGTCAAATCCAGAATACAAGGTGTCAGAATACTGTTTAAACCCAAAGGACCATGTAAAACACATTGATAGCTCTATGCATCATAGCAATACCTGAAGAAACAGACCCATGGAATTGGACAGGTCATCTGGTGCCAAATCTTCCAACTGGGATGCATGGAAAAGTTTGGATAAGCCAAGTCCAACGAGCCCTGCAACGTAGTGGCAATATTCATCATAGTCATCAATTGTTTCCACCTGCAGGATGAGAAGTTTAATGGCGCATGTAAGACAACACTAAACCTATCTGAAAAATATAGAAGCAATAACATAATTCAAACTCAATGCCTATCATTTTGGAATGGTTCTATCAGCCTTAATTAGGTCATAACCATACATCTGATTCTACACATCTTGAGCTCACTACAGGAGTGCACAAGTGCACACATGTAATGTATCATTGGTCCTCAAAGAAAGTATCTAATTTTCTTCCAAGCTACTGCTACACAATTATGCCATAATCACTAACCTCCTTGCTTATAAATTTTGCCATTCCAGCACCCATTCTCCTGGTGATTTCCTCAATTGCTCCTTGATGCCTGCAGAAATAAATTGACATATTAACTAAGTCATTTAGCTTAGCCATTTTAATTCAAACCAAATGTTATATAAGAAACCAATAGCATATATTGTTATTTATGAGCCATTTTTAAGCAAGAAGTAGCATGTACAGAAATGGGAATAGGGAAACAGGAAGTGACGTACCCTTTTCCAAGCTCAGAGAAAGCAGTTGAAACGTGGTGGAATTGGTCCATCAGAACCTTGTAATTCTTGGTACCACCTTATGCAAATATAAGAAACCAAATGTGAGAACAAAATAAGTACTATACTCTTTTATCATTGCATGTTAGGAATATAATTCATGAAATCAAGACTCACATGAAAAGTGCCATTCACGGTCATATATGTGATGGTGAAAAGATATTAGAATAGGCAATTTGACATCTGTGGCTATGCTTGTGTCATCCTCTGCAAAGAGACATTAGAAGTAGTCAAATGGGGGAAGAAACAATGTTGCTCCAGTATGATACATTTCAGATACAATTGCACAATTCTAGTTATCAATATTTTCATAACTGACAGAGAAGTTCTAAACTTCACAAATGGAAAAAGAGATAAGTGAAACCACCCCCTTCCGGACTTCTATCTCTAGCCCCAGCATCAACCGGAACAACTCCAAAGAATCAAGACCTTATAAGAAATTCACAATACAATCCCAAGGTTAAAGATAGCAAGGACAAACCAACGGTGTCAAGGGCTCGGAGCACCAAGTAGAAGACGCATACCTGGAGAAAAAAATAATAGCAGCTTGAAATTAGAAACTGCCCTCAAATCAGAATACCCACAACATTTATTCTCATCGAAAACCAGATCCTAAACAAGATCTCAGCAACACATCTGCCGTGTGTATCATAAGCGACATTGCATACAGAGGAACAGCGCCCTCTATGTAGATTAACATAACATACTAATATGGACCATACAACAAACAAACAATAATCTAATTGATTCATCTAACCTTTTTCTCCAAAGAATAAACAAAGAAACGAACCCATAGAAAGAATGAATTGAAAAACATACGGAATAAGCAAGGCCTCACCAAAAAAAAAAAAAAATCCAATAAACTTTCATAACAATCAATGAAACAACAATATAAATAAACAATAAACACAAAAAAAAAAACGGTTGGATGAATGTTTCGAGACGTTAATAAGAAAGAAATTTACAGCATCACGAAGCTGGGGGCCTAGCTGTTGAATGACGAGAGCAAAGCTACGAGACACCTTGTGAAGCATTGTGTAACAGAAGCCCCAATGAGGCTGCTGCGGGATCTGCTTCTCCGCGTGTTTCATCGCCATTTTCAGCTTCAACAGTGGGTAAAAATCATCTGGGTGTTTCAGAATTGCTCCCAAAGTCCCCATTTCTTTTTATTTTTCCTTTTTTTTTTCTTTCAAATCGGGTCACTTCAAAGAGGATAACCAGATCCAACCCGGATTGAGAAGCGCAGAAAGGAAAGGCTTCGCTGATATGAAGGAGACAGCAAAATCTGAGTGGACTAGGAAGGTATTCTCTCCCTCTTCAAGATGGATGCCTTGGTGGTACTGAAATTACGTGTTTTTCTTTTTAATAGAAAAAAAGTTATATATTTTATTTAAAAAAAAAAAAAAACAAATGTGAGAACCGTATTTTATTTAAATTTAATTACTTCTGGAGCCAACAGCTGCCGCGTCTTGGGGAACGTGGGACTGGCTGTGAATATTTCTTTTTTCGTTTTTTTTTTTTAAATTTATTGTTTTTTGAACCTTTTTGTTATTTATTTATTTATTTATATTTCTAAACTATTAATAAAACAATAATCAAAAATTGAATAATTAATTTGGACAATCATATATGAATTTCCCTCCCCTCGTTTCAATTATTCCTTTCTTTTTTTTTTTTTTATCCAAACCAACGAACTGGATTTGGGGATTGTGTGTTTTTTAATTTTGAAATTTTATTTTGTATATTATTTTTCGAATTTCTTGAATAACGTCTTCTTTTACTCTGACCGACGAATGGCGTGGGATGCGACTGTGCGGCACGTGAATGGAAAGTGTTGACCTGACCTTTTCTTCTGTTGGAGATTTGACCGAGAAGGGACTGTTCGAATCTCGTGAGCGAGTCCTGTGCTCTTTCAATTTTCAGCTGCCAAACTACCAAATATTAATTCATCACCCACGGACCAAGCTACTTGGTAGCAGCTTGGGGGAAACTTAATTAATGACTACTGAGTTAATAATGCTAAAAAACTACAAAAAAATATCTTTCCTGAAAACTGTCTTGGCCTCTCCTTAAATATGCATTAGATCTCAATGGGTCAGATTTGCTAGCGAATTTATCTTTTTACTTCACTTGAATATATATATATATATATAACCTAATGGGAGAATAATTTCCAGAGGGATCCTGGCACTCCTGTATTCTATCTGAAAATTACAGTTCTGTTGGGCGAGCGATTTATGCCTAAAATAGATATACCCCACCATCCCAAAACCATTTGATGCCACATGGTCCAAGCATGGTAGATGCGTCCCAACCATGAGATGGACACGTGATTTGTTCTTCTAGCACAAGTGGCAAGCGTAAGAATTCATCAACTTGTTAATTGACATTGACCATCAGGCACGCAAGTTGTTGCGTCACTTTCTCGCCAGATAGACATGCGTGGGTTGTCTTGTCCACTTACAAAGATATTTTCTCACTGGATATAAATTTTTGTGGGGTTGTACGCTTGTGAAGACCCACCAAGTAATAATAATGGGGAAAAGGAAAAGTAGACAATAAAACCAAATTAAGGCCGTTGAAGACACATTGGAATTGGGAATAGGGGGAGAAGAGGGAAGGGCTTAACTCGCTGCTTTGCTAAGATCCTGGAGACAGGAGGATTTCGGAACGCCAGGCCACCATGTGATAGTGGTCGAGTAATGAGGTAGGCCCATCTCAGGCAGACCCCATCTTCGTATCTTCTTCATTCATGCGTTGCTCAACTGGGACTTGTGGGTCCAACTCAATTGAGCTAGTGAAAGTTTACTGGTTTGGATATTGGGCCCTTCAGGATCATTGCGCCTATCGAGCATACGCTAATTGCATCCCTGATCTGATTACTCTCAATCATGCGAGCTCTATTTAAATAAGATGGTATTGTTTCTCCAAAAAAATGAAAAAAAAAAAAGGAAAAAAGGAATGAGAGAAAAAATTGAAGGAAGGGAAAATTAAAAGAGAAGAAAAAAAAAATTTCATCTTCTCTATGTTTGAAAAAGAATAGTGGAAAAAAAATTAAAAATCTTGAAAAAGAGTGAGAGCTGAGGAAAAAGAAAAATGATATATATATAACATTGCCCAAAAACCTGCCCATTTACCCATTGGGTAGTAAGTTTCACAACCCACACCAATCTAAATGGGTATCATGGTTACAGGTGAGTAGTACCCATTACTTGTACAGAATCAAAAAGGCCAACTTTATTCAATCAAAGTTACCTTTTCCCCTTATTTCTTCACAGTGAAAAACACCATAACCACATCAATCTAATCTATCAAATATTAAATATAATATCAAATATGACATAAAATAGAATTAAAAGTCTGTAAAATAACTGGATTGCTGTCCTTCAAACACACACACACACTCTTTTGGAATCATTTGCTACCTGGTCTCAAAGGACAGTGAAAGTATTGATGTCCTGGTCAATAGGTTATTTTGAAGGTAATGCGAGCAATCTGTACATTTTGGAGGGGTTTACCTCTTGCATTGTCCAGCTTTGCTCACTCCTAGCTTTCTTAATTGGTAGAAATAACACATCAACAAGCTCTAAGCAGTCTTTTGTTGGAGTTGCCACTTTGATAACGCATGAAAGATACCTGCAAATATGTTTAGACCAGTTAACACACTGAAAAGGAAAAGGTAACATGAACTATTAGGTTACTCATTTGTATATGAATAAGAAACTCCAAAACAGTTAGCAAATTCAATCAACAGCCACTTCCATGGCCCGTGAAATCTCTCAAGTTTTGTACATGAAAACGTTGTGCACGCATCGCAGCCTCCAGTAGTAAATCAAAGGCTAGAGAAAGTTTCCACAACAGACCAATCTGTATGATGGTAATGATTAAAAATATCATGACATAGCTTTAGATATCCGTTCTGTTCAGCTAATTGCAGTAGGAAGAAATAAAACCTCAACATGTTACGGTGCTTCCTTGAAACAGCTGTATCTTCCCAACATGTTGTTGATCATCTTGGTGCAAGGGCCACCAAGGAACTTTGTCCTTCTGCATGACTAGGTCCATCACATCAAACAACAATAATTCAGCTAAGAAGTATTTGTTACTGCAAAATCCTGTCATTAGAAAATAGAGGGCCCAGGCACAATACATACAGGATTATAATGCAAACATGAAACTGGAATTGTAGCTCCACCTTGACTTGTTTTCTGTGTGTCCTGGACTTCAACTAAAAGAGCATCTCCTTCAATCTTTGGGAACCTGAATTGATCTTGCATGTGAGATCGTTCCACCCACCCATGGTATTGCAATTGTATAAAAAAAAAAAGCAATTAGCCAGTGTCCCCAACAATCCCCCTTCCCACTCCAAAGGACAAAGAAACAGGGTATGAACTTAAAAGATGTGATATTCCCCACTTCCAGGATGCAAGCAAATGGTAGAACCAGGTTCAACATGAGATTCTTCAGAACGGCTCTTCAGTTGGAATAGGCATGAAAGTTTCTCTGCAAACAAGACAACATGAAGCTTTTAATGGGCCACCAAGATATAGTAGTGAAGTTTCTGAAATTTTCACATGTACGACAAATCTGATGTGAAGAAGTAACTACCCAATCAATTCTTCTTATAATGCTTGATATTTGTTTGGCCCTACAACAATATGGGGGATAAGCAAAGTGGCTATAAAAGAATAAAGCTTCCAAACATTTTGTTTCACATAAGTTACAAACCTTCTGAAGTCATTGAAAATTATGTATTTTTAATAGAGTAGATGCTGGTTTTCAGTAAAAAAAGAAATTTGAAGAACAAATTCTCTTATCATTTGCATGTAGATGGCACTACACTGTGAGTATGTGCACTTAAGCTTCCAGCTTTTTATAACTTGAGCTTTCTTTACTGTCAATGACAACAAGTATGCTGTAGCTGAATTAAAGCTAAAAATTCAAGGTTTCAGCTAAGAAATAATTTTTGTCACAGACTCGTTCAGATACTTGGCACAGGTACCTTTTCATCTACATTCAATGTCTCCATCAGGCATAAACCTACTTTAACTAATATCGGGCAGCCCCAAAGGACAAAATCAAGAAGAAAGCAAGCAACTGAATTGTCTTAGAATTAATGGATATCTCCCAGGAACAATTGTAAATATACAACTTCTTAATGAGAGCAGGTGCCACTAGGTTACAGAAGATCATACCTTCTACTCTTATCTTTCTAACAACCATCTTAAGCCCAAAAATAACTTTTTCTGCATTCTCTGTTGTTCTGACTTATAATGATCGTACACCTGGCAGTTGAAACAAAAATTTGTGTAATCTACTTGATCAATAGCAGTAAGAGATTCCATTCACATTCAAAACCTAGCCATGAAAAATACAAGAGTTCCATATTGTCCTAGTAGCAATATAAGAATTCAGAAGCATACAACCATAAGAGGCATGCCCAAAAGCACTTCTAAGAACCAAAAACTCCTTACGCAGAAACTCAGGAGCCTTGGTGCAACCTCTAGCCAGGCATGTAGACAAGAGTGGATACAAGCATCACAAGCTATAAGACTTTACCAAGCACATTTGCCACTGCAACAAGTGATTGACAAGCAATTACAAATGAATCTAACCACACAAAGGCAACAAGGGATGCACGGACAAGCACGTAAATGGGTGTTATAATAATCTGAATCATCCACCAATCATGTCTGCCAATAAGATATCTTTTCTTGCTCTTCTTTAGTCACTGACGTTATGGGTCTGATAAAAGACAACTTGAGAAGATTATAGTTAAAAATTCTGGACTGCCAACAGAAAAATGGCTAGCAGAAAAACATTGAACTGCCAAATTGCCCTAATAATTGTGATACCTTTTGATGAATTCAGTGTTTTGCATAGAATCTGATGTTTGATCTACAAAATCTCCTGTGATTCCATCAGAACACTTCAAGTCTCTTGACTTGCAAACTCTTTCCCCTCTAGTTTCAATTCCAGTTTCACCCAAAAATATCTTTCCTTCTCTTCCAACATCAGTAAATGGCGTGGCATCCTGGGGTTCCAAGGTCTCCCGCCTCCTTAAGCATATTTGTTTAGCTACGATAAACGCCCTACCACCTCAACCAACAAGAAAGAAGGAAACAGATCAATAATCCAATAAAAGCCACATATCCAACCGAAGAAAAAGAAAAAGAAAAGTTTTACTTCAAACATGAAGTAACCTAGAATGACCACCAACATCAGTCGCCAAGAAGGATAAAAACTCGAGGCACAAAACGCACAATTCAAAAGATTAAAGAAGAGAAAGAAAAGAAAAAGAAGGGCAAAAATAAATGCAGAAACGAATATGAATCATGAAGCTGAAATTGCTCTCCAGCCGAGCAAATGCCCTCTGGGTTAGAGCTATTCTGTGATAATCTTCATCTTCCCAATTCACCATCCGTAGTGAACCTCCTAAAATTGAATTGCCTGGCAGTTCAATTTTCAAATATTTCTTCAAGAACCCTTTATTCAATTTCGTTTCAAGCCTATTTCCATACATCTCATATTCTTAAGTATGGCACTACCTTGCTAGCTTTTTGAAGGAATCCACGTAATGGAGACCCACACGACCCTCCTCCACCTCCAACTCAAGCCCCACCTCCACCTCCTCCTCCAAGTGGTTTCCAACTACATAATCCGAAACAGAGGCCACACTCTCGTCAAAAATTGCCGTCCCTCGCCGGAGCCACCAAACTGTGAAGCGTTAACAACCCAGAAGGAATTTTCAGTAGAGACAACAAATGGGAATAGCTAAAAGTATTGTAATCACACAGAAGTGAAGATTTAGGAAGTAGGCTTGTGGGGGATCGAGGGAAAGATTCATGGGGCGAAATCTTCTCTCTTAGTGGAGAAAAGGGTGAAACAAGAACCAACAACTCGAGCCTCCCCCACATCAGATCCTTGCAATACAAGCCAACGCAAAACGAAGAACCTTAATTAAAAACACAAATAAATAAATAAAGTCTCGAACTAGGAAAGAAAGAAAAAGAGAGAGAGAGAGAGAGAAAGTCGATACCTGGTTGACCCAGTTGATTGCAGTCTCATCCAAAACTTCGGTGAACATGTTTCTTTCTTAGTTGTTTTCATTCTGGGTGGACTTCAGAGACAGACAGGTAACGGAGGGAGAAAGAAAGGGACAGTGATTCTTGATTGAAGAAAGGGAGAGAGGGAGAGTGAGCGGAGAGTTCAAGAAGCGAGCGTTTTCAATTGAAGTTGGGGGAAGGTGGGGGGGGGGTGGTTTATAAATTTTAACGGCTAGTTTTGACGCTGATGTTCACTTGCTTGTAGATGCGCGCCAACGTCTCCGACTTGTTATTTAGGAAATTTCGTATTCAATTTTAGATTCATTGAGATTTTTGTGATATCCTCTCGGCGTAATACTAAAGCTCGTCGTTTTTCTTTCTTGCACGAATACGTTAGTTAATATGAGTCAGATTTGACCAAGTCAGAGTTTATTTTTTATGTTGCCGTGTTTAACATGATCTTTATATAATTAACCATATAGAATTCTGTTGAAGTTTTAAATTACAATTTTAAATTATATAATTATTTTCACATAGGAGAGCGTTAGTTGCACGAAGTTGTCAACAAGAACCCTTCAACGCCAATAGTGCAGCTCCATAGGCAGCCTCGGTTTGCATTGCTCGACGTACGGGCAAGCCCAGTACCCTCTCTCGGATCTTTGTCCATTTCTCGTTTTTGGCCCCACCGCCGGCAGTAAACACTTCCTCAACTTGGGTTGCTCCCAGGTCTTTCAACAAGCTATATGCTTTTGCCTGAAAATTGCACGATGTTCATCAGCATTTTTTAGAGGTTCAAATTTGGACTGGTCCATATTCGTTTTTGTGTTTTATTACAGAGAGGAAGAATTTCCATACCTCAATACGTGCAATGGATTCCAAGATACCATGTAAGTAGTCGACATCACTTTCAGGCCGCGGATGTAACCTGCATTTACGAGAAACATATTCAATCAAGCGGCAGAAGGAGAGGACACGAGGCATTCGGGACATTATGAAAGATGGGGGCATATGTAGAGTAGAGAATTCAGCCAATAAATAAATAAATAAATAACTGGCTCGTCCTATCTCTAACCTGGGAACCAGGTTTGGATCTGCCACAGGAAATCTCTCGCCAACTGCTTTTAAAGGGTAGTAATCTAGAGGGGAAGGTTCCGTGGGAACTATCAGCTCACTCAATTTCTCTAATTGTTCATCTGCAAAAAGTTGTCTGAGAACGGCTCCACCGGTATTTGAAGCACCTCCAACAAGCCACTTATCGGCGAGGCGATGACTATAAACTCCAAACCGTGCATCCTCAATCCTTCTGGTGCTTAGAAGCTTAATGGCTACTGTTGAACCCAGTGAAGTGACCTAAAGCACAAATATTTTCAGCATAGCTTTCAGAAAGATAAAAGCATTGATAGGATTGAAAATGAGAAAGCATAGTAAAAATGCCAAGCCAGTAACAATGTTAGTTCCATGTAAGATTTGCCGTGTTCAATTTGTCTATGAATTTTTTGCTTGTCTCTGGTTTCCAAAGAGGAAAATGTACAAAGTTGCCTTTCAAATAAATTTGTTTATTCAAAATAAATTGGGTTGTCTGGATCAAAAAGAAACTAAATGCATTATGAGAGAAAATTAACATAAAGATAAGCATATAATATCTTAACACATGCATTAATTTTCATTCACAAAAAATTAGAAAATAGAATCCTGTAATTTTCTTACAGCTTTCCCAGGTTGCATTGCACGTGCTGCAAGAAAAGCAGCTATACTATCAGTTGTTCCTGCGCATACAGCACAATCTTCTTTAAAACCTGGAAGGATTTTATTGACATGTCAATTACAATTCTGAACATTAACTTGCTAGTTGGGAATAACTTTTAAGTTTTAAGGACAAGAACAGAAACCCACAGGCCAAATTTCCTTCTTATTCATTGTTTCCAAGCACACAGATATAGAGTTCAAAAATACCACAATCTCACATATCAAACAATGTGAGGAAGTAGTATAAGTAGTTGAACAACAAACTCCCATTTCTTCAGTTAAATGCCATTGTTGCTTTTTTTGAACAATACAATTCATAGCTCTGTGAACTATGTGATACGTAAATCCAAACTTCTGGTCAACGAAGTTAGCAAGTTTCATTGCACAATTGAATGACCCCTCTCCCCCCCCCCCAAAAAAAAAAAAAAACCAGCTATAAACTCACACTACAGTAACAATGATATTTTTGAAAGCCAACAGCCAAAATTGATAAATTTTAAAGAATCTTTTAACAAGCTTTTCTGGGGGCACTTGGCACTACAAGTGGCAATGATGATTTATAGATCAGAACTTAATGCAGTTTCTCACATGAGAACAGCACTTTTTCTTCTACTCTCATAAACCAGGAAAAAAAAATGAACACAGAATGAGGAAAAATATACTTCAATGTCAATCCTTGGAATGTCCCAACAGTTTCAAAGAGCACGCAAAACAGCAGAACAGTTAGCTACATAAGTAACTACTAAACAGCCCATTGATAACAATTGACCCCAAGCAGGCATAAAAGACTAACAGTCCTTGATAATAGAGCTACTCAACAGTAGGAAAACATACCAAATTGCTTTCTAATGTCCTCTTTTAAATACCCAACTGAAGTTCCTGGAGCTATTACAGTTGGTAAAAGTTGTGAGTATGGCTGAGAGAGCAGCCATGTCGGATACGACTCCACTTCAGGATCATAACCAACCTGCAACACCCAAAACAATGGTCTTTTTATCACTATTCCAATGCACATGGTTAACACGCATCAAATATACAGGGACTAAATCCTGAATGCAAAGAGTAACAAACACCTTCAGAGCATTGTTGTAATCAGAAACTCCAAGCTTTCCATGTAAAAGCCACAGCAGCCAATCTGCTTGGTGCAACAGCATTGCTGATTCTTTATTTGAATCCACCGTGTTCCACCACGAGACAACTTTGCATAGAGTGGAAGATCCAGAGCAAACTGTGTGGTTTGCAGGAGCAATAGATTTCACAATCGGCAAAGCCTCAGGACAACTCTCATCGTAGAGAAGGGGCTTCCTTAATGGTTCCCCTGTATTGCTGTGCAACCAAAGAAAAAACAAAAAGTTTCTCCAAACAGAATCATAATTTGAGTACAGACACGAAACAATAACCATCATGCCTTTGAGACATCCACCTGTCCACAATGAGGGTAGTGGCAGAGGTACCATCCAAAGAAATAGAAGCCACAAGTGGGCGAAGATGAACTGGAACTTCTCCTAGCAGTGAGAAAAGAGTCTCTCTCCATGAAGCCACCCAATCAATAGTCTCTCCACTCTTTCTAGACAACAGAAACAAAATTGCCAATTAATTTTGGGAAATTTTCCTTTTTTCTTTTTTTCTGAACCATACCATCAAGCATTTTTCTATTACTTCTCCTCTGGTACATATTCACTGTATAAATAAAGGCTCAAATATCTGCCGTAAACTTAAGAATTTTAAAAGAATTTCCGTCAATGGCTAATTTCAAGTGACACCCAGAACCAAATAATAATAGAAATCGAATCAACATGCAAGCTTGCAAGTTGTTAGTCATATGGTACCATAAAGTGAGGATACTCCTTCTTTCCTTCAGAATGAATAGTCCCATGTTTGTCAATGAGAGCATATCTCGCCCCAGAAGTACCAAAGTCCATTCCTAAATACAGCCGCTCTCCAACTCGGACAATATCACTTTCCTTGTCAAATTTATTGCTTCCAAGAGCCATCATTACTCGTCCTCTTGATCTTGGTTCTCTTACACCGCCGTGTGGCTGCTCGGTTTTCGTGACTACCCTTGTCCTGCTCTGCCCTGCAAGGTCGTGGCTGAGAAACGAGGAGGATAAGGTGAATTGCTGAACTGGTGAGGTGACCATAGCGATTCTGCTTTTCGCTGTGGATAAACAGAAAATATATTCGATCAACGGTTCTGGTATGCAGCATTTGATTAATATTCTGGAGTCAAATAAGCCAGTTTGCGGACGGAAGTGTGACTGGGCTCCAGTGGTCTGTATTGTGAACCCATTGGGTTTGTAAATATCTTTGGACGTGCAAAGCCTGAACAATGGGCCCATCAAATCATTTAGTTCCATCGGAGGACTAGCTCATTCTCCAGAGATTGGCATGCAATGCAAGCAAAGGAATTTCCCAATCATTCTGCTTCACTAATAGGACCAGAAAAAGGTTGCGTGTGACAATCGAGGCACAGAGAGTGGAAAAAGGAATCAATGGTAAACCTCTATCATCCAATATTTACTTGTACTCTTTCACAAAAAACATGCTACAGTTGAAATAATGAATATCTGCAGTATACGGTGGATCAAATAAGTGGAAATGGCAAGCATTGCATTTGGTGTTTTTGACTTATTGTACGCTACTAATAGCTTTTCTCATAGTGGTTGTTCATCGGTTAAGACAGACCCATCTTGAGGTGGACCCACTATTACATCTTACCTTTCCCCTCTCTCCTCTGGGAAATTAATCGCTTAATGGGTCTAGTTAGGCTAAAATTAGTCCATATAATTCTTAAAAAAAAAAAAAAAAGGAGCCCCTGGTCATCAATTTTCGCTTTGAAAACACACCATGTGATATGATGTAACATCTATCCTCCCCTCTGTTCTCTTCGTTGGTTTATTGGGGTGGTGGATACTAAATCATGGCAAATATCTTAAAGACGCCACGCTCAAGTGATGTATTGTTTTACTAATGAAAAAAAGTAAGTGCAACTGCCCATTTGAATTGATGTATTCTTGAAAGTTGTATTTGCTTCCTGTGTTCGGATGAAACCCGGAAATAGAATTTTCTGAACAGCATAAAAAAAAAAAAAAAAAAAATCTGCAATACTGCCTTTGAATATTGCAGCATGTTTTTATATTCCTTTTGGTTTTCGTTTTGTTGGTCAAAGACATTGCAGCATTTGTGGGCACGATCATTTTCAACCTATTCACTGTACTCTTCCCCTTTATTTACATGAACTATATGATCTTCAATTCAAGAAAAAACAAAAAAATTCTTTTTAATAATTATTGATGAATATAGATGTGTTGATGCGTTATTTATACAGAAGTACTGATTATAATTTTAATATATTTTAATAAATGATGTGACACGTCACCCATAAAAAGACTAATAATTTTCTAAATATAACACATAGCCATTTTAATTTTAATATGCTCATAAATATTTCATCATGTAACATTCTGATTTTGTTTCTGAGAATATTACAAATTGTTTGGGCAAAATAGACAAAATGCATTTACAACTTTGGGGAACGTTGCAACATTGGAGATGTTGGGAACAGGGCCCTCAGCTGCTGCCAAAATCTGCCATCTGCTCTTTAAAAATGTAACCAAACCCCCTTATCAGCGTTTGGGAGCAGTTGGATACCCCGGGTTCTTCCAAACGCTTAGCCAGACGAGGCCTAAATGAACGAGAACGGGTAGGGTAGTTAAACTTAAACCCGAACCACCATCAAATGTCAGGCGCCCAAACGGCCCCGAGGCCCAGCTCCGCTGCTGGGGTCGCGTGTCGAAAAGCGCTCGCTAATCGCGTGCGCGACGTGCGTCACGCCCGCTGAAAGAGACGAGAATGTCCCAACACCGTCGGCGAATGGACTACGTGGGTCACATCCACAATCTTTAAAAGACTCCGCGTGTAAAGTGCAGCAATGTACGCCCATCACATGGGAGAGCATCTTCCATCCCGACCGTCCAATTTCCACAAGCATTTACAGGTCTCACGGGGGCGACCGTTGCACGCGACTTGGTTCCTCGTTTTAATTGGCTTTTTTTTTTTTTTTTTAATATATATACATATATGAAAGTTAATTTTCTAATTATTCATACTAATCAATATGAGAAACTAAGTATTCTTACAAAATAAACTTTTGAAAACTACTATTTATTTTTAGTTGATTGATTGTTTTTAATCCGGTGACTTTATTACTCTCTGCCTTGAAGCAATTCTAATTAAAGGTATGTATTAATTAGGCATACTAAGTATAGTAATTTTAATTTAATTTGTGATATTATCCATAAAATAATCATAAGTTAAAATTCAAAATTAGAATAATCATATGTTTAAATTGCAATTTAAGGATGTTGGGAAGTTTTTGTTTAATTTTACGTCGCACAAGTATCATCCAAGAATTGTTAAAAAAAAAAAAGAAGTGTTATCATCTAAGAAGAAGCAGCCTTTTTGAAGATATTCTCGTTATTTCATTAAGGCTGCCCTTTGAGACATTCACGAAGACAATAAAACTATGACACTATTGGTTTCATTATAAATTAAATTTTTGAAGTGTTGGAAATTTTATTGTAGGTTCTCTTTGTATTTATAAAACACTACATTGGTTTTCGGATTGACAACTGACAGGGATTGAAAAACAGGCGAAACGTGCTGCTGCGAGTAAAATCGGCCGACTTCTTTGACACGTGTCGCGGAAAGGCCCTTCACGACGCTCTTCCACAGCTCCAATCTTATATCCCTCTGCTCGGGAGAATTTTCAAAAACACGCGCTATAATAGCACGACAGAACCGACTCCACCTTAGCGAGTACAATGGATTTAGCCACCGCTAGAGAGTAGGGTTTAAACAATCATTTTCGTCTGTGTCTTTTCTTGCCATTTTTAAAATTTGTCACAAGCAACCTTCACCCAACTGCAATTATTCCCGCTCATTTTTATTTCCTTAATTTCAAAATCTGCCTGCTCCTCAGGGCCATCTCACTCCTCTCAATTCTCTCACCGAATCCCTCCACGTCAGCCTCGGCGAGAAATATTCTGTCCTTTTTAAAAAAAAATTATTTTATAAACTTTTCAAAAATTTCTTAAAAAAAAAAACCACGAAACAAAACCATCGCTCTCAGTTCCTCTCTCTTCCTCTCACCAGTCTACAATTTTTTATTTTTTTTTTAAAATAAAAACTCCTTTCTCTTACACGCTCTTGCTTGCCAATTCTGCATCTGCGGCTCCTTAGTCTTAAAGAAGAAGAAACAATCTCTCTCTGTGTTTCTTCTCTGTCCTTTGGCTCCAATAGCTTAAAGCGTTAAAGTATTTAACCAAAATAGAATAAGATTACAATGCATTGCGCTTTTGTGTCACGAACCATGTGACCTCACTGACACAATCTTCTTCTTCTTCTTCTTCTTCTTCTTCTTCTTCTTCTTCTTCGTTCTTCTTTCTTGTATTTCCTATCGGAATTCGCGGCTGAGACACGCGCTGTATCGGCGAGTCAACTCCAGCTCTCAACTCAGCTCAAATGGCGTCTTCCTCGCGAGCACGAAGCAGCTCTCCGTTCTCGCACAGGAAGCCCTCCAGCCCTTACTCATCGATCTCTTCAACTTCCTCTTACGTGAGCAGCAGGCTCTTGCCTCGCTCCTGCTCCTCTTCGGCGTCTTCGTACTTCAACTCCGGCGGAGGTGGATTTGGGTCTCGATCTATGACTCCGAGTCGCTCCCCTTCCGATTCAGTGTACTCTGGCCCGCGCGGCTACGTTAACCGCTCACCGGTTGGTTTCGGCGCAGAGGAGCTAATTGCTGAACCTATGGACGGGCCGAGGAATGGAGATAGTATATCCGTGACCATTCGTTTTAGGCCATTGAGGTAATGTCGTAGATCTAAATGCAGTGGATCGGATCTATGTGTTGAATTTGATACCGATTGGCAGTTCTGTAATGCATTTGGTACTTGTTTGGTTACAGCGAGAGGGAGTACCAGCGAGGAGATGAGATCGTCTGGTACGCCGACGGGGATAAGATTGTTAGGAATGAATACAATCCAGCAACAGCTCATGCATTTGGTATTGTTCTTCTTTTCTTGATTTTGTATTCCATTTTGTCACTGCCCGATTCGGATAGAGAAAACGCAAGTGCTAATTAGTTTACACTGGCAGATAGAGTATTTGGCCCCCATACTACGACTCAAGAGGTATATGAAGTTGCTGCCAAACCTGTAGTCAAGGCTGCGATGGAAGGAGTCAACGGTATGTTCTTATCGCGATTTTTCTTATATTTCTTTTTAGCAGAACACTAAATTCAATAATACGCATGATTTATCAGAGTTTTAATGTTCATTCGAGAAAAAAAAAAGAGCCAGAGTTGTCATGATTTTAATTAAACTTGTGATTTTCTTAGCCTATTGACACCTCGTTTTGAAATGCAGGAACCGTCTTTGCCTATGGAGTTACTAGCAGCGGAAAAACGCACACTATGCATGTAAGTTTAAATCTCTATTCTCTACTGAGAAATTCCTTTTTCTGTAGTTTTTGTGGCACTTCAAAAATGAAGTGGTTCCGACATTTGAAATTGGAAACTGTTCGTTTAAACTTCATTTTGAAATGCATGACACAAGTTTGCTGATGCTGCGTTTAGACGGTAGACGCCTTTCTTTTAAATGCTAATCTATTTGCACAATATGATTGTCCAACGGTGCTACCATGTTTGACCAACGAGTGGCCCTTGTAATTGTTAATCCCAATAGATATTAACCGCAAAAATTTAGATTCATCAGTCACAAAGAAGGGCATTTTGGGGTGCAGAGTTTGAATGAAGAAGGTGGAGATTTATGCTTAATGAATTATGCTTTTGAGAAAAAATTGAAGCACAGTTGCATTTGTTGTTGCTCCAATAAATATCTCTTTATTCATGGGGTACCAGGTATATATTTTAAACCTATTGTTCTTGAACATGTGTTCTGAATAAACTTTAATGTAAGATTTACCAGGTTTTGGCAGAATAACATAAATCTAGTGTGTGATTTTTTTGTTGATCTTGCTTCTTACAATGCAATCAGATAAGCACGTGTATGCATAGGTATTTCCATTTATTTTAAATTGGAGGATTCTTTCGGATGTCCTAACTTTCAGCGTTTCTCTGGGTTGGTTCTGCATTCAATGCACAGGGAGACCAACTTTCTCCCGGTATTATACCCTTGGCCATAAAAGATGTTTTCAGCATCATCCAAGATGTAAGTGTTCTTCCAACGTTTGGTAACTTTGAACTCATAAATGATACCTAGAAATGGAAAAAGGAAATGGCAGAAAGAAAAAGTAAAAAGAAAAAACTGTGGAAGTTCCGTTTCCCCTGCACAGTATAGCCAATATTTTAATATTAGCTTGGAATGCAACATGACTGACAGATGTATGTTTTGTTCTTTGATCCTTTTATTACCCATTTTCCTGTTTAGCATGAATGAACTAATTAAGTTCTTGTTTCAGACTCCTGGAAGAGAGTTCTTGCTGCGGGTTTCCTATCTTGAAATATATAATGAGGTCAGTTCTACAAAGACTTTCATTGCAAATTGGGACATGGCACGTAGAATTTATGTTTCTTTTCTTTGATGCTCTCAGTTGACAAGAAATATTGCTCATTCTGGATTGTCCAAATTCCTTGGTTTGAATTGCTGTGAATTTATGTTGGCATAATATCATTCTATTTTTTGTTTTTCTGTATTTAGATTTATGTGCTCACCAGTAATCAGTTAAACTGCACTTTATCTTCGTGAAAGTGATCTGATTTTTAGCTCCATGTATGCTTCTGGTATCAGGTGATAAATGACTTGCTTGATCCAACAGGTCAAAATTTGCGTGTTAGAGAAGATGCACAGGTGCTGCTTTTGGAATGATAAGAGTCCATTTTTCTTTTCTTTTTGAGTATCTCTCAGTTGGAGTTTCAGTTACTTTATTGCTGTCAAATTTTTTGCCCCTTAATGGAAAGTGCCATTATTTTTTTAAAAAGCGGTGACTTTTCTCCAAATTATTTTTGAGAGTTTGGCATCAGGGAGGGACCTGCTAGTATGCTTTTATGTGTTTAAGATATCGGGCAAACACTACAAAAGTTCCCAAATGCAGATCCTTTGATTGCAAAGCTTTTAAATTTATGAACCTCTCCAGGGCACTTATGTTGAGGGTATAAAGGAAGAAGTGGTTTTATCTCCTGGGCATGCACTTTCTTTCATTGCTGCTGGAGAAGGTGGTTATATTGGGAACTTCTCATTGTCCTTTTCTATTTGTGGATAATGGATCAGGAGAAGACTTCTTAGTGCTCATTGTTCAATTGATACTTGATATTTGCAGAGCATCGTCATGTTGGTTCAAATAATTTTAATCTCCTGAGTAGCCGAAGCCACACAATATTTACCTTGGTAAGCATTTATGTGCCACGGTGCCCGTAATAATGCTGTCTTGCAACTGCAAAATGTTTCAAGAGGTCTCTCATCTATTGCTTGAAATGCAAAATAGTAGTTGGCCATTTTTTCTTCCTGTGGGATTTATGAATTCCATGGGTATGACCATGACTAACTACAATTGTCTAAACTTTTCCTTCCAGATGTGAAACACCCTAAAGAAGTGCAAAGTTTCCATCATTATTTCTGTCTCACTCATGTCATTCTTTTTGCATTCTTTTCCATTAGTTATAAGCTTTTATCACTAAGAGTTGTCCTAGTGCATGAGGCTCCCACAACGTGGGCATTGTGAAAGGGTCAGATGTACATTGCCTTGTCCTTGTTTACACAAATATGCTATTTTTGCAACTCGAACTTGTGATCTCTAGGTCACATTGGAGTAACTTAAGGCCCAACCTTCAAATTATGACTGCTACCTTATCACTGCTGTTGTTATAACTTATATCATTCAATGCCCATTTCTTTGAAATTATTTGCAGATGATTGAAAGTAGTGCCCATGGTGACGAATATGATGGAGTGATTTTCTCTCAACTTGTATGCTTCCCCCAGCTAAAATTTGTCAGAAACTATAATATCCTTCAAAGCTGGTATGGCTCATTGTTTTCCTTTTTTTTTTCCTTGTCAGAATTTGATTGATCTAGCTGGGTCCGAGAGTTCAAAAACTGAGACAACAGGATTAAGAAGAAAGGAAGGATCTTACATAAACAAAAGCCTTCTCACTCTGGGAACTGTATGTGGCTGTAACTGTATATATAACCATGGCCATGCTCTTTATTATTGATTGTGGCTAAATCTAGATGTCACACTTTATTATTGACTATGTGATTCTGATGCAAAGGTAATTGGAAAGCTGAGTGAAGGGAGGGCATCACATGTTCCTTATCGAGATTCCAAACTTACCCGGCTTTTGCAATCTTCATTGAGTGGGCATGGACATGTTTCGGTGAGTTGAAGGCTCAACCTAAAATATTGTTACTGATGAATAATAGGCTAGAATTCATGTTGTTTAAGATCATGTTACCTACTTTGCATAAAGGTTCATATGATGGTACCTGGAAACTAGGTATTGTGATCTTTTGTAATGACTTACTGCGGACATGTAGACTGTGGTTCAAGTTCATGCTTTCATAAACTATCTCCTTTGTCAAGACTTCCTTTCATCTTTTAATATATTAAGTCAAAAGGCTTATTTTTAAATTAGGTGCTTCCTTTAACTTGTTGTACAGCTTATCTGCACAGTTACCCCTGCATCCAGTAATATGGAGGAAACACATAATACCCTGAAGTTTGCCAGCAGGGCAAAGCGAGTTGAAATCTATGCCTCACGGAACAAGGTGTGCCATTACATTGCCACCTGATATCACATCGTTAATGGCAACTTACTGCAATTAGCACTTAAAGGCAAATCTAATGCTCTAATGCTGGTTTTTGGAAAACACTTTCTTCCAGATTATTGATGAAAAGTCTTTGATTAAGAAGTATCAAAAAGAAATCTCAATCCTCAAGCAAGAACTTGGTCATCTAAAGAAAGGGATGCTTGCTGGGGTCAGTCATGAGGAGATTTTGAGCTTAAAGCAACAGGTCCTTTGATTTCTTTTCTATTTTGGTGTTTTACCTTCTAAATTATGCATAGTCATGGTGTTTTATTGTGTCGTTCTATGATTTCATGTTATGTAATTATTTCATTGAACAGTTGGAAGCGGGTCAAGTGAAGATGCAGTCAAGATTGGAAGAAGAAGAGGAAGCCAAGGCTGCTCTTATGAGTAGAATCCAAAGGCTAACTAAGCTTATACTTGTTTCAACAAAGAATACCATTCCAGGATGTCTTAGTGAACATCATCGGAGTCACTCAGGTGGTGAGGATGATGTGAGTTCTGTCTTCTGTCTGTTAAGTAGAGTACAATATCAAATGATTCCATTAAAGATCATGTTGCCACTTATTCCTTTCTTTAGAGTAAACTTAGATGTAAGTTATTGGCTTTTGTTTTTCCCATGTATCAAATGACTAAAAAGAGGTACTGCTTCTTTATGGTGATTATCAGCTAAAATCAAGCAAGTAGCCTCTCCCCAAAAGAGAATTTGTGAATATTTTCATTGGCTTTCCCATTCTTGCATTTGAGTTGGGAATATCTTCCCAATTCCCTGAGTGTATACCAGCCTTTTATTGCAGTGCAATGGATTGTGCATAACACTTTTAATTCATGGAATTATTTAACTTAAATCTTGTTATGTTATGTTTTTTGCTATGGAGATTATTATTTTGTTTTTGGTCATGCTACTTTTCTGTGTACCTAATACCTAATTATCAATTAATTTGTTACTCATGCAACCATTTCTTTACAGAATTAATGAGCCTAAAAATATTTTCAGCTACAGATTTACCTTTTCCTCTGGTCTGAGACATTGGCTTCTGAAATTCATCTTCATTCATTTTGTACTGTACAGAAACCTGGTGTTCTGCTGGAGGGTGCTTTACTGGTCGAAAATGAAAATCCAGACTCTCTGTCTTCTGCTTCTGCAGATCTATCAGATCCATCATATGAATTCAAACACAAAAGATCTTCCAGCAAATTGAATGTGAGCTCTCACCAAGTAGCAGTACAGTTACTGAAGCTTCTCAAGCGGGTGAACTTATAAGTTCTTCAAAAGTGACAGTAGTATGTTCCGCTAGCTTTTATTTTGTTTTATTTTCATTCACTTGGTTAGAATTCTTGTCAAAATCATAGTGGAGAAAGCCAGCACTCTTTTTTTATTATTGTTTTGGCAAGAAACGTTGTTTTGATGGTTCAGGGGAGTCATTAGGCCCTTGTATACTTGTGACAGTGACTAATTGTTTGAGTGTAGGGTGGGATGACACAGGATCAGATCGACCTTCTTGTTGAGCAGGTTAAGATGCTTGCTGGAGAGATTGCTTTTAGCAGCAGTACCCTGAAGCGACTGGTGGAGCAGTCTGTAAATGATCCCAATATCTCAAAAACTCAGGTGTGGTTCTCTTCTCTTTGGTATTGAATCAAATGTAACAGCTTGAGAATGCCAAGAAAATGCTCATAAGCTTGCATTTTACCTCATATGCTTCTTCCTGAATGGTAAAGGGAAACCTCTGTAGTTACCTCATGTCTCTGGATGCTTGGCTGCTGGCGTAAGTTAATTATACTCCTGTAGCTTACCTGATGTGGTCCAAGATTAATTCCCATTATCTGGTCTGTATCTATCTGTCCAAGCCTTACTTGATTCATTTTTCTCCCACCTTTGGATGACATGCTTTTAGTTGGTAAAGCTTCCAATTCTCTGTTAAACAGCCACTTTACATTTATGCATCCAACATCTAAAATAACTAAATATTGTAGGTTCATGCAGCTATAAGAGTTAGTGTTTACTGTTGCTCAGGTGAAAATAACTGTGCTTTCTTAACATCAGATCCAGAATCTGGAACAAGAGATACAGGAAAAGAGGAGGCAAATGACAGCATTAGAACGACGCATCATAGATAGTGGTGAGGCTTCAATTGCTAATGCATCATTGCTCGACATGCAGCAGGTAGTTTTATTTTCTTTCTTTGATTGCATTTATTTCATTTTCTTTGATTGCATTTATGCTTCTGCAGTAATAGAAGCTTAATCAGTTTAATTGCATCTGCATGCAACAGACAGTTATGAGTTTGATGACTCAGTGTAATGAAAAGGCTTTTGAGCTCGAGGTGAGGACCTTTCATCATGTTATTAGAGTTTTGAATCACATTGAGTTGGGATGGTTGCATCCCTAAATGTTTATTTCTCATTGTTAATACACCAGATCCCTATCATATTACTCAAAGCAATCAGTATTTGCATTTGGTTGCAGTGGCAAAAAATGTCATTATTTAGCTCAGTACATTTCTTTCTTAAAACCTCCCCCTTTGAATTTTATAACTGTTGCATAGAAAAGAAAAATTACATCCAAAAACCTTTAACAAAACATCAATATGCCCAATCGAAATTTGTAATTATCAACATGTCTCCCATGCTTGTCAAGTCTTTTCTCCTCAAGGCATAACAGGTGGGGCAGCTCCCTTTGTTTGCCAATTTGATAAACTTTTTTGTTTGGATGCTGGAAGATTTGGAAGACTTGCCTTATGATTATGGTAAATTTTGATCCATGCAAATTGATCATTTTGGCCAATTTATGCAGATAAAATCAGCTGACAACCGTATTCTTCAGGAACAACTACAAACTAAGGTTTAGAAACATGACTACCTTTTTATCTTTGATTTTTTTATCCCATTTTATGAATCTAGAGTAGTTGAAGTGCGTTTGCTCTCTTGGTTGGTGATAGTGCTAGCCTTTTTGTGAACAATGAATGTCATCCTTATTTATTCACGTGGTTCATTGCCAGTGTAGAACAAGGAGTTGCAAGAAAAAGTGAATCTTCTAGAGCAGCAATTGGCATCACTCACTGGTGATAGCTCATCATTGACTTCCGAACACCTTATGTCTGAAGAATTGGTTGATGAGATGAAAAAGAAAGTTCAGTCACAGGTGATCACTCCAATCAAAGTATTTACCACCTTTTGCCTGGGTATCTTGTTAATAGAGGATAGACTTTATGAAGAGTTTGGTGCAAACTTGCTATATAGAGACTAGTGGCATTGTTCATGATATGCCTTGCCATCACTTTCTAAGGAAACAATGTCAAGGTAAAGGATTCTGAATGTCTGGTTAATCTGCTTGGTTAGGATAAGATTTGGCAGAGAACATTTGGATACGGTGTGAAGGGTGAGCTTTGACGATAAAATTATTTCATGTTTGAGTCACATAAATGACCTATTAAAAACAGGGAAAAGCCTACATACATCTGTCCTTTCCCTAGACCCCACAACGTGGGAGCAACACCCTTTTTTTTTCATTAATGTGAGATGATTATGTTCCATTAATACTTCCTTTAAATTTTACTCCATGTTTGGTAAGTTAAATGTTCCCTATCTTTAAATGCATTGGTATATTAAATAATGTAAAAATTAAAAGAATTTTGAGCCTAAAGTGTCCATACATCCATGATAATCTATGTGAGTTTGATACATGCAGGAGATTGAAAATGAGAAGCTTAAGTTAGAGCAGGTTCAGCTCTCAGAAGAGAATAGTGGGCTGCGTGTTCAGAATCAGAAACTGGCAGAAGAGGCCTCATATGCAAAGGAATTGGCCTCTGCTGCTGCAGTTGAGCTGAAAAATTTGGCAAGTGAAGTGACAAAGCTCTCATTACAAAATGCAAAGTTAGAAAAAGAATTGTCTGTGCATCCTAGAGGGGCTAGCATACAAAACATAAATGGTGTTAACCGCAAGTACAGTGATGGCTTAAGACAAGGAAGAAAAGGGCGGTTCTCTGGCAGGACAAATGAAATTTCAGGGATGCACTCTGATGACTTTGAGTCATGGGATCTTGATCCTGATGATTTAAAGATGGAGCTCCAGGCTAGGAAACAGCGGGAGGCAGCTCTTGAGGCTGCGTTAGCAGAAAAAGAATTCATAGAATGTGAGTATCAGAAAAAGGCTGAAGAGGCAAAGAAAAGGGAAGAGGCTCTGGAAAATGATTTAGCAAACATGTGGGTACTTGTTGCTAAGTTAAAGAAAGAGGGGGGAGCTACTACTGAGTTGAGCACTGATGAGAGGCATAGTGAGGGGATAGGTGATACTTCTGATGCAATAATAAATGGTGTTGATGATAACACCAACCAGGACAGGGGACCAATCTCGGAGGGTTTGAAACCAATTGATGAGATTTCCAAGGTAGAGCCTCTAGTTGTTCGCTTGAAGGTAAGTGCCTGTACCTAGATATTTATATTTCCTGTGTTTATGTGCTGTAAATTTTGTCTTATTTATTTCTTCTATTTTGCTGGGAAACAATGTATGCCTTCTTCAAAATCATCTGTTTAAGGCATGTGTTATATTGGTTTTGATCTGAATTCTTGAAAGTGTGTGTCTTCAGTTGTCTTCAGATGCTATCGATGATTTCCCATGTGCATGCCAATATGTCTGGATTTTTGGCTGTTCAGACCTTGAATACCAAAAAATCCACTTCCACTGAGGTGTCAATTATATTTGTCCACTAAAGATTTTTAGATATTAATTTTTAGTGTAGAAGACTACAGCTTCTATGTAGGTGCATGGAGATTCTTGGAGTTAATAAGTAATTTGTGTTGTGGCATGCTGGTGGATTGATGAATAAAAGAAACAATGATTGGGGTCTCACATGAGTTTGTCTTAAATGGTCATTGATTCAGTGACATTGACCTCGTGACTTAATGCAATTAAGAGCCTTGAAGGAATTCATACAGCTCAGAATAAATTTTTTTTCTAGCAGGCAAGAATGCAAGAGATGAAGGAAAAAGAACTCAAATACCAGGAAAATGGAGATGCTAATTGCCATATGTGTAAAGTATGTTTTGAATCACCAACAGCAGCAATTCTTCTCCCTTGTCGGCATTTTTGTTGTAAGTGACTATGCTTTTTGCAATAGCAGTATTTTCTGCCTACCATTTCTAGCTCTAACTTTGGTTTTTGTTTTGCAGTGTGTAAATCTTGTTCGCTTGCTTGTTCCGAGTGCCCAATTTGTCGCACAAAAATTGCAGATAGGCTTTTTGCGTTTACTTCTTGACAGGACACTACCTTATCCCCTCTAAATGAAGGCCATGCATGTTAGTTCGGTTTTGTTTATCTGTCATTAATCCATGATAGGTCAACCTACTGGACTGACATTGGTTGTCATTCTTTTATTGGTTTGCTGTATGTAATTTTCTGAAAGGAATATCACTTATATTGTTCTCTTTATGTCCCCCTCAGGGGCTGTTAAATAATGCACAATTATGGTAACAATGTGATGCATTCAGAAGCATCACATTTAAGGGGTTGCTCCGCTTGAGCACAGGATGTTATTTGTTTTGGCGAATGTATAGGAAAGAGAATGCATGCATGAGAAGCAATTTTCTCTTATCTGGTTTATTACTGGCTATTTGGGTTCTGGTTCTTTAGTTTTCACACTTCCAACATTTCTCTATCTGATTTCTCAGGAGTCTTAATGCATTCAATAATTCATGTTTTAGAATACTGCACATATTACTGAATCTCTTTGAGATTCAAAAGACATCACGGTCTAGTACCATCACAATAGAATCAATTCATTGATGCTACTATATGAATTTCTGCAAGCTACCTCCTTCGATTGCTTCATCCTGTCCCGTCAATCTCCGGTGGGAGCAGAGCAACCGGTAGGATATTATGCACCATAACTTCTTCATGGAAGTCTCCAACCGTTCTGCAGCCCAAAGTCCAGTGGATGGGCTTCCTGGGCCGAAGAAGCCCATCCCTACCAGGCTTTTGCTCGTGTGACACTGTCAGATTGCTTGTGGGCTTCACATCACGTAATGTACGGTAAGTTATAAAAACACCATTCCTAAATTGCAAATTCATATCCTTTGTATTCTTTGTATGTCATATTTTCCTTTATTTTATTTTTTAAATTGCGCTTAGATAAGATAATTAAATAAGTCTCGGTTAGCTGACGACCATAGATTTTAATGCCCACGCTGCTCGATGCTATTATAATGATGTCTTCTAAGAACTTTATTCACTAGGGAGTGGTTCTAGCGTTATCTTTATGAAAAATGCTTCAACAAAATTTTAATACGAAATTTAACTAGAAAATTTTCTACACATAAATGGATCTGAAAAATGAATTATACAATTGTTGTTAATAAAGATAGAAATCGTTTTAGAAACAAAATGTTACAAAATATAGACATTTATAAAATTTCTGTGTAAAGTACTAAACACTGCGCAATCCAATAAAAATAACATTGTTAATTTCTGGCCTTGAACGACGCAAGACTCAAATGTGTGTGCGGGTATTTATTTGAGTAATTTCAGGGATATTACAATTTTTATTAAACCTTTTATACTAAATATATGTGAACTGCATCACCCAATCTAATATAAACTTGATTTTACAATACGCAATAACATTTATGAGAAAAACTTTACAATGAATTTTCATATCCATAATGTTACTTCTAATTTATTTTTGGTACATCGTGATAGGAAAGAACACTATTTATTTTGAAATATCTTTTTCTGTGATGGTTCCTCAATTGGTGGATGTTTGCAGATTCCTGTCTCCAGTCCTCGAAACTTTCTGGCTTTATTGAAATTAATTTAAATTTTTATAAATTTATATATTTGGGTTCTTAATTTTTGTATTTGTATTTAAATTTTATATTTTTAAAATTTAATTTAAATTAATTTTTAACAGATTATTGATACTTTTTATTTAATTAATATATAGTTTTAATTATTTTTTATAAAAAAAATCTGATTTATAAATATAAAATTTAAATAAAAATATAAAAATATTTAATATTTAATATTTAATTATAAAAATTTATAAAATTTTAAAATTATTTTTTTTATGTATCTCTTTATGATCTGGGCCGTAAAAGTACGGAAGATGAAATTTCATTGGGTTGGGTTAACCTCTGTGGTATAGAAAATATTAAAAAAATTATCAAGTAGAGGAGAGACGTGACCATTAGAAAGTCTACGGAGAAAAGCACAACAGTCCTTCCAAGAGGAATTGATGGATGAAGGTTTATGAAATGAAAAACTGATTGAAAAGATACAAACATTCGTCTCTACGGCAAGTGCCTAGATTTCTTGAGAGATTGAGCACTGATCTGAGGGACTGTAAACCAATCATCACTCCACTGCCGACTAACTTTCAGATTGTTTGCTTGTTTGGGCTCTTTGGGTCCATCTAGCGAACCGTTCTTGGTAAGCAGAGGGGTTTGAACTTGATGTGAAACTCGTGGAACAGACAACGAAGAGTCTTCTGGTGAAAAAGAACACACAAAATTTGCAAGATCCTGATCCACCGTTGGAAAATTTTGATCAAATGTCTGCACCAAACCACACGGACTGTCAGCCAAAATGTTGCTGAAGAATGTTGATTTAAGTATTCTCAAAAAAGAAAGAAACACTCAAAAAAAGAAACAGGCCTCTCTTTGGAAATTGGGTGTGCACCAAACCTTGGAAAAGCCATGAGCACTAAATGAAGGATCAAGAAAGTCATCCACACGCCAGCCAGGTAGTGCTTCCAAGTACTCAGATATGCTACTTGTTGAGATCGAACAATTGTCGTTGCTGTTATAGTCATCAATGTTACATGCTACTGATGGTGATGCCTTCTCAACTGAAGGAGAGCTGAAGATTTCATTGGAATCTGAACAGCGTTTGTTTGACGATGGCTGGTGCCTTTTAGTGATAGTTTGCGTTTGCTTCGTTAGAGGAAGACGAAGTTGGGTATAGAGAAGAAGAAGGAGAAAGCTTAACACCGGTGAGAAGAAATCTATTGTGTTTCCGGGTGTGCTCACTGGCTTTGTGAATTGGAAGATCACACTCTTTGCATAGAATTGCTCTGTCTTCTTGACAGAACAGGAAGGCCCGTCTCTCCTGAAAGATAAAATCAACAAAAATATGGATATTAATTACAACCCAAACAACCAAAATCAAGTCATAGCTTTATAATCATTGCCATGAATTCAACTTAGGAGTCCAATTCACTAAGAAATTCTCTTTGCTTATTTCCAAGATCCAAGTTTTGAATCCACTTAAATCCAATGCTTTTTCGTGCTAGTTTAAACAGATCCCTTAACAGTACAGCAGAGAAAGAAGGGTAAAAAAGAGGGAAGGATCCTGAGTCAGTACCTGGCAGATATCACAAAGAGGGGATTCTTTGAGGGAAGCATGGAGTAGAGAGAAGCGGAAGTGCTTGCTTGCTAGCTTGTTTGCAAAATGAACACGGTGATCACATCCTTCGCAAAGAGCAGCTTCATCTGCAGAACAAAACACTGAAGCCTCTGCCCCATCACACAGGTCACACCTGATCTTCATTTGTTCTCTTCTCTGATATCCTTTTTCTCCAAGATCTCTCTCTGGGTGTGTTCAGGAGTCGTTGTTTATTAAAAAGACTGATGGAATAGAGGCCTGTGAGTGACTGAAAGGAAACTGACAAAGGCGTTCTGGGCGAATGGAGACAAGAAGGGGGCTATTAATAAACAGCTAAGCTGCAGGGGTAATCTGACTCTAGGGATATCCTAGATGCTTTCTTTCTTTCTCTCTGTTGTGTTTCTCTTCCTCCAATAAACAAGAGGGGGAACAAATTGGCTGCCTTCCTGGGTCATTACTATTATTATATCATATGTTGTCACCGTAAAGCTAAAAGCTCTCCTTCTCATTGTCAGTGGCATATGATTTGAAGGGATGGCTTGGAATTTTCTTTTTTTTTTTTTATGTCTATTCCCTCACCCAGACATTTCTATATATATATATATATATATATATATATATAATGTGTACGTGTGCGTGTGTGTGTGTGTGTGTGTGTGTGAGAGAGAGAGAGAGAGAGAGCTCCAAGGCCTGGATTCTGAAGAGGGTAGGTTGGATGATACAAGGCAGTGTGAATTCTATTCAAAAATAGTCTATTCAGTTTTCCGCCGCTATGTTATTTTTGGACTATCGAGAGGCACCCAAAATAGAATTCCACGCAACACAAAAGGGCGGTAGGAATTTGGAAATTAAGAGAATCCATTTAGCGTAGCATTTACAGTTGAATATCTTTGACTTGTTACACATGGCAATCAATATTTTCCAAAGCACTGTACTTTAGCAAAATTCTGGAATAGAATCCTAAGGCTTTGCTCTATGGTCAGAATTACCACCGTCAAATTGAGTTTGCCATAATCCGGTCGTCCACCATGATTGTCTCCTCTTTGAATTCATACTGATACAATCGCCAAGGACAATGGCCCACCTTTTATGTCGGCTAGACGATATGCTTTCCGTAAGCTTAAAAATTATAATAAAATCTGCCAGTTGGCACCTTTAAATTATTTTATTTTGATAAACAAAAAGTAATGCACGCAAGAAGAAAACAAGTACCATAAATAGATAACTGGGTCATATTCACATTTCCATTTTTATTGGGCACGCTTGCGTGTGTTTGAGGTTTTAAGCATTAACTGTATACTTAAAAGAATTTATTGTAAAAACAATAAATTATATGTAAATAAAAATAATTAATAAATTTAATATTTTTAAATTTTAAATTAAGCTGTGTCCAATTCACAAATCTAATTTCTCGCCTATCTGCTCGAAATTTTACCGTGGAAGTCATCTTTGGGTTGCTTGGCTGGCCAGACCGAGCCTCCTTTCACTTTTATCTGACTTATTACTCAGTATAGTAGTCTACCTTTTTTTTTTTTTTTTTTTAATTATTTTTGTCAAAGAAACGGCAAGAATAAATCGTACAAGAAAATTAAAAGAATTCAGCCAGCTGCCCTTAGCTAACACACACCGACCAAGTCCCGGTACAAAAAATCATTCAAATCTGGTGGGGGGCATCTCACGTAAGACAGTGGAGATTCAAAAGGCAAACCCACATTTGCGAAAAGCCCATTTCTAATACCTTTTTTTCAGAGAAGTATGAACACCTGGCAAAAGGGGGTTGAGATAGGCATTGCTCTCCCACTCGGCTCGCGCAATTTTTTCTAAAGTGACCTTTGAATCTGACTCAACCACAATGTTCCGAAAGTCTCCATATTCCCAAGCAAGCAAATCGTGAGGTCACCAAAGCAAAAAATCCGGCGCGCTCTGTGATCTCGCGTTAGTCAACCAAATCCTGAAAAACCCAAGAAGATATTAGCGTTAGTGCTCCGTTCAATTATTGTCCCCGCATTTCTCCGAAAGTCGTGTTGACCTACCCTATAGCCAAGTGCTATTGAAAAGCTAATTATTTTAATATTAAGTCTTGCAAAACTTCAACCATCCATGTCCATTGACCGAGCTATTAGCTACAAAGAGAGAGCCAGATGCCGCAGTCACCTCTCACTCAGGTTTTAAAAATTAAAGTTAAATTGATTAATTAAATTAATAAAATTAAAAATTAAATTATAATTTAAATTCCAATGTATTATATTGCTGCATTTTCTAAAGTAGAGGGCAAGAAATAATAAAATAGTTGGCCGACGTTAAACGACAAAAAATACTTTTTCAGAACTGGCTACTTAATGGGTCTTTCTGTGCAGCATTAAATACAAAAAAATACAGCGAATGCCCTGCCCCCCACATGGGGAGGTGCCTTTTATGTTATGTACGAAAAGCCTGTGGACCTTGCGAGGCTCATTAAAATAGCGCTGGGTAGCACGTGAAACACTCTCGTTGTCGCGTCCATCGTGACGAAACGAAGAGACAATTTCCTCGAAGACCACTTCTTTCAACCTTTTTTTAAGTGGTTGAAGCCTAGCTGGTGAAAAGTACATGGAGAAGGCTTAAGACAAAAGGCGCTCATCTCATGCAAAGATGACTAGTATTGTGTAACATGCACCTCAAATCGATGCCGTGCGATGACTTGGGACTCTGCTCTGCTCTGCTCCTAGGATTTCATGTTTCGTACACAAACAAATAAGAGGGCCCCCCATCCAGGCCTATCACCGCCAGCTGAGAGCTAACTGTTGATTTATTTATTTAACATGTTAACGGGTTAAAACTATACTTTCTTTAAAGAAAGTTTATCATTTAAATAATTCTTACGATTTTCTTTTAATTAAAATATTGACAATACCAAACTTAGATTTTACACGTGATCTAATTTTTATTATTATTATTTTTTCTATAAAAAAATGAGTTGATATAATTCTAATCAAACACAAAATTACTTTTCAAAGAAAATCTTTTTCCATCTCGGGGTGATACTCGTTTTTTCAGTATCGGACCGTCCGTAGCAGTCATATCAACTCTATTAAACTATTTGGTAATTCCTTTTGACTATCGCTTTGTTTTAGCTGATCTAAATATCGGCATTTTTTTATGGATTGCCATTTCAAGTATTGTTCCTATTGGACTTCTTATGTCAGGATATGGATCAAATAATAAATATTCCTTTTTAGGTGGGTTACATTTAATAGAAAACCATTAACGAAGTCTTAATACTCTAGCATTACTCTATTCCTGGATGTGTAGCATGGAAACACTACAGCTTATGACAAGAGAAGCCCTTTGCTTTTTGTTTTCGGAAAATATAAAAACTGCAATTCAGTGTTTAGGATAGGTCAAACTCAATGGCCAAGACTTCATGAGAAATCCAGCTTAAGCAAAAACGTAAAGGCAAACACATGCATTAGATATTTAGATGCAGTTAAAAAAAAAAAATGCAAACAATTAGAATAAGCCAAATGGACATTTCCTTTCTATTCTTCTTGCAAATAACAACTCAGCTTCCTGCATATGATTAATGGGTGCCTAGGAGAATCTATAAAGAGCACAAATGTTACCACCATAACTATGCCTTCCTGCTTATTAATGTGCAACATTTACAAAATAAAGGGAAGGGATAACAAGTGTGTTCATCTAAAAAAAAAAAAAAAAAAAAAAAAAGAGACACCATGATCAGAAGTATGAAGATTGTAAACAAAGCTACAAGCCTTTCAATTGGAAATGGAAAGGGTATTGAAAGGGTAGGTGTTGCAAGTTTTATTTGTTTAAAAAAAAAAATTGTAATAAGAGAAGTTCCTGTTATTAATAGAATAAATTGAAAACAGACCAGTATAAGCTGAGAGTAATAGAGATCATGTTATCAGGATAAATACCCTGCAGCCCAGTCTCCACCATAGAACAAATTAAACCAACACAAAGAATAATAACACTTACCAATGCCAAACACAGAAGAAGTTCAGGATTTCTCACAATCCATCTCCCACACTTCCTAGATGTAACATAAAAAGTTATCAGCATATGTTAATGTCTTTATATGACAGCATTGACCTGTAACAACAGGAATTCAACTGTTTCTCATTTGAAAAACAATCTCATGCACCTGTTATCAGGCCTTTAATCCCAATTGCACGTCACAAAGCAGAAGGAGACACAACAACAAGAAGACAAGAAGAAGGGAAAATAAATGAAAATGATAGAAATACAAGTTCAAGCAAGGAATAAGTATATAATTGGAAGCTCAGAATCAAGGCAAATTTCGGGCAGCATGCAACAGTTGACATCATTGCTGTCTATTCATAGGACTAGCCTTCTACCCTGTCCATATGTAGAGTTTAACACCAGCTAAGAAGCCACCGCATTTTCACTTCTGTCTGATCCCTTCTAGCTGAGTTAACAATTAACCAATATGGTCTAAATCAGTTCAAACAGAAGCAATACATGAGTGATACACAGAAGCCACGCCTTGAAAAGGAGAGAAAGAGACCAGTGACCAGTTAAGACATATGCAAGATGTGATGGCCCATCAGTTGGGCATTGAAAGTAATGGGGCTTCAGGGTAAAACAAATACCGTGTGAATTTTATAATTGAGTATCGAGCTTGGTATGAAACTGATGCGAAACAAACATTTAACCATCAACATGCGCAATATTCAGTGTTCAAAGCATTATGCACCGTGAGAATTGAATGCGGAAGTCAAGAGACCTACTGAATAAATTAACAACCTAAATAAAATAGAGCATAATCACAAACTAGATAGCAAGACAAAGACAGATTGAGGGACCAAAGAGCAACAGTTCCTCCCCCCAAAATCCCCTCCACTCCCCCCCCCCCCAAGACAAACATAGACAAAAAGGGTAAAGACGAGACAAGCTTCCAAAAGAATGTTCTTTTTACCAACCTCCCTCTATCATACATAGACTTCCAACAGCTGTTCCATGTCACCTGCAGCTCTTCTTCTCTCTGTTGTCTAAGGCAATGAAGTCCATCCATAAACTCAAACACAAATATGGCTAAACCATTGCCAAAGATTGTGAATCTTTAACAATTCGAAACTCTACTACAATACCCCGTAAACAGGAGCCGGATATTCAAATGAGAACCTCAAGAAGAGTTACCAGAATCTTGAAATTCAATCTTTTTACAGAACAAGATTCAACCATGAATTGAGTCACCTCCCGTAGTTTCTTTTGAAAGAAAACAGAAACCAAGAATAACAAATAAAAGGCAATCCCGTAAGCAATGGCAATCAAACATTCAAAACCCGTCAAGAAAACGGAGCAGAAGAAATCTTGATAAGTAGTGAGGAGAAAAACGAAAAAAACAAAAAAAATATCTTGCCTGCAAAATAGGGAAGGCCAGAGGAAATCCAAGACGCCATTTCTTGTCTTCTCCTTCTTTCTCTTTCTTGGTTTCGTCTTATTTTCTTTTTCCTTTTCCCAAGAAACCAGAGTAAAATCATTGTATCGAGGCGCGGGCCGACTAGGTCGGCGGGCAATCACAAGGGTATTTCGGTAAATTAAATGCAGGTCCTCAATAATCTCCACGTCTTAATTACGAAAATTTCCTTTTGGTGCTGTTTTGTAAAATCTGAAAGGACGAAAATACCATTCTCTGTTTTTATAATTGCCTACATCTTGTATTGTAAACTCTGGAAGGCAATTTTTACAACAATAAAATATATATATATGTTTCCATAAGAAAAAGAACAAGGTGCTTACATCTTAATGGTCGTTGCAGGCCCAATTTCAGCCCACTAACCAAGCCTGCATGTCCGGACTAGTTGGGCCCAAAGATAATGGATTATTCTGGCCCAAAATCCTTGTCCCAACGTCTCGATTCTCTCCGCCCGCCGCATGAAAAGATGTTCCCGAGGATTTGGTTTTACCAATAACTAAACGGCCAATTGCTGGCCACTCCCGCCATAGCGTCAGTACACCAATGGCCACATCCACGCTATTTCCTACAGCACTGAAACTCCAAGCTCTCAGCCCTTTCTCTTCCTCCCCGGTAATACCTATTCATTCTTTCGATTGATATCGGAATCCGATACCTCCATTTCTAAGTGTCCAAAGAGCTTGTATCGATTGATTTGGTATCTGCTCGCGGGTTTCTTTTTATTTGCTTCATTTGCTAATTCTAACTTATACTCTACTCTCTCTCTCTGTTTGTGTGTGTGTGTGTGTGTGTGTTTTGAGATTTGTAGGTGCTGTTGCTTAGGGATCGTTTTTTAACCGTAAGTTCGTTGCCTCAAGGACGGAAAATCAGGCATTTCGACCCGGAGAAACTCGTTCTGGGTTTTAACATCAGTTTTATTGAATCAAAGAGGAGGTGATTATCTTCTGGTTTGAGTCATTTATGCTTTGCCTAAGCACAATTCATCAAGTGATTATCTTTTTTTTTAAAAAAAAAAAAAAACTAATAATTTCCGATTTTTTATAAACGGGCCTACTGGTTGTAGCTTGCTTTTTTTTTTTTTTGGTGTTTAGCTTGATTTCTGTGACTGGAATATTGATTTGGACATCCTATATTTGGGTTAAATTAAACAGGAGAACATTGATCTGTGCAGTCAATCGGGGCGCTGAGGAATCATTTAAAAAGACTGTAGAAGTGGATGGGTTGATAGATATGCTTAGGGATGCAAATCCAAGTGAAGTGAGTAAGCTGCCATTTCTAAATTATCTCGTCATCTACCTGAATTTGCATCAGTATTTTGTAGAACTGTTTTAGCAATCACTGTCATCAGAAACTTGTTTATAGATTGGCTGACTTATAATTCATTCAATGAGCCTTTTATTTTTCCTATTTTTCTGTGAACAGCTCCATCAACTGGTTGTTGAGAATGTACTTGCTTTCAATGAGGGTTTCTGGATACGACTTGCTGCAAGAACTGATACATGCATGTCGGAAGATGATAAAGCACGGTTTTTGAATTTGTTTTCTCTGGTTCTTTTCATATGGTTCTGATGCTAACCTTCTCCTGTCCTTGCTTTTCCTAAGAATCATGCCTTGTAACTATTTTGTGCTTTTGCAGAAAGATTACGAGGAACTAGCCATATCTGTAATGAGTATAGTGGATTGTCTTGTCCATAAGACTAATGTACATCCTCCTTCTCTTTCCACATAAGGGGAAATTATTTGCTTTCCTCGGCAAATCACCTGTGATTTGTTTCCTATGTTTGGTGGTTTCTCTGTCCTGCAGGAAAGGATTGAGTTGGCTACTGATGTCCTTAAGGCAATTTTGAAACCTGTAGTTGATGGAGAGGAAGAGATAGTATGGCCTCCTAAAGACCCCGGGGCTTTGGAGCTCATGGAAAAAGTAAGTTTTTTCCTTTCATTTTTTTTCCCTCTTTAGTGCATTTTATATGAATTTAAACATTCATGTCCATTTCTGTTCCTTCAGCTCATTGTACCACTTGCATAGAACATCTACCCGTTTTCACATCCATGTTCCCACTTTGAGAACTTTAACGATTTTTTAATGATCTCACTTTTAAATGTAAGAGCAACCTTTGAAGGGATTATTTGTGACAGAAGAAATGGAGGTCTCATGTCTGTTTGTTGTGTTGGAGACTAGGAATTCTGGAGTTCACTAGAATTTAGGCTCTGATTAAGTGATTGGAGTTTCTCATTTTACTTGGCAAGGTTCAAACTAGATCACCTAACCTAACCTTGAGGGCCACTCACACTGGGGTTTGTCAGTTTAAACAGGATTTCCTCTTGCTCATATGATGGATGACCAGTTCCCATATTGCATGTTGTATGACTAGATCCTCTTTTGCTCAAGCTGGTAGTCTATACCATCCTGTCATGCCTAGAAAGAGATGACTCTCTGGAGAAATGAAAGGCAACAATACCATTGGATTGTCCTCACAGTCTCTTTGTCCTTCTCATATTCCCAAAATACTGTTTGAATTGTCATAGACACCCACCCACATGCACCCACACCACATGTATGATCTGAACAAAAAGAACTGGCTTCAGTGATACAGGCAATTTGTTCTTCTTATTTTGCTCATAAATTCAATAATATTTGGTTCTACATCATTTATTTGTGCTGAATCTTTGAAGTTGTTTGTATCCATTTTGAATAGGAGATTATACAGAGGGAGCAAGAAGGGCAACTGGATGAAGGATTCCTTGCAGAAGTTAATGCACAATTAAGACAAGTGAGTATGCTATTGTGCAATAGCCATTTTAACCATCAAACTTGTCTTACAACCAATATAAACTTCCACTCAGTTTCGGATGACCGTTAGATGAGTTGAGAACATATACAAGAATGTAAGATAAGTGCAGAAATGTTTAGACACTATATTTGGGAGAACTCATTTGTAGGCAAAAGAAGATGGGGACAAACCTGGGTTTGTGGCCATGTTGCAAAAGGTCTTACAGCTCTATGCTTCCAGAATTCTTTCCAAGCGAAGTTATGCAAAGAAAGGTAAAGGAATTTGATCGCTAGTTGGAAGTGACTTGGGCTTTTTCATTTAAAGCAGAACAAGATGCAGTGATAGATTTAGTTTAGGCAAAAGGCAAAGTTAGATTTACTGCACAAAACCTGATGTGGTTTTTTCTATATTTGTCTATCATGAGCCCTCTGATTGTTCTTGTGGTTTACATTGATGGGGAAGCTTTTTTAGCTATCTTGGACAATGCTGAAATGGCATAGGTACTAATCTCAGCCTAGTGAAAGTGTTTAGGCTTTTCTTGTTTTGATCCTGTAGTTTCATGGATCACATGTGGGGCTGGTGGATTTTTGAGGACTGAGGTTACTATTAGTTTCTTTTTATATGGATGTGTGCCAAAGTTTATATATAAGGTTAGATCACCTATGGGTGACGGCACACTTCAAAATTTAACTTCTATGAATGTTCTATTGAATTCCTCCCCCCCCCCCCCCCCCCACAGCCTCAGCCTCATTTGTACTTCTGGTTAATGTTCACTTTCATATTCTTACTGCTTCACCAGGCTTATAGGTTTGATCCCTCAAATGATTGGCTTTTCTGTGTTTGTTGTGCAGGGGATGAAATTTTGAAGGCTGAGGAATTTCTTGAGACTTTAATCAAAGGTTTCTACTTTCTTCCTTACTCTATACCTCAAAAAACAGATATTTGTCCTCTATTGTGACCTGGAGCTTGTAAGTTAAAGTTGTGAAAACAAAGATAAGATAGCATAAATCTAACTCTTTCCCAGACCTCACGGTATAAGAGCTTCATTGAATGGAACGCCCTTTAGCCCTTTAAGATCTTAACTTGTAGAGTCAACACTGCTTCATTTTTTTGGTCCATGTTGCTGCAATTTGTTTGAAAATTACATCTGACAGCTATCTTACCTGAAGTGGAGCTAAGCTTAATAAGAAACCTAAATTTGAATATGTTTCAGTCCTCAGTCACAGAGTTCTATTTGATAGGCATCTCATCTCATTGGAAGCATTTGATTTGCTGCAGCTCCAGAGGAAGAATGGAACAAGTTTTTGATTAATGGATTGACAGTTGGCAAAGGAGAAATTTCTCCCGAGGAACTCTATGCAGTTGTAAAGAAAAGAATTGAGCGGACATTGATCCGAACAGTAAGGAGCCCCTTGTCCATGGTCCTTGTCCCTCATTTGCTTCCATGTTTTTCCCTTTCTTATTTCATCTGTATCCTTTAGGAGGGAGGTTCATACCAGCAACGCATCCTAACCGAGTATCTTAAGGGCATCGAGTCTAGAGCTGAGGAGATTGTCCAAGTGCTTCAGGGCAAACCATAGTAGTGTCATTAAAAGATTTCCCTATGCTTAAGTTGCGGTACCATGCAAAGCCCTGAAGAATATTTTCTCCTCTGAAAGGTTAGAGTTTACACTGAAAGAGTTCAGACGGGTCACTTCTACATGAAAATGAAGGCTCAACTTCTAGAAGTTTGACAGCCAAGAATTTGTACGCAAATTCCTTCTTACAAGACGGGAAGCCCGGAATATGTCTCTGCCTGTAGTTGGATGGGTAGATTGGTAATGACTTCTCTCTTTCATTTATATCTGAGAAGATCCATTGATGTCTAGTCATGGTTAAGCGATACATGTATCACAGCACTGGCATATACACAATTTTGGCGTTCAGTGCATCTAGATTAATACCCCACTGCCGGCTGGCTGTTGTGTTGAAATTCTCAGAGTTATTGGAAACTCTTCTCTCATCCAAAATGACACCCACTGTATAAATGTCTACTTAATAACGTGATTCTCTAATACACAGGATGGATACAACCGCAGATCCGGCGATCTTCTTTCATTTGGGTCTATCGACAAATGAAACACACGTGCCGACTCACCAGGGATGCTAGAGGGAGCACACTATTAATATCAAAATAAGCTTGGATTAACACAGAGCAGAGTTCCTAATGGAATAAAGGAAACACACAACCACACAAGAATTGTAGTAAAGAAAAACATGATGACTGTTTCATTTGAAACCAAAAGGTGTAACCGAATTTTACGGTAAGAAGTTGTATAGCCCAAATTAAAGGGAATTTATTACCTATATTAGTTCTATTCTCATTTCTCTCCAAATTAATCTAACTAGGATTATGATTTAAAATTATATTTTTCACTTTTGTCCAAAGTGCCCATCAGGAATGCGAGCATGGAAGAAAGAGGAAAAAGCATGTGAAATGGGGTCTCTCTCCAAATTGACGAGATCTTTATAATTTGTCTAAATGCCAGACTACCCAATTAACAACACCTAATAATAACAGATCTAGACGGCTTATTCACTTGGTTCCTATCTCAAAAACACCAAAAAAGAAAAAAAAAAAAAAAAACTTTATTGATTTTTTAAATTCCTAAACACAATTCCTAAACTTTGCTTGACATCTAAGTGTTGATCATTCAACTAAAATAAATCACAGCGACCGAATGCCAATCCAATGGCCAAAAATTCGAATTGGCATGACGTATAGCCGATATAACAAATTCCTATATATAAACCGAAAAAGCATGTATGTTGCATTCTCCGTTTCACTCACACACACCGCGGAAATTCCCTTCATGTCCCCTCTGTAATTGTTTCTTTTCTCTCTCTCTCTCTCTCTCTCTATCTCTAGAAATCAACTCGCTTACTCCCGATCTAAGACGAAAAGACAAAATCCTCCCCCCCTCTCTCTTTCTCTTTCTCGCTCTCTGTTTCTCTTTTAAGCTATTGAGCAACACGCTCTGTACGCATACGGAGGATCTTTTAGAAATACGCACTTGTAGATGCTAATCAGTTCCTCCTCTTATCGATCCCTTGTTCGTACTGAGCAGATCTGAGGTATAATTTTCTTAATTTTATCTTTAAACTTATAGATCTAGATTCATTTCATCGATAATTTCAATTATTAATTTCTCGGCATCCACGCTTGTGATAGGGTTTATCCAGTCTTTCCGTTTCGCTAGTTGAACACAGTGTGGCGTACGATTAGATCTGTGATGCGGTGTCGTTTTGGTTTGAATTTGATTTGTATTTTTTGATTGTTATGCGAAGTGCTTCTTTTCAGGTTTTGCGAGGTTGGTGCCTTGGTTTGATTGGAGAGGATGTTGACGAAATTCGAGACGAAGAGCAATAGAGTGAAGGGACTGAGTTTCCACAGCAAGAGACCGTGGATCCTCGCCAGTCTCCACAGCGGCGTGATCCAGCTATGGGACTATCGTATGGGAACTCTGATTGATAGATTTGACGAGCACGATGGCCCTGTCCGCGGTGTGCATTTCCACAAATCGCAGCCTCTCTTTGTCTCTGGAGGTATTGATATTTGAGAGACTGTATTTTCCTCTCCGTTATGTATTCTTGTTCTCATTGCTTAACACAGCATTTACATACCACCATAGGTTCATTAGGGCTCGGTTTGTGCTGTTAGATATCTGTGTTAACTGTATTTAATGGATGATTGTTCTTTCTGAGACTTGGTCATCCTTGAGCAATCAAATTTGCTGGTTAAATCTGCACTGGTACTGTTGCTTACATGTTTATCAGCATTAGCGTAGTTGTACTGGATGTAACGAGATAGCTACTTGACAGATGCCATTGGTTTTCACTGTTTTTAGTTGGTAATTATTTGCTGGTTAGAGATATTGTAGATCAGACTTTTTTTAATTTGGGATTTGTCAATTAACATTAGATCTAATGCAATTTGCACTTTATTTTGCTGACTGCTGCATAATCCCTTTTTTTTTTTTTTTGTCTTTTGTTTTTATAATAAATAAAGTCTTCTGGAAGAGATTGTTGACCATTTGCTTAAAGCCAAGGTGGTGGATCTCAACATAGCGTTTCAATTCTGCTGTATACTGTATAGGGAGAGCATTTCTTCCACGATACTGCCGTAGTTCCTATCCTTTCTTCTTGTAGTTTATGGTGGGAGTTTTTCCTAGAGTTATGATGTTCTTGGACTTTAGAGAATGCAATGGGAATCATGTTGGGGGATGTTGTTGGCTTGTTGTTATACATTTTGCAGATCTGGCCTTGGAGGTGGTAATCATAAGACAGTTTCAAGAATTGCTTTATTGCTGGTTTCTTTATGCAATATAGTGCTTATAAATCCAAAATACTTTTTAGTCTTATTTTCTTATGTAGAAGACTTGTGTTTGTATGGTTTGGAATTGATCATTTGCAGGTGATGATTACAAGATTAAAGTTTGGAATTACAAGTTGCATAGGTGTCTGTTCACTCTTCTTGGGCACCTTGACTATATCCGTACTGTGCAATTTCATCATGAGTACCCATGGATTGTGAGTGCCAGTGATGACCAGACCATTCGCATTTGGAACTGGCAGTCACGCACTTGCATTTCTGTGTTGACTGGTCATAACCATTATGTTATGTGTGCCTCGTTTCATCCTAAAGAAGATCTTGTTGTGTCAGCCTCTCTAGATCAGACTGTTCGTGTTTGGGATATTGGTGCCTTGAAAAGGAAGACGGTATCCCCCGCAGATGATATTTTGCGGTTGAGTCAGATGAACACTGATCTTTTTGGTGGTGTTGATGCTGTTGTTAAGTATGTCCTAGAAGGCCATGACCGAGGGGTCAACTGGGCTTCCTTCCATCCTAGCCTCCCTTTGATTGTCTCAGGAGCAGATGATCGCCAAGTGAAGTTATGGCGCATGAATGGTAAGTTACTAATCAAATGCATGAAGTATATATCTTTGATTAAAATAATCTTCATCATCTATGCAGTACTTGTTGGTTATCTTTGACAATCTACTGAATTTTCAGATTCCTTCTAAGGTTTGACGATCTGCTTCCCTTCTTGCTTTCTCTTTTCAGAATCCAGAAGTTAATTATATCCAAGTATTTTTCTTTATTGCTAATTTGCAACTCAGGGCATTGGGTGATGTGTTCATTTTCGTTTCAGATACCAAGGCTTGGGAAGTGGACACAATGAGAGGACACATGAACAATGTGTCATGTGTTATGTTCCATGCCAAGCAGGATTTAATTGTTTCTAATTCAGAGGATAAAAGTATTCGTGTTTGGGATGTAACTAAAAGAGCCGGACTTCAGACATTCCGAAGAGAGCATGATCGTTTCTGGATTCTTGCATCCCACCCTGAGATGAATCTCCTGGCTGCGGGTCATGACAGTGGCATGATTGTCTTCAAGCTGGAGAGAGAAAGGCCTGCCTTTGCAGTGAGTGGTGATTCTCTTTTCTACACCAAGGACCGCTTTTTGCGGTTCTTTGAATTTTCAACTCAAAGAGACACACAAGTTATCCCCATCCGACGTCCTGGTACCAACAGCCTGAATCAAAGTCCAAGAACTCTATCCTACAGCCCTACGGAAAATGCTGTTCTTGTGTGCTCAGATGTTGATGGAGGGTCTTATGAGTTGTATGTCATGCCTAAAGACAGCTTCAGTAGGGGTGATAGTGTCCAGGATGCAAGGAGAGGTGCTGGGGGATCAGCTGTTTTTGTGGCTCGGAATAGGTTTGCTGTTCTTGAGAAAAGCAGCAACCAGGTCTTAGTGAGGAACCTAAAGAATGAGGTTGTTAAAAAGAGTGGTCTTCCCATTCCTACAGATGCAATATTTTATGCTGGGACAGGTAATTTGCTCTGCAGAGCAGAGGATAGAGTGGTCATATTTGATCTTCAGCAAAGGATTGTTCTTGGAGATCTTCAAACACCTTTTATCAAATACGTTGTTTGGTCAAATGACATGGAAAGTGTTGCATTGCTCAGTAAACACGCCATCATCATTGCTAGCAAGAAGCTTGTGCATCAGTGCACACTTCATGAGACAATCCGTGTAAAGAGTGGGGCCTGGGATGATAATGGTGTTTTTATTTACACAACATTGAATCACATCAAGTATTGCCTCCCAAATGGAGATAGTGGCATCATTAGAACACTGGATGTCCCAATATATATCACCAAGATCACTGGAAACACTATCTTTTGCTTGGATCGAGATGGCAAGAGTAGAGCTATTGTTATTGATGCAACAGAATATATCTTCAAACTTTCACTATTGAGGAAGAGGTATGACCATGTTATGAGCATGATCAGGAACTCACAGCTTTGTGGGCAGGCAATGATTGCATACTTGCAACAGAAGGGATTCCCTGAGGTTGCTCTACACTTTGTGAAGGATGAGAGAACTCGTTTTAATTTGGCATTGGAGAGTGGAAATATTCAAATTGCTGTAGCAGCAGCAAAGGAAATTGATGAAAAAGATCACTGGTATAGATTGGGGGTGGAAGCTCTTCGCCAAGGCAATGCAGGTATTGTTGAGTATGCCTATCAGAGGACAAAAAATTTTGAGAGGCTCTCTTTCCTATATCTCATAACTGGTAATTTGGAAAAGCTGTCCAAGATGCTGAAAATTGCAGAGGTTAAGAATGATGTCATGGGTCAATTTCACAATGCCTTATATTTGGGTGATGTTGGAGAACGTGTTAAGATCTTGGAAAATGCAGGTCATTTGCCACTTGCTTACACCATGGCTAAAGTCCACGGGCTAGAGGATATTGCTGAGCGTATAGGAACTGAGTTGGGAGACAATGTTCCATCTGTTCCTGAGGGTAAAAAAGCCTCTCTTCTGATGCCTCCTGCTCCCATTATGTGTGCTAGTGATTGGCCTCTTCTGAGAGTTATGAAAGGTATATTTGAAGGTGGTCTGGATAACATGGGTAGAGGTGCTGCTGATGAAGATGAAGAAGCTGCAGATGGTGACTGGGGTGAGGAGCTTGATATGGTTGACGTGGATGGTTTGCAAAATGGGGATGTTACAACAATTTTGGAGGATGGGGAAGTGGCTGAAGAAAATGAAGAGGAGGGTGGATGGGACCTTGAAGACTTGGAGCTTCCCCCTGAGGCAGACACGCCAAGGGCTTCAATCAGTGCTCGATCTTCAGTTTTTGTGGCACCCACTCCTGGTATGCCTGTAAATCAGATTTGGATCCAGAAATCCTCACTTGCTGCTGAACATGCTGCAGCTGGCAATTTTGACACAGCCATGCGATTGCTTAACAGGCAACTTGGAATTAGAAACTTTGCTCCATTGAGATCCATGTTTCTTGATCTTTGTTCAGGGAGCCATACCTTTTTACGTGCCTTTTCATCTTGTCCTGTGATATCACTGGCTGTTGAACGAGGATGGAATGAGTCTGCTAGCCCTAATGTTAGGGGCCCTCCAGCACTGGTATTCAATTTCTCCCAGTTGGAGGAGAAGCTGAAGGCTGGTTACAGAGCCACAACAGCTGGAAAATTTACAGAGGCACTTCGACTCTTTGTCAGTATTCTACATACAATTCCTTTGATTGTTGTAGAGTCGAGAAGGGAAGTTGATGAAGTGAAAGAGTTAATTATCATAGTCAAAGAGTATGTTCTGGGTTTGCAAATGGAGCTTAAGAGAAGGGAAATGAAAGGCAACCCAGTACGACAACAGGAGCTTGCTGCCTACTTCACCCACTGCAACCTTCAAATGCCACACTTAAGGCTTGCGCTGTTAAATGCAATGACAGTTTGCTACAAGGCAAAGAACCTCGCAACAGCAGCCAATTTTGCTAGGCGGCTATTGGAAACAAACCCCACAATTGAGAACCAAGCAAAGACGGCTAGGCAAGTATTGCAGGCAGCGGAAAGGAATATGACGGATACCTCTGAGCTGAACTATGATTTCAGAAACCCTTTTGTGACATGTGGAGCAACATATGTGCCAATCTATCGTGGACAGAAGGATGTCTCTTGCCCATATTGCAGTTCCCGGTTTGTGCCAAGCCAGGAAGGTCAGCTGTGCAATGTCTGCGATCTTGCAGTGGTTGGTGCAGATGCTTCAGGATTGCTGTGTTCTCCTTCCCAGATACGATAATTTAAGATGCTGAGTGAGGAGCTGTTTTCTGCCATTTTGCAAATTCTGCTCACAGCAGGGATGATTAGCTTGGTTCATGCATTTCTCCATGTAAAAGGTAAGAGATACTATAGAAAAGTTGTTTCAAGTTTGGAATTATTTGTTTGTGCTGGCTCCTTTCATTTGCTTTCTTCCTTTTTTCTTCTCTTATTTAGTTCAATATGATTTCGATGTAATAAACATGAGAATTTTGACTTGGGCTGTTCTTGTTAGTTCATTTACAAGAATAGTCAAGGGCCTTTGTTAAATTAGGTGATCATTATAGACAGGAAACATTATCAATGTATGCAGATGCCGTGTGATAAATTTCCTAATTACTGTGGCTCGCAGATTCTGTTCCCTGCCAGTGAAGCCAAAATTTCATCGTTTTAATAATTCTTTATTTAAGTTCTGATTTTCCATCCTCATAAATTGCTATGGATGTCAGCAATGAAATTAGATACCCCGAAGCTTCTTACTGATTTGGATAGAATTCCTAATTGGCCAAATTGCATATTAACCATACTTGAAGCCCTCTTCTTCTGGCTGAGATGGTGGAATTTGAGCTAGCGGCTTTCCTTTTCACAACGACGGACGATTTTAGGTTTAAACGATTTTTCAAAGTCGACTACACCTGCTTTGCTTAAGCATACTCGTGAATGGCATCAAGGCATGTCAATTCAGCATGGGTCTTTGAACAAGACTGGACTCCTTGATGGTTAGGCTTTGTCACTGACGAACAACGATCTGTATGCTCACGGTGAAGGGTCTCTTTCTGGAAGTTGTGGTAGGCACCCCAAGAAGCAGTCCGAGTCCTTGGCGAAACTGATTTCAAATAGCAAACCAGTTTCCTTTTGTGACACCTAATAGCAAGCTATTTACCATTAGATTTAATAAAACTCTCGACAAAAAATAAATAACATAATATAGAACTAATGCCGAGTATCCTCGTGAAACTGTGTGAGGACTAAAATTAAGGTTACTTTGTAGGTAAATGGTCTCTATTCTTTCAAACCTTTTGAAGGTCAGTTTCGCGGACCATCACGGTTGTTTTTACTTGGATCAGGCTTATAAAGCGACAAGAGGAACTTTTTACTTTTTGTTTTTTTTTTTTCGTCCTTATTTCTTTCTTAATTGGATGTTCCTATATAATGAGAAAGAAAATGGTTATGGAGGATTTTATTTGTAAATGACGTTTGCCTAAGGGGACAAAAAATATCATAAATCTTCTGTTCACAAAATGCAGATTTTGTAATTGAATCGTCTTTGCAAGCGAAATGCCATTCAAGATTGTTTTATTTTGTAATAAGATAAGCGGCTTTCTATTGGAATTCTATTAAACAAAAATTAAACATAGATTCGTACCACACAATTTTAATAATTAAATATAATTTATTTATTATTCATCCAATAAGTAATCAACAATTGAAAATGTGAATTTGCACCTTATTTCTATCTCATTCTCATATTAATTTAATTTTTTATTTTTTTAATTAAATTTAATAATTTTTATATTAAATGCATTCATAAAGTTTTAATATATAAAAAAATTCAAAAAAATTGTATAGCACAGGTATTAATTGGTGAACTACGTGCAGTTAAAGTCAGCTCAAATCCCACACGATCCTTATACGTAAAAGGCTGTATGACCGTGAGCTACACAGATGCATATGATCAAAATTTAAAACAAATTAAACATTGAAAAAAAAAAAAACAAAGGGGACCGGAATTGGTTAACCACTCTGATGCCGACTCGGATGACGACTCTCTACTTAGACTGGAAGATGGCTTCCTGTCTTGGTTCTCTGTAACAACCTCGTCACCACCAGACACCAACCAAGAAATCCAGACCCACAAGAAGACCCATGAAGACCCGGATCTAATTGATCGTGAGAATCCTTGTGATGATCATGATAGATGGTATCATGGTGATGTGCATAACTACCACCAGTTTGATGTGGGGCCTGCTATATTTTCTGGTGTGGGTAAGCAGCACCAAGATGCCAATGGGTATGGCGAGTAAGTGGCTGAAGAGGAGGAGGAGGAGGAAGATGAGTATGGGTTGGATGATGAGCTCGTGCCATGGCACGTGAGTGGGAAGCTAGGGAGGCAGAGAATGAGGAAGTTGGGGAAGAGGTATTCTGCTAAAATGAGCAATTCCAATAGGAATCCATATCTTCATGTGAAGCCAGGTTGCGTGCATGGCAAACATGGCCTGGGAATCATGGCTTGAAGGAGCAGGATTGAAGGTAAAATTTGCTGTGAGGGAAGGGAGAAAGATCTGAACTTTAGCTGGTATTAGTATTGCTGGATGGAATGTTGATTTGGGGGTCGTTATCAAGGTGTAATTAGCGTCATTGGACTTTGTTTCTTCCAGTTTTTTGATATAGGTTTTGTTGATTTGGATGATTTTATATAGAAATAATTTGATTTGCCTGTTTTTAATGGTCTATATATGCTTATTTAATTATCTAAACTCTCTCTCACTCTCGATCTTTCTTCTTTTGAAGACGTGGGAGTGTGTAAATGCAAAAATGCAGGTCGTAGAAATTCAACCACTTCGATTGAAAGAGAGAGGGAATAAATAGCAATTTCTTAAGACCTAAATCTTCATCATGGCAAAAATTTTCCTTAATGTTGCTCTGAGAAAGCAAGACTTCCAAAATTTTAGCAATCAATGCCATGACCTGAAAGTTTGCAAGAAATGCAAAAGGCGCATGCTTTCTTCGAAAGCTTGCATGCAATACTTCAAAGCTGGTTTCTCCAATTAAGAAAACAACTTCTAGGAGGTTTTTGACAGCCATAACATTTACAATGCATCTAGATCAGAACAATTAGACACTGAAAAATCCAATCTAGAGATAAAAATTAATTAAGGTGTTCCAGCTAATCTATGCTTTGGCTTAGATAGAAATGTCCACATGTATGTGGCTGCAGGGTAAGCTTGCTACATTTGAAGAAAATGAAGTGAAACATCCAAGAACCATCTTTTGGGTATCAGATAATGCAGTTAGGCTTCCTTGAGCTTTACTCATGTCATGCTTGTATTACAGCAATTTTATCAAGAAATCTTTTTCAAAGACTAATTTGCAGTTATAATCTTCAATTATTCACCAACTAGAATTGTAGAATTACATATGCTAGGTCTATAGAGGCCAAATACCTTGTTAGTGTCAGAAATCATATAAAATGGTATCATAAATGCGATTATTAAGAAATGGAATCTGACAATTGACTTCAGTTCCATCTTCCAATTTGAGTTTGTAACTGCAGAACCAAAAAGTTGAAGGTATGAAAATAGCAATTGATATGGTATAAATGAAAACAAAGCAAGAACCTAAGTCAAGGTCAGCGCCAATGTCTGTTTTCCAGAGGGCAGTTTGTCACGTTCCTCTTTGAGAGTACCATTTTCAGCATCAACAGGTCAAATAGGGAACCCGTATCTGCAAATTGATGAACATGAAAAGGAAGGGAAAAGACCTCAATGCTAACATGCAAACGACCACATCAACGCACACCCTCCACCCAAGCACGTACGCACAGAGAAACATAATAACAGAAGTTTTTATGTCAGCTTAAAGTAGCCGCAGGCACTAGTTTCTGATATGCCAGCAGCGGTTCAAATCAATTCTGACATGAGCTTCGCTTCCATCAAGCATGAGCTCTTCTTTATTAATGACAATCCCATGAAACACAACCTGGGTACAAAAAACACAAAATGAGCACTGAATATACGAGGCATAAAAGACACATAGTAATTGTCAATTTTCAGAATTGATCTGTTTCGTTGCCAATCAACTAATTGGAAATATGGGAGGTAAACAGTGAACCACATTTCTAATTATGATGAGCACCAAGCGAAATTAAACATTCCAGTGCCATCCAATGTAATTTAGCTTCAAATGACAGGTTAAGATCCATCAACCCACCGAAGAAAGAAGAAGGATCAGAGACAACTTGTACAGGCACTACAAACTGCACAAATGCACGAAAAATAAAACATAATGAGAAATAGAATCTAACTACCTCAAAGTCTACAAAAATGATTTCGTGACTTCCTATGCCACTTGACCAAAATTGGGCAACAGCTAGTTCAATTGTCTGACCACCCACCACTTGAAATGCAAAGCCTTTTGGCAGCGGGAGGCCGGGAGCAGAAGATGTCACAACACTGTCCCTTTTGATGGGCAGTTGAAGTGGAAGATTCTGCACATTGCATGCATGATATATCTGACCTAGCAGTCCAAAATACATTTCTTCCTCAAACTATGCCTTAACAGCGTCAACAAAGAATCTTCGAGTGCTATTGAAACTGATGTTTTCATGGTTGCCTCAACCCTTGTACCACCAAGAGGCACTTCTATATATCTCCTCTCAATACGGCCTATTCAGGCAGAGAGACCATAAAAGAAGAAAAGAATTAAGTTTGACCTATACAGTCATAGGCTTTGTTATAGTTATCAGGATCTTGAACCCAGCAACACACCATGGTGCTTTGCAATCAATCCCACAAACTTCAAAGTAATGTAGACGATCACTTAGCTTTTTAGGATCAACAACTATTCTGAAAGAAGAGAAAAGGAGCATGTTAATGTACTGTACTACACTTAAACACAAACAGACCAATTTTACTAATATGAATAAGCCTAACAAATATTTATGGAAAAAGCTAAAAATTCTGAGATAAAATTAACAATGGACAGAGAATGAGAAAAAAATGTGGAAAAGTTCTTTTCTTCTTTCTTTTGATTAATAAAAACCACAAAAAGGTTAAACATAAGAAGCCTGTTTGCTGTTTAATATTCTTTTGCTTGTAGACTGTAGTCAAAATAAAATTTCCTTCGTGTCTACCTAGTGAAAGTTCACCATACCAACTCTGAAGTAACTAACTTTTTGATGCATTTTCAGACCATCTTTGACAAAGAAGGGCTTCAAATAACCAATCACAAGTGGTATAAAAGAATAAAAGGAACAGGCAAAACTATTAGAGGAAAGAAAAGCCCTTGAAACACAAGGGTACTGCAAGTATCATGAGGTGCCTGGATATACATAGGGATATTTCAAGAGGAAAGACAGAGGGAGCAATGGTAGCTAACTTGAAGCCACACCCATATGCATTAAGACCAGATTACTCAGGAACCCTCACAACTGCCTCTTAGAAGAATGTTGCTCAATGCACTCCCCATATGGAACCAATTCTTCCAAATCACGTGCACCTTCATGCAACCGTGGTTCAACTTGCACTGTCTACTGTTGGAGTACTTTGAATTTCCACTCCAAAGCACTTTTTTAGGACATTATTGTCCTAACGAATGGCTATGCAGAACACACAGCATGATCCGCTTTCTTGTGCAACAGAACACAGCACGACCGGGCTTTGCAATTGTGACCGTTGTAAGTTGCAGCCATTTAAAATAAAAATATAATAATGACAATAATAAAGATAACTAAGGGTGTTCTGGTAATTTAAGTGCTAAATTGGAGGCGGTGGCGAAAGGAAAGCCTCGAGAGCGGGATCGTGACAACCACGGGCCCCACCTCACCCTGCTGAGCAGCCGAAGCGATGGCGTCCAGGATTAAGCGGTGGCTCTAGTGAAATTACTATGATGTCCTTGTTATTAAAATTGATTTGACTTCACCACTTTTTTTTTTTTTTTATCATCTTTTCTATAAATACAAACGCAAGAGAGCCGGTCGACAATGACAGATCGGAATGTTGGCAATTTTGTTTATTGCCGCGTGGACTTGATAGACTCATTTTTATTTTTTTGGGCTTTTTTTTGACCTTTTTTAAACTTACCGAGTGTGTGTCTCCCCTCTTGACCAAAAAAAAAAAAAAAAAAAATTAAAGCTTTTTTTTTTTTTTTTTTTCTCTCTTTGGTCAATGAGGAAGGCAATAAGCCTTTGAGCAAAAATTTTGACCAACTACGTGAATTCTCTGTCCTGCGCACATGGCCTGGAAGCCACAACACACACCAGAAAGCACTTTTGGCATTTTCTGTAAATTGGCGTAATCGCGGGTCAGGGCATGGACCCCACTGATAGTCTGCTGCATGTGCCAACCCGAATTTAAGTCACTTGTGGAACGGTCAACTGCGTTAAAAGTCCTTTCACGCAATGGGTCTGAAAGCTTGAAAGTCGGACGGACCGCGCGCGCTAGCTGGCAAATGCGGTACGATTGCTTTCTGACCTCCATGCTCTCACGCAGTGGGACGGGCCCACTTTCTTTGATCTTTCTTTCCATCCGTTAACTCGGCATCGAGTCACAGTCTTTTAATTAATTTTGAGGTTCATCCAATTTGGACTCCCGCAAACCGGTCACTGAGTGAGTTCAATCACCTGAAAAGATTTTTTTTTTTTTTTTTTTTTTTTGGCTATACAAGTTAGAGTTGATATCATAATTTAACTTTTTTCATAAAAAATTATTAAAAAAATTCACCAAAAACTTAGATTATAATATTTACTAAATTTAAAATTTAATATTATATCTTATTTGTTAAAAAAAAAAGTATAATAAAAAAATTTAAATATAAGTTAAGTGTATCAATACACATCAAATTTTCATGAGACTCTCAGGTCAAGTGGGTATGTATTAAAGGCTGATAGTGAAAATATTGTAATTTATTAAATTGATAAATAAATAGATAATAATTTAAAATTATTTAAATAATAATTAAAAAATATTTACATAATAATATATATATATATATATATATAAATAATATGTTTTTATATAAAAATAAATATATAAATTTATTTAAATAATTTAATTTAATTTTTAATTTATATTAATATCAACAAAAAGTAACTTTTGCTTTTTGTCCAAATAGATAATTTCATACATAAAGAACAACATTCGAACAATTGTCGCGTGACTGACCTTCCAGGACAGGATCTCCATTAATTCGATGGATCTCAAGAACCTTTTCTCATTTTGGAGTCTGTATTGGATACTTTCTTTCTTTTTCTTAACAAAGGGTTGAGAGAATTTGAACCATATTCGCAGTATATAGATTTTTTTGTTTTTTTGTTTTTTTTTTTGACCAATTATAGATTATATTTGTATCTCTATTGAATACAGAATTTGAGCTAACGGAAAAAAAAAAAAAAAAAAATCCACTTGCTAAACGGAAACGGCCCCAATATCAATATCAATAGAACATGGTAATATATTATTTATCTATTTTTTAATATAATTTTTTAAATTATATAATTTATATTTAAAATGAAAACATATATATATATATATATATATATATATATATATATATATATATTATTTTAGTCGAATGTTATGCACGGAAGGACACCGTCATTAGGGTCGAGGAATTTTATGATATGGTTGAGCGAACTCAATTATTGTTCTTCATAAATATCTTGTTTAATTTCATGTCTGTCATAAATTAAGAAGATTTAATTTAATTCTTAAGTGTTGTGATTTTTGTTATTATTAAAGAGGAGCATGGATGTGAAGAAATTTTTATTTTGAATTTTTTTTATTTAATATAATTTATTTATAATTTTATATTATATTTAAAGTAAGATTATTTAAAATAATAAATAATAAAATAAATTTATATTATTTAAAATTGCTGACAAGTAACGGAACGTAACACGGTAATTTTGACAGAATCTAAAACCGCTGTGCAGATATACGGAACCGGTTACCCCACCTCACAAGTTTCGAAATGAAATGACGAAATTGGCCTCGCCAAAGCCAGTGTTTACTGTTTATTTTCAGACATATTGTCCCATGATATCTCAGTCAAGTCAACTCCGTTGTTTAATGTTCTCCTTCAAAAGAGCACAATCCTGTTGCACGTTCAGAGTCCTCGGGATCGTCGGCCAGATTGTCCAGACCCAAAAAGGAGAATCCGCCAAATCCATTGTTTCAAGCCCGTTGAAAGCTTATGCGGGTAATAGCACAAATCCCCGAATATTCTCCATATTCCAAGTTCGGCTGCATCTGCAACAAAAGTTTTATATTTATATAGAAACTTACCATTATTGAAGATATTATGTGCATATCAAGGTTTAACAGCACGGGGGGAGCTGAAAAGAGATACAAAATAATGATGGGGTTGCAGGGGTCTTCGTCTTCTTCACGTATCTCGTCGTTCTTGGTTGCTTTGGGGTTGGTTTTGAACGTGGCAGTGTTGTCCCATGGAGGCAGGACCAGCAGTTTTGTCAGGAAAGTGGAGAAGACCATTGATATGCCTCTTGATAGTGATGTCTTCAAAGTCCCTCCCGGCTACAATGCTCCTCAGCAGGTGTGCGAACGTCTTGCCTTTCTTTTTTTTTTCTGCTATGTTTTCTTGTTATCTTTCCCTTTCTTAGTCTTGTCAGTAATTATTTGCACCTCTTCGTGCTTTGTACTCTACTACTCTTTGTGTTTGTGTTGCGCGCAAATTAATTGGAAAATGCAAAACATTAGACATTTTTGTGAAAGATTATTTTGCTTCCAGTTTCTTGGTTTAATTCTTTACGTTTTTCTTGTTTAAATTTCCAGTGGTTTTCTCTGGAATTCTTTATATGGTTCTTGAAAGAAACTAATGGGTGGATGTTGTTTAAATCTTGTCAAATTTTATTGGCACGTTTATGGGTTTAAATTAAGGTTCACATAACACAAGGAGATCGAGAAGGGAAGGCAGTGATCGTGTCATGGGTGACTCCAGATGAACCTGGTTCAAGTAAAGTGCTTTACTGGAGTGAAAATTGCAAGATTAAGGAGGAGGCAAAAGGCAGATACTCTACCTATAAATTCTACAATTATACCTCTGGCTACATTCATCATTGCAAGATCAAAAACTTGCAGGTAACTTCTGAATGAACCGTTTCATACATACGTCTTTCCCTTGTGACCTGCTCCTGCTGCATTTATAACTCCTGTGTTTCTCTTCTGATATGGATGAATAGTTTTGTATCTCTGGATTGAAGGTAGTTGGGTACTTGCAGTTCTTACAGAATTTGTTATCAGTAGTAATGAATTAGAACGTTGTATTTGTTAATTTGGTCATCTGATTTTTTTGCCAGTATAACACCAAATACTATTATGAGGTCGGGCTTCATCATACTACAAGGAAATTCTGGTTCACGACGCCTCCTGCAGTTGGCCCTGATGTCCCCTACACCTTTGGTCTCATAGGTATTTATGATCTTGCTAAAAGTTGTCGTTTGCTTCCTGGTGTTGTGTTTCAAGCATATCTGCAGTCCGCTCCTGCGAGGAAGGTTACAAGTTCCATGAAACCAGAGAAGGCCAGTCAATAAGCTAGACCCAGTATAAAAGTGTTGCAGTTCAAGTAGTATTTCACAATTATTAAATTATTATATGTTTTTTTTTTTTTCTGTAGATTATTTTGGTGATGTTCTATGAAAAATACATATAATTTACTTGTGCTCTTGTACGTATTGTTATGTATATCCTTACAATTCACCATTACTTGTAGGTGATCTTGGCCAGAGTTTTGATTCAAATGTAACGCTCACTCACTATGAACAAAACCCACAGAATGGGAAAACAGTATTGTTTGTTGGAGACCTCTCTTATGCTGATAACTACCCAAATCATGACAATGTGAGATGGGATACATGGGGAAGATTTGTAGAGAGAAGTGCTGCTCATCAACCTTGGATATGGACTGTAGGAAATCACGAGCTTGATTTTGAGCCAGAAATTGTAAGAGCATCCTAATGGAATCAAATTAAGGCTTAAAATATTTTGTTGACCCATTTATATAATTTGATGACATGGTTTTTCCCATCTTCGGATGTGCCTGTTGGGTTCATCTCCTCTAATTAGCTGAAATTTCAGTTTTTGTTTCAGTTTATATGTTACATGGTTAAGGCACTTCTTTTGATTTCCTCTTCGTGTTTTTAGTCCACATTTTATGCATTTTTCAGGATCTATGTCTGCAGACTGCATGTTTAACAACAGAGTAATATATTGTTGCAGGGCGAAACTGAACCTTTTAAGCCTTTCCGTCACCGGTATCACACACCTTATAAAGCATCAGACAGTACAGAACCATTTTGGTACTCGATCAAGAGAGCTTCAGCATATATAATTGTCCTATCTTCATATTCAGCATATGGTAAGATCATGCTCTTCTCGTACATGATAGATTAAACATATTAGGCCACTGTATGCTGAATAACAGTTCGAGACATCTGTCCTGTGATATGAACGTCTGTGCACTTAGAGGGTTTGGTGTGAGCTATAAGATAATTTGTCGTCTTTTGTCTTGGGATATCATGGCTTTGTATAAGTTTCCTATGGTTAGTTTCAATCTGAATTGCAATAACCAGTGTTTTGTATGGTTGCTGAACTCATGGACTTCTAGATTTCGATGTGTAACACTGGAGTAATTCATTCAATTCTTTTGGCAACTTCCAAATGCCTAAAACTGTTAGAGATATGATTTGCTTCTGTTTATCTGTCACCTTTCAGGTAAGTATACTCCTCAGAATCAATGGCTGGAAAAAGAGCTACCAAAAGTTAACAGGAGCGAAACGCCGTGGTTGATCGTTCTCGTGCATTGCCCATGGTATAATAGCTACAACTATCATTTCATGGAAGGTGAGACCATGAGAGTCATGTACGAGCCATGGCTTATTAATTACAAGGTCGATGTGGTGTTTGCTGGTCATGTTCATGCCTATGAACGTTCTGTAAGTTTACCTCATCCTTTAGATGTCACCTTCATTGGTCTCTCTAGTCTAATTCATATTGCTGCGGTCAAATTGTACTAACAGGAAAATTGAAATACGAAAGATCCCGGAAACTGTCCAAATTATGAAAAGGATTTAAAAGTAGTTGGAAAATCAGAAAGAACCCGTCAGCTTCTTAAACTTGTTTGTTTAGAAGTCTCTATCAAAGTCAACCAGCTATTATCCGTCATTGAACAAATTACGTTACTTAACTCCACAGGAACGCATTTCTAATGTTGCATACAAAATTGTGAATGGAAAATGCACACCAGTCAAAGACCAATCTGCCCCAGTTTACATTACAATTGGCGATGGAGGGAATCTTGAAGGGTTGACATCCAAGTAAGATCGTCGAGTATTCGGACCATTTTGTCTAACGTGTGTTCCCATTCGTTGGTATTTTGTTTCTCTGATGATGCCCTCTATTGTCGTGCAGCATGACGGAGCCACAGCCAGGTTACTCCGCGTACCGTGAGGCCAGTTTCGGCCATGCCATTTTCGACATTAAGAACCGAACGCATGCTTACTACAGTTGGCACCGCAATCAAGATGGCTATGCTCATGAAGCTGATAACATGTGGTTTTTCAACAGACACTGGCATCCGGTTGACGATTCCACAAGTGCTGAATAGAAAACGACAACAGATTTTTGTTTATCTTCTATATCAACTCATCGTTGTTCTCAATTTGCTCATTCAGAGGAGCGTCCAGGAGACAAGGAAAATTAAAAACTGCTTTAATGATAAATTTTATTAATGTCACGAGTGATTGTAAGATTTTATTATAAAATTTATTTTTGATTGATACTGGACTACCAACCTAATAAGTGAAATTATATATATATATATATATATATATATATATATATATATATATATTTTTTTTTTTTTTTTTTTTTAAAAAAAAAAAAAAAAAAAAAACTAATAAGTGGGATTGGCCTGTGCAGTTATTTTATTTTATTTTATTTTTATTTTTTCTTAAGGTTTCCCTGGATTTGTTTTTCAAATACATGGTTCAGATTTTCTAGGTAGGATGAAGCCGTGCGCCTGGCTTTCTTTTTCCTGGAAGTGCGCCTAACTAATTTAACTGTTAATAAATTATATTAATTAAGTATCCAATGAAAAATTACAGTTTGAACCTTGAAGCAGAGATCCCATCAGAAACGGATTTTTAAGTGTTTTTTATGGTTCATATCAGAGTCCCTCTTCCCCTGCCATTTCCTTTCAACAATCAAATCCTTATTTTCCAAACTAGACAACGGTCTCCGACGGAGGATTCACCAGAAAAGGCCTCATAGAATGATGGAAGAGGAGACAATCGACAAGAACAAGAACAGCTCTGCAAAGGCTGAAAATTGCGATAACAATCACATTGTAAATGCAGTTGAGAAGGAAGAAATGGGGAAGAAGAGTAAGACGACAAGCGTAGATCCAGAGTTGTTCAGTTGCTCGTCCAGGAGTGGGAACACCAGGTGTGTAATGCACAGGATACTTTTACCTGTTTGCTTTTCATTAAGCTAAGACTGTTCAGTTACACACAACCTAATTTATGATCAAAGAAACTGGAGAGAGTGGCCGAGAGGGCATCTACACAATTTACAGTCAACCAGACACATCCCTGACCTTCCAAGAAAACTAGATTACGAGCCCCTGAAACAATATAAACAAGACGAAAGTTTTTAAGCCAGTTTATCTGCGTCATCAACAGACAACTTCTTCAGTTTGTGATGCCACATATCTTGTCTCCATGTTTGCTCGAAGCCTAATCCAGGTTACCAAACAAAGTAACTCCAGTTCCTCCATTATCACTATACCATGCAATGTGTTTATTTACCTGACTCACCTCCGGCGCCTCTTTGTTTCCACCTGAAAAGAGCACCAGCAAGCACAAATGTCAAAACCATAGTAACAGCAACTTCATACATGGAAAGTTTTTTAAGGCTCACAACATCTATTTAAAACCTAGTGAATAGATGTACCTGTGTTTCTGATGTACTAACGTGGGAATTCTGCAACTTCTTTTGCCCTTCAGATGAGCAATTCTCACAGAAGAAGTGGTCAAGTCTTTTTGCTTCCTCTGTAGTCATTTCTATACATGCAGGATGAAACCTGAATCAAAAATTGTATGTTGCATCTATTGGTTATGGCGCAGCTCAAAGAAATAACGCAAACATCTATGACTAGTAAATGAACAACTAGTTTAAGAAAAATAAACATCTTCTGTTCGCAGCACAGATTTCTTTTTAAAATGGAAAACTGTACAATGAATCTGACAAGAAGTTCATGCCTCCACTTCCTGTCAAAAAAGGTACATAAAGAAGATGATTATATTTCAGGCCCTAAAGGACTTCTTCAAGTAAGCTTGTCAAATTGAAGCGTGTGCACCAGAACTCTACCTGTGTCCACAATTGTCTAGGCTGACTGCTTACGTAATAACGCCACTATAAGTTCATGCTACAATGTATAAATAGATAGCAAGATTTACTTAAAAAGAATCTACATAAAACACCCTAACCCTCGAGAGAAAGGTAAGCAAAAACCAACCAACCAGTTCTACCACTGGAAGGGCCATAATTCCACATTCTTGAAAGCAAATTCTTTCCCATCTTGAGTTGCCGCAATAATTGCTCAAGAACATAGTTAATTGTTTTCTGAGAATTCACTTGTCCAATTCCTGTACAGGACCTATAACTGCTAATAGATGATCATATCCACTTTCCACACAAACAATAGTCCTCAAGGCACATTCCATATGTTACCTGCCACATTGATATTAACAAGACCTCAGCATTTCATCAACCATAACCTTTATTTAGAGACTTACAACTAGGCACCCACAACCACCTCCACCTCAACCACTTTACCCACAAACCATGCTAATATGTAACTCTATACAAATGGATTGACAAAGTCAACCACCATACCTACCTGAGTCTGATTCCGCGAAAGCATCCAGATTAAGTGAATAATTTCAAAGGCACGGTACTTACCAGTCACTGCAGCCTTCACATTGAACCATGAGGTCATCTGGATTGTAAGGCATCTCGCATTTGCAATACCTGCCGCATTAAATATCGGTGACAAACCTTAGGAAAACTTCAAGTGAGCTAGAAATGAGCATCGAACTATCCCTAATATCAAATTGAAAAGTCATATTGATCAATTAATTTGCACAAGATTAAGTTGATAATCTTTACAAAACAACATATCAAGTTAGCGTATGCAGAGATACGTTGGATAGTATCAATAACAGCCATTTCAAACAGAAGATAATGCATAATTCTTACAAGCTCAAGTATTAAAATCATAACAATCGAACTAAAAATTGAACAAATTGAAGGTAATTTGATGCATAACCTAGACAGAAATCAGCTATTTCGACCACAATTCCAGTATGAAAGATGCAAAATTTCAAATGTTAGCTTTAAAACGAACTATGCGACATACACGGCAACTCTATCGGGATTGAAAGCGCCAGTAGCAGAATTGTACTCGAAACGGCAGAAGAAGTCGTCGTTTCCGACGGTGTCAAGCTTCGTGTAGCTCTTGAAACTGTGCACAGTACACTTGCCTTCGATAGTGTCGGCGCTCTGTATATCGTAGTGATCGGAGAGGAATACTTCCTTCGAGCCGTGGAACTGGCGGCGACCGCCGATCGACTCCTCCGGCCGGTAGTACCAGCGGACTTGGACCTTGACGTTGGCTCCTCGGATGTCCGATTCGATAGATTCGATCTTTGCCACGTAGGACGGCTTCATCGATTCCGACGGTCGCATTAGCACGCAGTCCCCAGCTAAAGAAAAAAAGGATTAGTCAAACCCCCCCCCCAAAAGAAAGAACTGTTTGGTCGTCGAGAAAATAAATAAAAGAGAGAAAGTAAAGCTAGATAGCTAGTTGGTTACTTACCTTTAATGGTTTTGTTGATGTGTTTAACAGTGTAAGAGTCTAGACTGCGCCTCGGTCCTCTTGGTTTGCCCATTGGAAGTGGGGTGTGCTCCTGTCGAGGAATACTAAGACATGCACAGAGACAAGAGAGACGGTGAAAAAGAAGTATTCCCGTAAAAGAAATTATAAAGAAAAAAAAAAAAAAAACGCGTGTGCAGTAATCGAGCTTACGCTCTCTCTCAAGGGTCGACGAGAGAGGCGTCAAGGGACCCGAAAATGGCGGAGATACCGATGCGGAGAAGTCAAAAAAAAAAAAAAGTTTGAATTTTAACTGCCTACTTCTTTTTTTTTATGTTAATTTTGTTGCATTTCGTTTTAACTTCGATTTTCGGTGTGCCGGAGCCGATAACGATCAAATATATGCGGCCATTTCATTTCCGTCCTTTTCTCACAAACCAAAACAAAAGTTGACCCGAAAGTTGCAACGTGGTTGAGAGAGCTCGACGCGACACGACCGCAGTTCTACGACATCGTTGTCGTCGGAAATATGAGGAGTTGAGAGATTCTGCGCGTAGGAGGGAGACACAATCTCAGGGGAGTGAAGGCATCCAACAACGACAGAACATGTTATCAACTCAGATCAAAGTAAATCAACATTTTTGTTATGTTTGACATGATTGATCATTTCACTTTTCTTGGAATGCCATGAGCTCGCCAACACAAGGCCTTCTTTAAACTTCAGAATCGTGTTAAAGATAAGATTAAATCAGACTTTTAAAGAACATGGGTCCCATATATTTTTGTCGGTTCTTTGAATTTGTTTTCACGTTACTTATCCTAATATTCCAAGCAAGCACAGGTGATTTACGCTGTTACCTCTTAAATATTTTGTTTTTTCAATATCAAGAATTTAGTTTATATATATATATATATATATATATATATATATATATAATTCTCAAGAGTTCAGTCTTCAATTCTCGGCATTTTTATTAGTTAATTTAGTTCCTGAGACTGAAAATTCTCGGCACTTTTCTGTAATTTTTACGTCCTGAGTTTCGCAGGTTTTACCCCCAAGCGAAAAATAAAATAAAATAAATTGAAGTTACTTTTAACTTCATTCAATTAATTAAAAATCAATGACATGCGTGCAGCGTCCACTTAACGCCAAGGACCTTTTTGTAATTTGATGCAGCGATTTCACGGAAACACAACATGCGTGCACTTAACGCCAAGCACCTTTTTGTAGTTTCCAAGCTCAGAGTTCTCGTACGTTTTACTCGCAGGTTAAAGAGAGACGGTTACTTTCTAATTTTATAGGCTAATAATTATTTATATATATATAGTAATTTTATTAAGTACAAGTTGAAAAGGCGGTGATCGAGAATTGATTAATACTAAACAGCCATTCATACCTTAAAATTTTGATTAAGAATATTGTAATTCATGCTTAGTATCTCTGGCCCCATAAGTATCAACAGCCTTAAGGTTACTTCTGATATTCCTTTGTCATAATCATGGCAGGAGTCCATCCGGGAAAACTCAATGGGATTGCTTGAAGCATTGCAATTGAGAATGATTTTATTCGAGTGTAGCTCAAAACAATGAATTAACCTTTCACTGATCGTTTTACGAGGTTGATTTTTGAAGCATCGCCTCCAATTTCCTCAAATACAACCAACAAATTTTGAGTCGGTTGCAGCCATGACCTGGGAACGTGGTACCTGGAAACGCAAAAAGAATTGCAATGAGAATATAATTGAGTTGAAGTTCGATCTTTGTATCGTCGGTATGAAGAACGAACATAGGTTTTTCCGGGAAAGTTTGTACCATCTTTGAGTTGGCTGGTCACAACCAACTTGGCATGTTGCTGGCCGGTATGTGGCGGAATATCTACAGGCTGTGCAATTGCCCTTGGCATTAAGAGTCCAATATCTTCCAATGCTTTGTCCATTGATCCAAACTTGACCCTTCACCATGCCAGCCATGTCCAATGCCAAGGGGTCATCTCCTGTTGGTGCGTCAAAATAGGCCTACAAGTATAATTAGAAAGGTAATCAAGTTTGTTATAATTCAGTTATAGAGCAGCATATATGACTCCAATTTTGTTCAGGAATAGAGATAGACCTTGTACCACGTCAATGGTGCTTGGTTCCTTGCCAAAGAGGAAACTTGCATCCAATTAACAGAGGATATTGTCTTTGGAGACTCTAGATTTTTTTTCTCTCCTAAAAGCCCAACCTAAAAGGAAAACAAAGAATAAAAATTATCTCAAAAAAAAAAAAAACAACTATCTATTTTAAATAATATATTTTTTTCACTGTTATGTTGAATTTTTAAAAATTTAAACCTTTGGGTTAAATAGATTTTTGATATAGTATCATATTCACATTTAATTATGAATTTTAGATTTATTACTAAATCTCATCTAATAATTTGAAGTTTTTAGTTTAATGGTTTTTTGATAGTTACCTTGTACGACCATCTCTGCCGAGTCAAGTCCTTCTGCCCTTGGTCTAGGCCATTGAGAAGGACTGGCCCCAGAATCCCTGTGCTCCATGACTCAAAATGGGGACCAATGTTCTATGGCAATCAGCGCAACAAAACATCAGATACAGTATGGCCAAACAAGCCAAAGATGACAAGAACATTGGTTAAGCAAAGAAGATAGGAAGAGCATGAGCCACATCCTCATCCATGTCTTTAAACAATCTGTTAATCTAACTGGGGTCTTGTCAATATAAGGTAGCCTAGCATACAAGCGAGATTATATTTAAAAAAGGGGATGGAAGAACTAACTGGCAATCCAATAGCTACGCTGAGTAGAGAGAGTGTATTGCTTCCAACATGTAGCCTCATTTTCCCAGTGAAAGTGCATTTCATGTGCTCCCGAGTCCCGTAGGCCGATCCTGTTATTATCATTAATGTTTTGTCAATTGATGTAGTCTACCTTACTGTTTCTTCTTCTTATTATTATTTATTTGATTCCGTTTTATCTTTTCCCTTAAAGATCCTGCAGCATAATCTTAGACTTCAAGTTCGTTCTTAACAATTGCTTCCTGTAACAATCCAACGATGTACCTGAAATTTGTCCGTTGACAAAGACATGCACTGCATGGCCTTCTGATTGCACTGAGAGTGTAGGATGTTGTCCTCCATGGAGAAATGATTCTGACAGACTTATATCAATACTGGAATCACAATTCAATTTGAGGATTGTGACGTTAGTGTATATTGTTTTAGAATATATATATGGGTTTTTGACTAAGCTTACCTTGTTGTGTACAATAGATAATCACTTGCATCTTTAGTGATGCTCAACTGATCAAATAGGCCAACCATGGTAAATTGATCATCATTAGCCGATAAAACATCTTCAGTGAAGGTTTCCCATGAGTGCAGTTGAGTAGATGCAGGCACCATATGAGCTTGGCTTTTTTGGTGGCCTACCTGCAAAAGTTTAGAGAGCAAGATGTTTGCAAATGTAAAATGAACAAGATATGGTGTAATTCTTTTCAAGGGTTTTCACCGAAATTGGAAACAATGACAGTCAGGGGTTTTGAGGACTGAGGAGCATCAGACATTGAACTTTTTAATTCAACTCACTCACTTGGGCAGTGTTAAAAGCCACATTTTTGCAATCAGGAAGGATACTGATGGACCAAGGTGGCAGGTTGTAATGCATATCGTTAAATCTGACACTTAGATTTGAGTTTCGATTGAAGTTTGAGAGAAAAGCTGAACAGCCTCCTGAGCTAGAAGAGAATACGTGTGCCTGCAGAGCGTTCCATTAAGGTCAAAATTGTTATAGTGTCATAAAAATTAAAAGGAATGTGAAGGTGAATTTAAGCAATGCCTCTGACAGCCAATAAAATCACTTTCATGACCTCAGTGAAGCTGTTTTTAAGGTACTTAGGATATTTTCCAATTTTTTCAAATAATGAAGCTTCTCTTAAGTTACTATCATCTAAGTGCCTATGCCAGATCCCAACAAAGAGAGCAAGTTCAAAGACATTATTGGAAGTTGCTTTTGTGCAACCTTAATTGGTAGAGCCAAGAAAAATGCCAAGACAAACCTGTTTATAGTTTCCCAAGTTTATGACAGTGGGATCTGCACTAAGCAATGCTCTCTCACATAAGTTAATAGCCTTATGAAGATCCATCAAGTGCCCGTACTTAGGTTGCCTAAGGAGTCCTATCATTTTAACATCAAGTTGCCATTCGTGAGAGATCTGATGTGCAGAATGGTTAATTAGCTTTCCTCATGGGCTCAGATTTACTACCATATTCATCAATAGGAGCATCATAATCATAGCTGGTAGTAATGAAGGATCCTCCAGAAGTTCTTCCAAAGTTGGTTCCTCCATGATACTGCAGAATTAATCAATAACCGCATGAGCTTAATTACACATATTTACATTGTTGGCATCACTTGAGGAAAAAAATTGACATGGCAATCATTTTTCCACACGTAAAATATTACTTTTTGGTTTTTTGGGCATCTAGATATTAAGGAAAGTTTCCTTCACAGTCTAGACTTCTGTCAGATGTAATTTCAGGTGCTTATATTTGCTCGGAATTTAAGTAGAGAATAAAAGCAGGCTGTGTGCCTTTGCTGCATTGACAATTAAAGGACAATTGACTACCAAAGTTGATCCATTTCCACCTCATGTTACACAAAGTATGAGAATTTGGTTGATCTTTTACCACTGCAACTCCTTATTAGAACCAATGCAGCTGGTAATTCTGTAAAGTTTAGACTCACCATGTAATAATTAACAAAGGAACCGCCCTTCTGGATGAACCGAGCAACTGCAAATGCTATATCCTCAACTGGACGCTGATAAATTGGACCTCCAAATTCTGTAAACCTGTAGAAAGAAACAATAGTAAAGTAAATATCTATGCAGAACAGTCTTAACTGACAGTAGAGATGAAACTCACCAGCTAGTCCAAGCCTCAGTCCACATTGTAGGTTTGTAAGGTTTATTAGGAGAGAAATAGTCGCAATAGAAACCATTGCATGTGTTTATCTGTCATGAAAAAATAACAAACATGACTCAGAATTCCTCATTGTCAAGCAGAAATGAGGGCTTAGAATCAATTTTATCAGTCAAAGGCATTTTCTTCTGTGAAAACTGTCGAGCAATTAGTCATATTGGTGAACAATATCCCCCAAGAATGTTTCTCATGCTAGATTAAAAAAGTGCCATTGTTACCACTGGGTCCGGGGCATCAGATTCCTTGCACATAACCCAAGGAACACCTGTATTCAATGAAACGGCCATGTTTGCAGCCCACTTCATATATGCTTCACCAGCAGCCCCAAATTTCTGCCTTTCAGGTTCATATTCATTCTCAATCTACACAAAAACAAAGGCAAATATGATCAAAGAGAGTAAATCTAATACATATTAGATCATTCCTTCTTGAGAGGTTGATACTGTAATACATCTCTCTCTCTCTTTCTCTCTGTCTCTCTCTCTGTGTTTTAACCATGAAAGAGAATCAAAATGGTATAACAAAGCAAATTGACACAAACAGCGTACCTGAGAGAGAATAATGGGGCCACCTTGAGACTCAAACAACTTTTCCTTCTTCATCGTTTGCACAATTTTCTGGGTGAAATTTTGCATTGCCAACTGCAAGGTTCAAGATTGTTATGCAGAGATACTGACGTTTGGCATAATCAACCTGTATCCTACGAAACACCAATATATCTTGGACAGACATTAATCTATACTATTTCCAGTTCCACTACTGAAACTCACCTCTCGCAAACACAGTTCATAAAAATGAAAAATTTTAAAAAGAAAATTAATGTAACCATATTTGCTATTCTTGTTATTATTCTGCACAGTTGGATGTAAATTGGCATGAGAGAGAGACCTTGAAAGGGTCGTTATCCGTTCGAAAGCTTATGCCTGGAACAAACTTCAGCCAAACAGGAAATCCCCTGGGACAACAACAAAAACATTGTTTAAGGTTCCCAATTCCGGAACATGTTTATGGACCTGTTAAAAAGTATAAAAGAATGAGTTATTTTTGTCACCCAAAATTCCACTCTGCACATATGTAAGGGCCAATGCGAAGATGCACAAAGAGCCCTGCCTTGTGAACCAACTTGATGAACCGTACCAAATCATATCTTCCATCAAAATTATACTAAACAGTCAAGAAAAATGTTAAGAAAAAAAAAAAAAAAATTCAGTCAACTATTAAACACGTTGGAACAAAGAGTAGAAAAGAGAGCAAAAAAATGTTTAAAAAAAAAAAAAAGATTGAACAAATTACATTTCCAGGAGAAGGTTCATGGAGGTTCCAAAAAACGTAGGTGTCAATGGCGTCCAAGCCGCCATCTTTAGCATTCTGTATAAGACCTTCCCACATCTGCATTTACAGTCAGATTACATAAACAAAAACATACAACCAATACAACTCTATCTATTTCCAAAAGGGTCCAATCCGATATAAGAATTTCATGGCAAAAAGAAGAATCTAAGAATGAGAAGAGAAACAATGGACCTCGGGAGTGCTTCTGGGATAGTGAATGGAGCCAGAGAAGACAATTCTCCTCTGCCCATTAATGATAAGTGCCTTGCTATCATAAGTAACTTTGCACTGTGACAACGGAGATAGCAACGCTGTCAAGAGAAAAAAACACTTGATAGCTGAGTTAGCTTCCATTTCCTGTCCTGTACTTCTTCCTTACGTGAGTGGGAAAGAGATAGAAAGGAATAAGAAATGAATAAAAGTCTATGAAAAGTAGGGAAAGAGGGAAAGAGTCATGCACGAGGGAAGAATAGGTGGTTACAAGGCAAGCACTCTGCTGGTGAACAATGTGGCACTTTTGTCACGGGGCATTCCACTACTATTTCTAATGAAATCAATAAGAAGAGACAATTGGGCTATGTGAATTTCTGACAAAACAAGAGGACAGTTGTCCTGAACTGCTTGAAGTAACGTCGGGTGCAGCTAGAGTCTTGGCGTCTCCGGCGTATAATTCAAGTTAAATGTCGGTGCACAAAGCCACAAAAAGGGTTGCCGTGACTGAACACAGTACTTAGCTGTTACAAGCTCGGGCTCACATTTTTGTTTGCTATTGAATTAAACCATCGCACCATATGTGTTCGCTTGATCTAACATCTCTCCTCATTTGTATGTTTGATATTTTAAATATTGCTTGCTAGATGTTAGGATTTCCATCTGCTGCACCCGTGCGGATGTGTGAACGTGTACACAAGCACCACAACCGTTGGACAAGCTTATGGAAATTCATCAAATGGGAGTCCGAACATGTTTAGATACCTACAATGAACCCAATGTAATGATAAATCTGGGAGAGATTAAGGGATGTGTAGTGCATGTGTCGTCAAGCACACCTTAGAAACCAATTCTATTACAATGTCTCGTCGATGTGTTAAGATAGGACATCCTGGTCCCATTCTACTCTACACAATATTGCATCCATCTGCCACCACAAAAATATGTGGAGGGACTCCACCAAATCTTTAGGTTACATGAAGACCGTGAATATGTCACCAAATCCATGATCCTATCCTTCAGTTAACAAACTATTCACTATTCCCCGACAATCAGACATCATAAGCTGTTAACATCAGACCGAAAATGCTTGTTGACGGCTCACAGATGTGCCATAAAAGAACAGAACTGGTTTACGTGTAGATCTCAAAAGGAAATAATTTCAAGCAAATTCGCGCACTAAGAGTGACAAGAAGCATAGGATGCTGCCATTGGCTGGCCTATAGCCAAATATAGTGAGCGAATGCTTTTTGAAAACATGTACTCTTTGCGTGACCCGTGACCCAGACCAAAAATATGCCCATGTGAGCGCCTTTCGCAATCACAACTTCACTAACCTCCGCACCATGTATTGTTGAAAGTGCATAACAAGCACCGAACTGTGAATCAACAGTACTACAGATATAGAATAGCCACTAGTCCTATTACTTGTTTTAGGTGTGCCTATTAGCACCTCCATCAAGAGAGGAGACATTGGAGTAGGAATCAATTTGAATCTACCATACCATACTTATTGATTGGGTAGAACTTAACTTGAAAATAAAGGGTATACCTTTTTCTTTTCAACCCATTTAGTTCGAATCTGAACCATACAACGTTGATTAATTCTATTTCACCATTTTTGTGCTATTAATCCAAACCATTTTATCTGAGACAAATTGTATTTATATTGATAGATGGTTTTAATTCCCAAGAAGATCAAAAAAGGTATTGAATCTATCATGTAACAAAAACGGACTCAATCAGTTTTTGACTCATCTACGCCCAGTTCCATAGATTTTAATTGGTAGAAAGCCAACACTGCATAACCTAAAAATTGAAGCAGAAGAAGTAGAAGAAGAAAAGCTGTCAGTTCTATGCAGCTGGAGGCAGTTCACACCTTGGGATCACGAGTTCTCCAAAATTGTCAAAAGCTGGGATTGCAAAGAGTACAACAGATGCCTTCACGTCAACTGCCTGGTACAGCTCCGATTAAAGAATCTCCCACTAAGTGTAAGAAAAGATGCTAAAGGGAGATTATGATTCAAACCATCTTTTAAGCTTTTTACTATCTTGGATTCCCCCATCGGATTTGTTAGAACTCTGCATTGAGAACTTCGATCTATACCGTTCAATCAACATGTCGAGATTGTCCACTAAATCACGTCCTACAGGATCTTTGTTCTTTTTTGGCCTTTTCCTTTTGTTTTGATTTTCATCTCCTTCTGTTCGATCTGGCAGTGTACCCTTTTTTGGCAAAGTATCTGCTTGCCTGAACTGTTTTGGTTTGAGGTCATTTTTGGCTGCCAATTCACCTTTCACCGAATTTCCAGTGTCAGGCTTACTGTTCCTTCCATGGTCCTTCGGCTTATCTTTCAAATGTTTTACCACCTTCTTTGGGCCTTTCAATTTTTCTTTTGCAAGAGTTTTTTGAATCTCACTTCCTAAACTGCTCTTCTGCTTCTTTTTATTTCTATGTTCTTCAGAGAAGTCTGTATCATGTATTCCATTATCCACCTCATCCTTATTACTCGGTTCTGAACCCTTCACTGCCCTATCTCCTCTGAATTTTCGTTTTCTGGACTTCTCCATTTGAAAGGCGACATCTTGAGCATGTAATGTGACATTTTCCTCACTATTTTTCACTTCACCAGTTTCCTGGTTCTGAGCTTGTTGTTTAGCTTTGCGTAGCTTCAATGTTTGAACATTATCAAGGGCAAACTCCAAAATTGGTCGATGCTCGGGGCCAAAAGTTTCTACCAATAGACAAAAGTTGCATTTTAGTTATAGACCAATTTGTTGGCAATTAATCATAGCAGAGTTCTAACCACAACAAATTACAACCATACATTACCGGGATTATTATTAAGGACCCTCAGAGCCACCAGTGCATGCTGGTGCTCGGTAAACTCAACAAAAGCAACTCCACGTGAGTGGTTCTTAGTGACAGCTTTTCCCTTTGTACTTTTCAAAAACTTTATCTGCATCAGCAATATCAAAGGAATGTTTGTAAATAAAGTTATATGGAAACAAAATAACATAAATGGTTCAACTCTCAAATGCAACTAACCTGTCGGATCACAGGTTTTTGCTTTGTAGCTCGTGAGATGACAGCATCAGTACAAAGCCTTTTCAGTTCTTTTTCGCTCATCGACTTTGGCAAATTATATATAACCAGCCTAGTCCTTGAAACATGGAAGTTTGGAGACTGAAGCTTCTTTGACTTTGTTTCCTCTAACCTGAAGAGTTCAACAAGTATCTGAAAAGTTAGGAAGATGGGCAAAATTTTACAAGACTATTATCAATTTTACATGAACCAAAAAAAAAAAAATTATGCTGGGGACTTTACTAACTTTTGTTCCAATTACTGCCATACCTGAGACCCTATCTATGAATTCACATGTAGAAAAAAGAAACAATCGAATGGAACTTACGCTTTCCGCTTGGCCATATCACTAGCTGAAACACCTTCAGCAGCTGGTGATCCCTCAAGAATAACACCTTCCTATCCATGATTGAGGTAGACAAGGACATGGTTAAATAACAAACAGTAGGAACCAATTGAAAATAGGTCATCCAGCACAAAAAATAAAAAGTGCTGGAATGAAGCAGGAATAAGGAGAAAACAGTGTTGGATAGGATGCCAAAACAGACCAACCTTTGCTAAGTAAAGATTGCGGTGATCTTGGCCCTCAATTTTGGCCTTTTCCAGTTCCTTATCATGGGCTGATTTCCTATCCAAAGCCTTCAAGACTTTCAGTTGCCTACCTTTCAGAAAAATCCCCAGGGCAGGTCCAACATTAGCTGCTGAAACTGCAGCAGTAGCTGAATCCGGTGCCTTAAACTTGAGAAATCCTGTCCCTCTTGGCCGACTGCCAATAGCAAAAGCAGATGATATCAATTCTAGTTAAAAAATTTGACGAAAAAAGTATGCTGTGCAGTATGAATTCCTACTTGGTGACTTGATGAATGACTGGGACAAAGGATTCCACTTGCCCAAATACAGAAAACCGTTGCCTAACTTCTTCACTATCAGTATCAAAAGGAAGATTGCTTATAAAAACTGTTCTTTCCAAGTCATCCTCTCTGTTTGTCTGTTTCATGTTGAATTGCTTTTGCTAGACTTTCCAGCCACAGTACCTGATAAACTTTCAGGCTCAACAGACAACTTATTTGTCTCATAAATAGCTGCATCCAGATCTGGCCCCTTGTCTTCCTTGGGTGGTACAGAATCATCCAGGTGAGGAGCTGAAATTTCAGAACAGGATGTAACTAAATTCTTGAAAACTTTCCTTGCAATATCTACTTCCTTGTCAAAATCAAACTCAGCGGGTATGCTTTGTTTCTCAAATGATTCTGACTCCTCTGAAGCATGATCATCCACATCAGGCTGCTGGGTTTTGCTTGTTGAATCTGCATCATCATCATCATCCCAATCACCACTGCTGCTGTGGCTCCCTCTGTCTTCACCCTGTTGTCCTGTAAATACCACTTACACCTCACTAAAATATGGAGTATCTTCTTTAACATATAAGTTGAAAGATGCTGTGTCAATACAATGATCCAAACAGACATATGCCAAAAATCAAGGGAAGCCAAGAAATGTAATAACTAAAGCAGAAAAAGGGAGATGGCATCATACTAGTCCTTTTGAGAAGGACAATGGCACAATACTAGTCCTTCTGGCATGTGATACTGTCAAGAAACCTTTCCACCTAAAAGCTCAAGCTGTTGGGTGATGCCCAAGATATGGATCATATATTATATTTTAACATGCCCCCTCACGCAAAAGCCCATTAGGCTGAAAGTATGAACAAAAGAAAAACAAGCCAGCCCAGGATATAGATCTTATATTATATTTTAACAGATACCATTGGAGAATAATCCCACATAGTGGTGTATGACTAAACTCGAAGAAGCCAACATCACATACAACAAAATATATGAAAATTTTAAATCATGCCAATGAACCTAAAGTGCCAAATGTTCTCTTAATCCAAATTTCCTATAGCCGCAAATATACCCATACTACAAAATTTTCTACAAGCTTGCTTAGACGTATCCCCTAATCCTCATTTTTCCAAAAGTATTGGACATAAATTAAGTAAACGGCTACCTTTAAGGACAACCATTTGTGTGACTAAAGCTGTTCCACTTATGCCTCTTCATTCCTTATTCTTACTTACCTCTCCTCCCCATCTTCTCTGAGTGGAAAAACAAAACCCCTCTTCCTCCCTTCTTAGTCCACAATTTAATGTAAATAAAAATCTGCAATTATCCTAGGAAAAGCAGATATCAGTAAACAGCCACTTTACCGTCTTTTGAAGCAAAAGGAGCATTAGCACCACTATATATTTTCTTTGGGACAGCCCAGTCCACAGCAACAGGTCTTTTACCAAACATTTTTCCATTGAACTTTTTAATAGCCTGAAAGAGGAAATTTACACAAATAAAATGGGCAATGCAGGTTAACAACAAAGGTGTACTTGATGGCTAAACCAAAGTCCAGAAACAATACATTTTCTGCATCCTGTTTGCTTGTGAATTTAACAAATGCATAACCCTTTGATAACCTGCACAATGGTAGGCCTAGCATGTAAATATGTCTATAAGAAATTTTACTAACAAAACAAAACACAGAGAAAGAGCTAACACATCTGCATACCCCATTTCGGAATTATGTGGAACAATTATGTCCCAGACAAAGCCTGCTGAAGAAAAATGATTTTGTATCTCATTTGCTTTAGCCTGCATCAATGTTCAGGAAACTAGCTTATAGATCAAGATCCCCAAAAGAGGAACACCAGAAAAGGCAATGACAGTAATATCCATAGTCTAACCTTGAAAGGAAGATTTCTCACAATCACTTTCCATTTCTGAGTCTTGGAACCCTGGTCCAAAAACAAAATAGAAATATAAGTAGAACTACTAGTACAACATATATGTTTCTTTTCATCTCTAGTTTCCCTAAACTGGATGAATTGTCAACAACACTAACTCATCACATCATTACCTAACTGAACTAAGCACAGCTTACAACAATCCAGACTGGATAAGATGAATTTTTTTTTTTTTATTTATGGCCAAAAGGTTCCACAAAGTGGGCTCCAACACCTAGGAGGTTAGAGTCCTGATTTTGCTACTATTTAGGGGCTTTTAATTTAAAAATATTAAATTGAACTCCTTTTGCTTTTATGTTTTGCTATACAAAATGTTGGCTAGAAATTCATCTGGTTTGCATTTACCTCCCCTCCTAGTTGGCGGGCCCAAACAGCAACCCCATTTATTTCTTTCTGGTGAATCAATGCCACAGAAGAGCGTGCATCTCTAACACTTGTATAAAGTACAGCTGAAGCTTCCAATTTGCATCCATCTTGTGCAAGCCCTGGAAAATTTTTACATTTGCATACACAAAGGATCAAGCTAAATCCTCAAATAACTAAAGTTTATATTTTTCCACATTCAAACTAGAAATAAAAAAAAAAAAAATTGAGTTGATGCATCAATTAAATACCCACTAAATCAATTATGAATGCAAAATTTGGAGGATTACAGTTCAAACAATAAAGAATACTGCAAACTAATTTGTAACAAATAAGCAGACAAGGCAAAAAAAAACAAAAGAGAGAGAGAGCATCTGTGTGAGGACAATACAATGCATACACATGATCATTGCCACCTTATGGAAATCATAAACCTTACTAACTAGGAATAAGAAAACAAAAGAAAGTATTCCAATCATGCTCCAATCAACCCCAGAAACAAACTTACCATGTTGGTTTACTATTTCCTCAGGAAGAGGATAAGTAACAGAGCACACGGGTCCAACCCCTTTCGCAAGGGAATGAACCTCTTCTGCCATATCATCATTAAGAAGACCACCAAATATTACAGTCCTTGCAACCCTTCATGAGATCAAAGAAAAGTAAATGAATCATAAGCTGTCTTTAGATGACTGGTATCAATATTATTGCGATATTTTATTCCCAAAGAACCAATAAAAAAAACAGAGAGAGAGAGAGAGAGAGAGAGAGAGAAATGGGTATAATAGTTCGTAGAAAGAGAAAATGAATGAGAGCACCAGATAAGTGCCGAACTACTGGTAGCTCTATTTCTTCATCCTCTAATCCTCAGAACCAAGTTTAATGCAAGTGAAGCCCTAAAATGTCTCAGAAAGAAACCAGAGAAGATCTGAGAACAAATTGAGTACCTCTGCTTCTCAGAACAAGTCCCTTTGTCAGGAACATCATTGTAAAGTTTCACTGCACTTTTTGCCTTCAAAGATTTCCCTAAATTTTTCACAATTCATCAAATTTGAGAGGAAAAGCTAAGTGTAAAATATAAACTGTGAGCATAAGCAATAGATACCGAGTAATATCAACCTAATTCTCCAAAATTTGAAGTATGTTTGTCTCCTTTAGACATAGGACCACTCTCATCATTCTTTTCCTTCGTCGTATCATCTGTGACAACCACTGAAAACATATGGAATGGAAAAAGAAAAATGATGGTCAAATCTGACAAGAATAAAATTTACTTCTACATGTTAATGTCTACAAAGATTATAATGGCAAGGTACAATACAGAATACACTTTAGAGTCAAAGAACAATAAAATCTAGTCAACCTTGAGCTGTCTTTTCCCTCCGCTGTTCTAAGGGAGCACGATGCATGGCATGTTTAACTACAATTTTACGACCTCCAATAGATGAACCATTCTTCAGTTCAATTGCACGGTTTGCATCATCTACAACAGCACTGGCAATAGAAACATTTAATGTGAAAACAAGACCATTCAGAAAAAGGATTAATATGAGAAGAAAATACAAAAAAAAAACATTTAAAAAAGGGAATAAAAATCAAATTGAACATTGCAAGTTGGCAAATGAAAATTCAAAATATCATCTCAAGTAAAAAAAAAAAATCTTACAATTGAACAAAACCAAAACCACGGTGTTCAGTTGTCCCTGCAAACAAAAAAAGATAAACAAAAAAATGAAAACACAAAACGGCCATTTTCTCGAGAAACTAAAGATGCATCATGAACTGGTGCCTAAAGTTCCTGTGCAAGCATCTTGCACTATCAGCAGGAATTTTTCAGACACGTTTCCCCACATCTGACACTAACCAGTCACCGCAGTCAAATTTCTCATTCATTAAGAGCTATCATTAGCAAACGTCACAAGTTATTAAAATTTTGCTAACTTGCAATCCTCTGCTTACCCTTTTTTGCAACCATAAAGCAGCGCCTGATTGGACCGACATCGCCGAACACCTCTTCAAGCTAGTAACATATGAAATTAATATATAAAAACAAGAAACAAGAAAACCAATGCAACACAAAAAAAGAATGAAGAAACAAAATAAAAGAATCAGAAACCAGAAAAAAAGTAAGAAAAAGCAATTCATTAAGAAGCGTCCTAATAAATCGAGGCAGGCACAAATTTTCTCTTCGGTTTTTTCTCCGGATTTTCTCGAGAAAATTGAAGCAAAAGAGTCAGTAAAAGAGTTAAGTACCTGGGAGTTAGTAAAGGAGTAGGGCAAATTAGAAACAAAGACGGTGCTAGGGCTGTGCTCGCTTGCTGGCCCCTTGCCGCCACTTTCTTTCTGTTTCTTGTTCTTTCCCATTGGATGTTTGGCAAGATAGAAAATGAGAAGGCTGTATTGATTATATATCGGAGGGGCGGGCGTTCAGGACTAGGGCTGGGTCGGGGTGGTGCACAACAAGCTGGGCCTATTGGGCCATAACCTTATTTTAGTCTGCGAGGCGCAGCTAACAATAGAATCGGGTCTGAACTCGAAGCCCAAACACCGTTCTTATCCTCTTTGTCTAGTGGTTGTCCACGACTACAATGCTTGCCTTGCGCTAGAATTACTACGTAATAAATCAAATCAATTAGCAAATTAATTAATTAATTAATCAAGCAAGAGGAACAAAAAATACCACTTGTCAATTTAAAAATAAAATATATAATCTTTACCTTTCTTTCCTATAATACTTCATATAATAATAAATTATAAAATTAAATAAAAAATTTAATTTGATATTTAAAATTAAAATAAAAGTCGTAATACAATATTACATTTAAATTTTAATAAAATTTAATTTTTGATAAAAAGTTTTTGGGTTATCTAATTCAACAAAATCACCACAAAAGGTAAATAGTAACGATTCCTCAAAATGCAAAGTGTTTAGGACCCCATAAATTGTTTACTCTTAAGTGATATATGTTATCGTTAGTTAGGCAGAATGGGAACACGGAAATGTCGTTTTCCAGAGCGCCTGGCTGCCTAGTTAAATGCGTGTTTGGATCTTCTTAACTTGGTCCTGTGAATGCCACAAAAAGATGATAGAAACAGATGCATTTGGCCCGGGGAGTAACAGGGCTACTCCAACGAGTAAGAGCACAGTGTTTGCTACAACAGCCTATCAAGATGCTCTTTATTGCTTATGTTGAACCTTTTGCACTAAATTGAAAAGCGAGGTGGTCCTGAAGTGAACAGGCATTTCGTGGTAGGCCCTGTCTCGGGTGCAGAAGTAGGATGCATGGCACCTTTGCCTTCTCAGGGCAGATCGAGTCAGGGCACTCGTCAACTATGTGCGTTACCTACCGACCAGGCTTCCCAGCATTCAAGCCTCTTCAATTTATGACTCACAGGAGAAGATTTCCATATTTGCCAAATTTCAGTTACTTGAGTAGCAAAAAATAAATACCAACTACTTTGGTCCTTTTCTTTTATTTTTGGCGACAATTGAAATTTTGAAAAATTACCGTGCAATTCTTCGCACAAATCGTTCCGACTATTGTTACAATTGTAGGTGCCAAAATGAGTGAGATCTAAATTCGATCCTTTTAACCTTTGCCTAAGAGGAAGTTTTTATTGATCAATGCCCCCGATATTCTAGCCGCTCCCCCGGGATTTGAGATAATAGATTTTCTCGATACCCATCACTGCCACCATGGATTACCAAAGAAAAACTCCAATTTTCCGCCAGAAAGTTCCCGGGAAACTAGCTTTTACCAGCGCCTCTGAACTACTACCGGGCCATAGACACGTATGAACATACCCTCTTGTCATACTGTCTTATTTTTGAATAAGTTAATCAATGAAGATATCTGGTCTTACATGGAGTAATAATTGATTGGATCGGAAGAAATTAACGGAATTCTGGCTTTGAATTTTTGTTCTTTTGCTATGGAAACTGGAAGATTCGTGGACCTTGGCAGGGAGATAAAAGTATTGTGGTTACAAAATTCATAGTTGGTGACAAAGAGGTGGGGTTTCAATCATTTTGGGACACAGGACTATGTTAGCGTGGAAATGTCCAGGAACCTTGTACCTAACCTTGAAATACCTGTCATTGATGGACACCACACCGCAAGTCTCGGATGAAATTTTATTCTTCATCAGTAAAAATAAACAATTTCAATAATGAACAGCTAGAGATTAATGTGTGAGTTGAGCCAGGACAAGGGTGACTTTTGTTATTACCAGGTCTCTTTCATACTCGGGATGTCATTCCAAGACGGAAGAACTCAAATTGTAAATCGGATAATGCTTTTGCCGGGCAATATCTTGTCATGCTCTTTATAATCACAAATTCAAATGGTTTTGTACCGAGTTTCTTGGCTTGTAATTTCTGCAAACGCTGGAAGCAACGTGTAATTTCTGCAAATGCTGGAAGCAACGTGTAATTGCTGCAAATGCTGGAAGCAACGTGTAATTTCTTAACAAGAACATGGAAACCCATGAGCGATATCTTCCATCATCTCTATTTTCGAGACAAAAGGCAACTGCTTCCATTGCTAGAACAGTAGACCTGGACGTTTTATGGCCATAGTAACAAGACCAAGCGCGCCCTCTTTCAACTTCCGCAAAATGCCAAAAAGCCTTCTGATCCTATCCTAGACCTTGTATTTCCCAATAGACCCACTCAGCATTGTCCTGGTGGGGACCATCCATCGTCATGGATGAAATCATCGAGTGATGGATCCGCATTTCCCTTTGGAATCAGCTCTCAAGTGGTTTGATTCTAACGCTAATGCGGGACCCGCAAACCCCACCTCAACAAAAAGGAAAAGACAAAAAGGAAAAAAAAAAAAAAACCAAAAACAAGTATCAAACTTCACTAATTGTGATGGCTTTGAGAAAAATTTAAATTCATAATATGAACAATTTTTTTCAATTATTAGATTATAATGAATAATAATTACGAGTAAATTTATTAATCATCTAATTATAACACTCACATGCTGAAATTTTTTAAAAAATATTATTGTATATTAAATTTAATCATAATATCTAAATTTGAATAGTTTTTAAATAAATTTAAATTATTTTATTATTTTAGAAAAGCAAAATTATGTTTTTGATTTAGGTCAATCTACGTGCCTGGTGGAGCTTCCGTAATTGCCCCACAAAAAGGTATTAAATTGGAGTTTGGTGCGAAAATGCTCAACCAACATGGATCCAAAAAAATTGTTTTTGAATTTATAATTGCAATGACGTGTGATCATTGATTTCGACAATTTTTTTTTTTTTTGACCAACCTGATGGGTATCTAAAATGTCCTCTATCAACAGAACCCATTAAAATCTTTTATATTCGCCTTAGTTGATTCACATTTTTTCTGGTTTTAATTTTATTTTCCTTTTATATTAAGTGAACATTCAAGAAAAAAAAGAGATTAAAAAAAAAAAAGGCATCGCCTGCAGAGTAACCATATCAAATCAAACTAAATTCCTTAGCCAACGCCGCATTGCATTTATCGATAGTTTAGCCTTCAAAAACTCACCCGGCGATTTAATAAAATATTCCCAAAAGAGAAAGAAGATTATGTATCAATCTGACCACAGGATCCACTCATCTAAACCTTTCAATAAACGTGTCCAATAAATATGTGCAGATACTTTTTAAAAAAATAATAAAAATAATAAAAATAAAGAAGCCATTTAAAAAAAAAAAAAGAAAAAAGAAAAATTTGCTCAGCTTCGGGCAGGGCGCGGGGTATGTCATACGTGTCAGAAAAGAAAAACCAGCTTTGAAAATCAAATGCTGGAGAGTGATTGTCTGCGTTTTCACCGCTTCGGCCAATCAAAATCCCCCTTTTACTACAGCCTAGATTTCGCTTCCCTCTCTTTTCCCGAATCCCAAGGAAAACTCCCACCCCACCTTCTCTCTCTCTCTCTCTCTCTCTCTCTCTCTGCGTGTCTCTCCGCCTGCAACGAATTCAATAAACCCAGATCCCACGTCAATGGACCCCTCCTGTTTCGCTGTTCCTTAGCTGCCTTTTTAGCCGTACGTTTGTTTTTTTTTTTTTTTGGGGGGGTTGGTTGGTCCTCACTCCCGAGGCCTTTGAGTTAGTATCAACAAACCGTTCTTCCTTTGGATTTGCGCTAAGCTTACACGAGGTCGTTGGCCAATTTGAAATTTACAAGTTATTATCATTGCATTTGTTTTATCTTCAAAGCTAATTAAAATGGTCTCTTGGTCTTAACCGAAATCGTACAACTGGAGTGTTTTTTCTTTTAAAAAAAATAAAAAGCTACTTAATGTAGTTGAATTGCCCTGTTTTGCACTACCACTTAGGCTTAACTCAAGTGTACAGGAGGAAGGTGACGGATAAAAATGGTCAATAGCAAAAACCAAAATATGAAGGGTTCTAAGTTCTATTCACTGTCTTCCGAGGGATATAAATCCCGAAATATATGAGTAAAATAGCATCGGTAAATTTGGGAGATGGACCCACGCGCGTCTCCATCCACCATCCATTATTAATTATGAAACGAGAGTATAAATTAGGTCATGCACCATGTCAGCCGATAAAAGCCAATATTTATTTAACCTTTCGTTTTGCGTAACAAAATTGCAGTTGGATGGGTCCACACAACTTAAATGATATAATTAATTGCACATTACGAGGGGTGGGGGCCATCGCCGTCCAAATTGCCTCACAATTTTACTGTTTTGGGGTCCATCGCCCTGAATACACGTGTCTTTTTCCTTTTTGTTACTTTATACCATCTGCAAGCAGAAAATGACCCTTGATTTTCTGAAACAATTGAATAGGGTCAACACTCAATGATGCTGAGACTGATGAGAGAATCCATAGGAAAGGGGCAATTTTTTTTTGAAACTTTTCAGCATAAACACATTCTCTGTACTCACAACCACATCGCATGTGGGAAGGATACGCTTCATTAAATTTTCTTTCATTTGTTCGACGCTGATTAAATCCAACTAATTTCACTGTCACTTGCCATGTTTGAAAAGCAGGCTTCGGGATGATAACCTTTTTCCTTTTCTTTCGAGGAAGGAAGGAAAAGCATAAAGTAATTGCTTTTAGGCATATGCCTGGATAATAATGTATATAATATATTGACCCCGACGAGAATAATAATATGTAAATTGTTTTTTTTTTTTTTTGCCAGTTTATTAAGAGATCACTGCCCGAAATATATAATTAAAGTGATTCGTTTTTTGTGAGAGCTTCCTTACTTCAATCGTTGAAAGATTTTTTGGACATTTAATCCTCAACTTTTGAATCTGCGATTAACTACTTTGACCCCCACTTACCTATCTCTATTATAAATGATGCATATATTATCTATTTTAGTAATCAAGATGAAAAGAGAGAGAGCTGAGCATTGAAATGTGGGATTCAATTTAATGGGCTAGCTTAGGGAGGAGAGGACAACTGGCTTGGAATATACCTAGGTACTACCCCAAAACAAAATTAAAGGTATTTGTTGGTCACCTTGTTTCTAGACTTTTCAAATAATTGGGATGCACAACAACAAGTTCATAAATTTTACCAAAGAAAAAAAAAAAAAAATCTTTACTCTCCCCCAAGTACAACTTCTTTGGTTGTTGCTTATTATTATACAATATTAAATTTAAAATTTATTAATGTTAAAATAAAATTAATATGTACGTGAGTCTCTTGGAAAAGAAATAAACCTTTACAACTATGTCTTGATACACGACACGTTTGTGGATTGAAAGAAATTATCTAAGCAAAAGTATCATAATATTCGAGTCTGTAGAAGCACAGATACCTTTATTTTAAAGTTTTCAACGTCATAGTCGTTTATGACTTTGTCGCATTTGGCGTGAAATAAATAATAACCGAGGCTGGACGGGCAGAGGAGTTGAAAGATAAAAGGAGACATACGAGCATAAAGCAAAAATACAAATAGCAGTTGGAACAAAGGACAAACGCAGGGATACGGGCAACCAATGGTTCTGCTTCTCTCACATTTTATAATTGGAAAAAAAATTTGACGGGCATTATAAATATAAAATTTTTTTAAAAAATTATAATATTAAATTAAAGTTGATTTCGTATGCAATTATTATTTTAATAATATATATATATATATTTTTTTTATTATGCTCGTTTTGTACTAAAACTATACGCAAAAATAACAAATTGTATTTGTTGTGTAATAACGAATCATGAAATTTGAGTATCGGAATATAATATAATTTAAGAGGATTTAAAAATAGTTGAATACCAAAGCAAACGAGTATAACAAATAGTATGGTGGACATCGCTTTGCAGCACAACCAGAACTTCCATGCTTAACGACGAGGGAGACAGCGAGAGAGAGAGAGAGAGAGAGAGATGGATACTGTGCTTTTGAGGGGGTTTAAGGGAGGGTTTTTAGGTCTACCAACTGGTTGTTAGAGATTGAACTCTTTAACCAAACACAATTCTCAACAGCCAGCCAAAGAATTTCAAGGCCACCAGCAGAACCAACAACAAGGAGAAGAAGGAATAACCAGAGCAACTACCTTTCAACCGAGGCCCCCCCCTCCCCCCCAAGAGCCAAATAGGTCTTAAAAAGTGGAAAACTATTACAAAAAGTCACAGAAAGATAGCTAGAAAGAGAAAAAAAAAATCATCATTTCTTTCTAGAGTCTTTTCATAGAGAGAAAAGCGAGCAGGCTGCGTTGTGAGAGAGAAAGAGAAGCAAGACAGAGAAAGATGCTCACGTGGGTTTTTGATGGAATGATGGGTGGAGGAGAATATATGATGAGAGAAAAAGATCAAAAGTGAGAAAATTCATTGCTCCTATCAATTATCACTTTCTTTTCATTTAGTTTTTCTTTTTTTGTTTTTTTTTTTAAAGAAAAGAATTTTGTTTGCTCATTTTATTTTTCTTGGGTGTGCATCTTCTTGTCCGTGTATGCTTAGGTTTCTGTAATGAAAAGGGAAGTGTGTTGTTGTCTTGGGATCGGATTTCTTTATCATCCGATCGAGTGTTGTCTTCAAGATTTTCTGTTCCACAAAACACCCACAAGTCTTGCTGGTTTCCAGGTAATTTTTTAGTGCTCGTTTTGTGGACTTTTCAGCAATTCTTTAATTGGTCTTTCTTTGTCAAGTCTCCTTCTCTCTCCCCCTCCTTTTATGAGGAGAGAAAATTATGACGGTGCTTTAAAACTTGTTCCTCCCTTTTCCTTCTTCAACTGGACATCTATTGGGATTTGCAGATAATGGATTTGTCTTTGCTTTGTTTTGTGTTCATGTTTGCTTGTAGGGCAGCACACAACTTCTTTTTTAAAGTAATTTTCTTGGGGTTTAATTTGATGAGTGTTTGAATGCTTTGGGTTCTTTTTTGGTGTTGGGGTGTGATTTGACTTTCCACTACTATGGTCTTCGACGCTGGAGTGCTGTTAATTTTTTTAATTTCATTACTTCCTTTGTAATACTGCATTTAATTACACCTATATATTGTCAGGACATTTCTCACAGTTAATGCTTGTATTTTTCCCTCTTTCCTGGAATCCAAGAATCCCACAAAAGGGATATGCAGAAATGATATGGGGCTTGTATGTATTTAATGATTGAATAAATAGCTATTGTTTGCTATTGATTGTTGTAATCATGAACTTGCGAGCTACACAATAAACGCTTCTACTTATACTTGTGGACATAATCATGGATGTTTGTAATATGCTTATTCCATACAAGCATAAGTGTCGTGGGTGCAAAGTAATCCCTCTGTCCCCCGCGGCTGTGGTGGGATGTACGTTTCTGCGTAAACTTTGAGCAGCTGCTAACAGAAGCTGTTTGCTGTGGCCATTTTCAGTCAGTAAGGAACTATGCGATGCGGCTCGAATAACCTGGCAGAAAGTTTTCAAAACTAAGTTATGGCCACTTATTTCACGAGTGCAAATAATCAAAGAGAAACTGCGCCAATGATATATTTGCCTGGTTCATATCCAGAGGCATCTGTTCTTCCTGGAAATATGATGGTGTACATGAATTCTGGGTCATATTCAGATAACTTGGCTGTGAATTCTCAGCAGCAAAACAACTGCATTGAAATCCAATCTGCAGAGGCTTCAGATTCAACCCCGCAGCAGCAGGATATTTTGACAAATCTGGGTGGATCACGACTTGGAGGGCATGATTTTTATGCATGGAGGGATGGTAGAAATGAGATGCTGTCCATGCAGTCAATGGGTGGTCCTTCTGGCATTCTTCATGGTGGGCAGAGCCCACAGGGTCAGAGCTTATCTCTCAGCCTTGGTACACAAATTCCGACTGGAATCCAGTTGCCTCCTGTGCCATACCAAAATCCCATCCACAATCCAGGCTTTGGTTCATTCTTAAGTCCTAACCCATCAATTATGGGTGAGGGTGGTGACAGAAATGGTTCTTCCAGAGATGAACTGTCAAGAAATGCTGAATATATGCCACCTGGTTTTCCTGGAACTAATCAAGATTTAGCTAAAGGGGATTTATCTCCATATGGAATGACTAGTGTTGCAAGAACCATTCCTAATTCCAAGTACCTCAAGGCAGCACAGCGGCTGCTTGATGAAGTTGTTAATGTGCGAAAGGCTCTAAAGCAGCCTGATGAAGAGAAAATCCAAATCACAGATGAACATGGATGGAGTAGTCCAAAAGAGGGTGATGATGGATCAAAGAATGGACCTTCCAAGCCTGAAGAATCCATCAATAATTCGCAGAGTGAGATTTCTCATGCTGAGAAACAAGAATTGCAGACCAAATTGACAAAACTGTTGTCCATGGTGGATGAGGTAAGGCCAATGCATCATTTTTTTTCTCCTAGGTAACTATATTCATTTTATGTTGTCTTGTATGTAGATTGTAGTCATTTATTATCTTGACTTTCTCTGTTCAATTGTGCAACTGTTTTTCCCTCAAATTGATGCAATACTATTAAAGATTTTGAATTTATGCACATTTTACAATATTCAGTGGAAAAGTGCAGAGTCCTTCAGTATCCCATGAATCTGTCAAGAATTTTTCTTTTATAGCTGTGATGTCTGTACCTAAATGATTCTTATTTTGTCAGTTTACCTGATTCATGCTAATGATAATATAGAAAGTACGAATCAGTCAAGTAGATTATCCCTGTTTTACACAGAATCTAATGGCTGTATTCTATTGTAACAGGTTGACAAGGGGTACAAACAGTATTACCAACGGATGCAGATTGTAGTATCGTCCTTTAATGTCATAGCAGGATATGGAGCGGCAAAACCATACACAGAACTTGCCCTCCAGACTATTTCCCGTCATTTTAGGTGCTTGCGTGATGCAATAAATGGCCAAATTCAGGCAATGCGTAAAAGCCTCGGGGAGCAAGAAACCTCAGAAAATAGTAAAGGAGTTGGAATAACTCGACTCCGTTATGTAGATCAACATCTCAGGCAACAGAGGGCTCTTCAGCAGCTTGGTATGACTCAACATGCATGGAGACCACAAAGAGGGCTGCCTGAAAGCTCTGTCACAATTCTTCGCGCTTGGCTTTTTGAGCATTTCCTTCATCCGTAATCTACCAAATCAAATCCTTTCCTGTTATCTGCATGCTTGACTTAGTTTCATGAGGATTTTTTTCTTCTGTGATTATAATCTGTCTTCTTTGTTGTTCACCAGTTATCCAAAGGATTCTGATAAAATCATGTTGGCGAGGCAGACAGGCTTGACTAGAAGTCAGGTAAAGATGAACTAAACTTGAGAGTTGAGATTATTTTTCCTGAAAAATTAAAAGAAAAAACAGAAAAACTTTAGCTAATTATTGCTTTTAGCGATTACACATGCTTTGTGCTATAAAGTAGAGGAAAGTTTGTGCGCTCAAGTTACTGAGGGAGTCACTTTCCTTGTCATGTTTGGTCACACTGCAAGCTTTAGTAGTCCCTCCCCACCCACCCCCTCTCCCCAAACGAGGCATGCTGCATCTGTAATCATTAATTGCAGATATATGGCAGGAAATAGTTAATTACTTAGGGAAACAGCTTGGATTCAGATCTTTCTTTTGTGCGTTTGAGTCTGTAAAACCATCAGTGCACCTTAACAAAATAGGTAGTCTCACAATATTTCTTGCTATATGCTTTGTGATTTCATGGCTTGTAAATTGTTTTGTTCAGGTCTCAAATTGGTTTATCAATGCGCGAGTGCGGCTCTGGAAGCCCATGGTTGAAGAGATGTACAAAGAAGAGCTTGGTGATGCAGAAATGGACTCTAATTCTTCCTCTGAAAATGGAGCCAAAGCAGTTAGGCGTGATAAGAGGGCCTCTGAAGATAGAGGGGAGGAAATGCACGAAGTGTGAGCTCGCTGGCCACTGAAAAGTGTAGTGCTGGGCAATTGATGGACTCCAAATCTGACCATGTTCCTGATGTAGAACTGGCGGGGTCTATTGGTAGAAGCAATTTCCAAAATGGGATACATGGAGAGTCCGTAACTGAATTTGGGTTACGTAAGGCAAGGGAGGAGCAGAGGCCCAACGTTGATAACTGTAGCATATTCCCTGATGCCATTGTCCATTCCGATGGGACTGACGATCGGTTTATGGCGGCAGCCGCTGCTACTGCATATCAAATGCCAGATCTGGGGAGGTATGGGAGTGGCCGTGCTGTGTCTCTCACGTTGGGATTGCAGCACTGCGAGGGTGGTAGCCTGCCAATGTCCGGCACGACCCATCACAGTTTTGTTTCCATGAGAGGGGACGATATCTACGGTGGCGTTGCGACACCTTCTGTTGGGGCGGCGGAGAGCACAGATTTTGAATGCATAAATCCAGGGAACAGGCAGCACAGGTTCAGTTCATCCCATTTATTACACGACTTCGTAGCATAAAATGATTGATTTGCAGATTTACTGTTTTCCAGGGATTGGAAATGGTGAAAGGAAGTTCATGTATAAAACTCATCTGTAGTGTATCAGATTACCAGATTGTAAAGATAATTGTTTTTTCTTTGCCATTTGGGGTTTTTTTGGGGGAGGAGGGTTATGCAGAACAAAGTGTAACATTAACGACAACTTTGGAATGGATGATCATCAGGATCATGGTGTGAAATAAGATCATAGTGAAATGAAATGGAGATCTCTACAGAGCCTGCATTCATAACCGTGGGATTATGTTTATTCCATCGGATGAAGAGCATCGACAAGATATCAGAAATCAACAGACTGAAAAAACCAAAAAGGGTCTTCGATTATGCAGCGTAGCGTAGATTTAATTGCAAGCAATTAGGCAAACAACTTGGGAAATTTGATTGTGCACCAAATGCTAGCAATGCATGAAAACAAGTCCTCCAGGACAGTAAGAGAAACGTTAGCGAGACTTCATTTTCAGGAAATTACCATCAAGTGACGTCGTTTTAGGTCAAAACTTGATTGAATCGTCCCCGCTTCCTCCTCGCCCCCGGTGCCCACATCAGTGAATAATTAGTTCCTCGTTCGATCCTAACCCTAATAATCTTGACACTGTGGTTGCCGACCATAGCTACATTGGATCGAAACAGGTCGTGGATCGGGAACGGATCGGATCGGATCCGCCTCCTTCGGAGTTGAAGCGCAGAGGCTGTCCTCCCAAATGGCTTATCTACAACAGTAATCTGATCTGAAGGTATTCAATTTTAATTGCAAGGACATAATAGTAATTTCACAAGAGCCACCTCCCCCACCTGCACGCCATCGCTCCTTTTTTTATTCATCGGGTGGGATTAGGACCGTGGGGCCCGTGGTTGTCACTCTCGATAACGCTTTGCCATAGTTGGGAACCTTTAATAAATCTGTGGTAGCTTCTCTGTGTTATTCATTTTGGAATTTGTTTCCGAGTTTGAGGCTGGCGAGACGAAAAGCTAACAAAGAAACTGTAGATTGTGTCGGATATGCGTTTTTGAAAAAAAAAAAAAAAAAGTTTACGCACTGTTTTGTTTGGAATTTGTGATCGTGGGTCTCTTTTGTTGTCACGTTATGCTAACCCAAAAGCACAATTAAATACTAAAATAAGAATGTTCTGGAGACGATGATTTTCAATTTTTCAGTAATTTTTTCTTTTTCTTTCCCTCCTTATGGAATCGGAAGAAATGAGGCAGCTGGCTGCTATGGGATTCGAAATTGGCGAATTTCTGAGGGTCTTTTCATTTCATTTTTTATTTTTTAAAGTCTCTGTTTGCGCACGACAATTTTGCAGCATTTTAGCATCGGTCCTGAAAGTTTTGGCTTTTCACGCTGTTTGGTGGACTGGGCTGTATTTTCAGTGGTTTTGAACAATGAGCCGTTCGTGGAGGGATTCCGGTACATTCTGAGACCTCACCCCTTATCATGTCTGATTGCGCTGTGCAATTGGACCACGATAGTAATGAGGTTCACGAGAAGTCTATGCAGCCGTACCAACGTTCTTGGGTGGCTCACTGGATTGGCACGAGTTGTGGACCAACGAGTGCAGCTCACGATCAGTTACCGCTTCAATGTTACTCTAGAGAAGAGAATCATTGCATCGAGCATCAGCCCGTCATTACAGGCAAAGAATTTGGAAAAGCAAGTAGGGGTAAAATGATTCACTTTGTGGATGAGAGTGTAAGTTTGGTAAAATTGACTGATGATGCATTTGAAAACCCTGCTAAATTGCCTCGAATTAGTGGGAGTATTTTAGCTCTGGAGAAGGGTGAATCCTCTAGATGTTGTCAAGATTTCCCAAGGCACTAACTTGATCTAATTTTGGATGTGATGAATTCCTGAGCGGAATTCAGAATAGCTCATTCTCAATATTTGCATTGTCTCCTTCTGAAGCAGAGATGCGATCAAAAGACTACAGCCTGGAGGCATCTCATTGACTCCAGAGCTGCAGGTCAAGTCAGATAAGCTGATGGGAAAGAATGCTTGAACTGATTTGCCATATTTTGAAGATGATAATCTGGGGTTAACCTCTAAAATTGTGGCATATCAGGTCAACAGCACGAGGACTCCAATGCATCCCAATGATTGGAAGATTCCATCAGGTGCTACTTTAGTGGCCCATCAGAAGAAAATGGACACCAGTGCAGCTTTGTTAGTTCACGATCCCTCAATGGATGCTGATCAGCTATGACACTTTATTGGTAGGCTGTTACAGATTATGCCAAAACATTCTGATGTTGAATTATTTCCCAGTTGCATTGGTCCTCCATATACAAGAAACTTAAAAAATTCACATCAAGGATCTTATGCTCCTACAAAGATACCCTCATCTGTTCATGATGTGGAAACAATGGGAATATATATGACTATAGATACTGCTGAAGAGTACCTCAAATTTCCTCAAAAGTTTTCTCAGAAAACTCACCAATTCTTTCTCACAAGAAAGACTGCTGTGATATTCAGAGAGTTGATGTGTGCATCTGAAGGGAAAAAAGTGAATGAATTCCCATGTTTATCTCCTGATGTCACTTTCCATATTAAGAAAGAATCAAAGTTCCAACCTCTAGGTAGCTTCATTGAGAGTGCTTGGATATGTAGGGTTTCTGGCTGGGAACCTACTCATGGACAGTGTGGACAGTGTTTTGCTTGTCACAGAAGTAATCTTTTTGGTTGCAACAATGGGGACGTGAGGAGGAAAAAGATAGAACCAGGATCTTTTTTTAGGTGAAGCAACTCTCTTCGTCTTTTACATTAACTTGTATTCTTATTATATAAAAGGATTTCAATATATAAAATTTGAAGTTTGTAATTTCAAAAATTTAATTGCAGGCATGGTCTTGCAAGATCTTTTCTCTGTGTTTCTCTTATAGTTTTTAGGCTTTGAATTTTCTGTTTCTTTCTCTCTCCTTGCGTTTTCTTCGTTCTGTTCTGTCCATTCCTTCTTTTTGAAGACATGAACACAGGACAGGTGTTGGAAGTGAACTAAGTGTCAACTTATGGTGGCTTGCAAGAAAATAGTCTGCAACGTGGCTTAGAGACTGATTGAATAGATCCCGACATTGTCTCAAACAAGCTTTCCACACAAATCTTTTCCAGGTTCCCTCAAAATCAAGTTTGCACTTTCGAAGCCCATAAGATTTGCAATGGAGCAGTTTTCTTGAAATTTGTATAGTGTCCTCTTACTTATTTTTGGTTATAGAATTTGATTGATTTGAATTGGAGTTTTTCTTTACTTTGTCTACAAACAGTGGATTTAGGATTAATCTTTATTATTCTCTTTTTCGAGTACACTAGACTCTGTTTTGCTGCTTTGATCCTAGCACTTTCTGACTCTTCAATGGGTATTTCCCCATCTCGTTTAACATTTGAAAAAAAAAAACAACTATAATGTAAATTTTTTGAAAAAAAAAAAAAATGTACTCTTGGGATGGAGTTTGTTCTCGCTAGATGCTAAGCTGTTTGTAAATTTGCTCTTTGGCTCTATTACAACATCCTGGCCAATTCAACTTGGTTAGACAGTAGAAACATCACATGACTACTTCCATTGTGATTTCTCAAGTGGTACTGCTGCTGACGGAAACCCAAGTCATTTATTGATACAAAAATGGTGAACTCAAGTTTAATAATTTAAATCAAGGATTGGGTCCAGATTCAAGAACCCCTGCTCCCTAGTCAAGGTTCATCATTTCATTCTCTTATCTATTTGGTCTAGTTATGCAAATTTTAATAACGTTTTGGCAAAAATTCCAGACTTTTCTGACAGTGGCTGTAAGTAAGAGTGAGACAAACTATAAGTTGCGGCATGTTACACTGCAAAAATCTGAGTATGGCACATGTTAGCCTAACCTATATTGGGTGAGAGATGTAAATTTGTGAAAAAAAAAAAAACAAACACGTTTGGGCTATTGCAACTCTTGCCTACGTTTCTCCCCAAACAACAATTACACAGAAAATAAATTCATTCTAATGCTAACTTGGCTCTGGTTTCACCTGGCATTATGGAAGTGAAATAGTGAGGGGCTACCTCCACCAACCATTCCTGCTTCACTTCTGTTACGTGCCTCATGTACTCCTTCGTTGTGAGAACCAATTCATGGTACACGACGCATCTTGGGAGCATCTGTGCTAAACCAGAGCTGGGGTGTATTGAAACAGTCTGTGGATACTTCAGAGTTCTGTAGGATCCATTTTTCTGGAGTGTTGCGCAATGGGGGAAAAACCCTGATATTATGCTCTTCCGTATGCCATCTAAATTATTGGGATTGCTTGTTAGCTTGATTTCAACTCTCTCCGAACGGCCCACCAGCTGATCCCGTATATCCCTAGCTTGTTTCATGCACTTAACATTAATATAATTTTCACGGCACCATTGACTTGAGTAATCAGTTTCCTTCCAAGAATTATACACGTTGAGCAGAGCTACATGGTCCCCTGTATTTCCCGCATAGAAATTCATTCCGGCATGGTCAGCATGAATTTGTTTGTTCTTTGGACGATAGAAGATGGAATTCCCGACAGAAAGCATGGCTGATATGGAAATTATCTCTTCCGAGCATCCGTACCTGTCAGAAGCAACTATCATCTTAGATAGCATGGGATCTAGAGGAAACTCAGCCATCCTTCTGCCAACTTTCGTTAATTCACCCAATTTATTCAGTGCACCCAATGCAAAGAGCAGCTCCAGTGCTTTTATTAGTGCCTCAGAAGTGGGTGGATCCATGAAGTCAAAATTCAATATATCATGAATTCCAAGGCTTTTCAGTGTCAGCACAATATTGGCTAGATTAGCCCTTTGTATCTCTGGTATTGTGCTGTCATCCAAGTCATGATGGTAATTGTAAGCAGTGTAAAGTCGAAAACACTTACCTGGACCCGTTCGACCTGACCGGCCTGCACGTTGTTCTGCTGAAGCTTTTGAGATGGGAGTGACCAACAAAGAATCCATGCCAGCCCTTGGATTATAGGACTTCATCTTGCAAAATCCAGCATCGATGACATACTTGATCCCATCAATTGTTAAAGAAGTTTCAGCAATATTTGTTGCGAGGACGACCTTCCGTGCCCCATCGGGCGTGGGCATGAATATTTTAGCTTGCTGTTCCGAAGGTAAGTTTGCATATATGGGACAGAGAATCATTTCTGCAATTCTTGCTCCCAGACATTTTGTCCTGTGCTTCAAAATTTCCTCAGCAGTCTCAATCTCCTCTTGACCAGTGAGGAACACTAAAATATCTCCAGATGGCTGTGTGACATGGATTTGAAGCACGGATACAATTGCCGCATCCAAGTAATTGGCCTCTGGGGCTTTTGTGTAGTGTATGTCAACATCAAATCTTCTCCCAGGAATTTTAAAAATTGGAGCATAATCGAAAAAATCACTAAATTTTTCAGCATCAAGCGTGGCACTGGAAATAAGCAACTTTAAATCTGGTCGAAAACGGGCTATGTCCTTCACTAATCCAAACAAAATGTCAGTGGACAAGGTTCTTTCGTGAGCCTCATCCACCATCACAACGCTATAGCTTGAGAGATCGGGTTCACCACAGAACTCCCGCAAGAGCATTCCATCAGTCATGTATTTCAGAATCGTTCTTTCAGATGTGCAATCTTCAAAACGGATGCAATATCCAACCTCATGCCCAAGTTTAACCCCCATCTCTTGAGAGACCCTCGCAGCAACACTCATAGCAGCAACACGCCTTGGCTGAGTGCAACAAATCTTCCCTCGCCTGGTGTAACCAGCTTCATGGAGATACTGGGGTATCTGGGTGGTCTTCCCTGAACCTGTTTCTCCTATGATAACAATAACCTGATGATTACTGACAGCTCGGAGAAGTTCATCTCGATAAGAATAAATTGGTAAAGACTTTCGCTCCTCCTGTAGCTTTTCCAGAGCTGATTTTTCCCTGTAGTTTTCATCGAGAGGCTCAGCGGGAAGCACGTAATCACACTTGCCGCCCTGCATAATTGATGCCTTGACAAATTCAATCTGGTCCTCAAATACAAACTGATAGTCATCAGAGGCTTGCTTCCTATTTTTGGAACCAAAAATCAGTGTTGCTTTTCCCAATTGCCCAGCTTCCCAAGCATCCTGCTCTGCATATGGATACGACTTATCCCCAACACTAGGGTCCTTGTAACGCTGAACCGCCACAGCAAATCTCTTCTCTTGATTAACCCCTCTTTCTTGATCATATGCTTCTGGCATTCTGTATTCGTCTGTGTAATCATCACCTTCTGACCTCTTCTTCACAAGCTCGTAAATTTTCTCCCTGTATCTGAACTCACGGTTTTCTGCTTCCGTAAGCTTCACCCCATCAAATAAATATCGATTATCTTCTATTTCATCTCTAAGTTCTTTGACCTTCTTCTGCTCCCTGATCCTTACATACTCTTCTCTCGATAATTTTCTCAATTTGTCGATGTCAATTCTCTCCAAGGTGCTTGATCTACAGACTGCATCTCCTCCCTTCTTTCTTGCAAGGTCTCGTTCTCTCATATTTCTCTCTAATTGCACTCTTTCTCTTTGATCACGTATTGTTTCTTCATCTTCATCTTCATGCCTCATCCGTTTGCTGCGTCTATCAATTCTACTTTGCATCCTGTACTTTGAACGTTTATTGTCCCTGAATTTTTTTTAATCGCACCGTTTTGCGAGGAATTTTACCAAATGCCATGGATTTGGCTTGTTTATATAGGCATCACCGAGCTAGCATTTAGTTATAATTCCAAATTCTGATCGGAATACTTCTCCTGGTAGGATATGAAATAAAAGGCCAAAAAAATACAATAAAAATATGATCAAATTAATTCAAATTCAAATATCATTTTTGGAAAAAAAAAAAATAAAATGATATCTAATAAAATAATTTTTTTAAAAAAATAATTTACTTCATATAATATAAAATTATATTTACATTCTATTTTTTTTTAAAAAAAGGGTATATAAATAATCAGTTAATTTATTATTTTAATTAAAATTAATAATTTTTAAAATAAATTAAAATAAATTAAATTAAAATTTAATTTTTAGTTTTAATCCATCTGGCCGATCAATGCGATCTAATTTTCCAAACCTTAGTTAGACCTTGATTGTTCCAATATTTCTCTTTATCTTGCTTTCTTATTGTTGCGTTATACGCCGTTGACGCGGTGGTCCGCTGGTAGGGCAAGTAAGGGATAGAGTTAATAATTTCCGTTAGTCAATACCAGTTGGTGCTGTTAGATTGACCGAGTGTATTCGGGTATAAAGTCTTCTGTTTCCTGTAAAGAACGGCGGCAAATGAAATACTGAAAGTTTATTTCTCTCTCCGATTCTTGGTTAACGTCTTTGTGAATCTTGATCAAATCTCTCGGAAGTTCTTCTCCAATCCCTTCTTTCCTTATTATTCGATTTGCTTGTATCAGTAAACAACGCATTTAAACACCACCCATTTGAAGTCATCCTCCCTTTCTCAGTCTCTGTTCTTGGAAAGTTAAATAGTCTCTTCAAGAAAGGACTTTCTCCCAAGGAAAGCATCTGATTGTAAGTTTATGGATATATTCTGTTTTTTTTTTTTTTAATCAAGAAAAATATTATATTGTAATGCCATTGAAATGCTGTGTTTGCACTGTTTACATATCCATCTGTATTAATTCATTAATCTTCTTGAAAGAATATATATTTTGAAGCCATTGGGTTTTGGGTTTTGGGTTTTAGGAGTTTAGAGGTGTGGTTTAGTGTTTAGGGTTCTTTAGAAAATTGATATAATGATGGCCGATTATCGAATGGCGTTATCGGCATATGAAAATTTCCAAGAAAAGGTTAAGAAAAGTGTGAAGTGTATTAAGGAATTGGGATACGGATTTCTTTTTCTCTTGAGTCGTTACTCTGAAGACTCAAATGGAATTGTCACCAAATTGCCCAAGACTTTCCTCTATTGGTCTCTTGAGTCCTTTTTAGAACAGAATTCTCTTAAAGGGCTCGTTCACGCATTGTTCACAGTTTATCTTAAAGTACCAATGGACAGTAGTGGAAATATTCTTTCCGCTACTGGAAATGGCATTCATTTAAATTTAGATCATATAAATTCTAATTTTGTTTATGGGTTTGATGTTTTTGCTTGTCAAATATGCAACGAGGATGTTTTCCGAAAATATATTGTTTTATATATACGCGAGAGATTCAAGCCCATGAAAATTTTTCAAGCTGATGGACCGGTTTTACTGAAAATCAAATTTGGGATTATTCAAAACCATCACGAGAACCAAAGGCCTGCTCTTTTAACTTCTTCGGTCTTGGACGATATTCGTTTTTTGCGGTTGGCGTATGGATTGAGCACACCAACCAGAAGGGTCATTCTCAACGGCAAAGGGAGACCATTGGAATGTCCCATCTGCTTGGTTGAATTTCAGAAGGGGGAAGAAGTGACGTTATTACAGTGCTCTCATGCATTCCACGAAAGATGTATTGGTGCTGAACTGGTAAGGAGCAGTAGATGTCCCTACTGCTCCGCTTTTATGTATCAGTTAGAGGGGTCTGTTGGGTCAATTCCCAATTAATAAATAAATAAATAAATAAAATGTATCTAATGTGGTGTGTTGGTGTCAAGAAAGATAAGAAAATAAATACGGATGTGTGTATGCCTGCTTTGTGTAAGAAAAATAATAATAATAATAAAAAATGTGCATGTGCGTATAGGTAAACTCTGGTTTTTGTACCAGAAAGTTATACTGTGAAACCATTCAAATAGGCTATTGATTTTGTTGTTACTTAGTGCCATTGTTTTTGGGTAATTTTGCAAAATCCACAAAAAATTCTATTCTCAGAGCTTCTTTTAAGTCTCCATCTATCTCCAATATCTTTGATCAAACAAGTTTTACAAAACCTGCTCTACGTGATGGTTGAATAATTTTTTTCCAGATTTAAAAATTCAAAGAAAAATAATTTTAAAAAGAAAATGGCTAAGAAGATTGAGGATTCATTACCTAAGTGGATATTTTTTCCCCATCAAATCCAGCAGGAGTGCATTGCGAATGTTGTCACTTGGGATCTCCTCAAAAACTTGCAATTGCTCCACAAGAAAGCCGCTGTTGCAAATGAGAGCAGCGGCACGGCTCACTGCCGGTATTTCTGTGAATTCCGTTGACATCTTCTCTTCTTCTATCATCTCTTTGCATGAATGGATGATATTTGCAAACCCAGTTGTTGACAAGTATTCATTGTGAAGCAGCTTGGCTCCATTAACGAACCGTGTCTCCACCACAACATTGGTGAACTTGCGAGTTCTCACCAATTTAAGCCCTTCATGAAGTGCAACAAACTCAGCCATTAGGGGGGAAGATGTATCAGCATTTTTGGCATATCCCAAAATGAACAGCCCCTCGCTGTCTCTGATTACTCCCCCTGCCGCCCCTTGGGCACCCCTGCAGGAGCCACACACGCTCAATTTCACCCAGCCATCCTCACAAGAAAGCCAACGTGATGCATCCATTTTACCTTTGGAAGCTTGCAAATTTTTAATCTTACAAAGGCAATGACTGGATGAAGTGACAAGCATTCATATGGGAGCCATTTATCTACAAAAACCAGAATCATGAAATGGGTATTTCATTGAGTTAGTTAAACAATGAAAAGCACTTGCCAAGTGAGAGGGAAGAGGGCTTTGAACGGGTGAGTTACTAATCATGTGTGCACATGCAAATTCCATTTCCAATTAGTTGTTACCTAGAAAGTGGCCATGAAAAAGGAGAGAAAGGCAGTTCAATGGTGAGAGTTGAATGGTCCTAAACCTACATGTATCGTTAAATATCCAGATTTGTTCATTCCGAAGCATTTAAAGTTTTCAACAGGGGAACACTATACATATCTAACTATAAAAATAAAAAATTTTTAAAATATACTGTGTAATTGTAATTGTCAAATCTGCTTAACTCCATCAAAATCAATCTGAAATCATTGAAACCGTTGTGCAGGATCAGATCACAAAGTTACAAGGAAGACTTCTTTTTGTACTGATTACAAGGCATGATATAATGATCATTTTGCTTCCACTCTTCATTTTTGGTTCTGTCAAAACTTCCTTCTCCAGTCACTTTTGGGACAATATTCAATATAGAAGATCTCCGGCAGGAGTTCACTTGCAATATCTATATCAGGTATAGCTTTGCCTTTATCTCATTGGTCTTTGGCCTCGTAGACTAGGAAGCTATGCTTTTAAGATACTCAATAACAAAATAGATGGCATCACATCTTGCAGTTTCTCATTGTTTTGCCCTATTATTGCTTTTGGAGGCAGGACTTTCTCTGCTTTCCTTGGTAGAAGTTGCATCGGATGCAGTTACAGTTACTTGAAATTGACATTGTTCATTCATTTCTTTGTGCTTTCTAGTTTTTCTTTTCTGTTTTTTTTTTTTTTTCAACCATAGCCTCAGGTTCAATTGTGTTATGATAATTAAATTGCTGCCTAAAGTTCCTTGTATGCAAATACCTGTTTAAACTCAGATCTGATATCTCATTGTGTATTTCATATTATAACATCTGATATTGGATAAACTAGTTAATCCCTTGTGTGCCTTTTCAACTTTCACGGGGAAACTTTTGATGAGGAGAAGAAACCTGATGGTATGGTTCTCTCTGGATGGGCAGAAGCTCCTCCTGGGAAGGATAATGACAAGTCTATTGCACATGGTGGGTCCGTGTCAAATTCATTGTCACAGGTTCAGAATGATGTTGAAGTTCAGGATATTTCAGAGGGTAGTGAGATTTCAGGGAAGAAAAGAAAACTGCCTGAACTTTCGAATGACACCACTTCGGATCTGTTTAGTGTAGTGTTGCCAATGACCACTCTAATAACAACAAGAGAGTCCATCAGATCAGATTGTTGAAGACGATAACGACCTGATCAAGATCCATCATAGAAAAAGCATAGACACCAACAATAATAGACTTCAATAGTTGTCACATCAACTTGGTTGCTTAGCTTACATCTCAATTTTGTACTCTTAGGGGGGAGTGGTCGTTCTTTTGGCGCTCACATCTCAGAATTGTTATTTATTTGGTTGCCGTATCTTAGTTTCTCCCTAAGCATATACTGATAACCATAATGCCCGTTTAACAGGGTGTGGAAAGAGTGTGCTTTCTTGGTAGCCAGTTGACACAGACTAATTTTCATTTATCTGCTCCGCTGTATAAAACAATCGTGGTTGTCGTCAGTACACTATAAACAAGATTATCTGAGCATAAGACGCAATTCAAACCCTAATCTTACAGCGATGGATGAAATTTGGTAAATTATTTTATTTTATTTTATTTTTTTTACGTGCTTAGATCATAACAGATTATTGTTCTTTGCTGGGGTTCTTTCAACCGCTAGGCGCTTTCACGTTTACTGGTTAGGAAATAGCAAGAAGAACAAGGGATTTGAAATCTCTGTTCCCCCACCACCTGCAGAATTTACAATCTGATGCCAAATTAACTGCATTTCAATTCATCCAAGATTTTTTTATTTTTATTTTTGTATGCATTCCACCGAGTTTTTCCGGCTTGGATGAATGAAACATGTATTGAGAAAAAAAAAAAGGAAAAAGAACGATGAAAATTTCATATCTGTCAAGATCCTTCTACAATAGGATTACAAACGTATTAAAAACCGCAAAGTTACTGCATTTTACATATATTCATTGAGATTCTACTCTGTACATTTGGGAAAACCACCCCAAGCAAGAAGCATTTGATTTGTTTGTTCGTTTTTTTTTTTTTTTTAAAAATTAGTTTATGCACCGACGCCAGGTGAGGCACAATGGGTGGTACTGGACACTCTCCGACATGGATACGGAGAATATTTCTTCCTTTTCTTGGCATCAGGATGCTCCGGTTTCTTCAGATCTTCAAGACAATGAACGTCCGCAAGGCACGCAAATGACCTTGATTCCCCCGAATAATACCTCGACAACCCTCTCCTGCTGAGAAACATCAATTAGCGGACAGATCAAATTTTAATCTTTTCAAATACTTTGCAGTAAAAGATTTGATCAAAGCAATACCCCCAAAAGAACAGTATCCTTACTCCTGTGGAAGACTGGATCGCAGCGAGTTCATGTCAAAGGTCGTGAACTTCTCCGTTTGGATCTCCATTTTGATTTTAAAACGGAGAAAGAAGAGAAGGCACTGATGATCGACAACGTACGGTTTCTTGATTACTTACATCTGCGAGAGAGAGAGGATGGAATGTAACGGTGATAGAATGGCAATGAGGACGAGGGGTGTCACATCTTGGATAGAGCAAGATGTAACCCACAAGGTGTCACTCCAACTCAAATTCCTGTTCGCTAATATTTGTTAAACGTATCTATTAGAACATCTTACTATTCAATAGGAGATGACACCGTGTGCTTGAATCATCACACTTTCAACGTGCATGCTACCACACCCCAACGAGCAGGTTACACCCTTCCCCTTTCATTCTTGCACACCTTAGTTGGTTAGGTGACTAGTGTAAAGTACTATCAATTTAGTTACATGGTGTAAAATACTGTCAAATTAGTTACATGCCTCAAGTCAACTAAAGTCAACTAGCTCAAAGCAGTGAAAGTAGGGTTCAAGTGTTTTCAACCAATTATGGGATGATAAGAAATAAATATCATTATATAATAATATTTTAAAATATTAAAATATATATTTTAAATTTTATTTATATATATTAATAAAAAATATATATTTAATATATATATATATATATATATTTTTTATTTTTTTAATAAATTTAATTAATTTAAAAATAAATTTAACTTTTTTTTTTTCAGAATAACAAAAGAAATACGACATACAATTGTATATTTCATATAAATATTATATTATTTAAATTATGTAATTTTTTTTTTATAAAAAATTAAAATTAAATTAAGATAAAATATAAATAATAATATATTTAACGTATATAATTTATTATTTAATAAAATTTATTATTTATATTAATATTGTTATTCTATAAATACAACTAAATAATAATATATTTTAGATTGATAGAAGTTAATTATAGGAAAAAAATAGTAATTTATAATTTTATAAAATTAAAATATTTTTAATGATATTAATTTGATAAAATTAATATTTAATATTAAATATATAAAAATTAATAATATAATTTTTATTTTTTAAAAAATATAAAAAAAATTTTATAAATTTTTTAAATTAATAAAATAAAAAAATTAAATTAAAATTTTAAATTAATCAAATAAAAAAAACCGCAACTAATATACGATTTTGCTCCTCACCGACGCAAAGACCGTACAGAAACCCTAGCCGCCTCACGTTGCCTCTCTCTTTATTATAAGCAAGCAGCGTAGGCATTTGCAGGTGCTTGTAACCCTTTTTTAAGGTAACTCTGTGGCGTTGTTGTGTCTGCAAAACTGTTTGTTCTACGTTGATGGTTTCGTATGTTTTGTATTGTTTTCTACTATGTTGTCTGAATGAAGTCAAAGAAGCTCGAGGGACGGTGAGGATCTCTGTGCGAAAGGTCTCGTTCGTCGTAATCGGCTCCTTAAGAAGAGGCCTTGACGACCATCCTGATATATCACCACCCATATTCTGAGTCCCCTCTTTAAATCATTGCCGTACTGTTTGATTTCAAATTATTTCGAGATTTTTAGGACTCTTTTCTTCTTGGCTTTTGTTCCTTCTTCCATATTCGCAGGATCGGCCTATGATTAAACAACGTTAAAAATTGACAAGCATATGTCTGAATCTATATGCGTGTTGAACAATTCTAATCTTCTCTCTGAGGCCGATTTACTTGCTCCCTTTTTCAAGATTTTCAATGCGAAATTAATGAAAGAACAGAAAACCCCATTTTTTTAATATATTTTCTTGGTTTTATTGGGTTGTAAACTTCCAAAATTGGGTCACATGATGATCGACAGCATAGTTCAACTGATAATCCATGTGATTATTAAAAGTGCAAGTCTTTCGCTCCTATCTGATGACCTTCTCTGCTGTTGCCATTTGCTATGAATGATAACCTTTTTGCCTTTTTTTTTTTTTTGGTTAAATAAACATTGTGGCTTAGGAATTACGGGAATTGTTGTTTTTTTGGTTAGGTTTTCTTTCATGTATGTATAAATAAGAGATTTTTCGGTATTATTGCAGTATTTTTTCTTTTTCCTTCGAATTTATACCGAGGACAAGCATACGTCTGAGATATTCCGAAGTTGAAAAACTGATTCCATGTTCTTTTGAGGTTCCTTGATGTTTTACTTTAGTATGTTTTGGAATTAAGATAGAAGTTAAGAAAATGCTTTGCATTCAAACAAGGAACACTTCATTTTCTCAATTAGCGTATCTTGCTCTGATAAAAAAATCTATTTTTCTTTAGGCGTTGAATAATTTTCATGGCTCTCTCTTCTGGCTGGTGTTTGAATTACAATTCATATGGAGAACACATGCATCGTTAATTTGCTTTGTTCCTACCCATCGTGTGAGCCATATGTGTTCGAATATATCTGAAGTCCCTGCTGTCTATTCCGTGCTTGATTTGTATTTACATTGCTTTACTGAAATTTGAAGAAATTGTGGCTATACCTGCTGACCTTTTGGAGAGGTCATCAACATCCTGAGCATGGCTGGAGATATGGACTTGAACTTAACTCGATGCTTAGTCTGAATTAAAGTTGAAATTTTCTCCACCATTGTCTTTGGAAATGAAGGATTTGTAGCAGTTTGGACTGGAAGCATTCAATTTTCATGAGGTTTTAATGTATGATGGCGCAAAATCCTGTTATTGTCCGTATGGAAAAGCAGTGACAAGGTCATTCTTCGAACAAAACAGTGTTCTAGTTGTATGAGATTATAGCAGCATTTTTTTGTTTTTTTTGTTTTAGTACTGAGATTGTAGCAGCATAATTATATCCGTACTGGAATTCAAATTCCATTTGGGATCTTTGTGGTCGAGAGACGTTGGTTCATATTATAACTTGTGTCCTCCGCCAGCAAGGGCCTTGTCTGCTTATTAGTGGAGAGGGCCAATTCTTATGAACTTTCTAGCCTTGGAGACATTGCCAGAGGAAACACAAAAAAAAAAAAAAAAAAAAGGAAAAAACGTTAAAGGGGCGAGGGAAAGAAGACGAACAAGGCAGGCCATCTTAGCAGGTGTACTGTGCCCTTACAGTACGCCAACTGAGAGTTTGGAGATGATCGGGAACGGTACCAATAAATTCAAGCATTTTCGAATTCGGACGGTACATCAATTTTCAGGAGCAAATTAAACTTCTTGCCCGCAGCTTGAGAGGGTGAAAGGCTCTACTGCTACTACTTAACTAGCTCGCATTTTTTCCCTTGTTGGTTGCTTTAAATGACTGACTCGTCCGAACAATCATCCAAGATTAAAGTGACAGGTAGCATCGTCATTCGTCACAAAGGGACCTAATTCTCACTCACGTCCGCCAATCCGGAAAAAATATCTCAACGGCTTCTACTTGTCTGACTTGGCTCTGCTTCAGTGGTCAAACCACCCCCCCCCCCCGAAAACTCTTCATTCTCACACCCGTTTCGTCTTTTCCGTTTCCGTTTCTATCTCCTGTCAGATACAAGTTTTTGATGAAAACATTGTCTGTCTGGTTGGTTTTCACTTTTCAGACATTGACAACATAAGTTAAGAGTTTTATAGAAGTAGGCAGAACCAACCGTTCTTGTTTTCTTTTTAGCCTTTTGTTATTTGAATTAGGAATTAAGGATGATGCATGGGACGTCGGAGTCGGACATGACAAGCCTGGAAACGTCGTCCGCGGGGTCCCCGAAACGCCCGGTGTACTACGTGCAGAGCCCCTCTCGTGACTCTCAGGACGACGGCGACAAGTCGTCTTCTTCGATGCAACCCAGCCCGGCTTTCAACAGCCCCATGGAGTCCCCTTCCCATCCTTCCATCTACGGCCGCCACTCCCGCGCCTCCTCCGCCAGCAGGGTGTCCGGGAATTATAGCGGAACGGCATCGTCTTCGTCTTCGTGGTTGGGGCGGAAGGCAAGGAACAAGAGGGCTGCCAACAAGGGCTGGCCGGAGAGTAATGTGATCGAAGAAGAAGAGGATTATGATGACGCGTACGGAAAAAATGATGTGTCGTCCAGGAGGTGTCAGCTTTTGATTGGGTTGTCAGGTTTCCTGGCCATTTTTTCTGTTTTTTGCTTGATCATTTGGGGTGCTAGCAGGCCTTTCAAGCCTCTTGTTACCGTCAAGGTATACTTCTCTTGTTCATCACTTTTGTGTCTGTATAGTTGCTTCCATCAATTGATTATTTAAAATCAAAAAAATGTCTTGCAGAGCTTGACCGTACATAACTTTTATATTGGGCAAGGGTCTGACTTCACGGGTGTCCCAACCAAGATTTTGACCATGAACTGCTCGGTGAAGATGAATGTGTACAATCCTGCAACGTTTTTTGGTATTCATGTCAGCTCTATGCCCGTCAATCTCATGTATTTAGAGATTACGGCTGCAACTGGCGAGGTAAAGACCTTTTACTCTCATTATCAGCATTGGTTCTGCAATGTTGAATTGATTAGAGCGCATGCAAACGCTTTACAATGAGTAAATGGTTGCAACAATTCACATCAATTTAAATGGCATTGTCTTCTGTACATTACTCTCTTTTTAAGTTATGGCTGTAAAAATCAGTCGATTTGTACCTTTTTTTTTTTTTTCGCGCTATTGATTTTCTGACAATGTCTCTACTCTGTGAATAAATCTGCAGATGAAAAAATATTACCAACCAAGAAAGAGCCACAGGACTGTGTCTGTGAATCTTGAAGGAGTAAAGGTTCCTCTCTATGGTGCAGGGGCAAGCTTAGCAGCGTCAGATGCCAATCGAGGAATTCCAATGACTTTAGTTTTTGTAGTCAGGTCACGAGGGAATGTTGTGGGCAAATTGGTGAAGTCAAGGCATAGGCGGCCTATTTCTTGTTCCTTAGTCATCGATTCGCACAGCAACAATCCCATCTTATTTAAGGAGGGTTCGTGTGCACATCATTGAATGGAGAGTTACCAAAGCCAACTTCAACGAGGTGGCGTTTGAGCCTTCTTATGCTTGAAGTTTTTGCACTTTCTGAGCCGAAGAGGGAAAATATAGAAAGAATATGTGTAGTTCCCTTTTGGTTTAGAATATATCTTTGCTACCTTTTCAGGAGCTTCTTTCGACTCCTGAGGCTTGTCGAATAATTAATGTGCTCTAAACTATTCTGTTACCACCGCTGATTGGTCCGAGAGACAGCTTCATCAAATGACAATTAAGGCAGGCACATTGGAGTCCGAAATGTGCTTGGAAGTAAACTGATCTAGGGTGGTTGTGAAAGGTGTAAGGTTGTCTATAAAATCAATCTTTTCAGTCACTACAAGATACAAATTGATCATCACAATGAAGACGCTTGGAGGAGTAAATGCCTTTCCCCACAATCGCTTCTCTATCAAGCGAACAAAAATGATGTTATAAATATTATGGGCCTACTTCCAACCTGATCTCATCCTATGAGCACAGTGGCTACTAGATTTTCCCCTTCACTAGATGGACATGATTGTACATAAATTCACCCACCTCCCACAAACACCAAACAGGCCTTGGTTCTGCTTTCTGCATATAATTGGTGGTTGCCTCTGGAACTCACACATACGTGTAAGAAAGGTGAAGTTGGTTCCAGTCCCAGATGAAGAGTTAGAGTCCTTGAATATTATTTGGTTTCTTGCTCCAATGGAGGGCAATCTGTTTGGCTTGGTTATAACTTCCCTTGGTATCCGCAAGAGGTTAGGATGCGAGGCTGCGAACTTCTGTCCTTTGTAAATTCTCTCCTTCTGTCCTTTGTAAATTCTCTCCAATCTCTCAACTGGCAATTTGTCTTGATTATCATCTTTAATTACTTCTTGATTTTCATTAATCCTGATTCTCTCTGCTTCACCTGGTAAACCAATAGCATGCCATGCATTTGCAACTAGCTCGACAGTGCTCTTCTCAGGAAAGATACCCCCCTCTTCCATGACTTGCAGCAATTCTTCTGCTTTCCATGGCTGCCTTGCTTCCCCATATCCCCATATCAGGGTCTCAAATGTTTTCAAATTTGGGGAAATGCCCATCATACACATCTTATCAAAAACATCCATTGCTTGCTCCATTTTTCCTGCGCTGCACCAGCCACTGATGGTTGTGGTGCAGATTACAACATTTGGGTACACTCCATGTTTTCCCATGGAAGTCAAGACTGACTCAGCCTTCCCAGGTTGCCCAGCACGCACATAGCCTTTTGCAAGAATGCTAAATGCATGGATGTCAGGTTCTATTCCAGCCTTCACCATGTCGTTGAAGATCTCCTGGCATTTGTCCATGAGCCCTGCGGAGCTCCACGCATTCATTATTGTGCTGAATGTTATAACGTCTGGCTTGACCCCGTATTGCCCCATTAACGTAAGTGCCTGAAAATGATGTGATAATATCAAACACCATTGATAAATATAATTTCAAAGCATTATGATGCTCTATAGGATAAATAAAATTTTTGGATTATATGATAAGTGATTGAAATTTTACATCAAAATTTGAAGTTACAATTGGATGACCTCAATTTATAACATGTAAAACATGAGAGCTTTTCTGGGTTTGTATGATAAACAATTAAAGTCCTTATACTCGACTGCCACTAGGTATATATATAATTAGAGAAGGCAACCACCTCATGTTGCAGACTTTTACATTGTTTTTTGTCATAGCAGAGTTCTTAACAGCTGCTCATTGCAGACTCCTTCACATATAGATAGTCCTACCACCAATTAAACAATCTAGATGAGAAAACAAAAGGTTTATTTAAGTGGAAGATATATCTCCATCATAGGCTTAGGTTTCCCACAAAGAGGATTATGAGTGAGGTTGTAGTAGGCATTAACAATAGTTGTAGGTCTTTTCAGAAGTAGAGGAATCAATAAACCCAGTTTTGGTAATTGCCATGGAATTTGGTCAGAGAGAAAGAAACTCACCTCATCAACTCCATCAGTATCCAAGTTGTCTAGAAATCCTTTGATTAGAGAATTGAAAATAAATTGATTAGGATGCACTCCGAGCTCCTTCATTCTGTTAACAAACCTCAAGGCTTCCATCATATTACATTCTTTGCAGTAGCCATCTACAATGATACTGCAAGTCCGCTTATTTGGCACCACTCTCTTGTTCTGCATTTCCAGTATCACATCTTCAGCCCTACTTGTCTCCCCTTTCAGTGCATAAGCCCTTGCTAGTATGTTGTATGTGACAACATCAGGTTGTATACCTGATTCTACCATCTTGTACACCATGTTCCATGCTTCATTTAAGTTTCTCTTATTGCACCAGGCTCTAATCATAATATTGTATGTCCTATGATTTGGTCTCACACTTTCATCCTCCAGCATCAGATGTAGCAACTTTAATGCTTCTTCAGGCTTACCAGCATTCCCATATCCTTTGATAAGGGTATTAAATGTGACAGTTGTGGGCTTACACCCACTCTCCTTCATTTTTTGAAAGATTTTCATGGATTCCTTCATCTTTCCAGTTTCAGAAAAGGCATTGATCATGGCATTGAAGAGTATAGAATCAGGCTTCAGGCCATTTTCTTCAACTTCAGAGATGAGCAAAAGAATGGACTCATAATGCTTCTGCTGAGTCAATGCAGCTACAAGAGCTGTGTATGTACAATAGTTGGTCTGTGCCCATCTTCCATCAAACCATCAAAAACGGCACATGCTTCTTGTGGCTTCCCTCTTTCAACGAAAATTTTCATGAGTTTTGTTCTCGAACGAACTGCTGGGCAAATGCTGTTGCTTAAGCAGAGAGGGCAGTGGGATTGAACTTGTGAATTTGCAGGAGTTGAAATTTTCTGTAATTGGTCTTTCTGTAGCAGACATGGATCCTGAAAAACTCAATTGACCAAAGTTAGCCATATGAAGCCCTGCAAATGAACATGTACTAATAATTTTTCATCAGTCAAGCACTGGATGTAACTTTGTGTATTATCAGGGAAGGTACTTGATTTTTGGCCATAGGCTGTCAAATGGGGTCACAAACAGGAAGCACCTGAATGCCAGTAACCTTGGCACGGTCTCGGTAATCCCTCAGGAGACCTCCATTTCTTTGGAATATAGGCAGGCTGGGATCAATCTCAGCAGTTATATTCTCACTGTAAAAGCAACTCCAAAATTGAAGTGGATTATTTAACCTATTCCTAATATTGTTCATCTATGAAATAATACATGGACTGAAGAAAGCTTGAAAGCTTGTCAGATTCCAACAGAATTTCTATTTCTTTTCATCCAATGGGAGGTCAAGTGGTCCTAGGCTACACAACATCACGTGGGCTCGCCCATCCTATAAATTCCCTGTCATCCCATCAGGTAATCTGAATCCAAGAGCTCTAATTTAGAATTTCAAACTCAACCACTGAAGTATCCTCTCAGCGACATCTATTTTGTCAAATAATGCATATGAAAGAAACGAATTAAAAGAGTGAGAAAAAAAAAAAAAGGAAAATGTAAAATTATACCACAACTGATCTTGTCAGTGTTCCATCCTGCTGCTTGCCCATAACGAGAATGATGAACCCTTCTGAACCAAACTCCCTAAATGTCTCTGCTTTCTTCTCCAGTCCCTCAGAAAACCTCCCTTCTGCCTTGATCAAATCAGTTCCAGCTACGGCACCTCATACGGAACCCCAAGAACTACCCCCTGCAGCGACAAATTGTTGGAGTGAATGAGAAAAGAAAACAAGCCATTACAAATATCTACCACATTAGTTAGAGGTATGGAAAATTCTGTAATTAGATACAAAAACTGTAATTTTTGATTAGTTTGATTTACAGAAGCTAGACTTGCTGAAGCAACATTGTGCCGCAATACGGGAACATGGTGACTATGGGGGTAGATATGTAGTCCAAGAAATGATTGAACAAACCGAAGCAATGGAATGAACAAGAAATATTAAGCACTTTAGTCATAAATTTTGTTGGAAAACAAGACTCGGGTAAAGCAGTTACATTCTTGCTGATTCTTCTCTAGGAATCGTCTTACAATGACAATTAATACATATTCCTTTCCCTTCTCAACTTTTCCTATCCAAAGAAAACAGACGATGAAGAAAAGGGAAACCTAATTGGGACGTATAGAAAGAAACCAGTATGCAGGAAAAGATCCAGACCACCACTCTTAGAACCCCAGAGAAGTGGGAGGATTCCATAACCGTGGGGCAACTATAAAACAGTAGAAAACTAGCTCCCGTAATTGTAAGCGAATGCCAATCAATCAGGCAGTCACCAGCAACTTTGCAAGCCCACTGTTCATATCAGCACCATGCTTAAAAATAAAAGGAGGCAAGCCGACCAAAGATCAATGCCTCGGAAACCAATAAAGTTTAATCATTTCAGAGCAAGTTCTATAATTTACTATATACCAGCAGTGTTAGTCACTTTGAACTTCACCGTAAGAACAAAAGCAAGGACTTGAAGTAGTTGATTTGGTTACACCCCCTCAGTTGGGCACCAGCAGAGAGGGATAGAGAGAGAGAGAGAGAGAGAGAGAGAGAGAGCGAGAGAGGGAGGGGAGGCTTGCAGTTGCGTGGTTGGTGACTTGGTGTTTCATAGAATTTGGACACGCAGCTTTGGAAATAGAACTCTCGTTAGTGAGCGGGTCTGTGTTTGTGTTTGTGTTGTGGCATGGCATGCATCCACCACAGACTGTTATCCTCCACAAATACTGTCAGAGCTAGATTGCTTTAGATAATATTTTGAGACTGTAAAATTACCAAAAAGTCAGGTAGTTTGGGAGAATGTCAGGATCTCCACCTAATATAAAATGTGTAATTATCATATAATATATTAAATTTTATTGTACATCATATTATATATATATTTATTTATTTATTTATTTTTGTAGTTACTTGGAGAAGCAGAAACTGCGGCGGTAGCATTGCTACGCAAGGTCTACATGCTGGGTCGGTGCATACGGCTTGATGATTAAAGCTGAGGAAGTTCATTTTTGTGCATGAGCAATACCATAATTAATCAATGTCAAAACTTTGTTTCACAAATTTAAACCAATGGTATCTCAGTTAGGTTTAAGCCACCCTGACCCAGCCGGTCAGACCTTAGAATTTAGACCGGATGAGGTTGAGATTTGGGAAAAAACCCACTAGTTTTAGTGAGCAAGTTAACCTGAAACCCCATCTAACCGGAGAACACAGACACCTTGCTCTTCATTGAAGCTTGATCTCTCATTCAATGCATCGGTTTGGTAACCAAAAAGACAGTAATTTTTTGTTTATAAATATATTAATTATCATGTTTATGAAATGAAATTAAAAATTATTTGTTAATATTTTTATTTAATTTTTTTATAAAAAATTTATGATTTAAATAGTGTTGAACTTGAATAAAATTTTTTATATTTAATATTAAAAATCCTTCAATTTATTTTAAAAGAGAAATAATATTAAAAAAAATTAATCTGAGTTAATGTAAACAAAGAAACAATACCAAATTATTACTGGGTTACAGACCAATTGGCGAGGAGAGACCCCACCACGAAACGACGTCGCTCTAGAAATTAGTTTGGACGCCGCGGGTTAAAACGGTAATAATGTTTGTACCTTTTATGGCTTCACCTGTGGATTTTCGGACAGCAACAACGGTGAAAGTCTCATAAACGAAACTAGAGATTCAACGAACGCGCCGTCTCTCTGTCTCACCGTCTTGCTATCATTTTCCCGCCAAATCCCAACGCATCAACAACAACAACAACAACAACTATGATCGCAAATCGCGGAACGTCGTTGCCGTTGACGTCGTCCCTCTTCGTAGTCCTCGTCTCCCTCATTATCCTCCATTACCTCAACAACTCCCACAAAACCCTAACCCCAACCCTAAACCACGCCAGCAATAACCAAACTCGTAACCCTATCCAAGTCAGCAATTACATAGTTCGTTTCAAGGAGTACCAGAAAGCGGAGGATCACCGGAAATATCTTGAATCGAGAGTTAAATCAGGCGGCTGGGGATGGGTCGAGAGGCGGAACCCGGCCATGAGGTACCCGACGGATTTTGGAGTGGTGGCGATCAAGGAAACGGATAGGGAGAGAGTGACTCGGGAGATGGAGAGACTGGGCTTGGTCAAGGATGTGAACGTCGATTTGAGCTACAAAAGGGATTTGCTTGGTGGTGCTTTTGTCAAGAAACGGCCTGGGAAGATCTTCACCTCCATGTCATTTAGTGAAGGAGAGTATTATGAGGCTGTGGCCACGGCTGCCACTAGTAATTCCTCCCTTCATTGGGGACGCCATCTCTTGATGCAGGTACAAAGGCTTGTCTTGCTCTATTTTGCCCCTAGGGTTTTTAAATTCCCCGTGTCTTGTTCCATATACACGCTTTGATTGCTATCGCGTGTACTTTTGGGGCTTCATTTTTGTTTCCTTTCTTATTGGAATGGAAGAAAGAGAATCTGAGAAGAGATTAAAAAAATGGAGCTTCCTTTTTTTCTTTTCTTTTTTTTTCTTTGTTAACAAAGTGCCTTTTTCTTTGTTTGTTTTTCTTGCTGATTTGGTGACGCAGAAGTCACAGGTGACTTCCTTATTTGGAGCGGATCTTCTTTGGTCAAAAGGTTATACTGGTGCTAAAGTCAAAATGGCTATTTTTGATACTGGAATTCGATCTGATCACCCGCATTTCCGTAACATTAAGGTATTACTATCTTTATGGATGTATTTTCATTTTTTGAATTCAGATGTCCATGGCTCTTCTTTATTGTTCCTTTGATACTTTCTTTTATACTCTTTTATGAAATGAACATTCAGGAACGTACAAATTGGACCAATGAGGACACATTAAATGATAACCTCGGACATGGGACATTTGTTGCTGGTGTTATTGCTGGTCAAGATTCAGAGTGTCTTGGATTCGCACCAGATGCAGAGATCTATGCATATCGTGTATTTACAGATGCGCAGGTAATGACTGATAAATCTGTGAAATGTACTTATTTGCTTATTGTTTTTCAACATCTTGTTTCCTGTCCTGAAGGTACAATGACTGTCTTGAATAATATTCATGAAAAGTTAAAAAAAGGTAACTACAGCAAGAAACTCTAAGTTAGTCTCCAATTTGATGGTTAAAACTGAGGGATATATGTAGTGCATTGCCCAAAACCCACATAACAGATGACGGTGGCCCATACTCATCTAACTGAGTTTACAATACTTGCAAAATCCCTACAGAGATAAAATACTGTGGATTGATATATTATGTTAGGTCTCACAATCTCTTTGGTCCATATGTGAGGTCCAGTGATCCAAAAACAACCTGCGCTAGCCTTTTGGGTGATAGTCCAGTCATATTCCAATATATCTATTAGCTGCTTTTGTGGATTGGCATCTCACCTTTTATCCTGATATATCTGAGAAAGCTCCTTTTAAAGGCAGGCCATTTGTTCTTGTTTGATTCATTGCGTTTCAAATGTATGCATCTATACTTACAATGGAGCAAACACACATATACAAAGGCATACAACACAAAAATGGATACGGATATGTGGAAGTCAAGCATGCCTTGAGTGGCTGAAATTCACTTATCACTCCAATGAATGTAGATTTGTTAATGTTGATCAGTTCTTCCGGATGGAAGTCTGATTACTCAATAATATGTGAAGCTCCTTTCAGCCACTGTATTATTTGTTTCAAGCTTCACCTTGTTATTCATTCCTTCTATATATTTAATGTAGTTTACAAAATTTGGTGAGATTATGAGAAATTTGTATTCAGCCTATTGCAGGTATCTTACACATCATGGTTCCTTGATGCGTTCAATTATGCTATTGCAACTAATATGGATGTGCTAAATTTGAGTATTGGTGGGCCTGATTACTTGGATCTCCCATTTGTTGAGAAGGTAATACATGTTTTGCCTGCTTGTTTTAACATGACATGATGAATATAATTTTTGTATACCTCATTAATCAGGTTGATTGGCAGTTCCTTTCAAATACAATGCTTGAAAAGATACAAGTTCCACATTGTTACTCGTAATATTTGTTGTGTACATAGTGACTCTAGAATATTTATTCCTTATACTTGATTATGTGGTACCTTTTCAACAGATATGGGAAATAACAGCCAACAATATCATTATGGTCTCGGCTATTGGTAATGATGGACCACTTTATGGCACTTTAAACAACCCAGCAGACCAAAGTGATGTTATTGGTGTTGGTGGCATAGACTACAGTGATCACATAGCCCCATTTTCATCTCGTGGCATGAGCACTTGGGAGATTCCTCATGGGTAATTTTTCTTTATTTTATGTTGCTCTTAATTTGTTAGCATTTTATTTGCTGACTCTTTAGTTGGTGAAATTCAAGTCTATTGTCCTTCTTGTCTCTGAATAAACTGCCTTTTGTGTGTTCTAAACTTACTCCTTGTAAGAACATGAAGATTATTTATCTTGGGCTGGCTTAAAATGCACTGAGCAGCATGTTGAAAAAAGGGAAGAAAGTGCTTATACTTAGTGGCATTTACCTGAAATGTATTTCTGTTCTAACTGCAGGAATTAAATTTTTTTTTTTTTCTTTTGTACCATCCTCTTCCTATCTTGTTTCTTTCCAATAACCTTCATTTCCTGTTGCTGGGTGCCAATTGCATCAGTTATCAGGTCCTTTTTTTTTTTCCCTTTTGAGTAGGGGTAATGTCCCACTCTGACCATTTTGTCTGCTTCAAGTATCTCCTGGACCTTGATTTAAGTTCTTGTATTAAATTGTGCACAACAGATCAACGTTCTTTCCTTGAAATGCAGTTGCTCAGTTCCTTACACCAGTTGATTACCTATTTAACTAAAATTGTGGTAGTTACTGTGTTAAAAATGTACTTAACAGTGCTTGTGCTAATGACTATCCAGATAAAAAATTTAATTTTTTTTCTCCTGCAGTTATGGTCGCGTGAAGCCAGATGTTGTTGCTTATGGGCGGGAAATTATGGGATCCAAGATCAGTACTGGTTGTAAAAGTTTATCAGGGACCAGTGTGGCAAGTCCTGTTGTTGCTGGTGTGGTTTGCCTACTAGTCAGTGTTATTCCCAAAAGCAGTTGGAAGAACATATTAAATCCAGCAAGCATGAAACAAGCATTGGTTGAGGGGGCGGCTAAGCTTACAGGTCCAAACATTTATGAGCAGGGTGCTGGAAGAGTTGATCTGTAAGTCTTAGTTATACATGTGCACCTATTTCAGGGTTAGACTTGTTGTTGGGGGCTTTTTTCTTTCTGTTATGATTAAGTTATCATTTTTTAGAGGCACAACCTTTGTAGAGCCAAGCACTGTACAAAAGTCATACATTCTCTGTTGTCTATTTTGGTCCTTTATGTTTATCATGCTGAAACGTCTAGCTTATCACTCCCTTTTCAGGTTAGAATCATATGAAATCTTGAAGAACTACCAACCTCGGGCAAGCATCTTCCCTAGCATTCTTGACTTCACAGATTGCCCCTATTCCTGGCCCTTTTGTCGTCAACCACTTTATGCAGGTGCCATGCCTGTCATGTTTAATGCTACCATCCTAAATGGAATGGGTGTCATTGGCTACATTGAATCTCCTCCAACATGGCATCCTTTGGTTGAAGATGGAAATCTTTTAAGCATTCACTTTACTTACTCAGACATCATCTGGCCTTGGACTGGTTATTTAGCACTTCACATGCAAATTAAGGAAGAAGGTGCACAGTTTTCTGGAGAGATAGAAGGCAATATAACTCTTACCATTTATAGTCCTCCTGCTCAAGGCGAGAAAGGTTCTAGAAGAAGCACTTGTGTGCTTCAACTGAAAATAAAAGTGGTCCCAACTCCACCAAGGTCAAAGCGGGTCTTATGGGATCAATTTCACAGTATCAAATACCCTCCAGGATATATTCCAAGGGACTCATTGGATGTACGTAATGATATTTTAGATTGGCATGGGGATCATCTGCATACAAATTTCCATATAATGTTCAACTTATTACGTGACACCGGGTACTATGTTGAGACACTTGGTTCACCATTGACATGCTTTGATGCCCACCAATATGGGACACTTCTGCTAGTTGATCTTGAAGATGAATACTTTCAAGAAGAGATTGAAAAACTAAGAGATGATGTCATTAGTACTGGACTGGGGTTGGCTGTCTTTGCTGAATGGTATAATGTGGATACAATGGTGAAGATGAGATTCTTCGATGATAATACAAGGAGCTGGTGGACTCCTGTTACAGGGGGTGCAAATATTCCTGCATTAAATGATCTTTTGGCCCCATTTGGGATTGCATTTGGTGATAAAATTTTGAATGGTGATTTCTCCATTGATGGGGAACAAAGTCGATATGCATCTGGAACTGATATTGTAAGGTTTCCGAGTGGTGGACATGTGCATAGCTTTCCACTCTTGGATAGCTCAGAGAGTGGGGCCACTCAGAATGTAATGCTGACTTCTGGCATGGCCAAGGTGCAAACTGAACTTTTCCATCAGTTGATATTTGTGCAATGTATTCTGACCACTGGGTTATACTTGTAGATATTTAGATATTTAGTTTAGCATGCCTGCTTGTTTATCCAGCATGAAATTCCAGTTGTTTGCATGGCTGAATTCCTGTTATTCTAGGCCTGCCATCTCCTTTCCCCAGGTAAATGCATACAAGCATGCTACTTGAATCAATATTGGTGTGAATGGATAAAATTATTTTTTGAAAAAATACTGTTTTTCTTTTCTTAAACCACTTGCAAGTGAAAAGTTTGCCAGAGTGCCTCCAACATACATGACATGTAGTTTATTTTTGACTGAAGAATCTAAAAATATGTACATATCTGATGGTGATATGGACATCATGCAGGCAGACTCTTCAATTCTTGGCCTTGTGGAGGTGGGTGAAGGTCGGATTGCTGTTTATGGAGACTCCAATTGTTTGGACAGTAGCCATATGGTCACTAATTGTTATTGGCTTCTGAAAAAAATATTAGATTTTACTAGTGAAAACATTAGAGATCCATTGCTTTTCTCCGATATTGTCAAACAAGACACAGCCCTTTATATAGATGATAACCAATTGCCTTCACGCAGAACTGATGTGAATTTCTCCTTGTATTCTGCGGTGGTGGGAAAGGACCTGATATGCAGGAGAGACTCCAGATTGGAAGTTTGGGGAACTAAGGGATACAATCTACATGTTAGAGGAAGAAATCGTAGACTTCCAGGCTACAATGTTATAGATCTGGGCAGAGGTTTGAATTCCACTGGGGACGCTTCCAATATGAGGCGTCCAAAATTGACTGTAAAACATGATGGTGACCCACTGAGAAATAAGTACTGGGGAGTACTCTCTCGAGATGAGGTAAGAAACAGGAATCTTTTAGATTGAATATCTCTGTTTAGACTTGACATCTCTTGTATAGATTCTATCAAAATGTTCATGCTTCTTCTCTGCTCTTCTCGTTGCAGCTTGATGTGCCTGTTTTAGTTGCCAGTCACTGGCTTCTACCTGCAGCTATAGCAATTACCGGTTAGTTAAAATTTATCATTTGTTTAACAAAATAAGCCGACACACTGTTATTTTCATTGCATCCACTAATTTATCTGCTGTTCATTAGGCCTTTTGTTGTTGAGCATTTGGCGTATCCGACAGAGACGTCGTCGAAAGAGGAGAGGATTTGGATCTAGCAGGTATGCCAATCTATAGTGGAAGTACACCCTTCTCTGCTTCAGTTGTTACAGAATTCAAGTAATTTTCCCTGTAACATTGGTTCTATATTGCAAGCATCGTAATAGAATTTTTAGTTTTGTATTTCAGTGGTGTATATTGGTATTGGTTCTGATGCTTGTAATGGCAGAAATTTTGAAACATAAAGAAAATCACTGATGGTTTTAGACGCACGGGAACAATTTGTTTTGCTTCTGTTTCTCGTTTTTCTTTTTTCCCGGCAAAATGAAAAAGCGAATTGGTGGACCACATTTCGTTTTTTCTTTTTCTTTTTCTCTATGATCATTGACTTTTGGCTTCTTAAACCAAGCAGTTGAGAACAAAGAATACTATAAACAATCAAATGATTTCTGTATGCTTCTGAATCCGGAAAAAAAAAAATCAGGGAGAAAATGCAAGAAGACCGATTGTCACGTAAATTATTTTTGGTGGGGCGCGCGATGGACAATCCACAAAACAATGTTTTCGGCCGGACTCAGGATAAGTGGACCAAGGCTGTTGCATAAATTGAAGCTTATTTTAATTAAGTCCTTGTTAGAATTCAACTCAATTTTATTCAATTGAAGTAGAACTTAAATGATGATTCAAAACTATTAATCAATAAATAAATCGGATTGAACATTTTTGTGTTTTGAGTAGTATGATGAGTTGAATTTTACTCAACTTTTTTTAATGAGAATTATTAATTCTATCACAATAGTTTATTTATTCGGAGGCTACTTGGGAATCACGCCAGATGAGCCGGGAATTATCAAAATTTTGATGGAATGATTTTACGCTTGGCGACGCGGATTGTGTTTGTGTTTTGTGGTTGTCTGTCAAAAATGGTCGGTTTTGTGCTCCATAGCCCCAGATCATTGTTTCGCGTTAGTGGGCTGGGTAGGAAGAAAAGGCATGGCACTGGCCGCCAGGGAAAAAGCAAAGCCCAAGTCATGAGTACGAAAAGTCCTGTTTTTGACTTCTGAGAGGCATCCAGATACGCGAATTCAGCGTCCTCTGTTAGATTATGGGGACTTTTGCTTTCTATTTGTAGCATAGTTGTTGATGTTACTTGTTGCCACAGGTTACGCCCCAACGTTGTCTGAGCATGCCAAATGGTGCGAGGACACAATTTCAACACCAACCCCTCCCTAGTCGTGGTGTGTGCCCGCACGCATATTGTGTGCATGTCCATGAATGAGAGAGAGAGAGAGAGAGAGAGAGAGAGAGAGTGGTTGTACCGTTAATTCAGAATAGATGGTGGGTACTGGTAATGCAAACTTAGAAGAAAGGAATGCTAAGAAGCTTTGTATTGAGATATGGTCCCAGGGCAAAAGGGACTTATGAACAGATAATTGGTAATGTTCTACGCCTAATCAGCCCTTGATGAACACCATTTGAGCATAATTTGACGCAAATGGGGAATCCTACCCTAGCTGTTTCTAACAGCAAGAGGGACCCATTTTATTGTTGCAGAAAATACATTTTTCGCCATCAACGTTTTGGCAAAACTAAAACCAACTTGCCACAACACAAATATTAGGAAATCGATGAGGACAACTATGAACAAGAAGGAAACAAGTGAAGTTGCAACAAATTTCATCAACCAATACAGACTAAACAATTGAGCAATAAATGAATGAATTTAACCATGCCTTTTGATTATTTTCTTGTATCTGAGCTCTACTAAATACAAATAATAAACACCAGTAAACTTAGATCAAGGGGACCAGAAAAAGCAAAAAAATGTATAAGCTATTGCATGGCATGCAATCATGGAACTTCCAAGTGAGCAAATTAGATGAGAAGGACTCGGTATTTAAGGGAATTTAGGTGTCGGGGTTGCTTTTCTTCATCTTCCCCATTTCCATTTCTCGGGTATTATGGCCTTCACTGCTTGAGCCAGATGGATGCAAGCCATATTCACTGGTCGGTTCGCTATACTCACTACTGGCACCATACTCCTGGCTTGCCGGAGCCATCTTTTTGAACTTCTTCATGTCCTCGTTGTATTGGGTGGTGTCATGGTCTGAACTGCCATAGGAGTATACACTGCTATGTCCAGGTATGATTCCTTCACTAAGGTCAGACAGAGACACATCCCCTTCTAAGGCTCGGACAACCTGCTCGATTACAAGTCAATAAAACCAATTAAGACTACTCACACAAGATACACCAATTAAGACTACTTACACAAGACACACCGTAAAACCTACTGCATCGCCCAAAATTCATTAAGGACAACCTATTGGTGATGTCCAGGTAAAGGCCAATACTCCAGAAGATAATACAACACATAATGAAGGATATGGAACTCTCATCAATGAAATCTCGGCCCATCTAGCAAGAGAGTATTTTAGATGGTCACAATTCACAAACACCTGATCAAACACTGTTCTTGGTCATCTAGTTACATGTATCTATCACTGGCCCCAGTTCCAGTCTAAAAGCATAATCATAAATATATGACTAGGATTTGAAGTGTTTTTTCAGAATAATGTAGTTGCTTCAAGACAATCATAAGTGATCCAAATTCAATTGCTACAGCCAATATATACAGCTAAAAGCTTAAGGTTTGCGCTTGTAAATGAAATTTTCTGTGAGTGAGAAAGTAATCACCCGACTCATACGCGGTCGACGCTGTGCTGAATGACGCAAACAAGAAGCAGCGCAAGCTACCATGCGAGCCATCTCATTGTGATCATAACTATTTTGCAGCTTTGGATCTGCTAAAGGATCAAAGTTCCCATCTTCAAAAGCCCATGTGAGCAAAGGTCTTGCCTACAGCACACACAGACACAGTTCCAAGTTAAACTATAGCCAATAATATTTGACTCATGATTTGTGTGTGCTTGCGTGCATGTGAACAGAATCACAATGTCTGTGTTCTTGCATGTTTTCCTGCTAGAATGTTTTTATTTGCCACATGGGCAAAGTTAAAACTCACCCAGTCCACCAAACTACCCTCCATGAAAGTCTGTGTTGAGTCAACAGGTCGATGTCCTGTAATCAATTCCAGAAGCATGACTCCAAAGGAGAAAACATCTGATTTGTCTGTCAATTTCCCACTTGAAGCATATTCTGGGGCCAGATACCTGGAGCAAAGCATGTGAGCACCTGCATAATAACTCCTAGACACAGGAAAACGAATTGCAGGCAGGACTATTGAAGTTGAGTTCCTGGCATTAATGGAAGATACATCCCAACATGTTGAAATATACTAGAAGTGATTGCCTTTCTATCAAAGAGCCAGTATGTTCAAATACACTAATATGGACAATACGAACCCTCTTAATAACATGTTTTTGGAAAAGCAGGCAAGAGAAAAGACTTGCTTTGGTTAATGCAAGACAAAAGTCAGCCAAGAATATGAAAGAACTTGCTCTTACCCAAAAGTTCCCATTACCCGGGTGGAGACATGAGTATTGGCATCAGAAGAGAACTTCGCTAGTCCAAAGTCTGCAACCTAAGGACAAAGAAAAAGAGAAAATCAGACATATCAAGACATCATTCAACAGTAATAACGATGGAAAACTAAATGTTATGGTTTTCAGTCAGAATCAGAATAAATGGAGCAATTACTTTGCCTAAAATCAACGAGATTCCGGCAACCATGTCTGATTAATTATAAAACAATCAGTATTCAACATTAGCTATTCTCAAATCACATGAACCCAAAGTCAAAAGCCAGTACCTTAGCCTCAAATTTGAAATCCAAAAGTATATTAGATGCCTTGATGTCACGATGGATGATCTTAGGATGACCTGCCAAGAAGGATTATCCATGAGAATAACAACATAACATAAAACAACAATATTGCACAAGATACAAAAGGGGAAATGAAGGGGATGTGGTGACTGAGGGGGTGATGAAGAAGAAGACGAAGAAAGAGGATAAAACTTACAATCTTCATGGAGATATGCAAGTCCTTTTGCAGAACCCAATGCAATTTTCAGTCTGGTCGGCCAATCCATGGTAGGCCGTCCCTTCCCTGCAATGTGATTTCCACATCAGTAACATGTCTACCAAAGCATGGAACACAGGCGCAAAACTGTTATTTAAAAGAAGCCTGATGGGCCTGCCATAAAAAGATGCATGCCCAATTCATATGACAGTGAATTGATAAATGCTCTCACAGAAATCAATAGTGCAATAAGCAATCAACGATAAGACAAGACAGTTACAATAGAATTCAAACGACTGAAACATGAGAGACATTTACCGTAGAAAACCATGCAAAAGAGATTATACTCAGAAATTATACCTCTTTTCTCAGACTGCCTTTTTTTTTTTCAATTTTATAAAAATACTCTGGCAAAGTTTCCCGTGCTAAAACTTGTGTAATGCTGCAAATTCAACCACATACCATGTAAGTGAAACTCCAAAGTATTGTTTGGAACAAACTCGTAGACAAGCAGTCTCTGTGATCCAGTGATGCAGTATCCAACCAAGGAAACAAGATGTTTGTGATGCACGCGGCTAATAATCTCAACTTCCGCCTGGAATTCACGCTCTCCCTGTCCACTTCCAGCTTTTAGCTGCTTAACAGCGACTTCTTTCCCATTTGGAAGGACTCCTCTGTGCACATAGCCAAAACCGCCTTGACCAAGGAGGTTGGTGTCTGAGAAGCCATCTGTTGCCCTTGCTAAGTCCTCATACGTAAATGTGCTCTTTGAGAAGCCCAAAGCAATGCCTGGAGAAGGTGGCGGCAGAGGGTATTCAGGCCCGGAGTAATTGGAGCCAGTGCCACCACTGCTGCTCATGACAGGTGGAGGTGGTGTGGAGGAAAGAGGAAATGTTCTGGAAGACGCGGGGGCCTTGATGCAACTGGTGGAGGAGGATTAGGCTTTGGCAGCGAAGTGAAAACGAGGTTTGGTGGTGGAGCATTTTGTTGCCAATGCTGCTGCCGGCCACCGTTGGTATCATCTGGCAACAACCATCAAATGCTAGAAATGAGCAGCCAAACTCCAGGTTAGAAATCAAGAGCGCATATGAGAATTATACGAAGCCAATTCAAAGTATTCATTTTCTGGGTTTTTCACATAATCTAAAACGCACCAAATGTTAATTTGCAAAGAACTCACTAAACATAAAATATTACACACGACTTCATTTCCTCTCTCATGTCCCATAAACTAAAAACTGGATCTGCCCAAACAAACAGTCATTTTCCCCATTTGCAATGCCTTGATTCACTGCTTTTTAAAAAACACATTACCATTGAAAAAGAAAAAAACGAACTGCTTGGAAGGAGTAACAACAGACGAATCTATAAAGGTTTTAAAATGGATTACCAGCCTTGACCAGATCGATGCACCCCCAGAGACCAAAGGATACCAAAAAAAAAAAGTTACCAAATACCTTTTTTTTTTTTTCTTAGGGGAAAAAAAAAAAAAAGACCAAACCTTTGGGCAAAGGAGGAGGTGGTGGAGGCACATAGTAAGCAGCGTCATGGTCGCGCCTCTTCTTTCTCTTGCAACAAAGACACAGCAAACTCAACGCTAACAGAATCGCCGCTCCCCCAATAGCTATTCCCACTACGACTCCCGTAGATATCCACGAAGATGACGGCGGACTCCCAGCACTGGACGATGACGGAGACCGTGGAGGAGAAAACGATCTCCCGCCACTGGGGGTTGAAGGGCTTGTCCGTGAACTGGAAGGAGGAGATGGAGTTCTAGATGGCGGAGAAGGCGGGGACGGAGAGGATGATAAGGGAGGCGGAGGAGAGCCAGACGTGGAAGGTGGGATTATAGGGGTGGCGGCGGCGGTGAGGTGGATAGCGGGGGTGGTGAAGCACGGGTAGGAGCTGATACATTGGCAGGTGGCGGTGCGGGCCGAGGAGGGGAAGCCGGAGTGGAAGGAGGAGGGGCAGAAGGTGTAGCAGGTGGTGGAGAGGTGGTGCTGGCTGCGGGGGGCCTCGCCGTAGAGTTGGTGGACGTCGGCGACTTTGGAGCCGGCACTGACATTTTGACATAAAAGTGATAGAACAGTAGCGAACAAGAAATAATACTCTTGGCCGCTTTCTTTTTGGTAATTATTTTAGTAATTAATAATATCAGACAAGAGAGAGATTTTTGTTCGGTAAGAAAAATGTTCGAATCCCAAATGCTCCCAACATGAAACGTGAGAAAGCCTTTTCACATCACGTGGGACCCCCAAGAACAAGGAATTATAATCCTTTAAAATTCAGATATTTTTAGATATTATTTTTAAATAAAAATAATTATGATATTATTCTCGTTTTCTTATAGTTGATGTTTATTATCTTGGTTTATTTTCTATAGACCACTTCCGGCAGGTGGAGCGAAGACCAAAGTGGGGTTGGTCTATTTTTATTTTTTTTTTTTGCAAAAATAAGTTTGAGTTTCCTCATTCTTATTTATCTTAAAAATTCAGTATTTAAGTAAAATTAGTGATATTAGATTATAAATTTGTTAATATTAAAATTAAATATAAAAGAAATTAACTTAGATTTAATAATATTGAAATAATAAATTTTTTTATAAAAACATTAAATAAAATTGTCTAGTAATCTTTTTATCTTAATTTATATGTATATAATAATTAATATATATATATATATATATACAATATATCTTTTGACATCAATTGTTAGCTTGGGCATAACGTTCCCCTTGTCGGTTGAAGTTAAAAATTTAGTTACTTTATTACTAAAACACTAAACCATTGGCAGTTTGGTCATAAAGATTTATTTAATGCAATTCACACGATATATTTTCTCGAGAATATATCTAAAAATTAATAGAATAGAATAAGGTATTTAATTGATTAGGAAAATTTTCCTTTGGAAATAGCTTCGGTCTACTGTCTGGCTACTTCAGTTGGGTGTCAAATCCAAGACTTTTGATTTAACAGCGTACAGGAAAGGGACAACAACATAAAATGACAAAGCAGATTTGCCGTGAACTATTTTCTCCAAAAAGGCCGTAAATAAATTAATAATCGCGGCCCTAGGCACACTCCCCACGTACGCTCTGCCAACTTGCTATTCTTCAATGCCCAACGGTGCACCGGTGCAACTTTTTTCCACCGTACGCGAACGCCCATGCTGCAACAAATACAATTAAAATCTCGTTTTCTCGTTTAACCTAAAATTTTAAGCATTCATGGCTTTGGCTGTCACTCTAAGCGAAAAGGAAACCGGCTGGATAACAATGGGGGGGGGGGGGGCGCAACGGCTCCTCCGACGTGAAAATGCCCGATAATGCTATCAATATTTGGTTCTTTATATAGAATACATTGTACGATTTTATTTTATTATATGAGATGAAGATTATTGGAATTGGCAATGTATTGTTGGCTGAGAGGAATTGATGTGCGCTTATTGCTACAAATTTCAATTGTTCCGTACACCACAAGAAACTTGAGATTTGATGGGAATTTTTTTCCTTTTTTTTTTTATTGAAAATGTTAAAAATCATGTAATAATAACTTGTTGATAGCAACTTTTGAACTTACACTGATATAATGTCAACTTTTTGATAACATGATTTAACTTGCGACCCTTTTTTTCAATGTTAATTTTAACATTTCTTATGGTGGTTGCATTCATATTTGAGCTGTCAAAGAGATGCCACCAGCCATTTTTCTTTGTTTGCAAGGAAGGTCTCCTTTTTGTTTGGGCAAAGTCCCCAATAAGTATAGTCCACGGTGCTGCAATAGATGAGCCTAAGATCAATGCATTTGGACATCAGTAAAAAGGGAAATCGCCATTTCCAATTTTCCATCGTGCTGATTCTTTCCAAATTCAACGAACAATTGTTCCACATTTTCTCATTATATCTGATGCGGAGAATTTCTCAAAATTGGAAAGGCTGCCACAAAATCGATGGCTCAAATGCTAATTCATGTACAATATCGACAAGTTACCATATAAATTGGGGCATGATCTTAGTTTTTAGATCAAATATGAGCCAGAAAAGCAACTTACATATGTCTTGATGTTTACCTCTATTTTCTATTTTTTTTATTTATTACAAAAATTTATCATAATTTATTTTTTTTTATTTTAGTAAGTCTTATTTCTTACTTCTCAATATTAGAAACTTATATCTCTAAATTTAAAGTATTGACACTAATTCTTACACATACTTCCATATTCTACTCAAAAATGTAGATTTTTTTAGGTGCAAACATCGAATTATATTATTGATAGAAAAACCCACCCAAACTATTAATAAGAAATAAGGAAAAAAAATAATATATATATTGGATCCAAGAGGAAGGAAGGTTTTGACTGGGGGCGTCAGTGTAACCAAGCAGCCAGAAGCCAACCGGGCGGTGGAGCGAGTAGCCAAATAAGTGACCAAGGTGACAAGAAAGAAAGAAATAAAAAAATAAAAAAAAAAAACCCACAGGTGGGACCACGTTATATCAAGGTCTTGTCGGGTGGGCCCGATAGGTGTGACAAAGGATCTCAAATGTATTTCTATTTTTGGTCAAACAGTATTATAAATTTTTCTCAATTCACGACTCAAACATGCGCAATCGATTGTTTCGAGTACTTGGCAGACACGTCAATGAGTGTTCAACAATCAACACCTCCCTTTCCCCTGCCCCATTGGTCCAACCAGACATAGACATCCACGTACGCCCATCCAGACACTTCATCTTAAACACAATCGTACCTCAAAGAATTTTCTTTTTTCTTTGATTTGATTAATTAGTGTATCTTTAAAACAAAAGAGGTGTGATTTTTCTCATTATATAAATAACATCTTTTATATATATATATATATATATAATTTATAATTTATAATTTATAATTTAAAAATTAAAAATTAAAAATTTTAATTATTAAATATTTTTTTAATAATTTTTTCTTTAATATTAAATACTTAAATTGTGATAATTTTTTAATTAAATAAAAATAAAAAATAACATATTTTAAAAAATATTCTTATATATTTATTATAATTATTCATAATTTTTTATTATATAAATTTATTTTATTATTTTTATTTTAAATAAATTTTATTAATTATATAATGTGAGATAATAAAAAATATATATATTAAAAAAATTATCAAAATAGTAATTTTCCTGTGTTTCACAATTGCCCTTATTGGACAATCTTCTCAATCAAACAAACCCCATGCGGTTCGGCCCAGTTTTAATCAACAAACACAATCATTAAGTTCTAGTTCATTTGATATTAAAGATGAAGGCCCTGGGAACAAATAAAATAAAATAAAATAAAAATAAATAGACAAAATTTTGGGCCGTATCGGGTTAGGGCAAATCCTAATGCAAATAGGGCCCATTATGAGATTCAATTATTTAATCTCATTGAAACAAATTTAGATGTAATACGTAAAAAAAATAAATAAATAAATAACTAAATTTAAAAAATAAAATAAAATGTAAGTCATTTAATAAATAAAGTACATGTCTTTCGCACATATTATATAAGAACACACACGAATTTCGAAGGAATAATGATATGTGACATGAAACCAACATCATTTTTCCCAATTCTAACCAACATCGCTTTGTTTGAGGTGCCCCTGCAAAATACAGAAGAACTCTAATGGAAATGTTCCGTACAGTAACAAGCTTAAAGGTGCTGTAAATGGTAGGTAGGTCGGAAGAAGACGGGAATTTGGTTTCGTGCCATATATCGTTATTCGTTTGGAAAATCCGTATGTAGCGAGCACAAGTTGTTGAATTAGCCACAATGATTGTCAATCAAGGTAAATGCATGTACACATTGAAAGGAATGTTTTACCTACATTTATAGCCATCTCAATTGAGAACCCTTCATTGAAATGTTACAAAAAGAAGGGAAAAAAAAAAAGCTAGGGCAATCCAAGTACACTGGCAGAACCCACAATCTCTACCCTGGACTGAGAAATCTGGGTAGTCAAGGACCATGCCTCAGTTTTCTAAAACAGCTGAGCACTTGATGTAGAAGCCATGTGTGGCCGCTTTGAGTTAAGATTATGTCGGCTATGTCTGGCAACTGACGCTCTGGTAGGCTCCCCCCACTGAGAGTTCGCTGATACTTTGTGATTGTAACAGTAAATGGATGGGCTCAGGTTCCAGGAAATGTACTGCCTGTGCTAGAGAGGATTATGAAGGCACAAACAACTGAAAGTGAAAACACTGACACCCACGTATTCTCGGTGTACATTTCCATTGCATCGGTGAATGAAAACTGAGCACGGTTTTCAGCCCAATTACGAAGCCGATCTGCCTCTGCTGCATATAATGCTCTTCCCTGCAAGATAAGGATGGATAAGTTCTATTTTGAATCCCAGTTTTTGGGATCATATCCACTGTTAACTTCAGGAGAATATTACAGAAACTATTCCCTTGGAATTAGCAACCTAACAGCTAATAATGCTTGGCCTGGCCTGAAAGGCACCAAACATTCGGTAATTGAGTTATCAACAAGGTTATCCTCTGGAGTTGTTGATTACCTGGTCATCAAACCAGCGACCTTGCCGCAACCATGCAGTAACCAATGCAAGCAATATCCTGGGAGGGGTCAGGTAATTAATGGCCTTCCCTGTACCTTTTACGACCCGCATTCTGGGAACTAAAGTTCTGGCAACTGTTTCTGGAAGCTCACAAATGATGTTAAACATCTGCTTGTTTTTAAGTGTGGAGCCACTGCAAAAGGACACAGAATCTAGTGTATTAAGATATATTATTTAACAGGATGAGAACCATGTTGTAAACAGGTAAGAACATGTGCAAGGGGAAGTTCAAATTCTCCAGACTTCTGCTTAAAATCTTTGCAGAAAGTAAAAAGTTCATTTCACAATTTTTCAGGCCAGAAGCAACTTTCCATATTAAACTGTCAAGGGGAAGAGAGCTTCAGTACTAGTTTAGTACAGAATAAATCTAAGCATGTGAGCTGAGCTATGCAACTAAAAAGTATAGTAGCACAAGATAAGAATGCAACCAAAATACCTCAATAGTAAATCTGTGAGAACCATCCCTGGAGATGCGGTATGAACTCCAACTTTAGATCGCTTACACTCCTTCAAAAGGGATGCTTGAAGTTGTCTAAGACCACACTTTGTTGATCCATAACTACAGGTTTAGGAATGTAAACAGAGTAAGTAGCATTCATGACAACCAAGAATCTTTGAACACCACAAGACCATGAGCAGTTAAGAATAAATAATAACACAGCAGTAAGCACTCGCATCTGTAAATTATAAATAAGTTCCTACTTTAGCAACCAACGATAACTTACACAGCCGTAAGGGGGGTACTAGATCCCCCAGAACCTGCCCCATCCATGTTAAAAATGTGACCCCCCTTAGGTTGCCTTATCATCACACGCATGGCCTCTCGAGTACAGAGAATAGATCCAACCAAATTTGTTGAGAAAATCTAGCACAAAATCAGTAAAAAGAAAATCAGTTCAAAAAGTGTAAGAACATCACATACATCTAGATCCTTTCTGCATAAGAGCAGAAGGCAACAGCAGAGGAAGGTATCAAAAAAGATGCTATCAGGAGTTATTCAGCAATGTACATGATTTGATCTACAAGCCCAATGCATATTTAAATAAGAACTGATTCCAACAGTGATGCAAAAGAATGTTACGTACAAGCTCTTTGCCAAATTCTAGTATTATTTACAGCTTTGGTACAAAATTCATGAATGACAGGACTTTGTATTTAAATATATTACATAAGGAAAATGAAACTGCTTGAATATCAGATATCAATGAATATCCAAGGTACCTGTTTAATATCTTCATCAGTAAATTGCAACAAGGGTCTAAAACCTTTATTCGTGCCAGCATTGTTTACCTGTCCCATGTTGAGATATAATATGAAAAATCCAAATAGATAAGAACTACAAATCGTACAAAAAGATGGTAATCATCGAGATGAAGACTAAACTGTAAGTTACTAAAGAGCAAAAGGTAGAGCCACTCACCCATATGTCAATTGAACCAAATTCATTAACAGCAAAATTAGCCAGTTTCTGCACATCAGAAGGTTCACAGACATCACAAGCTATGCCAACGACCCTTGCCTGTGCCAGATTTGTTCTAGACAATCCACTTGCACTAATCATTCCTTCATTGAGGTTCTCCTGAAGCTCTCTAACTGTCATATCTACAGACTCAGGACTGCCACAAATCGATGTGGATGAGGTATGGTGAGTGCAAATACCATTGGGAATGAATATCTATAAATAAACACATCAAGATTCTTTTATACAACCTGCGTGAGGCAACAACCACATGATCACCAGACAGAAGAAACTCCCGAGCAAGTGCTTTTCCTAGCCCTCTTGTACTAAAGCAGCCGGTTTAAACACATGTTAAGAACACAGAAGTGTAAGTTCACAATATAATTAATCCATTGGGGCATTTATATGCCCAAAGTATAATTATATCTAACATAATCCAACAGATTCCAGGTTCACAAATTGGATTTTGTTTTAGCGTCAAATGTTCCGACTCCATTTATATGCCAGATAATCAGACTCTTAAACTGCACACATGATTCCCCTTTGTGTTTTGATGGTGTAATCTTGCAAAACTATTTTCACGAGCCTGCAGATGGAAAGAGTACCTGCCAGTTATGACAACATTGCGCGGACCAGCTCGACAATGTTCATCTAGGACCATGTTAGCTCCTATCATGGTGCCAATTACAATTCCTCCAAGCCAGCTATACCAAATCAGTGTATTCATCTGACAGTCTCCACCTTTACCAAAATTCAAAATAAAATTGAAAATTTGTTATAAAGAACATCAACCCAACATTGTGAATGCAAAGTCATGAAAATATCCTCCATGTTAAAAAAGAAAAAGCATGTGTGCTAACCCGACAACTGAAAACCAATTGCGAGAATCACGCCGGTGCTCATCATGGTTACAATATATCTTCCAATTTGGATGGCAATCTGGACGAAGAGACAGAGGATAAGAGTATTGAACACACGTTTGCTATAAATACAGTCACAAATGTTACTCAAACGACAAATATGCCATAACAGATGGCATACGTGATTTTTATTTTTTTTTTTAAAGAAACTTCCCATATAGAAGCACGGAAACTAAAAAATAGAATGAACCCCCCCCCCCCAACATCACGCAGACAAACTCAGAGTGTAAACTTTGTTGAATAACCCAGACTACCATGCATACACATCACACAGAGCGTGGTAATTACGTCAAGCCTAATTCAGGACATCAAGAAACAATTTTTCGAGCCGGCGTGTCCATAATCACAAAATGGCAAGGAATTTAAATTTCCCCCAGTCTCACAGCAAAACCCAATTGAGCACATACCAAATTGCACATATTGAATCTGCCAAAATATATTGCATACGAAGTTAAAAAATGAATAAATAAATAGATAAATTAGACTCACCGACGAGAAAACCTCTTCCAATCTACCTACAGCCCTATCGTAATCTTCATTTGACAGTGAACCTAACCTACGAGACCCAGAAACAGCAATTTTCAGGTTATTCCAAAACCCATCTCTCTTTCCTGAGTTAACCTCATTTTCCTTCAAAGTGACATACTTTCCTCCACTTTCCTTCCTTTTCTCTTCCACTTCCCTTCCATCTTCACACTTAAACGACTTGCAGCCACGCACAAACAACCCACAACGCCCCTTGGGCGCCCCGAAGTTCGACCAGGGCCGCAAAACATCCGGTCTAAACAACCCGACTCTTTGCTGCTTGCTGAATCTAGAACGATGATCTACACGCTGTGGCCATGCGGGAAGCTCGGTTATTGCACTAGCAGCCATAGTTATATCATAAAGATAAGAAACTAAACTTGAAGTTCATGCAAGTTCCAAACTTTTTGGGTAATGCCCGTTCTTTTTATTTTTCGCACTGTGGGTAATTTTTTTTTTTTTTTTGGGTTATTTCTTCTTGATACCACGTTGTCTGTTTCTAACTTGTTATAAGTAGGTAAGTTAGGACATGTTTTTAAAAATATCTGAGAGAGAAGGTAAATAAATTCGGCGATCCAAGGCAGGTGGGGGAGTATTGTGTTGGCCACACGTTAAAGCTACTTAGCTACCTCATCTTTTGTCCTCTACTCGACACGTGGCTTTCTGGGTCTGCGTTGTTGCGTCGCCTTGCAGAGAAGTTGCGTAGTAATCCATTAGTTGAGCAATCCATTCGGCCACTGCAATGTTTTTGGGCTTCACATGGAGATTGTTGAGTTCTGTAGTTTCTGTTGTTGTCGTGGTTATTGCTGGGAAGCAACGTGAGGCTTTCTTGTCGGAGCTTCTTGTAGGCGGAGGTAGCAGAAGAAAGAAGGAAGCTCTCATTTGGATGAAAATGATCGGCTCGACTTGCGTCTTAACTTCTGACAATATGAATCCACTTTTGTCTGACAATGTATCATCCAATTGTGTACATTCTAACAAGTACATGTTTTACTCTGAATTCATGTTATCGTTTTATCAAGACATGATTTTGGAAATTCACTTGATTTTTTTCTTTTTTTCCCCTTTGGCTTTGCGAAATTGAAAGCAATGACTGTTTAATTGTGAAGGTAATTTTGGTTTTGCAGGTTGATTTTGCCCCAACGATCCACTTTGCCGATAAAAAGAGTATGTTCTCTCTTTCTTTCTCCCCTTTGAAACGTGATTTTTCCTAAAGATTTTTTCTTTTTTTTATCTTAATATCTCGCAATAGTCACATGCTAATTTAGACATGTCTATAGATGATTTTTCCGGGGTACTCCCATGTCGAGCAATGGAAAGAACACGAAGTTATTTAACTTTTTTTTTTTTTTTTTAAAATGATTTTGCAAGGAGAACTTTGAAGTTGACAGAGTCGCAAGTGTTGTTCACAATTAATATGTAATTATCACAGTATAAATAAAACATTTTATTTTATTTATTTTTTTGGCCAATGGCAAAATATATTGTTTTATTGCAGCGTAACATCAAACTATTCTATAGTCATTCCTCGCAAGCTTTGTCTCCTTTTGTGTGAAAACAAAAAATGTGATTTTTCACTTTTCTTTTTTTTTTTTTTATTTGTGGTATTATAATTTATTTTTATTTAAAAAAATATATAAATATACTATTAATTAAAATTTAAATATTTAATTAAAAATATTTAATTAAATTTATTTTATATTTTAAAGACTAATTTTTTAAAAATAATTACAATATATTTTAAAATAAAATAAATATATCATATTATTAAAAATTTTAATTTTATTTAAATGTTAAAAAAATAGTTATGAAATTGAATGTTTGATTAAAATTTGAATATTAGATTAAAATTTAAATTAAATGTTTAAATTATTTTTAAAATTATATAAATATAGTGTAAATATTTGTTTTTCAGTTTCAATAATATATAAATATAAAGGGAAAAAAAAAAAAAAAAGACACGAAGAGATGGAACCAACTGATAAAGGTGGGGTGAACCGGGAGAGCCAGAGGTGCAGAGTCTCATGACAATCCATAGCTTTTCTTCCTGAAATTGCACCGCCATATTCTCCAATCTTGCCATTACAAAGCAATGGCCTCAATGCTCTCATACACCGCTTCGCTTGCTTCGAATTCAACTACCAATTTTTCAACGTCCTCAAAACTGGCTTTCTTATTCAAAAAGAACCATTCTAAGCCAAACCCAGAGCTCAAGTTCCCTTCTTTACCATCCTGCTGTTGTCAGTCAGGGAGAATTGTTGCTCTCTCTTCGAGTAGCCGCCAATCCATTGGTGGTGCAGATGGGTCCGCCGCTCAATTTTTGGGAAACAACTCAATTGCAGATTTCCTGAGATTTAAGAGAGGCTCTGATGGGGGCGGCGGCGGTGGAGGCAGCGAGTTGCAGACTGCAGTTGTTAGTTATAGGAAGCGGTTCCCTTGGTCCATTTTCCAACCTTTTTTTCGGGTAACCTTTTACAATCAGAACCTCATTGATTTTTGGGTTTGCGTGAAATTTTTTCTCTTTGGCTTTACAAAATTGAGAAAAATGACTGTTTAGTTATTGGGACTATTTTTGTTTTGCAGGTTGATTTAATTTCCACGATTCACATTGCGGATAAAGAGTATGCTCTACTTTCTTTAATTTTAGTTTATTCCTTTTTATTTTTCCTTTTGTTTAATTGTAATTTTCCAATGTTTATTTATTAGTTGAAGATTGTCTTACTTTTATCTTGAAGAGTTGAAATAACTATGAGATTTTTGTTGATGTTGTCAGAAACTTCTGTTGGTTTTGATAATTTGTAGTATACCAACAAAAGAAGTTTTCTCTGTGTAGGTACTTTGAGACTCTCCAGAAGGAACTTGAAACTTATGATTGTATTCTCTATGAGATGGTGGCCAGTAGGGAGAGCCTAAAAAATAGAAGGAATCCTGATGCCACTAGGTGCCTAAAGGGTTCTCGCACTAAACGATTGAGCATTATTGGGTTCATTCAGAGACTGATGGCACAAATCCTCATGCTGGATTTCCAGTTGGACTGCCTTGATTATCAAGCTGAAAACTGGTATCATGCAGATCTTGATTATGAAACCTTCAAGCTGCTTCAGGTTACTTTGGCTGTTCCTTCTTATTATGTTACAAAATGTTAGAGAGAATTTGAATGTCTTCTCCTCAGGTTTCCTTTGACTCATTTTTGCATCAGTTTTAATGTTTATTGATTTTGTGCTGTTCATGCTAAGTCTGGCTCTTTCTAAATTTGGACAAGCGTTGTTTAAAAGCCTACATTTATACATTTTTTTAAGAAAGCTACAAAGCATTCATTTTAGGTTTTCTTTTTTCTTTTGTGTTCAATTTATTTGTCTGTGAATTGATCGTGGAATGTTTGTCAAGTTTGATGTGTTCTATACTTTCTTGTTTTTACCATTTTTTTCTTTAAAAAATTAGTGATACTATTTTGCCATTTTGAAAATTTTATGGCATGTAGTCTGATGTTTGACCAGCTTCTTATATGAAGATATTTTTAAATTTCTTGCAGCTTGAAAAAGATGAAAGTTTCTTCACATTTGCTAGAGATATGACACTTAAATCTACAAAAGCCATGGTGCAGCCTGCTTCAATTCCTGAAGACCTTGGTCCTTGGAGATCAAAACTTCTGTGGGCCTCCCGGGTGCTTCCTATGCCACTTATTGGCCTTTTGATTATTGGAAGTGTTTGTCACATGGGAATTCAGGTCTCAGAAAATCCAGAGCTTGAAGCTTTGTCCAGGCTTGATTTTGGTGCTGCAATGAAACTCTTCTTGGCAAAGCAATTAACTTCTGAGTAAGTGCTTGCCATATAATATACTGGTTTCTTCACATTGTCCTGTGTTGTTTTGACTGAAAAATGTGATGCATGTTTGCGTGCTTAATTCATGTTTTAGTTTCCTGTTGGGAATTTGTTATCTTCCAAGTGAGCTCTTGACATCCTGAGGTTCAAATTCACAAATCTCAAGAAGAAATAATGAAATGTTTTCTTTATGCAAGTAAATAGAATTATGCATGATGCCCTCTTGCAAGCACGGTCACAGTCTAGCACCAAGGTTGGTTCTGTATGTGTTCTTGGTAGGAGAGCAGCGAAATTGCTTTATATTGGCATATACTAGTAAACATGTCATGAAAATTAAGATCTTCATTTGATTTGAGTGACTTCAGTGATTCCATGTGGTTTCAACCCTTTTTTTTTGTCCTTTAGATTTATAGCTATCTATCATCAGTCTTTGTCTGGGCTTATGGGTGCATCAATTTTCACTTTGAGGCATCAATCGCATAAGGCCAAGAAACTGTGATATTTGACCTGGGAAAAAAGAAAGGGAAAGTTTCTGAGTGGAGTATATATGTGAAGGTTCACGCAGGTAACAACAGAAGTAGAGGCAAAATCAGTCATCATTGGTGAGAGAAATAAAGCTGCAGCAGAAGCCCTTAAGAAAGCAATGGAGGAAGGTCACAATACCATTGCCATACTCTATGGGGTGGTCACATGCCGGATTTGGGAAGGCGCCTGCGGGAAGAGTTTGACTTGATCCCTACCCAAGTGCAGTGGATGACAGCCTGGTCCATAAAGAACCAAGAGTTCAGCAGCATTTCCATTCCATTTTTGAACAAATTGGCGGAAGTTTTGGGTTGGCCATTGAACTGGTACCAGACTTTGGCATTGCTTATCTTTTCATTAGTCCTTGCATTAGATCTCTGGTTCTGGGAACTCTTCTTTGGCACTGCAGTGAGCTTTGTTTCCCAAATTTCCGATCAGGTTATATCATTAGTATAGATAATGTACACATTCTGTGATCAATATCAAATCTGCTCGTATTGTCTGCTGGTGAAGACAAACTCTATTCTCTCGTATAGATTGCGAATTCGACCCAGTTAAGTAAACATTTAAATCTTTCTGTAAAAGATTGATCGAGTCATGAAGAAAGCCAAATGAAGGAGGGCCACATAGATGATAAACGGTAACAGACCCCTCTTGATTTCATGTATCTTACATCATTCATGTCCTTCACAGGGACTTAACGGAGCCACCTCGGAACAGTGGCTAAGAGTGAACCTTTTTTTCTACATGTTTCCGGTATGCTATGCGAATATACCCAAAGAAACCAAAATGGGAAACAAGTCAAACTAACGTACAGAATTTCCTCCTCTGAGAGACAATTTGGGCTCAACCCCAACTACGAAAACGAGCTGCCAAATTTTGTTGCCTGAATGCTCCTCCGTTGGACCCATTGGACACTTTACGAGGATGGTTAGCTTCCCTTCCTTTTTGGAACTGCCTGAGTACCTGGAAAAACAGCCCGTGATAATCACATTTGCTGGGAAAACCCTATTTGTCACATTACTGCGATGTCATGCCATCGTTATTGTCCTCGTCATAGTAGTTAGGTTCACATGACACCCATCCATGTTAGATCTATTAGCAAGCACCAATTTGAGAAAAAAAAAATTGTAAATATAATGGTGTTAGCGGACACAATAGTTTATATTATACAGAAAATATGTTATATTAAATACATAACATTTAATAAATTTTCACTAATTATTTATTTACATAATTGATTAGAAATAAACGACAATAAACAGATTATTAAAAAAAAAAAAAGTATTAGATTACCATCTAAACTACTACTTTAAGTAAGTGATCCTACTTAATAATTCCTGCTTGCAAAGATTTTTTCATCATATTCTTGAAATCTACTAGAGTTAGGCTAATACATTTCCATGAAAAAGCAAGGACACAAACTCACATAAAAGCAGGCACTTATAGGAACAGGTTGGGCACTTGGGATGCAGCATGGGCTGTGGGAGTGCGTCTTTCAAAGGGCGTGAGAAGGGCGAGAAGAAGTAAATACAGGAGGTTGAATGCATAAAAGCATGCTAAATTATCATCGTCGCAGTAATCCAGCGCCACCAGCTCTCACCTCAGGTACATCTTGTGCAACATTGAATCCAATCAAATTAAGAGCCCCTTTACTTTGATTCTTTCTGCTGGCCGCGTTGTGTCTATTCTAGTCTAGCTAGTATCCATCCTTTTATGTCCTTAAGATTTAATTTTTAAGTTTATGTTAAGAATAATTGGTCGTAGATATACTTTAAACACGAAGGTGACAATCTCTATCCTGCGATTTACGCACGACTTTGTTGGTTATGACGAGCAATGAAAGGAGAATGGGTATGAGTACAACAGGAGAGGCGGTCATTGGCTAGTCGTACCTTCACAGGTAGCCATATGCCACAGCAACCTGGTTTTTAGAGTGACTTGCTCTTCTCCAGAGTCTCAGGAAAATCCATGGGGGCACCACGGCTTTCATTTGTTAAACCGCTCACTCAACATCTTCACGCTCGTAATTAGATATTCAGTTCCAGTCCGTTTCTCAAAAAGGTGAAGGAGTTTTTGGGTTGGCCACTGAACCCGTACCAGACTTTTGACGTTGCTCATCCTTTCACCAGTCCCTACATTAGATCTCTGGTTCTGGGAGCTCGTCTTTGGCACTGCACCGAACTGGGCTGCCCAGATTGCTGCACCGGAATCGCATAATAACTCTATGCCGGGAAGTCACAGAGCCTCAAGGAGCGCAGCGACTCTTCTGGAGGTGAAAGCCCTGTCTCAGCGAGCAGAGTGTACTTTCTCTTCTTCCCATGGATGCTAATCAGCGGCTAGTATTTGTAGCAATCGGTGCTGCCGGACAAATGACGATCCAGGTGTTCTGAGAGCGGTGGTGGGAGAATGCACTAGATCTAGATGCCGCCGTTTTTTTGGTTTCCACGTCACGAGCTTCGTTCAGGACAAACCGAAACGACACGTTGGACGTCCGTTTTCACGGCGTTTGTCGTCATTTGTAATGCTTCCAATTTAAAGCACATAAAACGACGCCGCAGGGTGAGAATTGCCAAGAGAGGGCCTTCCTCCAGTATTGGCAATGCCCCCGCCGTCAAGATACAACGGTTGCATTTTTGCCGGATTAATCCTCTCTCTCTCTCTCTCTCTCTGTTTTTTTTTTAAGCATATTTAAAAAAGGTTAAAAGAAAGGTAAGAATATTTATGCCACTTTTTTTTTTTTGGCAAATTGTTTTCCTTACATATCTCGTGAGAATATCCTCTCTAAGTAATCGTACGCGCGGCATTAAATCTCTCTCTCTGTCTCCCTTGCAAAAATTTCATACCATATTCGTGGATTCTATTAGAGATACAGCAGCTACATTCTATAAAAAGCGTGGACACCCGCCTACATAAGAGCAGGCACTCATGGGCAACAGTTTGGGTGCTTTGTATGCAGTTTGTCTGCGCGGACGGTGGAGGGCATCTTCAAAGGTTGTAAGAAGGGCAAAAAGTAGTAGTAAATGCAAAGGTTAAATCCATAAAGCAGGCTAAATTGTCATCATCTCAGTCATCAATAGCGCCCAAGCTCTCATCTCAGGTACATCTTTGCAACCTTTGAACCATGAATTAAGACCCCCCCCCTTTACTTTGATTCTGTTGGCTGTGTTGTGTCTCTTCTCCAGTATCCCTCTTGTCCTCAAAATCGTTTCCAAACTCGAAACACGGGTGTTGGATCCCAGGGGTGATTCTTGAATGGAAGAACACACTAGAATTGTTTAATGGGGTTAATTCAATGCATGACATAGCAGGGTTGGGATATGTGCGCTTTTTTTACTGGGAAAATGAATGCACAAAAACGGGTTGCTCTATTCAGGCATCAGTTGCACTTTGGGGGCAATGGAAGTTTTATGTTAATTATTATGTTTGACACGAAGGTGACATCTCTTTCTTGTCATCATGCATTGTCCTTTGCCCATGTTAGGCTGTGGGTCAAATCCTTCTTAGTTATAGTTTGTCTTTTTATTAATCTGCCTTCAACATTATTTTTATAATTATCTTGTTGATAAGATTACTTGGAGATGCTGCACCATCCACGTTAATTCGTGTATTTGCTTATTTGTGTTTGCTTGCCGAACATGAATTAGGAGAGAAAATGCGACAAAAAAAAAAAAAAAAACATAATGTCGGCGGGACATGACTGGCATGGCAAATCAAAAAATTTGCAAATGCTGGACTTTGGTTCAAGTTCATGCAGCTTTGTCAGTTTTCACGTTCAATCACGCTATCTTTTAAAATGAAAACAGCTAAGCATAACCATGTGTAATTGATGTTAGGTGCATGCATATTAAATAGCAAAAGATAAGACAATAATGACGATGGTCCAAGCACAACAATGGATTGGAGGCTATGGGGGAAGTTAGGAACAGAACATGTTTGTTCTAAAAATGGAACCCATAACTACTTAAGTTTTTCAAAACAAAGAAATGACATGTCATGGGAATCAAGTCATATACGAAATGTAAGGTACACGGGAGTTCTGCAGAGTGACCTGAACCAATTAAAAATGCAATTCCAATTGGTAGGTCGTACATTTGTGATTTCATGTTTATGCAGTTTAAATACTTTTTATTGTTCTGTGTCATTCTCATGTTAAAAAATTGTATCCATGTAATAAAATTCT